>CM040910.1:30358788-31108788 GCA_023029165.1 Gobiocypris rarus
AGTGATTGTACACAAATTACGATCAAATGATGAAGATAAGAGCATTATAACCAGTGTTGTGCAAGTTACTTCCAAACTGTAATACAAAAATCTTTACCTTATAATATTACTATCTCAGAATTGTAATGCGTTACATTACTCCTGTATTACTTTTGAGTTACTTTCATCAAAATAGCTACAGAAGTAGAACTTAACATTCTAAAAAGTCAAAATGTAGGCTACTACAGAGCATTTTACATCCAGTAGAAGGCGATATGCATAATGGCTGTGGGCTGTCCAGGCTAACAATATAGCATATAATTGGCAAAGTAAAGGCCCAAGACAATGCAAGAAAGGATGACAGACAGAATCACAAACGATCCAAGTCTGTTAAAAGTATGTTAAGCGATTATCTGGCAATAGCTTGGGTCTGTTCATATTAGACACAACAGAACTGTATGTAAACTATAATGCCATGCACATTTGTTATTTTCTTATTGTTGTAATTATTTTATTCTCTTTGAATTCAAGAGGTTCACAACACAAAAACAAAAAAAGGAGATGTTTTTTTTTCATTGCTAGTGCTATTTCACTGGCCAGCGTGAGCAACAGAGGCTGAAATCATGCCTTGCGGCACTCCTGTAAAACCCCTTTAATTGGACTATGTCACACAATACACAAACAAAAGTGAGATGAATGAAATAAATGGCTATACAAATATATCAGAAGCTGTCATTTAGTCTTTTTTTTTTACAAACTTGGACACCACATGCGGCTATAGACTGACCACGAACAGGTATATAACTTGCTTCCATTTTTTATTAGCTCACAGTCTGTTTTTATTTGTTTTTGTTTTGTATTGTGTTGTAATGCAATCGTTACTGAACATGTACAGAGTAAAATATTACAAAAAATAAGTGGATTAGTAATGCCTTACACTACTGCGTTACAGCAAAAATTTATATGTTACTGTAATGCATCACTTTTGTAACACGTTACTCTCAACACTGATTATAACCAATCAAACACTCAGACCATTATATTTTTCTGAGCCAATTCAGGTGGCAGAACTGAAGTGGTGGAAAGACGCTGTACAGACCTCAAGATGCAGAAACATGGTTTGCAAATAGTGTTCAGGACTCATTTTGTGGGGGCATTTATGCTGTTATGGATTTGCATATTTTCTTAAATAAACGGCTCTATCAGCTGGCACAATTTGTCCCCCACATTACTGTCATAACCCTTTTTCCAATTATTTTTATTGCTTTTTTTTAATAAGAATTGCCAGGAAACTGAAGGGGGTGGATAGATAATAGATATGAAATGAAACAAGCTTAGATTGAAACTCATCGTCCCCAACTGTGTAACCATGCCGGAAAATGAGCACTATCCACCAGGCCACCTTTCTGATCAAATACATTTTTCCATCAGGAAATACCCATATTTGAGTCTGTGTGTGTGTGTGTGTGTGTGTGTGTGTGTGTGTGTGTGTGTGTGTGTGTGTGTGTGTGTGTGTGTGTGTGTGTGTGTGTGTGTGTGTGTGTGTGTGTGTGTGTGTGTGTGTGTGTGTGTGTGTGTGTGTGTGTGTGTGTGTGTGTGTGTGTGTGTGTGTGTGTGTGTGTGTGTGTGTGTGTGTGTGTGTGTGTGTGTGTGTGTGTGTGTGTGTGTGTGTGTGTGTGTGTGTGTGTGTGTGTGTGTGTGTGTGTGTGTGTGTGTGTGTGTGTTTGTTTGTTGAATGTTTGTGTACATACAATGTTCTTTATCGATGTTCTGAAGTCTTGAAGTGGGGGAGCAGCCCACAGTATTATAGTGATTAGATTCCTTCCTCTGTGGCTGCATGTGGCCAGTGCTGGAACAATACAGAGCAGCTGCCTATTGAATCCAACCATTATCAATTCAAAAACACACTAATTATTATCTGATCAAACGGCTTACAATTTTTACATTTCTGACACTTTCCCGTGCAAAACTTGTCACTGCTTTGCCAAGGAGTTGCATTTGGTTGCCAGGGCATTGTAATGTGGTTGCTAGGGTGTTCTGAGTGGCTGTTAGCATTCGGGTTTTTTTTTATTTTATCTGCCAGTCAAAAATCATGACTCAGATTGCACACCTCTTCATAACAAGCCACAAGATTCAATGCTTGAGTATAACAAAGATTAATAGAACAAAGTAACTAAAATTGTATAATAAGATAAAATAAAAAAGCAAATTCAACATATATATATATATATATATATATATATATTAGAATATAAATAGTACTACAATCCCACTGTTATATAGGTATGCAGGATATAACTGTACCATATCAGTTACACACTTATAATTCTGAATGTATTGTATCAATATTGGATATTTAATTGTGCATCTCATTTCCCCCACTTTTATGTTTAGATTGACTTGGTTGTGATCTAACGCTCACCTAAAGTTTATCCCAAAGTTAAACACTAATAATTTAATAACAAGCAAATCACAAAATTAATATTTACTTTAAATGTTGTGAGTGATGTCTAAATTCAATTATATTTAGTTTTTATTTAGACAAAACCATAAATCATTTTATTATGAAAATATTACAATTGAAAAATGTAAATAAAATATACATGAAAATGAATTAATATAACAATATAAAAATAATTATTGTTTATTGGTAAAATTGTAACATCAGTGCATCCCTAACAAGTTACGTGCCAAAACTTGTAATATTTCTCTAAATATAGAATTAATTCGTAATATTTTGCATATATTCTTAAAAGAAATCCTATAGACTCACAGTCCAAATGTTCCGCTTTGTAAAAATTATAGAATCTATGATTTATACAACAACATTCTCTGTTTGTGTATGCACATGCATTCATGTGAGACTGTGAGAAAAAAGAAAAGGAGAATGGAACAGAGAATGTGACACAACCCTCAAACACAAGGACAAAAAGTGTTTAATCAAGCCAATTAACAGGCAAAAAAAGGTGTATAAAAATGTTTGAGCAACAATAGTGTCATTTTTCCTGAACAATAAAATCTAAAATGCACAGCCAGCCAGGAGACAAAGACAAATTGCTTCATAAGAGTACAGGTGAACTGCTGAATCTCTCCAGCATCCAGTGGATTTGAATAGCGCCAGTCCAGTGTTTACGCAGCAGAAAATAATTAGACTTTCTCTCAAAATTCTCCCGTCTCCACGTCATCACCTTTAATGGGTTCTTTTGTTTGACCATTTAACAGACACATTTACTAAGCAGCATGCAGGGGTCAAACACATACCTTGATTTGTTAACAAGGTTTTAGCTGTAACATGTGACTCTGCCCTAAAACCGTGACATGACATTTATTCACATCCACAGTCTGACTAATAGTACTAATACTTCCCAGAGCATATACAGAGGGGATGGACGAGCAGAAGAGAGACGGAGAGAGATGGAGACGGAAGAGGGTGGCATGTTTCTCTCCTGCACATTCTTGTACGATTTTAACCTCTCAGTCTCGGAGTTCTTCAAAGCCCCTGCCTCGGCACACTGATAACAGCCTGAAATACAGCGTGACAATGACATTTCACTGTCAAGCTCCATCAGAAAAACACATTTCTTATTCCCACTCGAATAGTAAACACATCTTCAGACTCCATCATAAATGAATATAAAAGCTTGTGTGCTAAACCATGCATTTTTCATGTGTTTGGACTCATTATAAAATATTGGAGCAATTAAAATAATCTACAATGTCATCCAGCAAGCCCTTTGCATGAAAATACCCTCGTCAGTCTATACAAGGCCACTAATGATCAATTAACACATCCACTTTAAGTAGACAAATAACAAATTACACTTAAATTAACATATCCCTAATGAAACACAACAGATAATGAATCAAAATTAACAAAACAATGTAGAAATGACAAATAAACATGACCCTATATATTAAAAAATGTAATGAAGTATCAGCACTGAAAAACATAACCAGTGAATCAAAACCTTTCTGTCATTTAAAATACCTTCATTTGGGAGATGGAATAGTCTGAAGTTTTAATAAATTGTCTAGTCCAATTACGTCTGTCTCAAGGTTGTGCCATCACTAGGGAGGTGCTACAACTAATTAGCATAGAAATCTAGACGCACCCTAGCGGAAGCAAATCTAATTTGCCGCGAGTGTAGTCTAGCAACTCTCGGTAGACCTGCGAGCTGGAAAAACCAACCTCTGGTCAGGCCAATCACATCGTGTATAGAGTTAGTGGGCGGGCTAACATAATGACGGCAGAGTTGCCGCGGTTCCGTGTGCTACTTGTAAACAAAGAAGCTGGCGAAAGGCGGTCTTTCGAATCGGCTTTGGCCGCGACTCTGGAAGATTTGGTGTTAAGCTTTTCTTTGAAAAAAGAACAAAGAACGGCACTGAAGTCATACTTAAGAAAGGAAGATGCGTTCAGAGTTTTACCGACCGGATACGGCGAATGTTTAATCTAAGTTGGTTGAAGTGCGTCACGTGCTCTGGTTGGTTGTAGCGCTATCCTATTGCGTGCAGAGGGACTTTGAAAGACAACCGTTTATCCCGCCCCTCGGATTGAGCCCTGTGAGTTCCTAGACCCAACATCTTGATGCGGTCTGGCTTGTCAGGCTAAATGCTAATGTCACTGACATTTAAACATAAATTATGTAACCAACTAGTCTAAAAGTAAACAGACCAATGCAAGACAACATAAATCCTATACTGAATGGTGCAGAAAAATATTTCAATCATGACAGCTCTCGGAGTGAAATAGATTCAAACAGCATTTTATTAGCATAGAGCATGGAATGTACATAGGCTTGATTTTGGCGGACGAGATCTGCTACGCTGCTGCTGCTGCTGCTGCTGCTGAGCAAATAAATAAGTTCAGCTTAGTCAAGATAACAACAAGGAAAGGCTGCTGCAGAATGATATAACCCCCGTAGCAGATCTCTACATGTGGCGCTGGGGATGAGGTGGGATTATGGGAGTTCTCATAATGTGCGGCGTGCTGATAGTGCCTAGGATACGGTATAAATATAACCACATAAATGAGGAAGTACCTCTGGTTGGTTGGTGTTGTAGAACTGAAAGAAACAATCAGCGATTAATAGAGTTTCATGACTGAACTTTATATATTTGCTATGTGCTTTCCTTGCATTATGATCAATGTTAACAAACAAACATACGCATTCACTTCATTAGCGTTAGCCACCACAATATTTCACATTTTTCAAATCAAATTTTTCGAGTGAATATTTTTTTCTGAGGCTATCGTTGAAAACACATACAAGGTCTGAAGTTAATGAAATTACAATGGCCGCTTTTCCGCCATCGGGCCAAATCTTTCCTTAAAGGGGATGCAAAATGCTATGCATTTAAATGTATTAACACTGTTATTCTCCTGCACAAAAAATTAGTTGGATGTATGATGGAGTATTTCTCTTCCAAATACACTGCTTTTGTTTTTTCGAGTATGGCCCTGTATTATATCACAAAGGGCACTTCTCCCGGAAGAACGCGTGCACACATCAACCAGAGCGAGAGCATGCGCATCAACGAGCATCATTTAGGTTTCGGAAACCATCAGCAGTGCAGTAACTTTGTTTTTAGACCACAAAATCAACAATATCACTAAAGAAGTGAGGGTTTGTGGGGGTAAGGGAACAGTACGCAGATAAGAGATGTAAATAGCGACCGCATTTTATAAGATGTTGAGATATTTCTTTTGATATTATTATTAATTTGTGTTTACGTCACTCAAATAGCTTCTTAGCCAGCTACAGAGAGAACACATTCTACCAGTATGGTTAGGCAGTTAACCAACAGTGCTTAGAATTCAGGGCTGAGACCGGTTTGTAGCCATGCCATACAAGGCTCAAGTGGAAACATAACTAAAAACCGAACTGGACAGATATCTAATTTTCAAAATAATGTATTGGCATTAACAATATTTGAGCGTAGCCTTTGTATAAATATAAAACATAACATAAATGTAAAAAAAAAAAAAAATGTTTAATGTAATTGACTAGTATTAATGTTGACAAGCAGCAGCAGTACTAGTCTTGCACATCCCTAAAAATCACACGTTCACCGCTCCAATCATGTTTTTGTTCTAAGCTGGAAGGGGAATACCCAAATACACCGCAAGATGGTGCCACAGCTCAACGAAAACATTGTGTTTTTAAGCCAATTATGGCAAAAACAAAAGTCATGAAAAGTCATGAAGACTCGCGATCACGTAAAGTAAGCTTGCGGTCAGAGTAAAATCTTTATATACAACATTACAAACATAACGGCACGCCATGCTTGACAGTCGCCGCCATCTTTGAAATGTCAAATGACGCACTCCCTGAGGTCAGGGTTAATCAAGCTAATCTAATCCATGTCCGACTTGGAACACCGTTCCAGTCATTATCTTCAAGTAGGAGGTGGGAAAATCCCAAAATGTTTGGTGGGTCTTCTGCCCACCAATTAAAATCAGCCGGAAGTGCACTTCCAACTTTTCCAGCGGAAACACATATGTCAACAACTCTTTATATGGTTTCAAATCATTGGTTGGAAACTACTAAAACCTGATAGATATACACACCATGGCTATTGACATTGATATTACTAGCGTACCACACATTACTGTTATTCAGAATCGCACAAGAACGTTCAACACTGTGTAAGTGAAAGCTTACATCCAAACACCACTGCCTACATAATCAATCATCACAGCACACACCTAATGCCGCTGTCAAAATTGAAGCAGACTCACCATACACAATGGTCACCATGGAGACAGGCATGACCAGAAGTCCTAGAAGCATATCTGCCACTGCCAGTGACATGAGAAAGTAATTGGTGGCATTTTGCAGTTTTCGTTCCAGATTGACAGCCATGATTACTAAAATGTTCCCAGTAACTGTAACAATGACCGCAATCAAAATCAACAGTGCTGCCCAGTTTTTCTGAACTAACTCCTCTTTACTCATCTCGCCATTGCACCTTTGCCATGACAGTGGTTCTTTCCTTTCACTGGAAGTGCTGCTGATGGATATATTGGGCAGGAGGGATGCTTCTGTATCAGCCCAACTTCTGTTACAGCCAAACGAACTGTTACGGACCACATTACCCAGCATGGTGTCCGGGTTCGGTGTCCAGGTGTCTGGGTCAAAGGGCATCAGGTTCGAAGCGGTCAAGATGCTTTTGGACACAGGTTTTGAAATGTTGGCATGCAAGTTCATAATGTCCCTTATAAAAACTGATAATCTGTCAAAAACAAGTTCAGTTGGAGGTGATGTATCCTTCTTTTCTTCATGACATCTTTCATACAGCCATGAGTCCAGAGGTTTGGTTCATTCTGTCCTCTTTGAAAACACTCCTGAAGTCTTCCTGCTACTCTTTTACTATCACCAAAAAGCCTTAAAACCAGAAATGTAATGTGTATAGATAAAATGTGGTTTCCATAATCCGCGCATCTCAGACAGTGCAGTGAGTTGCGCCTGTTAAATGAAGTCTTCTTGTTCCTCTCTGTTCTCGTTGTCAGAACACAACAGATTTTATGAGCTGGATGACCTGCTAGTTGAGCACACGCTCTCTCTCTCTCTCGCGCTCCCTCTCTCTGCTCTCTCTGGCTGTGTGTGAGCTAGCAGAGTCTGGTCCTCCTCAAGTCAGTGATCATTCTGTTCAATCCAGCTGTGCTGAGCGAGCGAGCGAGCAAGAGAGAGAGAGAAAGAGAGAGAGAGAGAGAGAGAGAGAGAGAGAGAGAGAGAGAGAAGTGTGAGTCAGGGGTTTAGTGAAAGTTCCTCAGGTGTTCCCTCTTTCTTCTGCACATGCATCTGCAACTACCAAGATGAATCAGGGAGTTTATTTATTGTGACAGGCGACACAAATACACACACTCCACTTTCTTGAGGCCCAAAGAAAATGAGATTGATGGAAATAGGCAGGATTAGGAAAACATTCAGACAACAGACAAAGATATAAACACACAAACTTACCTTGAGAAGACAAAAATGCTAAGACAGAATTGTTAAAATATCATGACTGCTGGAATCCATCTGTCTGTACACACACACACACACACACACACACACACACACATATATATATATATATATATATATATATATATATATATATATATATATATATATATTTTTTTTTTTCATCCATCTTAACGTCTAACTATCCCTTTATCCACCCTATCTATCAATACATCAATCTTGTCAATCTATCCCTCTGTCTATCTGTCCATCCAACTATCCATGCCATGCATTCATCCAGCCAAGTAAATGCACATATCTATCCCTCTATCCATTCATCCATCCATCAGTCAGTCCATCTATCTATCCATACATCTATATCTAAACATTTACGTATCCCTATATTTTCATCCATACCTAAACATCTACCTATTCCTCCATCCATCCATCCATCTAAATGTAAATCTGTCCCTCTCCCTATTCATTTATCCATCCATCCAACTAAATGCATATCTATCCCTCAATCTGTCCATCCATCTATCATCAGTCAGTCCATCTATCTAAATGTAAATCTGTCCCTCTCTATCCCTCTTCTCTCACACAAACATGCAGTTGTGCTATATATTTCAAGCTTTCTCTTGCTCTCTTTCTCTTCTCACTCTCTAAATTTACATTTGAACTGTCTCATTACCCCCAGCACTGTGCCGCTTATCTTCCTTTTTGTAGTACATCTAACCTGGCAGTTATGTCTTGTAGAATAAAGGTTTACATGTGAATGCATGAGTCCGGCGTGTGGTGTGAAATAAAAAAAGTGTCGACCGTAGACATGAGACTCTGATAATAAATTAACCTGTCATATGTTGACTATCAATAGCTCACTTCCAATTAGATCTCACCCTCTGATGAGCACTACTTATAGATTTATACATTAACGATAGATTTAGAACATTACCGTTAAACACTGCATGCATGTAAAAATAAATAAATAAATCAGACATTTAGATTAATTCAGACATGAAGTATATTTAACTAGCTTTGTTGAAAAAGTTTGCTCCAACACAGTTATAAGGTCATATGGCTATCGTGTTCGTCCATGATGACTGCAGGTTCAGTCCTGTACTTCAAATTAAGGGAATATTTGCAAATAATAATCTCAGCGCTATGACAGAATGCCTTTGGTCTTTATTCTGCTCGGTTCATTAGCAGCACAAATGAAAGTTGCTGAGGTGCAGTAATGAAAGTTATGCAAATATTAACATCACATTTTCAGCTGCATGCTTTTCTGGCCTCATTTCTCAGCAATAGCTGTATTAGGTTGACATTTTGTGATACAGTGATGCTGTACCACAATTATTAAATGGTAGCTGAACTTCTGATTTAAGAATTATACTTTGTTGTCAGTGATGGCACTGATATACCAAACACGTTAATTGAATGTTGTCTATGCGATGTTTCTTACACAATGTAAATGGACAACATCTATACATGAGTCTTTTGAAGTTTCAGCTAAATTCTCATAATAATACAAACACTGGAAGCATGAGCTGTTGCACTGCAGACCCTCAACACAACTCCGGGTCACTGGACAGAACATCAGCACAAGCCCTCCAGCTCTGCTTTCCACTCAGATATCAGCAAACTCGCTGCCACTCACAGCCAGTTGTTGCCATGGAAAGGCTTTGTCGCTAACAATGCATTCAATAGGGAATGAGATAACCAAACGATAATCACATTGTTGCTTTTTGACCTATCACAGGCTCATAACCATGGAGATGTTCAGTGCTCGGGCAGATAAGAACAAAGAGACTGCAAAGGGCAATAGCCATTCTCAGAAATAGTGGAACAAAAAGAATGCAATACAGACCTATCAAGGTTTGTCTCTTTTTCATGAGTTCACACTTACATATAATTTGTAGAGAGTTAATTGAATTGCGTTTTTTGGCGGGCTGTCTGGGGGGAGGGCTTCGAGCTCGGACTTCGGCCCGAACCCAGAGTACCCCCTGTATGTAAGTGGTTTAGAACTAAAAGATAGAGAAAGATGTGGAAGGATGCTGAAAAACTGTCAAGAAAATGAAGGTAGGATGGCTGCGTATATATACCTCTTTGTTGATTAGCTGAGTACTCTCCACCTGTGTCAGTTATCTGACATGTTCCTCCCGAACCTCGTTTAGTAAAACAGCATTTAAAGACACACAGTAGATTGATGAACTGAAAGCACTTCAAAAAGTGTAAAACACTTAGAAAAGTTGGTTTGCTGTAAACCAAATGTACTGTACTAAATAATTTATACAAAATATAAATTTTACAAAATAATAAAATTAAAAACAAAATAAAAAACGTACTCTAAAATTGCTATAAAATCAAAGAGCCAAATCAGCCAGATTGACACGCGAGTCCCACAATCTCATTTTGGGAGCTTGCCCTTGAAAAAATGCGAGACAAGCGCAAAGCACTTTAATAGAAAATGTCTCGGGTTACGTCTGTAACCCTTGTTCCCTGAGAAGAGAATGAGACACTGCGTCAGAATGACACTTTGGGGGCGCTCCCTTAGCGTAGCACATCTGAAGTATGAATGAAACTATTCCAATCCTGATTGGTGTTGCGTCATGACGTAACGTGATGGCATAAACGGAAGCTACAAAGGGATGTTGGCAAACAACAGAGATATCTTTCACAATGAAGCAAGTCGCTCCCAGGCATGAAGAGGCATGGCAAAGTAACACAGTGTCTAGTTCCCTTCTCAGGGAACAAGGGATACAAAAATAACCCAAGACGTTCCCTTTCAAGGGAACTCAAACTGCGCCGGAACGACACTTTAGGGGACGAATACCCACTATGCCACAACAAAACATGCCTATCCTAATGTGAAGCTTTTTCAGGCACAACTTAGGACAAGAGCACTCGTGCACCCAGCATGGAAGGAAGACTATGCAGACTGTAAAATCTTATGAATGTGTGCAGAGTGGCCCAGCCAGCTGCATCACAAATCTCCTGAAGAGGGACCCCTGAGAGGAGGGCTCTAGAAAATGCTATGCTTCTATAGAATGCGCCCTCAAGGCCACAGATGAAGGCAAACGGCGCACTTGATGGGCCAAGGCAATCGCCTGGACCAATTACTTATTGTCTGCTCAGATGCAGGCAGCCCATTTTTGGGTGACCCAAAGCACACCAACAATTTGTCAAACTTCCTCCACTGAGAAGACCTCTGTATATACAGGTGCTGGTCATATAATAAGTATTTCACTAATCACTAATTTCACCAATTCCATTCAAAAAGTGAAACTTGTATAGTCCCTGACAAAAGTCGTGTCGCTCATCTATTTTGTAGAAACACCTGCTATTAACCTGACTTTTAATTCATCAATTGGTGTTAGAAATAGCTCATTTGAAAAGCTAGAACCCTCCCGAATGACGTTTAATGCACTGAAATCACTGAGTTTCACTGAAAAAAGATTTTTCATTTAATCAAGACAGAAAGGTCAAATTTTGGCAAGACAAAAGTTTCGGCGCCTATATAGAAATTGAACAAATTTACTGCAAATACAAAAATATGTCAGCAAATTAAGTAGTGGTGTTGTGAGATCCAAATTTAATATCTTGTATGACTTCAATGAGCCATGCGGTTTGGCAAGGATTCATACAATTTATTGATGAAGTCATTAGGAATAACAAAGAAAGCAGTCTTGCATGCCTCCCAGAGTTCATCAATATTCTTTGGTTTCGTCTTCCATGCTTCCTCTTTCATCCTATCACATATGCTCAATGATGTTCATGTCTGGTGACTGGGCTGGCCAATCCTGGAGCATCTTGATCTTCTTCGAATTGAGAAACTTTGATGTGGAGATGGAAGTATGCGATGGAGCACCATATTGCTGCAGAATTTGGCCTCTTTTATGGTTGGGAATATAAGAGGTAGCTAAGATTTCTTGGTATTTTAGACTATTGATGTTGCCTTCCACCCTGCAGATCTCTCACACACCCCCATACTGAATGTAACCCCAGACTATGATTTTCACCCACCAAACTTCACTGTTTTCTGGGTGAATCTCGGATCCATGCGGGCTCCAGTAGGTCTCCTGCAATATTTGCGGCGACTGTGGTGTAATTCAACAGAAGATTAATCTGAAAAATCCACCTTCTGCCACTTTTCCAGCATCCATCCTTTTAGCAGGCTGTGAGCTTTGGCAAATGCCACACAGTTTTTCAATTATCTTTTGTTTAGTGCTGGCTTCTGGGCACTAATTCGACCATGGAGGCCATTTCGAGACAGAATCCGACAAACTGTTCTGGTTGACACAGGGACTTCAGGTGACCAGGTCTCGTGGAGCTCTGCTGCAGTTGAAAATGGGCTGGCCTTGGATTTGAGCGCCAACAAACGGTCCTCTCGAGCAGTTGTCTTGCGGGGTCTGCCTGACCTGGGCTTGTCAAAAACGTCTCCAGTCTCTTCAAATCTTTTTTTTATCCTCTGTACTTGACGCTGAGACACATTGAAGGTGTCTGCCACATCAGCAGTGGATCTGGTCTTCAGCCTCTTGATAATCAAAACTTTAGTCTCAGGGGGAATCTTAGGCATGTTTGCAGAGGTCTATTTGCAGTTGATGTGAAGGTCTAGTGTACTGGTGTTCTTTTTATACACACCTGAGATGTAATTGATCCATTATTAGTCACAGGTGAAGCTCATATGACAAGGCGACAACACTTATGTCTTTGCAAAAATTGACTCAATTAGCTTTACCAAGCTGTGAATATTAAAATATTTGTTGACAGTTTCATTTTGCACTGAAACATTATTACAAAAGCTGTTGGGATTAAAATGAGCCATTTCTTTTAAAAACAATCTTGATAAGAAATATATTTCAGCGGCACTTCAGGTCAATTTGTACACAAGCGACAAGACTTTTTTCAGGGATGTATATTATATTCATTCATTCATTACACACAGACTGATATATTTCAAATTTTTATTTCTTTTAATTTTGATGATTATAACTGACAACTAAGGAAAACCCCAAATTCATATTCTCGGAAAATTAGAATATTGTAAAAAGGTTCAATATTGAAGACACCTGGTGACACACTCTAATCAGCTAATTAACTCAAAACATCTGCAAAGGCCTTTAAATGGTCTCTCTAGTTCTGTAGGCTACACAATCATGGGGAAGACTGCTGACTAGACAGTTGTCCAAAAGATGACAATTGACACCTTGCACAAGGAGGGCAAGACACAAAAGGTCATTGCAAAAGAGGCTGGCAGTTCACAGAGCTCTGTGTCCAAGCACATTAATTGAGAGGCGAAGGGAAGGAAAAGATGTGGTAGAAAAAAGAGTACCAGCAATAGGGAAAACCGCACCCTGGAGAGGATTGTGAAACAAAACTCATTCAAAAATGTGGGGGAGATTCACAAAGAGTAGACTGCAGCTGGAGTCAGTGCTTCAAGAGCCACTACGCACAGACGTAATGCAAGACATGGGTTTCAGCTGTCGCATTCCTTGTGTCAAGCCACTCAGACAGTGGTCACAACAGACAGCGTCAGAAGCGTCTCGCCTGGGCTAAAGACAAAAAGGACTGGACTGCTGCCGAGTGGTACAAAGTTATGTTCTCTGATGAAAGTAAATTTTGCATTTCCTTTAGAAATCAGGGTCCCAGAGTCTGAAGGAAGAGAGGAGAGGCACCAATCCACGTTGCTTGAGGTCCAATGTAAAGTTTCCACAGTCAGTGATGGTTCTGGGTGCCATGTCATCTACTGGTGTTTGTCCACCGTGTTTTCTGAGATCCAAGGTCAACGAAAGTTTAAGAGCACTTCATGCTTCCTGCTCCTGACCAACTTTATGGAGATGCAGATTTCACTTTCCAACAAGACTTGGCACCTGCACACAGTGCCAAAGCAACCAGTACCTGGTTTAAGGACCATGGTATCCCTGTTCTTAATTGGCCAGCAAACTCGCCTGACCTTAACCCCATAGAAAATTATGGGGTATTGTGAAGAGGAAGATGCAATATGCCAGATCCAACAATGCAGAAGAGCTGAAGGCCACTATCAGAGCAACCTGGGCTCTCATAACACCTGAGTAGTGCCACAGACTTATCGACTCCATGCCACGCCACATTGCTGCAGTAATTCAGGCAAAAGGAGTACCAACTAAGTATTGAGTGCTGTACATGCTCATACTTTTCATGTTCATACTTTTCAGTTGGCCAAGATTTGTAAAAATCCTTTCTTTGTATTGGTCTTAAGTAATATTCAAATTTTCTGAGATACTTAATTTAGGATTTTCCTTAGTTGTCAGTTATAATTATCAAAATTAAATAAATAAACAATTGATATATATCTTAGATGGCACCTTAGTCACATAGCCAGGTCTAGGATGTAGGATGGCTTTAACTCCCCCAAGGCAAACTCCAGGCAAGTTGGTGTTATAGCCAAGGTCTGGAGATCCCCTACTGACTATGACTGCTAAGTCACTGCCAAGTGACTGCCAAGAAAAAATACCATTGTAAAAGTCAAGTTCTTCACTGTTCCACACTCGAGAGGTTTGAAGGGAGCCTCAGTACCACTGCCAAATCCCAGGTTGGGACTCTGGTACGAGCCACAGGTCTCATCCTCTAAGTACCACACACGAACCGCATGACCAGCTGGTGCTTCCCCAGAGGCCCATCACTTAGAGAAGTCAGCCACAATGGCAGCCACGTACACCTTAAGTGTGGACAGGGTAAGACCAGCAGAGAAGAGATTTTGGAAGAACTCCAGCACTGAAGTCACTGGGCAGTTAACTGGGTCCAATTCACGCTCTCTACACCAATTGGAAAACACATTCCACTTTAGCGTGTGGAACGAGCTCTGGAACTGAGTATGGTCTCTACCACTCCAGCTGACAGGCCAGCCTCTAGGTACTGTACACACAACTTCCACAACTCTGGCCAGGGGTAATATTTTGTGCCCCCCGCCTGAGACAGCAGATCCTTCCTCAGACGAATCTGCCATATCTGAGAACCATACTCGGGCCGGCCAGTATTGGGTTACTAACAGTAGACTGACTCTTTCTTGATGGACCCTCTCCAGAACTCCCGGTAGCAGAGTGATCAGGGGAGATGCATAAAGGCGCAGCCCCGGCCACATCTGCACCATGGCATCTAACCCTAGTGGGGCTGGATGCTTGAGAGAAAAAACACAGTGGGTCAGTGGGACGTCTCTCGAGATGCAAATAGATCCACTTCCACTGGGCCCAACCTCTCGCATATCGACTCCACCACCTCTGGGTAAATTCTCCATTCTCCAGGCCTCTCGACAGGACGCCTGCTCCCTGATTCTGGTCGCCTGGGACATACATTGCTCTGAGATATGACAGTTTCCCCTGGGACCACAGGAGGATCTGATGCAATCTCAGTCCCCCTTGACAATTCAGATAGTCAACTACCGACGTATTGCCTTGAGATCTGGTAGAAAGCTACTCAGATATATGGCCTCCTTTAAGAGCAGTGAGTGAACCTCTTGTTCCATTACCCAAGCCTGCTCTGGGACCACTGCAATCCAGACCACCCCGTTGCATTTTCAGGGTGCGCTGACCGCACTGCAGTCTGTACCCATTTTCCGCAGGACCCATTGAGATGCATTCTACAGGCCATGCCGGGAAGAAATCTACTATGGGAATAAGCCTCTCGAGGCTGACTTTTAAGTATTGTTCTTGACCCCCTGAAGGGAGAGGGAGAGGCAGAGGCAGGGAGAGGTCGAAAACAATTTTTGGTGTCTGACATTGGTCCGTGTGTCAGTACCGAAATTACATCACTGTGGTTTGTGGTTTACATCACTTTTATATATTTTTTTCAACGAATTCTGTCAACGAATATTCCAAATTTGAATATATATTCGAATAGTTAAAAAAAAAAAGAATTTTGAAGGTGAAAATTAATCTTTGAATAAAAAAGAAAATGTGAAATAAACGCCCGCAGTAGTAAAGGTGTGGCTGTCTGCTTTGCGAGTGGGCTCGCTAGCTCACAGCCTTGTTTTGTTATATTTCGTCTGCCTCCGCAGCGCGAGCCTCCGCGGACTGCGCGCTCTCCTCCCCAAATGGACGAGGCGTTTATACTTGATGCGCTCGCCGTTGTGCTATTCTTTGAAACGACAGAGGGCTCGACTAGATTCGCCTAGAACTCGTTCATCTTCAGATGCGGAGTTGCGCGCGCTGTACAAAAAATACGCTGCACACCGCCAGGCGAAAACGGCTTTTGCGCACCCAGCTCACACGACCGCCCACTCAGCATTGAGTCATTTTTGCCGCGCGCCTCATCGAGTATAAACAAGGCTTGAGGGTGAGGGCGAGAGAAAGTGAGGTCTGCGGTCTTGGCCCTTAGTTGATTTACTTGTTTCTGTGTAGGTAATACGTTGTCAAATATGTTTAAACTTAAAGGTCCCGTTCTTCGCATGTTTTCAAAGCTTTGATTGTGTTAACAGTGTGCAATATAACATGTGTTCATGTTTCGTGTGTAAAAAAACACAGTATTTTTCACACATTTTACTTATCTGTAACACCACTGTTTTCACTGATGAGAAAACGTCCTGATGATTTCCTTGTTCTATGAAGTCCCTCCTTCAGAAATACGTAACGAGTTCTGATTGGGCCAGCGCTTCCCGTGTTGTGATTGGACAGCAGCTTAGCGCGCGTTGCCCGGAAAGGTCCCACCTCTTACCATAACGGGAAGATACGCACGCTCAATGTTATTGCAAAAATGTCTATATTGCCTTATCAATTTGAGCCGGAATCAGACCCGGAGAATATCGGATCGATTACAACCTGCTCAGGAAAGACTTTTGCAGGTTGTTTCACAATGGTAAGCTGTCTATTCAGTAGTTATCATGCTTTTATATTTGAATGTTTTGCATGCGTGGCTGCAGCTGAACGAGCGTGTGGTTAAACAGTAAACAACAGATATAATAAACAAATAATATAAACTGATCATTACAAACACCAACAATCGATGGTGTCTGAATTTCGGATTAGTTTCAATTATTATCTAACGTTAGTTAACAAAGCTAAACAGCGTTGCACTTTGTGTAATGAGTTACATAAACTGTTAAACGGACCAACTTAAATATTAAAATACATTTACCGGTTGTGGTCCATAAACAACGCCTTCTCCAGACAAAGAGGGAACTTCGTCATCTTTTAAGAATAATCTTTCTGCGAATCCGGCATTTAACTGATTGAGATTGAGGAAGCCGTCCTCAGCAAAATGTGCTGCACATAGTTTTAAATTGTGATAATTTTCCGGAACCGAGTTAAACATAAATTGTAACCATTGATCTCTACGTACAGCGTCCGTGGGAAGTCTCGATGACATGGCGACAAACACACTCTACAAAAACAACACTTCCTCTTCTCGACATGGGAGAGCAACAAGGCCACGCCCCCTAATTTGCGTATTCTTGTGGGCGGAGGTTTAGTCAACAAACTGTTCTAGTGATGTCATTAAAGCAGGAAGTGCAGGGGTGTAGTCCAAACCAGCCGTTCGCTGTAGGCTTTGAAAGGGAACTTCTGTTAAATAAAATATCTCACTTGGCATTGAACTTTGAGCTTTATAATTGTACAGGTATTGTTTATGCTCTAACAGCAACATTTCACACTAACTAAAGTTTGAAAGATGGAATCGCGAAGAACGGGACCTTTAAAAAGACTACCTATACAAGAAGTTATGTCTCTTTGTAAAGAAAAGTGTTGTATTTCACTCAGTCTGGGGGTTGCCAGTTGGGGACTAGTTCACCACAGATGTCCGGTTAGAGACATGAAGAAGCAATAGGTTCTTAAGTTCTTTGTTCTTTATTTCCAGCACATTGCACGAATCAGTACATTTTGCTTCCATATACGTTTGTATGTGTGGTCTAGAACAAAGCATACAATAAATAATCAATATAACGTAACAGAAACAATCAAATAACTAGATAAACTTAGAGAGATAACAGAAACACTCAAAGCAACATCATGTGAATACATGAGCAAATTAATAATTCATTCATTAAACAAGGCAAATCAACCAAACATAAATCAAACAGATAACATAAGCTGAAGTCCATAAATCAACTTACTTCGTACCATATACGCACACATCAAAGGTGAAGCAAACACAGAGTCTGTTTGATCCATCTCACCATGCTGAGCTATTCACTAGCCCTAATCAAAGCCACCTGCTGGAGATGGGCGGAGCATAGTGTCTTTGCATTGCTGCCTTGACAAGCGTGCCCTGACATTGACTGGTTACCATAGAAAGATCCACTGACAGCTACTTCAAAATACAAGTCCCAATGGGCCTTTTTCACAGCCGCCCCCAGATTTCCAAAGAATGAGGAAATCTGTCCATTATAAAAGGTCAAAGTCCAATTTTAGTCTGGAATCTCAGGTAGCTGTATAACCTTAGCCACAGGTCGCACATAAAGCTTGTCCTTAATTCTCACTTCCACAGTTCTGATTCTATTATCCACCCCAGGAATACTTGAGAGATCTGACCAATGGGCCACATGGCCCTGGGGAATTGAGGGTCCACAATCATAACTGTAGTTCCCACCTTGATATCGGGCGACTCTAGTTGCCATTTGCTACGAATCTGAAGACCAGGCAGATAAAACTTGATAAATCGCTTCCAAAAGTGATCCGCTAGGACTTGGCTATGACGCCATCGTCGACTCAATAGTTCACTTTGAGGATATATCACTTGAGGAAGGAAGAATCGGGCCGCCCATGAGGAGCGAATTAGGAGTAATAGGATCTGGGTCAGCAGCATTAGAGGAGGTATACCCTAAGGGTTTAGAATTTAAAATCCCTTCGATCTCAACGAGTGTAGTGAGAAGAGTTTCCTCTGGTATTGGCTGAGTTCCCAGAGTGACCTGTAGAGCTTGTTTCAGGGAACGGATCTCCCTTTCCCAACACCCACCGAAATGTGGGGCATAAGGTGGGTTGAAGCGGAAGAAAATCTGCTGACTGGCAAGCTGTTCCTGAAGCTCTGGAACTAGTCCAGCGAATGTCTGATGCAGCTCCCTTTCCCCTCCTTTAAAATTGGTACCCTGATCAGATAAAATTTCCAAAGGTCTCCCACGTCGGGCTATAAAACGCCTGAGGGCCATTAGAAAGGAGTCGGTATCAAGTCTTGAGAGGATGTCAATATACACTGCGCGTGTAGTCATGCACTTGAACAGAATACCCCAGCGCTTCTCACTTCTGCGCCCAATCTTTACCAAGTATGGCCCAAAACAGTCAATTCCAGTAGAATAGAAGGCCGGTTTGAATAAACGTAGCCTGGCTGGAGGCAGATCAGCCATTCTGGGTATCTGTGGATTCTTACGAAATCTCTGACATTCTGAACAATCTTTGCGTTGATAACATCGAATTGCTTCCCTACCCCGAAGGATCCAGTATTTCCTCGCATTTCGCCAGTACTCTCTCAGGTCCTGGATGAAGCAGCTTTGCATCATAGTCCTTTATGAGAAGCGTAGTGATATGATGGCGGGAATCAAGGACAATAGGATGCATCAACCCAGGCTCAATCTCTTCACAGCGGCGAAGACGACCTCCTATTCTAAGGAGCTGACTCGAAGGGTCAAGTTCAGGAGCGAGGCTAAGGAGTCGACTATGCTTATGCAGTTGTTTTCCGCTGTAAGCTGTGACATATCGGAGGCAAAACTTTCCCATTGAGCTTGCTGAAGTATAGCTATTTCAGCCTGTCGAAAGTCTTCAGCTGAGAGATTGGCCTCATTTTCCTTGAGAGATTCTGCAGTAGCTGTCAGTAGCTCTCGAAAGGTCAGAAATTTGCTTGGATCCGGTATGGACAAACGTTGTGCTGCATTAGTCAGTCCACAAAATGTAGAGTTTCTTAACTCATCATTATCAATAAGGGATGGTGCTGGTGTAACGGCCACTGATCAGATGTAAGATGGATGAATGATGGCCCTGTATTCCATCGACTTCGTGTTCCTAGTTCTGCCAGCTTTTTCCCTCTGGTGATATCATCTGCCGGGTTATTATCAGAGTCCACATAGCGCCATTCACAATGGTTGGTAAGTTCCTGAATCTCGGTCACTCTTGTCCCAACGAAAACCTTGAATCGACAGGATTCTGATTTAATCCAACTTAAGACTGTGGTGGAATCAGTCCAAAGAAAAACTTGATGAATGGGTAAAGTCAGTTCATTCTGCAGGATCTTGGCCAACTGGGCACCTGTTAGAGCTGCACATAGTTCTAGTCGGGGATCGACAGACATTTTTGGAGCCACTCTTGACCTGGCCACTATGAATGTGACCTCCACTTCTCCCTGCTGATCTTCTGTTCAAGATAAGCGACCACCATACGCTAACTCTGACGCGTCACAGAAGATATGAATCTCTCTATGACTGGAGGCATCATCCTTCGTGCACTGCAATAGCATCTCGGTAAGACTATCTCTTGAAGGTTACTGAGCTCCTCTGCCCATCTGTTCCAAGCATTCACTAAATTCTCAGGTAATTTGGGATCATCCCAATCCCTCTTTTTGTCCCATAGTCGCTGCACTATTACCTTGGCACGTGTGAGGTATGGGATGATGTAGCCAAGTGGGTCATATTGACTGGCGAGCACTTTATAGATGTTGCGCATAGTAATTTCCTGGCACTTTATAGCACGAAGCTTATAGGACAAGGTATCAGTTTGACAGTTCCACTGGAGTCAAGCACTGATTCATGATTCAAAGCATTACCCTTGGCAATCCATTGCTCAGCACTGTCAGACCTGGATGCCGCTGGTAAGTGACTGATGGTGAAAGGTGCATTACGCCCACTGCCTGAGTTCGAATCCTCCTCCTGCCAAGATACTCTGCAACCGGTCTACCATGTGTCTTGCTTCATCTACAGAGGGCAGACTTTGAAGGTAATTGTCTACATAAAATGCCTTCAGTACAGCATCATGTACCTTTTCACCAGGCTGACTGTTCCCCAAGATATGCTTTTGCAAAGCAAAGACAGCGCAACATGGACTACTAGTTGTCCCAAAGGGAAGGACTTGCCATTCATAGACTCGGTTGCACTTCTCTTTCTTGATCTCGCCATAAGAAAGCGGAGAAGTGGTCGATCTTCAGGAAGGAGTCTTATCTGGTGGAACATTCCTTTAATATCACTACTGAGGGCGACTGAATGTTCTCTGAATCTTAGTAGCACCGCAATGAGGAAGTCAGAGTTGGTCCTGGAAGTAACAGTTCATTGAGGTTGTTCCCTTGAAACTGGAATGAACAGTTGAAAACCACCCTATGCTTCCCATTATGCTCAACCATATGATGTGGAATATACCAACTTACTGGAGTGTCTTCTGCTCCTGACTGTAGTTCAGCAATGTAACCAGCCTGTTTTAGTCGTTTAATTTCATTCTGGTAGATGGCTGCTTGATCAGGAGACTTACTGAGGCGGCGCTCTAGACTTCTTAGATGAGGCATTACTGCCGCTTTAGGTGCATGAAGAGGGGCATATTTTGAACTCGGAGCAGTGGGGTAGCATATCGCTGTATCCCATCAACCTCAACTCTGACGGTTTTGTGTTCCAGTAGTTTCAACGACTGCTGGTCCTGTACTGATCGAGTACTCGTTTTCGCATCCCTCCATGGAAGGACATCCATTTGCCAGAGTCTTTCAACTTGTTAGGCAGAGTAGCTGAAGGTGACAAACTCGTAAATAGACATTGCTGTTCTGTGAGGTGATATTGCAAAGCTTGAACTGGTCCTTGCAAAGTCCATCCAAGAAGAGTCCTAATTGCAGCAGGACCACCTGGTGGTCCCAAGCGAACCGGTTCAACTGGGGTAATTAAATGATGGCAGTCTGATCCAATGAGCAAAACTGGATGAGCAGCTTCAATATTTCGGAGGAAGTCCTTTAAGGTGACGGTATCTTTTCCGTAGAGCCTTAACAGGATGACAATGTACTCCAAGCCCCAGTTCTGATGCAGTGAAAGCTTCATTGATCGGATATACCTTATCTGGTTGACAGGCTGGTGAAAGGTTGAAGGAAACAGCCGCCCCATGCAGGACCTTAAACTCTTGTCTCACCGTGCGCGGGGCAGGTCCTCTGGCTTCCCTTTCAATTTCAGCTGGTTAGCTGCAGCATGCAACAAGATGCTCCTTTCTGAGCCATCATCAAGAATGGCATAAGCATTCATGGATCGATCTCCATTTCTTAGAATGACTTTACACATTTTCAACAATACCTTCCGATTTCCTGGGGCTTGTCAATGAATAATACATCATTGGCCTCGCCATGATAGGATTTGCAGATGGATCTTGTCCTTCTCCCTTTTCCTTGTTTCTAACATTAATCTCATGAAGAACAAGTAAGTGGCGGCCATTACATGATTTACAGCGCATTTTAAGATTACATTCTGAGGATCTATGGCCCCGTCCACAGCGCCAGCATCTGTTGTGTCCCTTAATCCAATTTTGTCTCTGAATGTTGGAGAGTTGAGAGAAATTGGCACAGTTATTCAAAGAGTGTTTGTTGTTATCACAGTAAGGGCAGTAAGGTTTTGCCATTGTGGTCTTAACTGTGACAGGTGCCACAGGGTATTTCTCAGTGCTGAGTAGAACTTCTGTCCCTTTGTGAAATGATTTTACCTTCCTTGGTGGGTCCCAAGATGACCTGGGCAAATACCCTCTACCCGAGCTGCTCGCATATCTTGTGGAATCTTCTTGCACTTGGATTTCATATTCTAACCAGTCTGAGAAGTCAAGGAGGTTAGGAATCTTCACATCTAATGGGTAGATGAATCGTCTGAAACTGCTCCTCAGATCATGTGGCAATTTACTCAGTAGTCTGGACACATGAGATCCATCTTAATTCCACTTTGCCAGGCTTACCTAGTTGTCGCAACATTCCCACCAAGGATCTCACCCTCAGAGCATACATCCGGAATGTTTTGATGTCTCCAGTATTGATGCTCGGTCCCTCCATCAATTCCACTATGCGCTGTAATGCCAATTGATGTGGCTGGCCATACTGCTTGTTGAGTGCATCCATGGTATGGGTATAAGGATGACGTGAACTGCTGTAGGATTCAGCGATTAGCTGTGCTTCCTCCAGCTTGAGATGTTCTAGCAGAATATGGAATTTGAAACGCTCTGTGGTATTAGCCGGAAGAATGTTCTCCAATGCAATCTTAAGCCGTGCAAACTCTCTGGGGTTCGGGTGGATCAGGTCGGGAATCGTAGGCGTAGGTCCACGATATACTCTTTCTTGGTCAACCAATGCACTGGGAGAGTGTTGGTGCCTTCTCCTACTCCTAAATGATAGCTTGTGCCGTTGCCTAGAGGAAGCTTGTGGAGAGGGAGAGCGGACATGACTTCTTGAAACCATGTGGACTTCATGTCCTCCATTTTGTCTATTATTAATTGGTCTTTCAATCGTTGGACTGTTACGAACCCTTTGATCCCTGGATGAGCTCAGGTGCAGGTTTCTCATGCCCTCAACAGAAGAGGAAAGACTTTCTTGACTGCTTGAATACTCAGAGCTTTCCATATGTTCCACAGAGCTACTCTCTTGCGATGTATCGTGAGATGCTTGGCCGTAGTTTGGATTTGACCCTGGTTCATTTATTCTTGGCCTCCGTGGGGCTGGTACTGGTTTAGGGCATTCTATGGTCTTTGACAGACCAGGTACAGGCAGTGGAGATAATCTCTGAGGGGGTTGCGGCTGCTGAGTTTGCCAACTTAACAATTGTTTCACTTCTGCTTGTATTTGAGACATCTGTGATGTGAACTTACTGTTAGCCTGTTTAAGATCATCTCTTTCCTCCTTCAGCTGTTGAACTGTGGTAATTAGGTCACTGTGGAGTTTCCTCAAATCAGCATTCTCCTCCCGTAATGCTTCCACATGCTGGTCCCACCGATCTGTGGTATACCATTGTTGTGGACTGTGATAATCACCATGATATGCTGCTGCCTGTGGGGTGTCCCTCCTGGCATCCTCTTCGGCTGATGAAGCACACTGTGATTTTTGGGAATAGCTGGGAGGTGTTAAGGGTCTAGGTAGATTATAACCAGTCAAGTCATAATCCTGCAAGTGTGCTGGAAGAGACACTTGTCTCCTGTGCTGCCCAAGGACTTCATCTACTGGTTGCTTCTCCATAACTGTGGAAAACTCTGGCTCCGGCTCGAAGGACCATAAAGAAAAGTGTTGTATTTCACTCAGTCTGGGGGTTGCCAGTTGGGGACTAGTTCACCACAGATGTCCGGTTAGAGACATGAAGAAGCAATAGGTTCTTAAGTTCTTTGTTCTTTATTTCCAGCACATTGCACGAATCAGTACATTTTGCTTCCATATACGTTTGTATGTGTGGTCTAGAACAAAGCATACAATAAATAATCAATATAACGTAACAGAAACAATCAAATAACTAGATAAACTTAGAGAGATAACAGAAACACTCAAAGCAACATCATGTGAATACATGAGCAAATTAATAATTCATTCATTAAACAAGGCAAATCAACCAAACATAAATCAAACAGATAACATAAGCTGAAGTCCATAAATCAACTTACTTCTCGTACCATATACGCACACATCAAAGGTGAAGCAAACACAGAGTC
The DNA here is from genome assembly GCA_023029165.1 of Gobiocypris rarus. Lineage (NCBI taxonomy): Eukaryota > Metazoa > Chordata > Actinopteri > Cypriniformes > Gobionidae > Gobiocypris > Gobiocypris rarus. The sequence continues at coordinate 30,383,300 of CM040910.1, forward strand.
TGTTTGATCCATCTCACCATGCTGAGCTATTCACTAGCCCTAATCAAAGCCACCTGCTGGAGATGGGCGGAGCATAGTGTCTTTGCATTGCTGCCTTGACAAGCGTGCCCTGACATTGACTGGTTACCATAGAAAGTTCCACTGACAGCTACTTCAAAATACAAGTCCCAATGGGCCTTTTTCACACTTTGTATTAATTTGTCTTGTTATTGACAAAATGCGCAACCAGATGTGCGAATAGTTCAAATATTCATGTTTTTTTTAGAGGGAATATTCAAACTTCATTTTTGGGCAATTTTGACAGCCCTAATTTTTAGTAAGCAATCGCTTAAGACTTTTTTATTGACTTTTTAAGACCCCATGGGAACCCTGGAGGTAGTCATCACACACACACACACACACACACACACACACAATGCGGTCAACAAAAAAACCTGAAAGAAACCTGAAGGCACATCTGACAAAGAAACCTGAAGGCACATCTGTTTCACATTTATAGCCTCTCACAAGCGTGCATTCCAATGATGTAGTGTTGCACGATATTAAGGTAACTAGAAAAGTATTGCGATACCCTGCTAGTACGATTTTATTAGTACCGGTACTTTAAGAAGGACCGCGCGTTAATAAGAGCTGTATTTATTTGTGTCGATGAGTGACAGCAGGAGTCTGGATGTTTGTGCAGAGCTCTGCTTCCACCGTTCACTAAACATTGGAAGCAGAAGAGTTAAATATACACGTGCAGCGCATGACAAAGAAAGCAACAGAAACATGCGCGCATGAGAAAATATAGGCGCGGGATGTGCTCGCGCTGCTGGACTTTGATCTGAAGCGCGCGCACACGCCTTTCAGACAACATGCGATGGATTTCAATGGTCAAAAATATGTAAAAATGCACATCCTTTGAGTATTCAGTAAACACAGTCGGGGGTGTCTTTAGTGAACGTGAACAGTTGAGGTAATTGGATTCGTGTTAAACCAGATCTAATATTCTGTGTGATTAATGTTCTTCAAACGACAATGAAAAAAAGAAAACCACCGCATGACTGACTAAATCATTTTAATTTATTCATTAAGAATCAGTGTATAGTTAATTTATTGAGTGAAGACTAAGCAGTTTTTTATTATTTCTTGCTATACTGTTAAATAGACCTATAGCTGAAAAATAAAGCACTGTTTTTGTCATATTGTTTGTAATTTGCCTTTTTAGCTTATTATTTTTTTTTTTTTAAATTGCAATTAGAAGAAATGGTCAAAAATCAGGGCAGGATCATGCTGGCCAAGTGAGTTTTTAGTTAAAAAATTAAATAAGACTATGATTAATAAGTTCTGTTGTCATATTATTCAATTACTTTTACTGGGTGGTATTTTGACCGTGGTATCGATTTAGTATCGGTATCGAGGTATTTTAGTCTGGTATCGTATCGAAGTCATAATTTTGGTATCACAACACTACAATGATGTCATCCTCAGAGATTATTTAAAGCCAAGTTCTTGGTGTGTTTGCCACTATACTTCACAACCGGTCAAACAAAGATGTCTTCCCATAGTTGATAGCGCAGCATTGACAATTGATAAGGAACATGACACCGCCCACTAGGAGGAGGTTTACAGTATGAATTTTGAGTGTTTAAGTTTGAATGATACCTAATTTATAATGATTACAAAAATATGTAATAGGAAAAAAAGGACAGCAATAGGGTTAACATATAAATAAAATTGTCATGCTTTATACAGGATCAGCCTGACCACTATGAGGCTTGTATAGAAAATATTTAGAAATGATGTATGACTAAAGCTCAAAATAATCCTTTGCTGCCCTTGGCTCTGATAGAGCTGCAGTTCCACTTTCCAAAAACAGAATCCAATTTGAATAATGATTCAAAATGCATTCTAAAGGCATCTTCTAAATCTATGCATAGTCATTTTCCTGTCATTTGTTTGCTCTATCAATAGCAGATTGAAAATCAAAGTCTTTAAACTCAGGTAATCAAACACAACCAGATTATGAAGGTTTTTGGGTTTTGGTGCAGTCACACAAGGAATTGAATATGTACAATTGCTTTTCAAACACTGCAGCAAATACAATACAATACAATACAATTAGCATCAATGTGGAAAGTAAACTAAAGTAAATATTGTAAATATTGTAAATTCTTTGTGACATTAGTCATTTTATTTCTTTTTCAGTCATGGAGGCATGTATGTGTAGAAAAGGCATAAGGCAAAGTGACATGAAACTTTCTTCTAAGAACTAAAGAACTAAATCAGACAGTCTTCTAACTAAGGTCTGATTATTCTTTTTAATTGTTGATCCAAAAATATAATCAGTCACACCAATGGAGATTAGATGAACAGTTTGGCTTTTACATAATACAAATTTTCTTTGTTTGCTGCTCATTTCCCATAGTCATCATCATCATCTGTGAGTGTTTTTAAGCTTGTGGATAAATATAAGCACTCAGTCTCAGTCAACACCTCTTGTTGCAGCAATCTGTTCCTAACCAGTCTGTGAATCATCTGCTGATGATTGCAATCTTCTTGATCTGATCAAATTCACTACTATTTCGAATTTCACCAAAAAAAGTAAATGCACATACCAATGTCATTTACTGTCATTAACTTTAGTTAAGACAAAATGCTGATATGAGAAAAGTGACAAAATCAGTAATGACATCTTCAATAAACAACTTCAATGGTTCTCAGTGAATGCATTAGTCAGTGTCACTGAAGGCAGCTAACAAAGATAATTCTATGTCAGATTACTCACTGACATCCACAACAAATCTCTTTTCTGTCTGGCATCATCTTTTCTACTGCATCATTTTTTTTGTTCGCCTGAATATACTACAGCATTCAATTTCAAACTGCTACTGAAAAACAAAATCTATAGGAACAAAGTCAGGATGTCTTGGTGACCACATTTAGTATGCTAATGATTAGCTGTTTGTTGTCTGTTATTAATGTGTTAAAATGGGATGCTCTAAGACTCAAAGATGCATGGATTGTCTCCTTTTTTAAAAACAAACAACCTTAGACAAAGTGGATAATCCCCCTCAAATTGTAGTTTAAGGTTTGAGAGAAAAAAAACAACAGGGATGTTATTAGACAAGAACATTATTTACTTTTCCTCAAGTCATTCAAAACCCATAAGACTTGTGTCTATCTTCGGAACACAAATGAAGATATTTTTAATTAAATCTGAGAGGTTTAAATATACTGAAGATTACCCCCACGTATGGCCGCCTTGGTGTGGAGCTTTCCAGTTGTTTCCATTTGTTTTTTTGTTCGTTTTTCCTGTGTCTTGTTTTTTTTTATACAATCAGTTTCACCAGGGATGAACATTCTGCAGTACACACCACCCAATCTTCTACCGGTTTTTGATTATTCAGATGTTTTGCTGAATGTTGTATTTGGAGGAGTAGAGGCGAAGTTCAAGCGCTCCAAGGCACGTAAACACGGGAAGCAAGCCAGCGCACTAGTTAGGACCCCTGCTACACCACAGTAAAGGATGCATATAGCTCTGTCTCTAGAGTAACTTTAGGACTTCACTGTCTGGTTCATCTTACACTGAACTACAGGCAAAAACGGAAATCAGCTAAACCTGTAATAAGACCTGTAAAAGATGGACTAATGAAGCAGAGCGGGAGTGCACTGATTGAAGTGTTTTAGAAGTGTCTAACACTGGTTTGGATGAACTCACAGATACTGTCACATCATACATCAGTTTCTGTGAGGATATGTGCATTCAACATACAACAATGACAAGCCGCTTTTCCAACATTTCCAGCCTGGTACAGCATGGCATGATTACAAAATGTTCTCGCCCGTAATTCTCAGTATGGTTGTTTAACCATGCCGAACTATGGTAGAACGCATGTAGTGACGTCTTAACTCAGAATTGGTCACTTGTCTGTTGCCTGGATACCAATTTCTCTGTTGCTGGCCAAGCGTGTTTTTTGAGCAAATACAATTTAAAGAAATATCTGAGTATCCTCCATAACGGGTCGCGATTTATACCTTATATCATCAGTAAACTGTTACTTTACCAAGGCATCGATTGACACATTGGTATTACATTTCAAAGAGCAGCCATTATCAGCCCCACAGTGGAAAAAGAAACCATATCCATACCGGCTGGGCAAAGAGAACAGTTTTGCCTGGCAGTGGAGAGCGGCTCAAGGTTCTCAGTGAAATTGAGACAGCTTCGCCAGGCCAAAGAAGATGCATATAGGAATGGGGACATAATCTTGTACAATCAGGCCAAAAACACACTGACAAAAGAGATTAGAGTGCGAGCTACTCTAAAAAGCTGGACCCTACGTCAGTGTGGAAAGGCCTGAAAGATACAAACTACAAGACACAAACCCCCAATTCTGTAGGGAATCAACTGGTCGACAACCCAAATTATTTCTACTGCAGATTTGAAAATCCCAGTCTCACACCCCAAACCCAGTCTGACACAACCATCAACACCTCCAGCAACCCTGCTCTCCCTCTCTCTTGCACTTCAGATCAGTGGAGAGGATGTGTGTCAGGTCTTCAGGAAACAGAAGACAAGGAAAGCAACCACTGGCACAGGGACCACAGGGACCACCGGAACACGATCCACCGGAACTGGGACCACCGCCACAGGGACCACCAGAACACAATCCACCGCCACAGGGACCACGATCCACCGGAACTGGGACCACAGGCACAGGGACCACAGGGACCACCGGTACACGATCCACCAGAACTGGGACCACCGGAACATGATCCACCGGCACAAGGACCACCAGAACACGATCCACCGGCACAGGGACCACCGGAACACGATCCACCGGAACAGGGATCACCGGAATACGATCCACCAGCACAGGGACCACGATCCACCGGAACAGGGATCACCGGAATACGATCCACCGGAACGGGGACCACCGGAACACAATCCACTGGCACAGGGACCACCGGAACAGAGTCCAACGGCACAGATTCCGCTGGAATGGGCACCACCGGAATGGTGACCCCGTTTTTCCTCCTCCCTCTCCCCGAAGGGGTCATTGGAGGACTAGGGAACTTGGCGGTCTGTGAAAAAGAATGGGGGAGGATCAAGAGGTGGAAGACCACCCTTCCACAGCGTTCCTTCCCCATCCTGATTGTAAGTAAATCTCACAAACTGCCAAAATTATAATGTCCCCATCATTCCGATCTCCCACGCACTGACCAGCTGATTAAGGCAGTTGTTCAAGGTGTCCTTGAGTTCAGGTTGGCTGCCCACATGTGCACACAAGACAGGACAGGTATGTGACAGATAATAAGAGCTGAGTCTGGATGTTTGTGCAGAGCTCTGCTTCCACCGTTCACTAAACATTGGACGCAGAAGAGTAAAATATAATACGCGCAGTGCATGACAAAGAAAGCAACAGAAACATGCGCGCTTGAGAAAATATAGCGCGGCGCGGGATGTGCTTGCGCTGCCGGACTCTGACCTGAAGCGCGAGCACACGCCTTTCAGACAACATGCGATCGCGATTCATTTCTTACGGATTATGGATTTCAATGGTCAAAAGTATGTAAAAATGCACATCCTAGCGAGTATTCAGGTAAACACAGTCGGGGCTGTCTTTAGTGAACGTGTACAGTTGAGGTAATTGTATTCGTGTTAAGCCAGATCTAATATTCTGTGTGATTAATGTTAATCAAACAGCAATGAAAAATAGAAAACCACCCCATGATTGGCTAAATAATTTTAATTTATTCATTAAGAATCAGTGTATAATTAATTTATTGAGTGAAGACTAAGCAGTTTTTTTTTTTTTTGATTATTTAATTTATTTCTTGAATTGCTATACTGTTAAATAGACCTATAGCTGAAAAATAAAGCACTGTTTTTATCATATTGTTTGTAAGTTGCATTTTTAGCTTATTTTTAAAAACAAAGATAACATAAAAAAATTGCAATAAGAAGAAATGGTCAAAAACCAGGGCAGGAATATGCTGTTTTTAGTTTAAAAAAATCGTGGTATCGTTTAAAGCCCTTTGAAGCTGCACTGAAACTGTCATTCGGACTTGAACCGTTTGGGGTCCATTGAAGTCCATAATATGAAGAAATATGGATGAAAACATAATATTTTTTCATCAAAAACCTTAATTTCTTTTCGACTGAAGAAAGAAAGACATGGACATCTTGGATGACATTGGGGTGAGTAAATTATCAGCAAAAGTTTATTTAAAAGTGAACTAATCCTTTAATAAAAACAGACAAAATTTATGTCATTAATATCCATAAAATAAGTAAATTAGCCAATTTTGTTTAAATGAAGGATTGCAGAAATTAGTACACCCTAGACTTAATTAAACAAATTATTAATATTCTAGTACTTAGTATGGCCTCCATAATTTTAAGTATACTGCTCTGACCCTTCTTGGCACAGAGTGTACAAGTTCATGACAAATATATAAATAATGATAAACAAATAATGATAAAGCACAACTCCCTCACCCCGTCAGCACTCATATATCCCAATATAAGAACTACCACTGAATTTCACTGAGGGAACCAGACACTTCTCACCATACTTCTCCTCTAGAAACACAATAACATTTTAGATGCTGTTAGATCCAACATTATTGTAAGTATATACAGTATTTTGTAAATATGGGTCTTGGAAAAGGCTAATTAACTTAATTTCGCTTTGCTACAGTAAGTTCCAGCATGGACAACACCAATGCATGTCACTTCTGTGAGATAAACAGTCACTCTTTTCATAGCTTTTGCTGGCTCTCTGAGACACTAAGTTGGTATTTATCCTGCTCTTTGTTTAGCAAAAAAAAAAAAACTAGAACAAATAATCACTCATCACTAAATGAAAACTTAAAATTAAGGCTTGATTATTTCAGGGGCCTTGTCACAAGTCCATTGTTTTTTATTTCTTTTACTTTTGCTATTTTTTCACACTTAAAACAATGATTTGGTAATCCTCTTGTACCACTGTTTTCTTTTGTGCTTATAAGTCTCCTGGCTATGATTCAATGGGCTATATAACACTTTTAGTTGTTAAGAAATTACTTCTATTTAAATGTTTTACAACCCCAAATCAGAAAAAGTTGGGACAGTATGAAAAAAAAAAAGAAGTGATTTCTAAATTTACTTTGACTTGTATTTCATTGCAGACAATATGAACAAAAATATTTAATGTTTTGTCTGGTCAACTTCATGTCATTTGTAAATATGCATCCTTTCCTGTCATTCAGACCTGCAACACATTTTAAAAAAAGTTGGGACAGTAAAGCATTTACCATTTTGTAATGTTGCCATTACTTTTCACAACACTTAAAAGACGTTTAGGGACTGAAGACACCAAGTGATGAAGTATTTCAGGTGTAATTTTGTCCCTATTCTTCCTGCAAACAAGTCTTAAGGTGGGCAATAGTGGGCAAAAGATACCTGAATTTCAGGTATCTTTTGGTGGGCAAATGATACCTGAAATACTGATTCATCTGACCACAGTTCACGTTTCCACTGTGCAATGGTCCATCCCAGATGCCTCCGAGCCCAGAGAAGTCGACGGCGCTTCTGGACACTGTTAACATAGGGCTTCCTTTTGGCACAGTAGTTTTAACTGGCATTTGTGGATGTAACTACGTATTGTGGTACTTGACAAAGTTTTGCCAAAGTAGTCCTGAGCCCATGTGGTGATATCGCTTATAGATGAATGACGATTCTTGATGCTGTGCCGCCTGAGGGATCGGAGATCACGGTTGTTCAGCTTAGGCTTGCGCCCTTGTCCTTTACGCACTGAAATTCCTCCAGATTCCTTGAATCTTTTAATTGTTATGCACTGTTGAATAAAAAAAAACTTTGATAAATTGGACATTAGCATTGACATTTGACTTTGGTAATTGATCAGGCAAACTTCCTGGAACATTGTATCTCTAAAGAACCCTAACATATCTTCTAAGTAAAGAGTAATTGCTGAACTTAAGTTTCAGAGTGGTTGTACTCATGTATGCTGTGCACTATGTATATTTCACATTTCTTTATTCTTTATTTTCTATTGTATCATCTGTGTACTGTTGTTGTCTTTGCACACAGTTAAAAAGGGTGTCAAAATTTTAGGGACTCATTGTAACGCAGCATTACAACGCACCCCGCCTGCACAACTGGGATTTAAAGCGCTAGTGTCAGCATTAAAGAACGATCTCAACTGTTAAAAAATAACAGATATAAGATTAAAATAATATCAGTTTTTTTTTTAAATAAACACAAAAAAACAGATGAAAAATAAACGTAAGAAATGTACTTTTGCAATGGTTAAATAGCCTAAATGTTCAGTGATAGGCCTATCTCCCAAAGATTTTTCATTTTATTTTAATTTTGCCGCAAATTTTTCTCTAAATAATGTTGATATGCAACTAGTAAATACAAAAAGTTTCGTCATCCTGGCACGTGTGGAAAGTGTTAAACCATATGCGTTACAATTAACCCCGCCTTAGTTTGTGCCCCGCTCTCCCCTATTTCAAGCTTCTGTCACCAAAACAAATTCCTTGTCTGTGCTTGAAAATAAAGCTCTATTTCTGTCTAACATTGATCAGTAAACACAAACTGAAGGTAAACCGCAACTGCTTGACACGCGAGAATGAACCTCATTGGTTCTCGCATCATAACTGATGTGTGCACTGATTAATGTTTAAGCCAGGGATTCACCAAGCTGTCAGTCGGGTAATGTCGGGCTGTTTTTGAGCAACGGCAGACTTAGATTTTTCGGTTTGTTCCGCACCATTGGCTGTAGTCAGATGCCGTTGTTTTTTTGGGCCAATTCAACATGTAGAATTAGTGTCGGGCCGCCGGTGAGAGAGAGAACTCTGATAGGCTGTTCAGCTTAGCGAACGATTCAGAGCATGAAAATAAGATCAAAAGTTATGAAAGCGAGTAAGTAAATCAAAACTGAACAGACAGAATGCTGTTATAATTTTACGTCATCTTAACTGAGCAACACTGCGTGAATATTTTCAAAATAACATGAGCATAGAGGAATATAAAGAATGTGATCAACATGATTGATATTCAAAACGGTAAGCAAGCGCTGTGCTTGTTTATAGTTTGTATATACCTGCAGCATTAGTTTAGTTTTCTGTTTTTGAATGACGAATATAGATGAATATATCTGCTTACAGACAGTTTATCTCCTTCACAAGCCGGCGCAGAACGCCCATGCTAGTTCACAGTAACCTAGTAGCCTACTTTTGGTGTGTTCAGGTGTGTTGATGGGATTTTTCCCAGATGCAGGTGACACGAGGCGACAAGTTTTTTTGCATCGTTCTTTGGCATCGGTTTGGTGTGTCCCTAACTTTATATGTAAATAAAAGCACAAAATCAATCTGTTCATCATTCAAATTAATTGTGTCTCTTCAGAAAATGTGGAGTAAACTGCTCAATTCATATAGATTAGTTTTACAATCTCTTTATGAACTTTTAGAATCTCCAAAGTGGTAGATACTGTCAATGGAGGAACAGAAATCTCTCAGATTTCATACAAATATTTTAATTTGTGTTTCCGAAACGAACAAAAGTCTTACAGGCTTAGAACTACACAAGGGTGAGTAAATTAATAGTGAATTTTCATTCTGGAGTGAACTTCCCCTTTAAATATGCACATAGAAATAAAATGGTTTTCTCTTCCTTTCAGAAGAGTGGGATAGCATAGCTAACGTGATTTTTTTTTTTTACAAACAATTTTAACTGCTTCATCAATGAGAAGCGAACAGTGCAATTAAAATTGCCTGTCACAGCTCCGGTTCTGTGATTTTGATCCATGCCAACATATCCAGTTTGTGTGTTTGGTGCATGTCTGTTGTCTGTCTGCTTCCCTTCCTTGTAAAGGCCGTTACATACTCCACTGCAAGAACAGAGAAAAAAGTTCTCGCTCGCAGGATGGTTTGGGAGTTCTCTCAGCTTGTTCTCGACACATCGTCTGAGCAGAACTTTTTTCTTGTGGGTGTCCGAGAACTATTGCGTGATTGGACAGAGATTTAAAGTGCGCGGGGTTAATGCGAAGAAACATGTTCTTAAGCTGCTTTTCTCGTGAAGTATGAAATGTACTGGCAAGAACCAACTTTGTTCTTGTTCATACCACCTCGAGAACACAAACAAATGTCTTTGTTCTTGCAGAGTATGTACCAAGCTTAACTCTATCACAAGATGCCAATCAAACATTTTTGCCATTTCATTTGTAATGAATTAACTCATAGTTCAAGATCTTGGCATGTTTAAACCCCTTCTGTGTTCATACCATCCCAGCTGGCACTGATGAAAGTCAACAAAGCTCCTCAGCAAATGCCAAATAATAAAGAGTCTATTGTCATAAAAAAGAGAGCAGTCGGAAAATGAGAAGTGAACATCTGGAGGGACTTCCCCAGACATTTCTGCAAGGATAAACATGCCATGCAGCATGTACTGCTTCAAAACCTATTTCACTAACTATTTTGTAACAAATCAATTAATTGACATAATAAAGTTGGGCTAAGAGTAGCTAGCAAGTAACCACCTTGGTTTGTATAAAATAAGATTAAATTTTACAGTGACATTGTTCCCACGAGACCAACTTAGAAATGACAGGTGCTAGGATAGCCAGTGAAAAATGCCAAAAGAGGCCTTCAATACAGATGTTAGAAGATGGGATTTGGTAAGAGGGGGAATACAGTGCTCAGACTGAATACATCAAGGGATCTCTGGGCGAGAGTCTGTGATATCCGATGGTGTTCAAGGTACAGAAGTGTTTAAGTGGTGTTTTCTGAGGAGGACTGTGAAGATGGACACAATTAGATCAATAGGATAATGTGCTGCAGGTCTAGCATTTGACTTTATTCTTCTTAGCACTTTTCTTATCAACTGTGCTCGATTATGCACATGGAAATTTGGCAGATCCTTGACGAGATCGAGGACAGCAACACAAAGTTGGTTGTGCGCTCACTTTATCTAATATTTAATATTTTTCATTTTTTATGGATTTATGTAGCAAATGAGAATTGCAAAAATTATTGATTATATTTTGAGATAAAAGTCTTGTTAATGTTTTTCGGTTATGTTCCAGGTAATTAAAGCAACAAAAATATAATGTAAAAGTATGGTATTTGGGGTAAAAACATTTTTAATCATATCATATAATATCATATTTATTGTTACTACTGTAAAGCTATATTAAATAACTGTAGGATTTCCTTCAATGCACAATCTTAACCTTTTAAAAAATATATATTTTTTTTTAAACAAACATTTTATACTGAACATATGTTAACATGGACTGTATATTTTTTAACAATAATAAATTAATTTATTTATCAAAATAAACAGAAAATAGTATACATTTTGCTAATGTGATTGTTTTGAACAAATATTAACAAAAAAAATGCAGGTTTCATTCTGCTGGGTCATTTTATTGGGTTATTTTTACAATTTTGACCTCAGCTGCTGGGTCATTTTTTGGGTTATTTGTACTATTTTTACCTCAGCTGCTGGGTCATTTTATTTGGGTTATTTGTACTATTTTTACCTCAGCTGCTGGGTCATTTTATTGGGTTATTTGTACTATATTTACCTCAGCTGCTGGGTCATTTTATTGGGTTATTTGTACTATATTTACCTCAGCTGCTGGGTCATTTATTGGGTTATTTTTACTTTTTTTACCTCAGCTGCTGGGGCATTTTTACTGTCAATACAAATGATGAACCCCCTCACATACCTACCCAGCGTCGGGTCCGTGTAACTCAATGTTGGGTAGCCTGTGACAAACCGGTTAAAACTAGATATATTTCCCTGAGGGGAAAATTCCTGAATGAAATTAAGGATATTAAATTGTTTTCCTATCAAATTATTACTGTACAAAGAGGAAAATGTCTCACAATCATAAACGAACAGCAGCTACCTTTTACAGTTCCTCCTGAACCGAAAAAAAACAAGCTTACTGTGTATATATAATTACTGTGTGTGAAACGTGTGACAAACACACCAATGAATTGCTGACGTCTGAGGGCATTCCCCTGTCTCGCTCCCCTTCTCAGGGAACCAGGGTTACAGTGACTGAAATATGGGATATAATTTCAATGGTATCATAACTTATATTGTGATATATATTGTTATCACTAAATAAAACTCATATTGTGATATAAGATTTTGGTGTAGTGGAATTTACCAACATGTCCACCAACCAATACGCCTATATATGTCGTTTGTCACTTCCTTGAAATACGACCCAAAGGAGCATTTTCTAAAGTTGTGCTCCTATTGAAAACAGGACACTTTCATTTTAATGTATTTTCCCTTTTATCTGCATAATATTCAGGTTTTGCATAGCTCAATTGGTAAAGCATTGCAATATACAACAACATGAGATCATGCAATCGTGAGTTCGAGCCCAGGGAGCACATGTGCTCATAAAGTGTGTATGCACTATAAATCACTGGGTAGGTGTAGGGATGGTGTGGGTGTAGTTGTTAATAAAAAAACATATTTGTGTTAAATGGAAATATGACAAATGGTGGTAAAAAGTACACACACTGCATTAAAAGGAACATGCACTTTGATTGGTAACAACAGTCATGTCATGTCATGTAATGACAGACGTAACACTACACTGTCATTATGTTTACGCCCGCTAGAGGGCGCATGACTTTAAAATTGAATTAAAGGTCATAATAAGGTGCTTGAAAAACGACCTATAGAGTTGTTATTTTTTGGAGGACAGTTTGGAATTTACAGTTAAAGGGTTAGTTCACCCAAAAATGAAAATTCTGTCATTAATGACTCACCCTAATGTCGATCCAAACCCGTAAGTCCTCCGTTCATCTCCTGAACACAGTTTAAGAAATTTTAGATTTAGTCCGAGAGCGTTCTGTCCTTCCATTGAAAGTGTATGCACATTGCACACTCTACAGTCCGTGTCCAGAAAGGTAGGAAGTAAGGTATGAAAAACATCATCAAAGTAGACTCTTTTGAAGCATCGACAATACATTTTGGTCCAAAAATAAGAAAAACTACGACTTTATCCATCATTCTATTCTCTTCCGCATTTGTTTGAATCCGCATTCACGAGTCCACAGTGAGGCTGCTGATGTAAGACGCAAAGCGTGCGTCTCCCTCAGACTACATGGATGCTCTGACGCACCAGATAACACGTCAGCAGCATCTTACGTCAGCAGCGGGATTCAAACAAACGCGGAAGAGAATAGAATGCGGGATAAAGTCATAGTTTTTGTTATTTTTGGATCAAAATGTATTGTCGATGCTTCAAAAGAGTCTAACTAACCCACTGATGTCACATGGTCTACTTTGATGATGTTTTTCATACCTTACTTCCTGCCTTTCTGGACATGGACTGTAGAGTGTGCATACACTTTCAATGGAAGGACAGAAGGCTCTCGGACTAAATCTAAAATATCTTAAACTGTATTCCGGAGATGAACGGAGGACTTACAGGTTTGGAACGACATTAGGGTGAGTCATTAATGACAGAATTTTCATTTTTGGGTGCACACATTGCATGTTGAACTAACCCTTTAAGACCCAGGACCAGATATGACTAATGAAGACCAGGAGATCAGAGATGCAATCAATTCAAGAAATTTGTACTGAAGAATAGTTTGCAGTTTCATCAGCAGGAGCCAGCTTCACACTCCCCATGGAGCTCATAGACCTGCGTACACACTCAATAGATGCGTGTTACAACTAACCCCGCATTAGGTTGTGCCCCGCGCTCCCCTACACTTACGGCTCTATTGTCCCAAAGTCAGTGGGGGTTTTGTAATTGTGGTTTTGTTTAAATGGCTGAAGTAAGTTCTGTGGTGAACACAAGCTCAAGACTTTTCATCACGCAGAGCAGGTAACCTAAGTCTGCTTTTTCATCATGCTTCTAATCTAACTCAAATGTTCTGGGAAAATATTTAGGCTGTAATATTCATAGAAATTGTGTTCATCTGTGATCATTATCTTGATGGACAGAACGTGCAAGTATCATAAACTTTTGTTGCTCATAGAACTAGTTTTTAGTGATAATCCTGTGGGAAAATCCTATTGGGTTTTTCTCAAGGGAACCAGTGCGATCAGGTTGAATTATTTTGATTGGTTGAGGCATTGATAAACAAATTTTCACATATGGGCTGTTCTGGAAGCATATCTCCACTGATTACCTGGATGACACCCAAGGATCCCGGTTTAGGCACAACAAGACCCATGAGTTTCTAGGCTACAGTTTGTCTGTCAGATGGTCATTTCATCTCCCCTGAGTGCCAGTTGCTCACCTCACAAAGTCCAGTCCTGTAACAAAGGGTACTAACACACTCCATGCATGGCTCTATGTGGTTTCCTCAAGCATGTCTGTTAAAACAACCCCAATTGATTTCTCTTTCAAAAACATAAAATCTATAGCATGTCACTCAGCTGTAGCATCACATGCAGTATATCCAAACACCTCAAAACATATACGCATGCAGCTGCAAATACACCGCCAAATTCAATGCATCCTACAAGAAGCCAACTTTTTCTTTCATTTACATAAGGATGTGGTGTTATAACTCTCCTCAAATGCATTTTTCTTCTTTGTTCTTTGACTGCCTGTGGTTAATTCTTCAAGCCTATGCTCATAGCCTGTTGTTGAGTGAGACTGCCAGAAGCTGTGTGCTCATTGATCTGAAGCCTCTGGGTCTTGGCAGCAGGTCGTTGAGCTCTCCGCTAAAGCCTTTCTGCCCTTTGAGTGAGTCATGTACCCCGCACAAAAACAGACAGGAGCGCGGGGAGCGTGGAGACACGACATGCTAACACACTAACTCAACCCCCTGCCTCCCTCTCTCTCTTTATTGAGCTCCTTCACCTGCTGAGATCCACATCACAAAATGACTATCTGCTGGTCCCCAGAAGGATGCAGCTTTTTTGTTCTTTTTCTCGCTTATCTAAGTAAGGTAAGATGAAAGCAAGACCAAGAGCAGAGGAATCATGCTCATTCAAACTTAAGATTTTTGTGTTGACTTTGAAGGCAACAGGGTTATTATAATTAACTGAAACAAAAATGTAAACCATAAAAACATTTTTGTTGCTTTAAATAAAATATTTGTAAAAAACTGTTGTCAAAGCAACATTTTTCATTTGTATTTAACTTAACCTGATGTACTAAAATAACTAAGACTGAAATAAACATTTATGAAAAAGTTATAAATGACAAAAAAACATAACACAATTACTAAAACTAGCTAAAACACTGGAAGGCAACTTCCAAACTATCTTTGTTTAAAAGTGTTTTAATATATACAGTTCCTTCTCAAAAAATTAGCATATTGTGATAAAAGTTCATTATTTTCCATAATGTAATGATAAAAATTAAACTTTCATATATTTTAGATTCATTGCACACCAACTGAAATATTTCAGGTCTTTTATTGTTTTAATACTGATGATTTTGGCATACAGCTCATGAAAACCCCAAATTCCTATCTCAAAGAATTAGCATATCATGGAAAGGTTCTCTAAACGAGTTATTAACCTAATCATCTGAATCAATTAATTAACTCTAAACACCTGCAAAAGATTCCTGAGGCTTTTAAAAACTCCCAGCCTGGTTCATTACTCAAAACCGCAATCATGGGTAAGACTGCCGACCTGACTGCTGTCCAGAAGGCCATCATTGACACCCTCAAGCGAGAGGGTAAGACACAGAAAGAAATTTCTGAACGAATAGGCTGTTCCCAGAGTGCTGTATCAAGGCACCTCAGTGGGAAGTCTGTGGGAAGGAAAAGTGTGGCAAAAACGCTGCAAAACGAGAAGAGGTGACCGGACCCTGAGAAAGATTGTGAGAAGGACCGATTCCAGACCTTGGGGACCTGCGGAAGCAGTGGACTGAGTCTGGAGTAGAAACATCCAGAGCCACCGTGCACAGGGGTGTGCAGGAAATGGGCTACAGGTGCTGCATTCCCAGGTCAAGCCACTTTTGAACCAGAAACAGCGGCAGAAGCGCCTGACCTGGGCTACAGAGAAGCAGCACAGTACTGTAGCTCAAATTTTACATGTCATTCGGAAATCAAGGTGCCAGAGTCTGGAGGAAGACTGGGGAGAAGGAGAGAAGGAAATGCCCTTTTTTTAAGCCTATGTAAACCCGCAAAATCATAAGTTGTCCTATTTGCGCTTTGGCTTTGCACGTACTGCATAGTGCATACAGCCTGTAAAATAGACCTTAAAAATAATCTAGTCTAGAGTATAGGCTACATTTCTTTGCTGTCGTTTCTTCCTTTTGAATATGCAGCAGGTAGGGAGGAGCTAGCAGCAAAGTCAAGTGTCCGAGAGAGTGTTAATAACGACAGACAGCGGGAGGAAAAATGAAGCAAACGAGACTTTGGGGATTTTTGGAAAGAAGTCAGTGGGTAAGAATTCAGTTTTTTTTATCCTTTAAATCTAAAGATCATTATCTGGCTGTCTTCTTTCACTGTATGTCTATTTGTTTAACTAGCTATTAGGGTACTAGCATCACTTGTATGTTACTAGCATCTGATCTGATAGAAGTTAGTAATACTAGCAAGTGATAGAAGATTGCTCAATAATCCATGCTCAATCAAATATAAAATAATGTGATCGTCATCAATTATTAAACAGTGTGTAAATCAAAAGTAAAAAAATAAATAAAACGCTTAATATTACCAGATGAAATGAAGGGTAAGTTAACCCACAAATAGCCTAGAAAACTACTGTCTGTGAAGGTTTGGACTTTGGACTCGATCTACTCCATCTGTGTTTTTATTATTATTCTGAATCCGTTCTGAATCTGATCAAGGTGTAGTCTTCAACTTTTTTTGTTTAAAATGTTGCCTTTCTTTATGAAACTTACCAACAATCAAGTGTTGATAAAAAATGCAACATGAAGCTAATGACATGTTTTTAAAATTAAGGTACAGTTAAAGTTTTTTTTTTTTTTAATAAAAAAAAATATCTACATTTAAACACAATAGTATACTGTGCAAGTGCAAACATAATACAACAATAGAGAACTATAAGTAAAGGCTATGTTGACTTAAAGAAAACTTGCAAGTATACTTGCAGTATACACTTCTAAACTAATAGTTTACTGAGAGTACACTTCAGTGTGTACTTTCATATAAAAAGAAAGACTAGCAAGTGGATGAGAGACTACAGCAGGTGATGAGAGAGAAATATAACTAATATAGAAGGACATACCAGATAGACAGCAAGAGGTGAATAGTGTATGTTGTATGTTGACTCTGTGTATATGTATTGAGCATAATGTTAAAGATGTATAATGTTATCATGCTCAGTTGAGCAATGGTTATGCTCTTCATATCCAAAAAAAAGGTTGTGCTCGGTTGAGCACTGAGAGGATGTTAGCCTGCCTTGAAGATAATGTTAAAGATGTATTTTGACTGAAAGTAAAGTGTTACTGACTGTAATAAAAAATAAAAAAACCTCTTCGAGTGATCCCTGTATTTGCATTAAATGTTCTGGGCTAAGCCCCGGATGTCCTTCAATGCTGGAAACGCCCCTGCTGCTCACAGTGCCAAAACTACTGGTAAATGGTTTACTGCCCATGGTATTACTGTGCTCAATTGGCCTGCCAACTCTCCTGACCTGAACCCCATAGAGAATCTGTGGGATATTGTGAAGAGAAAGTTGAGAGACGCAAGACCCAACACTCTGGATGAGCTTAAGGCCACTATCGAAGCATCCTGGGCCTCCATAACACCTCAGCAGTGCCACAGGCTGATTGCCTCCATGCCACGCCGCATTGAAGCAGTCATTTCTGCAAAAGGATTCCCGACCAAGTATTGAGTGCATCACTGAACATACTTATTTGAAGGTTGACTTTTTTTGTATTAAAAACACTTTTCTTTTATTGGTCGGATGAAATATGCTAATTTAAAAAAAAAGGAATTTTGGGTTTTCATGAGCTGTTTGCCAAAATCATCTGTAAGACCTGAAATATTTCAGTTGGTGTGCAATGAATCTAAAATTTATGAAAGTTTAATTTGTATCATTACATTATGGAAAATAATGAACTTTTATCACAATATGCACATTTTTTGAGAAAGACCTGTATTATATTGTGTGTGCGTATAAATAATTTATTTAATACATAAAAATCTTTTTTTTTTTTGCCATTTTAAAAATAAAAGTATACAAAAATCTAAACAGCACCTATTATGCAAAATATACTTTTATAAGGTGTTTGAACATAAATGTGTGTTGGCAGTATAATGGTAAAAATCCACCCACTCATATTTTTTTAATCCCCATAAATCATAAGCAGTGTCTCAGAACAAGCTGTTTCCACATTCCTGCAGTGTGATGTCACACTGCAACGGCCCTGCCCGCGAGTGTTGATGGACACTGCCGTTTTAGCATAGACCCCGCCCTCAGAGAGCTGTAGCTGAGCTGTACACAGAATTTTGATCTGAAACTTCACAGGCACACTCTGGGGACACCTGAGACTTATATTATATATTGTAAAAAGGGGCATAATATGTGCCCTTTGATATAAAAAAAGAAGTGTGCAATGGCATCCTCTTTACAAAAAAAAAAAAGTAATAAAAAACTCAAATTAAATTGAGAATATCATTAAATTAAGTTATATGGTGCATAATGCCTCTGACCATGAGCACTAATTGATGGCCCATATTCCTATTAGGAAGCTAGACAATCATTCTATTTATAGTAATCAATTTTCAATATTAAACCCCAACACACCTTAGTATCAATACAAATAGTAATTATAATCTTATCTGTGTTTTAAACTCAAATTACACATATAATAATGCATTACCAGAAGCATTACTTTTTAAGCTGGGTGCACACTGTACGATGTATAGTAGTCCTTTACGACTGTTGCTTGTAAGACTGTATGTACATGATCCCCGCTGTAAGCCATGTCACACTGTGGGATCTCAGTTGTCATTACTGTCAGTCTGTACGGCAGTTAAGACGCGTTCAAAATGGAGGAGTTAACACAAGACACAAGCTGCAGTTTCATCCAGGATGGTCAGAGGTAAAATCTGATCATACAATTTGTCAGCGGACATGTCAAACTAGTAGTCAAAGGCTTCAGATTTTGGCCCAGGATCAGAGGAATCTTTTAGGATTTTCAAAATTGGTCTCAGACAACCAAAATTATACAGTGGGAGCCTGGCTTTATTTAACACAACAGCTAATGCACTAACCCCAGGTCAAAAAAGGGAGGAAATGCAAAACAGAAAAATGGTGAGTCACTTCATGAAACGTGTTATGCAACAGTGTCCTTTAGCACTACGTTTCAAGAATGGAATATCACAGAGGACAGCAGTACGCATCGGTCAATTTTTTATGACATGTGAAAATTGAAAACCAACAATCTATTTATTTTAGTTTTAAACTATTGATTCAGTGAGCTCTGTCTTGAGCATTGCGGTGAGTTGTCTTTGAATTATTCTCCAGCTATAAAAAGCAAACTACTCCACAAGGTGAGACACTGGTGACCCAGCAGGGCGATAAACACATCCATCAAATAAAGTCACCCAAATGACCCCAGATCTACAACCTGTTGAGGTGTACATGTTCTTTTGTTCATTTTTATGCAGGGGAAGAAGACAAAACAATACTGTCACTGCATAGTTCAAAGTACGATATCATGGACATAAACAGGTTTTAATTTGGTGTTAAAATGCAAGTAATGCTTTCTGAGGAAGTTAATAAACAGAAAATAACAATAAAAATAGATCTAGGGAGCTGATGTTTAAAAGATTTCCAGATCCCATGTGATTCTCTCATTACTAAAAAAACGTGCACATTAACCTACCAAATGCAAATGGAGAGCCAGACCTCATCAGACAAGGTCAGCAATGACTAACCACTGACGGTAATGAGTACTCATCGGATATTCTCCAAGTGGATTGCTGAGGAAAGACTTTGACAAGAGCTTCACATGAATGTCTACCGTTAAAGTCGTTTTCATTAATTATTCATTTTCTTTGATGGTTGACTGCAGTAAACAGAGGATGCTTGGAAGTGTGTCTATCTATATAAAAAGGCCTCATGAGGCAGTGTAGGAATACTCTAATCATTGTTGCTTTCCTGCTGCTCAGAATTTATCCTTGATGAAATATGAGGTTTTCCTTCAGGGATGAATATAACTTGAAAAAATACAAATCTGCCAAGATGTGCTATGTACATGCTCACCTTATATAATAGCTCTGCTCGACTGAAGGTAATCTCTGTTTTTGTGAGAAAAAGTGATTGTAAAAAAAAGTGAGAGAATGCCAATAGCTTGGCTATTATAAATTTAAGATAAAGCTGGATCAATCTGCACTGACCGCCACAGTGTTCTTGTAAGAGAACTCAGAGTCATTGATAGATGATAGCCTTTAATGATAGCTTTGGCATCACATAGATGGACATGTGCAAGGTTTTCTAGAACAATGAAAAGAGAAATAATAATTAACATAGAGATCACCTAAGTGTTACATAATCAAAAAACTCAAACAAGGTATCGTCTTCCTACAAGTTATAACGATCGCTATATTAAACTTCAAAAGATTGATAGCATATGATACAGCGCATAACTCACGTGAGGTAAATAGATCGCCTATATAAATGAATAAAGCTTATAAACAGTATCTTCAGCGAATACACTTACAATACAACATTAATATACAGGTATCACTGGACTTACTTGTCCGTTACTCATGCAATGTCCTTAAAGTGCGAGCAATCCAGCGAGCGAACTTTCCAGTCGAAAATGGCGGATGCAACACTATAGCACTACGCATATTCACAGTCTACTAAACAGCTGCGCATGTTGCGCAATAGTCAGTGACGTGCAGCGCTGATTCTCAGCGCATCTCCGGTATTTTGCTGAACATGGAGAATTCAGAACAGCCGCCCCCACATTTGAGCAGCAAATGTGCTGATTAGTAGAATTCTTCATGTTTGCGAATATTACATATTATCTGGTAAGCCTGGAAGTGGGATAAGGCGGGCTACAGGTCGTGTGTAGATTTTACCTTGTACTTGAATTTCAACAGTACGTACACAACCATCTTTGCTTGGAATGAGTTTCACCACATGACCTATTGACCATTGGGCTCGTGGTAAATTGGGGTCGATTATCATTACCACGGTATCCAGTTCAAGTGGCTCTGTCGGTTTCTGCCACTTGTTGCGGGAATGAAGGGTTGGCAGGTAATCACGTAGGTAATGGATCCAAAACTGATCTATTAAGTTCTGGCAATGCCGCCATCTACGCCGGCCCAATTGTTTCAGGAGCATAAACGGCTTGTGGCAAAGAAGCGCCCCGCCCCATGAGGAGCATATTTGGTGTAATAGGGTCAGGATTAGCCACATCAGCTGAAACGTATCCAAGTGGCTTGGAATTCAGAATACCTTCCACTTCAACTAGGATGGTGTGAAGTACATCTTCTGACAATGATTGAGCTCCCACAGCGACCTGGAGTGCACTCTTGACAGAACGAATTTCCCGCTCCCATGCCCCTCCGAAGTGTGGTGCATTAGGGGGATTGAATTTGAACTCAATCTGGTAATTGGCAAGTTGTTGTTGAAGCTGTGGTTCCAATTCCTGAATGCCCTTTGAAGTTCCCTGTCAGCACCTCTGAAATTCGTGCCTTGATCGGAAATTATTTCTGCTGGTTTACCTCGCCTGGCAATGAATCTGCGGAGGGCAAGTAGGAAGGCATCCGTATCCATTGAATTAAGGAGATCCAAATTAATGGCACGTGTCGTCAGACACTTAAAAATCACCCCCACCGCTTCTCGCTTCGCCTGCCTATCTTAGCGATAAATGGCCCAAACAGTCAACACCTGTTGAGAAGAAAGGTGGGCGGAAGATGCGGAGGCGAGCTGTTGGCAAATCTGCCATTTGAGGAACTTTAGGCTGTGCTCTCCATCTTTGACATTCAGGGCAATGAAGTTGGTACCTTTTAATGACTTGTCGACCTCTCAAGATCCAATACTGTCTTCTGATCTCTGCAAATAACCTTTCAGAGCCAGTATGTAACAGCCGCTCATCATAGTCTTTAACTAGAAGCATGGTAGCTGGATGACAAGGGCGAGGACAATGGGATGGATATCAAGATCACTAAGCTGCTGTAATTGCCGTAGCCTCCCACCTACTCTGATGAGACCCGTTGTTTGGTCCAGTTCTGGTGCTAAATTTCTGAGTCTGCTGCTGATATGAACAGGCTGGCCAGCTCTTAGTGTAACAAGCTCTTCTGGAAAACTTTGTGCTTGGCAGGCTCAGGAGAACAGCTTCTGCTTCACGGTAGCTGTTAATTGAGTGAGTCTGGTTTGGCTCTGCCGCCCCGTGGCATTGCTGACGTACAGCCTCGACCAGGTCCTTCCATGAATCAAACTGGCTTACATCTGGGATATCATTCTGAGGTACAGATGCAAAACTGCAGAAGGTCATACCCTTTAGTTCGTTAGACTTGGGTAGCTGAGTGATGTTTGGTCTCTTAGGCCATTTATCTGGAGCTTGCAAGAGGAAAGACGGCCCGTTCCTCCATCTGCTAGGTCTAGTAAGTTCTAAAAGCGTTTTGCCTCGTGTCAAGTCATCAGCTGGGTTATTAGGTGAGTCGACATAACGCCATGATCGCTGATCTGTCAGTTCTTGTATTTCGGATACACGAGTGCCGATAAATACCTTGAACCGGCATGACTCTGACTGTAGCCATTCTAGGACTGTTGTAGAGTCTGTCCATAGGGTGGTCTGTTGCAAGAAGGATGACAATTCTGTCTGGATTAATTTGGCCAGCTGAGCTCCAGCCAGCGCCGCACACAACTCTAACCGTGGCATGGTCTGTTGGCGTTTAGGGGCCACTTTTGACCTGGCCATAATGAATGAGACATTGGTGACGCCCTCATCCGTTGTACAGAGATATGCTACCGCTCCATATGCCCTTTCGGACGCATCACAGAAAACATGTAGGTGGTGTCCAAGTCCTGTATTATCCATCGCTTCGGGAACATAACAACGCGGATTGAAACTGTGCTGAGGTATGGTAATTCTCTCTCCCAGACATTCCAAGACTCACGCAGATCTGCAGGGAGGTCTGGGTCATCCCAGTCCCTTTTCTTTGACCATAGCTGCTGTATGAGAATCTTGGCTCTTGTAGTATAAGGTGTGATGAAACCCAAAGGGTCATACTGACTTGCTAGTACCTTGTAAACTGTACGCATTGTCAGTACTGAATGCTCGATAGGTCGATATCTGTAACCCAGTGTGTCTGTTCTACAGTTCCAGCAGAGTCCTAATGCAGGTTCTTGAGGGTCACACCGATTGTACTCCAGCCACCGCTCCATGTCCTGAGATCTGGCATCAGATGGTAAGTGAGCTACTACTGATGATTGGTTGCTCGCCCACTGCCTAATTTCAAATCCACCATCCGCCAGTAGTGCACGCAAGTCATCCACTCTACTCTTGGCTGCTTCCGCAGAAGGTAGACTCTCCAGGCAATTATCAACATAGAAACTGGATTCGACAGTCTGGACGAGGTCAGAAGTGCGGTGTGGGTGTTCTTTGACATGCTTTTGTAGCGCATAGATGGCACAGCAGGGACTACTGCTGGTCCCGAATGGCACACCTGCCATTCATATACTTATGTGGAATCTCTCGCTGCAGATTTCGCCAAATGAATCTCAGTAAGGGTCTGTCCTCAGGTTACAGGCGAACCTGGTGAAACATACCCTTAATGTCTCCACTGATCGCAACACGGTGCAGTCGAAATCGCAGTAGGACTCCAAGGAGAGATGGTCCCAGGTTTGGTCCTGGCAGGAGCTGCTCATTGAGAGATGTACCCTTGTATACAAATGAACAATTGAACACCAGACGTGCCTTTCCATTATGGTGGACAAGGTGATGTGGCAGATACCAGGATTCTTCTGATTCATTAGCTTCTTTAGCTGTGATCTCCTTGACATAACCTGCTCGAATTAATCTATTCATCTCACCTTGATAGGCAGCTGCCTTTTCTGGTTGATCTCGGAGTCTCCTTTCAGTACTGCGGAGATTGGCAAGCACAGATTCCTGAGGGACATGCAGCTTGGGAGAATCGTCAGTTCTTAACAAGGGAGTGGCATAGCGTTGAACTCCATCGACTAACACCCTACAGGTCTTGCTGTCTAAGATCTTG
The DNA here is from genome assembly GCA_023029165.1 of Gobiocypris rarus. Taxonomy (NCBI): domain Eukaryota; kingdom Metazoa; phylum Chordata; class Actinopteri; order Cypriniformes; family Gobionidae; genus Gobiocypris; species Gobiocypris rarus. The sequence goes on from CM040910.1 coordinate 30,407,447, forward strand.
ATAGAATCTTGGTCCTGTTTCGAACGAGTTAACAGCTTTTCACTGCGGTAGAGAATCTAGCTGCCACAATCGCTCAACATCTCTATAGAGGGTATCATATGCTGCTGAAGCGGTAATGAAGTAACTCTGATGAGTGGAGGTTGCTCGATTTGGAAGACCTTCAGGTCCTTGAAGAGCCCAGCCTAGTTTTGTACGGACTGACTGGCCCAACCTGCGTGCCTCCATGTACAGTTTCTACCGCAGTGATCAGAGGGCTATTATCTGAGCCAATCAGCAACAGGGGCAGAACATTCTTGAACGACTGCAATGGAATATCTCTCAAGTGAGCATATCGTCGTTGAAGAGCTTTGACTGGGTAGCTCTGTTCCACTAGATCTAACCCCTCTGCTGTGAAGGTATTCTGAATTCTGTACCTGACTCCTGGATTGATTTTGGAGGACACATCAAAGTTAACAATTGAGCCAGTCAGAAATGTGACATCAGGACGGATAGTACGTAAGGCTAAAGTTTCCTCTTTCCTTTCAGTTGGAGCTGTTGAGCAGCAGCAGGTAGCAGCATGGTACGTTCAGCTCCGTCATCTAATATTGCAAATGTTTCAATTGTTCTGTCCTTATTATGTAGAAGCACAGGCACAACTTTCAGTAGTACTCGACCTGAGGGACTTGAAGGTGTGAGGTAGATCCTACTGTTTAGTGCACTGGTGGGTTTAACCTTGACTCGCTGTTCGGCGATTCCATGGAGGACCTGGAGATGTATCTCCCCACAGATACCACAAGGTTTCTTTAGGTTACAGTCCTCTGGACGATGAGAACGGCCGCATTTCCAGCACCGCTTCCTTCCGCTATCCACTGCATAAGAGTTTCTGTAGATTGCTCCTTTATTTCTGAGCACTGTGTTATATAATGCTCTTTGCTGTGGCAGAATAGACAATGGACTTTGGACTTCCAATGAGAGGGCGGATGTACCAGTTTAGGTGCTTTGACACTTTGTGGCTCTGTGCCATGGTAGACTGAAGTACTCTGTCCTTTTGATCGGGTTAAAGGCCTTCCTGAAGTGAGTAGGAGTATTTCTCTTCTGATAACGTTCAACTAGTCTACTGGATAGACGCTGTTGTTGAGCTTTACCCTGCAGCCAAACAGAAAAGTCCTGGAGATTATATGGATTGAGGCTGGCGACATTCAGCTTGCCTTGCATCTGTAGAAACTCAATGAAATTATCTCTGAGATATTTGGGTAGTTTGCTGAGGAGCCTGTCTACATGGGAACAACAGCTGAGTTCAATGCCTCTAGGGCCCTCCAGGGACAGCAACATACTCACAAGAAGATGAACTCTAAGGCGAATGACTGGAAACTACTAGCTTCACCGACCTTCACATCCGGAGCATTGAGTATGGCTGCTATTTCGCTCTGTGCTAATTGATGTGGCTGTCCATAATGCAACTGTAGAGCCTGCATTGCTGCTGTATATGGCTGAGCTTCATGTCGACAAGACTGTCCAATCATTTGAGCCTCTGGAAGCTTAAGATGTTCAAGCAACACGTGATATTTGTATTTCTCTGACAGTTCAGGATGTGGGTCTAGTAGATTATCCAAAGCTAGTTTCAGATTGGCAAAATCCCTTTCACTGTCTACAGCAAAGTCTGGTATGGAAGGTTTTGGTGCTCCATATAAGTTAATGGGAGGTGGAGGAGCTACTTGACAATTGGCATACTGTGGCCAAGTCACTTGTTGTGCTGGGTAGTGAACACTATGTGCAGCTGCATAACTAGGCTGTGCTGAGTCAGCACCAGGATAATTGGGATGACAATCAGCATAAACGGAAGGTACAGAGTGTTGCATCCCATGTATTGCAGTTGGAGGGTTAGTGGCCCATTGCTGCTGGGACCAAAAGGGGGCGCCCTCAACTCTTATAGACCTTCTAATTTCAGGAGGTGACTTATCTTCATATTGCCGGGCGTGGGAGTAACTGTCCTTGTAGAGCAGTGTCAGGAGCTGTAGAGGGTTGTGGAGACACAAAGCATGACGATGGAATTGAGTGGACTGAGCTCACATCATTAAGTGGAAGTGTTTGCTGGGCAGTATGAACTCTTATGGAACTATGTACCACATTCTGCATAACTGGAACTTGTGAGATCGGCGGTAATTCATCTCTCCTTTGTTCAGGGCTCATTACATCAGGCTGAGATTTTGGAAAGTCAACTGGTGTCTTTGTGAAGTGTGGAGCAGTCGAGGTAATGTTATGAACTGACTCAGGGGAAAGTACTCCCTTCTGAGATGCTATATCTGCTTCTTGGAGTGAGAGGTTATCTGCTTCCTCTTCCAGTAGGAAAGCATTAATCTGTTTTAACATATCCTGTCGACGCTGCTGCCTTTTCTCATAAAGAGACAGTCTGCTTGTAAGCTGTGCAATCTCAGCTGACTCCTCCTCTCAGCCGTAGAAATGTTCTCCATCAATTCCCTCAGGGACATTTTATCCTTAGCTCTGTCTTGTTCTGCTTTACGTACTGGTGTAGACATACTCCGTGAAGATACTGCTCTGTCACAAGCTGGGGAACTACTTTCCCTTGGAAAATTATAGTCCATAACATAGTCTTCCAGGTGCTTAGGAAGATTACTCCGTCTCACTGGTCTTACTGCTGGCTGATCTGGACAGGGCGGTTATCATCAGGCAGTGACATATCTGTAGTAGTCAGTATCCGGCTCGAAGGACCATATTATAAATTTAAGATATAGCTGGATCAATCTGCACTGACCGCCACAGTGTTCTTGTAAGAGAACTCAGAGTCATTGATAGATGATAGCCTTTTAATGATAGCTTTGGCATCACATAGATGGACATGTGCAAGGTTTTCTAGAACAATGAAAAGAGAAATAATAATTAACATAGAGATCACCTAAGTGTTACATAATCAAAAAAACTCAAACAAGGTATCATCTTCCTACAAGTTATAACGACGCTATATTAAACTTCAAAAGATTGATAGCATATGATACAGCGATAACTCACGTGAGGTAAATAGATCGCGTCTATATAAATGAATAAAGCTTATAAACAGTATCTTCAGCGAATACACTTACAATACAACATTAATATACAGGTATCACTGGACTTACTTGTCCGTTACTCATGCAATGTCCTTAAAGTGCGAGCAATCCAGCGAGCGAACTTTCCAGTCGAAAATGGCGGATGCAACACTATAGCACTACGCATATTCACAGTCTACTAAATGAGCGCAAGTTCGCAGCTGCGCATGTTGCGCAATAGTCAGTGACGGCAGCGCTGATTCTCAGCGCATCTCCGTATTTTGCTGAACATGGAGAATTCAGAACATTGGCAGTTATTAATATAAGCAGTGTTGGGCACGTTACTTAAAAAAATTAATTAGTTACAGTTACTAGTTACTTATTGCAAATAGTAACTGAGTTACATCATTATGAAAGTAACTAATTACCAGGGAAAGTAACTATTGAGTTCCTTTTTTGTCAAAACTTGGATGCCCCCAATATTAAATATGTTAAATAAATGAGTTGGACATAAAATAGAATATGAAATAGAATAAATTATTATTATAAAACATTGTACATTAATGTACACTATTGTAATGTTGCTGTGGGACAATTTGAGAGACAACTATCAAATTCAATACAATATTGTTAATATTAGGCTATCAGTAGGACTACTATAGTGTAAATATTATCAGTACTAATCCTTTGGTAGTGGAGCGTTATCAACTAGGTTTTTAGCCACTAATTTTGTGGCGGCATGTGATGATGTGAGGTGCTTCGTTAGATTAGAATTAGCCTACTTTCCACCGACGTGGAGAGACTCTTTCTTCCTGGCCATAAGTTGCACGTTACATAAACATTCTTACCTTTCACCTCAGCGACGGAAAAGTTGCGCTTATCCTTCCAGTTTGCGAAAGCTATTTTGAAGTCGTTAGACTTGCCATCGCTGTGTGTGTGTGTGTGTGTGTGTGTGTGTGTGTGTGTGTGTGTGTGTGTGTGTGTGTGTGTGTGTGTGTGTGTGTGTGTGTGTGTGTGTGTGTGTGAACTCAACCTATCTACCTCAACCTTGTCTCCTACCCCACCCACTCCCTAACAAGCATGCACGCCCGCACACACACACACACACACCAGCCAGAGAAAGAAAAATGTTGTAGGTCCGACTGACAGAGAGCCTATTCGGATGCAAAACGCTTCAGCGAGCTTAATTATAGTAATGGCACGTTTTTTTTCTCAATAACGCTAACGGCGTTGTAACGGGAGAAACAGTAATTCGTTTGATTACTCGTTACTGAAAAAAAATATTCTGTTAGTAACGCCGTTTATCTATAACGCCGTTATTCCCATCACTGAATATAAGCGGGAGATTTCCTCATCCCAGCCTCTCTGAATACTCACTTGAAAGACGTTCAGCTATTAAAATGCAGGAGAACAGGTCTAGCTTATGTTGCAGTCCAATCATGTCACTTTGGATAAAAGGGTTTACTAAATCAATATATGCAAATTGTAATGCAAACTGAACGGCCATCATTGCTCAACCACACTTAATTCTGTTTGGAGCCCTTTCTACATTTTAATGAAATAATGTAAGTTATTGCTGCACACTCAATTTGTTTACAACAATGAAAAATGTTTGCTAGCACAAACTATATACGTGCCTAGTCATTGCAGTTAAAACTCCTGATTTCAGAAAGGGTATTTTATCCTTGATTACGGTGCGTTTAATTGGTGACTAATGCATCAATCTGACAATTATGAATGCGTGCATTGTTAGAGAGTCATTTACGTGAATTCCTGACCTGTGTATTCGACTGCAAAGTAACAGGAAGCCTTTTTAGTACACTAATCACAGGCACAGTCTCACAGCTAAGCAAAGGTTTAGATGTCTTGTTACAGGACAATACACCTAGCCTAGAAATCTAGACGCACCCTAGCGGCAGCAAATTTAATCTGCCCTGCGAGTGTCGTCTAGCAACTCTCAATACCCTTCAGAGCTGGAAAAGCCTAACTCTGGCCAATCACATCATGTATAGAGTCGGTGGGCGGGCTTAACATAATGACGGTAGAGTTGCGACGGTTCCTGCTGCTTGAAAACAAAGGAGATGGCGGCGGCTGGAGATGTTGGCGAACAGCGGTCTTTCGAATCTGCTTTGGCCGCGACTCTGAAGGATTTAAAGTTAAGCTTTTCATTGAAAAAGAGCAAATAACCGAGAGCTCTAACTACGTCAGCTTCTTCTTTGCTCTGGTTGGTTGTAGCGCTATCCAATTGCGTGCAGAGGGAGTTTGAAAGACAGCCGTTTATCCCGCCTCTCGGATTGAGCCCTGTCAATGGTGAGTTTCCAGACCAAACATCTTGATGTGGGTCTGGCTTGTCAGGCTACAATACACCAACTCTCCTGTTCACAACCAATAAGCTAGAACAACTCCAAGAGTTCACAAATGTGTTCTTCCTGCAACCCCAAAAATAACATTATTGCATAATTTACCCTTATGTCGTTCCAAACTTGTATGACCTTCCTACTTCTGTGGAATAGAAAAGGTGTTATTTTAAAGAATGTTCACGCTGCTCTCTTCCACAAAATGATGGTCAAAAAGCATCATAAAAACTGTGTGTAGGCTGTATGGTTGCACTACATGTATGTGAGAGGACCAGACTGAAATATAATTTACAAAATCTTGCTTGTCATAAATAGCCTAAATGCTTTTGTGCTGTAACGTTACAGAAGAAAGAAACCTAGTTCAGACATGATTTGTGAGTAAACTATTAATTTAGCTTGGTTAGAGCTAAGTTTCTTTTCCCCCAAATTGTCCGTTAACTACTTTTTGTCTTAGGCTTATCACACATTACAACTTTAACTGAATGCCACATTTCTATCTCATTAAGAAATATATAAAGTTTGAATTAAATACAGCTGAATATGCATTTAGGTCCACTGCCTTCAACAAGAAGACCATAAGAAAATTAACTGTATATAAAAAAGTGCCAATAAAACCCACAATTAATAATGTTTTTGTTGGCCCATGCCTCAGAAATAAGTTATTTTCATGCATTGTTTACTGATCCCTTTATCTGAATCAAGCTTCCAATGTCCCTCCATCTGTACAGTGAAAGAACTGAGTAAATAATCGTATACAGACAATGTTTGCACAGAAGATTTTTCCCTTTCAAGGGAACCCACACTGCGTCAAAACACTGTGATAATGCCTCTGCATCATGAAGCATGAAGCATGTATGGAATCAGTCCAATAGAAATATGTAACATCATAGGCGAGTGACGTCATAAACCAGAAAATATAAAGCACCCGTGAACACAAACAGGGCTAGCTTCTGTGCCTTCAGTAAGTGCTCTGTGTGAGTCCTTGTTTGTAAAAGTTGTTATTTTTGTCTGTCTTTAGAAAGAGATAAAAGAAAGACTATTATGGCGAGCAAACAGCAATTCACTAAGTGTGTTCATCCCTGTCGTCATTTTATTATTATGAGTGGGCATACACTATGTGTGTTGCCTGTTTGGGAGCGCAACACGTTCAGGCAGCCCTTGAAGGGGCTGGTTGTGAGCACTGTGAGCATTTGTCATTGAGAGCGCTGTGCTCCCGCTGGTTGCTCTTCGAGGTGGGCGCTTCGGCTCGCGTTCCTCGGGGTCCTGCTTCTGCTAGTGCTACGTGGACGGTATGGATTTTTTCTTACCGCGGTTGAAAAGCAAGAAATTCCCGCGGTTCAGAGGTAAACCGCTTTCAAACCCGTGATGCCACGCCCCCTGTTGCGAGTCTTGTTATGAGTGCGACACACTAATCCTCTTCTATAGTTAAACTAAAAACTTTGTCACCAGAGCTGCCCTGTGGAGGAATGCTGAACAGTTGTTTTTGTGCTTTGGGTCACCTAAGAAAGGGTGCCCTGCATATAAGCAGAGGATAAGCAAGTGGGTGGTTGAGGCCATCTCACTTGCTGATAATGCAGCCAGTCAGTCTTCACCTTTGGCTGTACGGGCCAACTCTACTAGAGGTATGGCTCCTTCTAAAGCTTTATTGTCAGGGTTAGGCTTTCTTTCAAGATGTGTAATGCGGCAGGCTAGTCCTCGCCGCATACATTCGTGAGGTTCTATGAACTAGATGTTGGCTCCACTCCTGAGGCATAGGTGCTATAGAAGTAGTGTGCACTTCGGTTTCACACATATGGTCACTTGCTCTTATGGTGATGTGGGTATTGCGTTCTCACAGCGTTTTGACACAGCGTCTCAGTTACCTATGTAACCTTAGTTCCCTAAAGATGGAACGAGACACTGCTTTTCAGAAGCTAGCACTGTTTTTGATCATGGGTGCTTTACAATTTCCGGTCTATGATTTCACCTGCTTATGATGTTACGTCTTTCCATTGGACTGATTCCACGCATGCTTCATGACACAATCACGCAGAGGCGTTCTCACAGCGTTTCGACGCAGCATCTACATACTTAACCAAGATGTCTCCCATCCCCCCTCCTCCCCCCCAAAATGTTGTCACTTTTATAAGCACATACCATGGACTAATGAACCAGTTTGTGCTGTAGAGTAAGTGTGCTTCCTTGAGTGAAAGCCTAAAATGCCAATCCGCTGAGGGGAAACTCTGTCATGACTGTCATTCCTTACAGTGTTTAAATGCACAGTTAAAATCAGATAAAATGGAGAGTCATAGTGGACATCCACTTGCCAATATATAGGATATTCACTGCAGATCAGAGCTCCCACTCAAGCAATCGAAGTAGCAAATGGTAAGACTTTCTCTTTGTCACATCAATTTATTTTTTGACATTTCTCTTTCAATGCTGGTTGAAAAATGTTCCAAGCAGGAAAAAGATATAGCAGTCAAATTCAAAAGAAGAGAAGAACCGACAAAGCTTATGAATCACTCTTATTTTTTTACTACCTGTTTTTTGTGTAGCACTCTTTTGTTCCTGACACACATGAAAGCCACACACAAAGATTTCATTAAATGAAAATTGCCCTCATTTTCTCAATTTGTATTATGATTTTTTTTCAGGATCTCCATTCTGTACAAATGTCAGCTACAACATTTGGCTTCTAAATTATCTTGCAAAGGTTATTTTCCAGGATGACATTCATTATTCTAACTCACGCACACCACCTAGAGAGGACAGAGAAGACACGGACTACCTGAAACCTGCTAAATCTCCCAAGCTAACCAGAGCGTGCATTCGCTTGCTCATTATTTGGGAGGCAACACTGAGCTAAATTATGCTTATCTAAACTAGCAAGGCATCTACATTCAGGGCCATTCAGCTCCAGTGAGAAAAGTTCAGAGGAAACAATGGTCAAGAAGAAGAAATGTCAATCACTATTACCAATCGAACAAAATGTCTACTGAATGTCAATGTTAGAGTAAATATATTTTCAATACTTCTGAAAAAATAGCAGTAACTCTTTTGTAATAATTACATTTTTAGCATTAGTTAATGCATTAGGCATCAGGAACTAACAATAAACAAAATGTTTATAGCATTTTGGTCCCGCTTTATATTAAATGTCCTTAATACTGTGTATTAACAATTAAATTAATAATTTTATACAATGCACTTATTGTATACATACATGTTTTTACATTGCACTTGCATTTTAAAAATATCTGCATGTAATTAATTTCTGTAATTACTTCTATAATTACACTGTTTGACATTTCTCTTACACCTTAATCCACCCTTAAACCTACACATACAACCAAACATGTCCCTAACTTTACCCGTATCCACCCTAAATAGCGACTTTTTACAGTGTCCTACAATGTTACATACAATATGTTACATGTACTTACCATAGTAATAATAGTAAAGTATGCATAATTACAAGCAACTAACCCTCGACCAAACCCTAATCCTACCCTAACCCTGTAGTAAGTATGTTGTTAATTAATATTACTCAGTACTCAAATATAATTTCACTGTAACAATGACACCTTAAAATAAAGCATAATGTGTTTTGCAATACAATATGAACACAATAAGTACATTTTACTTACTTTTTGATGTAAGTACATAGTAGTTAAGGACACCTAATTATAAAGCGTGACCAGCATTTTTACCTTTTTAAAAATCTATTGCTATTCTGTATGTTAAAACTCACACCATAGAGATCCCAAAATTCCCAAAATTTAAATTCTGTCACTATGTACTCATCCTTATCTGTCACTCCCAAACTGTATGACTTTGTGCATGAATTAACACAAATGAAGATATTTTGAAAAATGTTTATCCCTTTAACCTACAATAATAACTAGTATGGTAGCACTTTACAATGAGGTTTCATTGGTTGCCATTAGTTAACTACATTAGTTAACATAACCTGAAAATGAACAATACAAACATTATATCTGTTAACATTAGTTAATGCACTCTGAACTGAATTGTTTATTATGAATAATTTAGATTAAATAACATTAACAACGGTTAATACATGCTATGAAAATACATTGTGTCACGTAACATGGTAATATAAACTCTTAAGACGAGAAATACTTTGAAGGAATTGATTTTAATAACATAAACTAAGGAGATACCAACTTACACTTCACACTGAAACATAGACTCAAGCATTGAATTGACAGAGAACAAGGGAGAAAAATGGTATAAATACATGGAGCAACAAAAGGGACCTAATGAGATAATTTAAGGTTGGCAGGTGAATGAAATGACTAATTAACAACACAGACAAACTAGGTCACGGTAAACACAAATAAACCAAGCCTACATGTAACACATTTCTTCTTGCTAGTTCATGTATGTTTGTGCATTAACTAATGTTAAAAAATGGGAACTTATTGGAAAGTGTTACCATAAATATTATAAAAGTATTGTTTATTGTTAGTTTCCCGTACCTAATGCATTAACTTAAAGGACCTGTATGTAGGATTGTGGCCAAAACTTGTACTGCAAACACTTTCAAATTACTGTAGAGGTGTATCCCCTCTCCCCCTCCCCCCTGACTCGAGGTTGCCAGATAGAATGCAGGATCCAGTAGGAATTTAGGCTGCTACATGGAGCTTACAATGGCAAGTGAAGAGTCCTACACAGTAATTCGGGTTTTTCTTTCTGTTAATTATGTCTATGCTTCATGAGAGGTATTTTAGGTTTCATAAAATTAGACATTTTATATCCAAAAAGTGTGTAGCTGCAGCTGTGGTAACTAGAGCAGTGCTGGCAACCCGGATGCCCAAACACTACTGACTTCGTGATTGGTAGATAGGTGGAGAGCGGAGCTTCAGGCCAAAACACAACATGTCAACATCAACAACAGTTGAGGGCTCCAACTTCACTTTTAAAATGACAATATCCTGGCCGGACTACTGTTGGCAGTGATATAAGTATTTTAAATTAACATGATTTCTTACTGTCTAGTGACATATCAGGGCCATTTTATGATTAATTGAAATACATTTCTTACATACAGTTCCTTTAAGTTAAAAAATTGAACCATATTGGAAAGAGTTTCCAAAATAATTAAAGGATTTGCCTTAAAGCTACACTGTGTAACTTTTTCAGTTTATTCTTAGCTAAAAACACTTAGTTCTTTCAAAAATATATGTGCTCATTAATGTATATTTACTTCTTTCAAGTAATAAAGTATTCTCGTAAGTGTATAATATGCCATTGAAAATACATACGGGTGAGGGGTTCGAATGCGCGTCGCCATGTTGCCCTCCATCTTGAAAGTACATTAGCCAAAGAGGGACATACCCGTAAATTCAAGCAAGCTTCGCGCTTTAACACTCGATGGCACTGTGTCGAATGTGAAGAGGGGGATTGCTTGAGACTGATATAGCCTACAATGTATTCTTTGCCTTACGCTAGTGATGTCGTACAATATACAGAATAACGATAGCATCGATAAAAGTTACCTTACTAAGATTAGCTTGCATTCGTCTGGGAACCTGATAGCTGATGTTAGCAATGAAATGGTAAAAAATAAAGAAAAGGTAAAACTTATTAATTTTACATAGATGTCATAACCTACATGTTAACTGACAAATTAAATAACTCCAAATTATAATCGTTTTCTAAAGTAACCTCATCACTTGATCGAACTGGAAGCCATATTAATCTTGGACTATAAATCGGCCACCGTAGGAGAAACGAAATCGGAATTGAGAGGAACAGAAAAAAATATTCACTGGATGGTCATATACCTTTTCACCGCTAGATGGGGGAAAATATCACACAGTGTAGCTTTAAGAAAAATTCTATTGTTCCCACGAACATGCTACAGTGGGGCAAAAAGTATTTAGTCAGCCACCAATTGTGCAAGTTCTCCCACTTAAAAAGATGAGCGAGGCCTCCAGCCAGAGATTATTTTCATCATAGGTACACTTCAACTATGAGAGACAGAATGAGAAGGAAAAAAAATCCAGAAAATCACAGATTTTATTTGCAAATTTTGGTGGAAAATAAATATTTGGTCACCTACAAAAAAAAACAAGATTTCTGGCTCTCACAGACCTGTAACTTCTTCTTTTAGAGGCTCCTCTGTCCTCCACTTGTTACCTGTATTAATGGCAACTGTTTGAACTCGTTATCAGTATAAAAGACACCTGTCCACATCTCAAACAGTCAGACTCCAAACTCCACTATGGCCAAGACCAAAGAGCTGTCAAAGGACACCAGAAACAAAATTGTAGACCTGCACCAGGTTTTGAAGACTGAATCTGCAATAGGTAAGCAGCTTGGTGTGAAGAAATCAACTGTGGGAGCAATTATTATGGAAAATGGAAGACATGCATGACCACTGATAATTTCCCTCAATCTGGGGCTCCACGCAAGATCTCACCCCGTGGGGTCAAAATGATCACAAGAACGGTGAGCAAAAATCCCTGAACCACATGGGGGGACCTATTGAATGACCTGTAGAGAGCTGGGACCAAAGTAACAAAGGCTACCATCAGTAACACACTATGCCGCCAGGGACTCAAATCCTGCAGTGCCAGACGTGTCCCCCTGCTTAAGCCAGTACATGTCCGGGCCTGTCTGAAGTTTGCTAGAGAGCATTTGGATGATCCAGAAGAGGATTGGGAGAATGTCATATTTGATTGGGAGAATGTCACATTGGAGGAGAAAGAATGCTGAATTGCATCCAAAGAACACCATACCTACTGTGAAGCATGGAGGTGGAAAATCATGCTTTGGGTATGTTTTTCTGCAAAGGGACTAGGACAACTGATCCGTGTAAAGGAAAGAATGAATGGGGCCATGTATCGTGAGATTTTGAGTAAAAACCTCCTTCCATCAGCAAGGGCATTGAAAATGAACTGTGGCTGGGTCTTTCAGAATAACAATGATCCCAAACACACCGCCCGGGCAACGAAGGAGTGGCTTTGTGAAAAGAATTTCAAGGTCCTGGAATGGCCTAGCCAGTCTCCAGATCTCAACCCCATAGAAAATCTTTGGAGGGAGTTGCCCAGCGACAGCCCCAAAACATCACTGCTCTAGAGGAGATCTGCATGGAGGAATGGACCAAACTACCAGCAAAAGTGTGTAAAAACCTTGTGGAGACTTGTGGAAACGTTTGACCTCTGTCATTGCCAACAAAGGGTATATAACAAAGTATTGAGATTAACTTTTGTTATTGACTAAATACTTATTTTCCACCATAATTAGCCAATAAATTCTGAGGACTGGTTGTCTAAAAATCAGAAAATGTGAATTTCTGGGGGGTTTTTTCTCATTCTGTCTCTCATAGTTGAACTGTACCTATAATGGAAATTACAGGCCTCTCTCATCTTTTTAAGTGGGAGAACTTGCAATACTGGCTGACTAAATACTTTTTTGCCCCACTGTATTTGTTAGAACAGAAAGCGGTAAGTTTTCACAGAAAACAACATAACAGAGATTCACATTCAAAAAGAAAACAATCTTCTTTGGAATGCAAACTAAGATATTTTAATATTCTCTCATCATTTCTGTCCATTCATTAAAATACATAAAAGTAATCTATATGATTCAGTTTAGAAGACTTGCTTAGAAGACTCTTGATTAAATCGCCTCGCTCCGTGTAACTCTTAAGGTGAAGTTTTCCAAACCCTGTTAAAAAATTACTCTTAAGGTGGTTTTTAATGCAACAGGGCAATGAACTTTATTCTCCATGCAGAGAAAAATGCTGAGCGTTGTTTGTATTGTTTTAAAATGTCTCAGAGGTCCAGAGATTGAAATTGTTTGAAAATAGGTCACTGATGACTATGAGCATGTGTGTGTGTGTGTGTGTGTGTAAGAGCTAAAGGGAGACGGAGCATGAAAGTAAGTATTAGAGAATGTTTGGCTTAAAGAATGTGTGAAAGAAAGTGTCCTAATTGGTAGGTGCTGGTGATTAGGGTGTGTGTGTGCATGTGCGTGTGTGTGCGGTTGGTAGAGAAGGAATGAAAATAGATAGAAAACAGGGTCCACAATGACCTTTCCTTGAAGTATGAGGTTATCATTTTTCATTTCCTCCTGTACAATGGGTCAACTGAGTGACTCACATGTGATGGTGTCTCAGTGGGTAAGGCATTTACATTGGTTACCACGGTTCTACCATCCTCTGACCACTGCTATTGTAGTCGATTTTACCTCTGTGTTGCCAAACTTCTTTCCCCCCCAAGACCAGGGTAGAGCAATACTTTTAATACCATGTGTCCAGGGTCATCGCTAGACCCTTTTTCCTGGGGCACAAGCCCAAGAGAAATTCAGCTGTGCCCCAATAAAATATTAAGCTACTGATAAATCCACTGTATACTTAAGAAACATTTTCCCTGATAATATTTCAGCAATCATGTTGTGTGTTTTCTATTAACGGTTTAGAATAAGCTAACCATGTGAAATTCCCAAATGAAACACTAACTGGTCAAACAGGCAAAAAGGTGTGTGAGTGAATTCATTAACGCAAAAGTGGGACATTTTTTAAGAAAAAAAGCTGGATGAGTTGGATACTTTTGTAGGACTGATGAAATGCTAGAAATGCTCCTGCATAATCCACTGCACTGTTTCCTGCAGAGCTGCTTTATAGTTTAATTGAACTCATTACATAATTGATTATCAAGTCAAGTCACCTTTGCGTATCTAGTGCTTATACAATACAGACGGTTTCAAAGCAGCTTTACAGAGATAAACAGGAAAATAATGATTCAATGAGGCAAACAGAATTCATTTCTGATGTAAAGCAGCACTAAATGAAAATACTGTCATTTTTCAGTTGAGGTCAGTTCAGCTCAATAACTGTGATCATCAAATATGAAACAAGTTCAATTCAGCTAAAAGCAGCTCTGTAGAAAACAGTGATGTCATCGTCCAGCTCAGTTCAGTTCTCATCAAAGTGTCAGTACAGTCAAACAATAAAACTGCTGAATATTATTACTTTACTCAGTTATTGAACTGAATCAACACTGAACTGACTTCAGCTGAACACTATTGTCTTTTTAGAGCAGCTTTACAAAATAACTAAATTCTGTTTGTATCATTGATCATTATTTCCTGTTGATCACTGTAAAGCTGCTTTGAAACAATCTGTATTGTATAAAGCGCTATATAACTAAAGGTGATATGACCACCTCTTTCAGGCAGTGGAATCTCTGACATTAAAATAGAAGCATTAGAATAATAGTAACTGTGCTAAAATGCAGGGGAGGGAAGGCCACTGAATGTGAAAATAGCAATGCAACAAAAGGAAATATAGAATGACAGGTAAACAAAAAGAGTGTATTATGTGAAATGAAGCAAAACTAATTCTAAACACAAATTAATAGAAAAGGCAAATAATGGAAGCAAGAAAAAGAAGGAAATGAAAGAAAGGGGAAGGCAGCAGGGGAATAAACAAGTAGTCAAAATCTATAAATCTGCAGCCATTCATTTTCTTATGCAAACAGTTTGTGTCGGAATGAAAAGAGGAATTTGAACTCATTTCATGGTGAGCAGGAAACCAAAAGTGAAGGAGGCACCAAACAACAAAACATTTTAGTCTGGGTTTCCTGATAACGTTGCCGCTCATGCTCTTAAAATCATCTTAACTAACATTGTGCTTTATTTTACAATGTTTTCCAAATGGCATGTCAATAGCTCAAGTACATTGTTATGGGAGCAAAGTTCAAATAGTGCAAAAAAAAGACTCTAAGTTATTAAACATTACTGAATATAGAGTATATTAAAAGGGTAGGGTATATAAAAAATATAATGAATATAAATAATTATATTGGTAAGACAGTGTTTCAGAAAATGTTACCACAGCTGGTTTGAGGTGTATACTTCTGCCACAAAGGTTTATCTTACTGTGTGTCATCTTATTTAAGATTTATTACAGGACAAGCTCAGACTGCAGAGTGGGACTCACATTTATTTATATAAGCTTAGCTTATAATTTTATACGTTGTACACTGACCAAATTGAATTAATAGCTTTTATTTCGTTTATTTTTATTTCTTAAAGCAAAAAAGTTTAAGTCTGAGAGACTGTTTAAGTTACACATAATGGACCTGTTCACCTAATGGGCTAATTAATTTATGGACATTTTAAGGTACTCGGATAATGATGCTTCTGGGAAATGTGCATTTATATGCTACTAACGTTCTACTTAGGTCTTCTGGGGGGACTTAAATATGATTTAATATAATTTAAAACTTCCCAAAAATGTAATTCTTAACTTCTGCAGGAGCAATGAGAACATTCTTGCCAAAGCATAACTCAGTACTTTTAGAGGGTCAATCCAGGACTCTCAAACAGCAGGATATTTACTGAGACACTTTCAGGATTGATTTGATTTATCATTGTAATTTTAGAACTCTTCCAGAATCAGCACAAACCTTTTGTATTGTAGCTTTAAAACAGTACCTTGGAAGTTTTGCTGTTTAGAAAGAGATGTGTGTAATGATGCTTGAAGTACATCAGAGAAAACAGATCTGAACAGAACAGCACAAATACACTGTGCTAAATGTCATTTAATACTGCATGCCGAAGCTGAAACTAAGTTTTAAATAGTGAAATTCTGATGTCGGAACCAAGCCAGAGAGAGAATATGCACATTTATAGCCAATCTAAACTAAAATGCACTGTGGCTTGTCCATTATTAATGAGCAGAAGGCGTGTTGAAACTTCAACATTCTTCTAAAAATGTGGACAACGTTCTATTAGGGCATCTGCTGAAAACACAAATTTCAGCTGGACACAGCAAAGACTTCACAAAGTGACTAGACTGGTGGCAATATCCAAGAGAGCCACTATAAGGTAACAAGGGACAATGCCCAAAGTCTAATCTAGTCAGTTTATTTATTTATTCATTGCAACGGATGTGAAACATGTCAAAACTTTATGTTCCATAAAAAGAAAATGTTCAGAGAGGTTCAACAGGCAAAAAGGGGAATTGGGTGCAGATATAAATAAGCTGTAATTGATAACTAGCACAGATAAAAGACCTCTTAAATTAAAACTGACATCTTAATAGTCCATTACTTAATAATCCTATCTAAAATAATTCACATCTCTCCAACTGAATATCTCAATTTGGCTTTTAAGTTTACCAACTACGACATCATTAAAGTGCTTTTAAAAGAGCTGTAAAAATGTATGAATATTAATGGATGCTTCACCTAATGAGGATCTATCATTTCAACATTTCAGTAGAGAGATAAATGAGTTGTGGTCTTGTGGAGGGCACTGAAATTAGAAACCAGTGTTAGCCAGTTTAATGCTGAGCAGGATCCAGTGACCTGAGAGAGGCAATGCCAAAATGTGTATTTGTCTACTATCCATACAGTTTTCCAGGAACATGCCTCCAGGTTTTTAACACATATCAGGTTGGATTACACTTACAGGGATAGTTCACCCTCAAATTAAAATAAAGCCATCTTTTACTTACCCTGCTGTTGTTCCAATACCCTATGTCCTTCTATCTATTTCGGACCTCAAAAGCATAAATAAAAAATAAAAAATTCCTGTATGCGCTCCTCCATATAATGGCAGTGAATGTCGACCAGGCTAGAACTTTACAAAAAGGATACAAAAGTGTCACACAATGATACAGGGAGACGCACGCCATATGTGGAAAGTGTTCAGGATGGATACTGTAAGGTTTTGCGAGAAATATACCTAATTATTCAGTCAAAATACTGGGCTCGTCCGTTACTCTGTGTGCGTTACTGTGAGTGTGTGCGTGCCGTCAGCAGCCCGTTTCTTTCTCGCAAAAACTTATAGTATGCCTGAACACTTTCCATATATAGCATATATGGCTAATATGCAATCATGACTTCTCAATCTTTGTAGGTCCAGTAGAAGAAAATAGAACAAGTGTTGCATTCTTCGTTGACTAAATTTAATGTTAATTCACAGTAAATTAACTAATGTTAACAGATCCAACTTTCGATCTTAACCCTCTGGTGCTGCTCGCGTGGCGGTAAACTAATGTATTTTAGTTCAATAATTTTTTTTTATTTAATATTCTGTATTTTCAGGTGATTTTAAGGGACTAAATTATATTTATGGAATAGTTATGATCCATTTATTACCTGTTTGAGCACTGACCTGAAAATTAAACTTCCAGCTTTAACTTCATAGATCTTGAATGCTTTGGAGCATAGACTTAAGTTTTGTCTCTTTTTTAAGAAGAAGGCCCTTGGCAGATTATTATTATAACTGAAACAAAAAATATATTAGCTGTATTTTAAAAATATTATTTAAAGTTTACTATTATGAAAAATTAAAAAAAATACTACTTTTATATTTTATGTGAAATATATATTTTCCAAAACAAAACAAATATAAGCCATAAATCTAAACAAGTTGTGCTCCAAATTTGAAGTAGATATCTTTTTAAAAAAAGGAGAAAATTAAACCCATTAAACCTTTTCCAATCATGTCCATGGTTTTTGTCAAAACCTTTACCAAGTTTCATAGTACCATTCTGTAAAAAACATTAACTAACATTAACATTAACTAAGATCAATAAATGCTGTAGAAGTAACGAATGTAGTTAACTAATGTTAACAAATTAAATCTTATTGTAAAAAGTTACCAAAAAATCATTTTCTTATTTCTTACAGAAGTTCAATCCTGCTGTTCCACAGCAATCAGTGTCAGTCCTGACCTTTGCACGCACATACAGCACACACTGCGTGTTTCTAAATGTAATACAGAAAGATGAACCTGTAATTGGTTATTTGCTCTATATTGACCAGTAATTCCTAAATGATCTCTGCCTCAGGAAAATATAACTCATTGTCTGAAGATTATGTGCAGAATTTAGTCTCTTTCATTGCCTTGAGGTCTTTTTTTGCCATGTGAGATGGACTTCATCATGTTCCCCTTAATAAACCGAAGTCACCGCCATCTCTCTTTTTTTAGCTGTGCAATAGAGATGACTCATCCACTGCTTTGCTCTCCGCAGATAAGAACACTTGCCTTTTCATTCATGATTTTGGCTAAAGGGAAAAACAAGCTCGAAAACAACCCACTGTCTTCAAGCTTTCACAACAGTGTGATAAATAGACCAAAATAGTGGAAGGACAGAATAGATTTAATTATCCGTCATGATAAAAGAAGAAAAGGACAAGAGAAAAGCCCTTTCTGTCCAGACATTACACATCCTATTGAGTAAGCTTAACGCTGGGCGTATTGTTGAAAGACACCCATCACTGAGATATTTCTGTGTATTTAATGATCAATTCAGACACTATCTGTGGTCATTTATGAAATATCTGTGTGTGTATAAAAGGAAAGAACAGCTGGCACTGCTAGTGATCTTCAAATCTTTCTTCAAGCAGCTTGAAACCGCTGATACACATACAAAAACCTACATGGTAAAGACCTTGGTTTAGATCTTAATATTTCCTGAAACTGAGCGGTGGACACAGAGTTTCCTGTTTGAGCTAGAGTGCATTAGTGTTTACTGAATATATATATGTGTGTGTGTGTGTGTGTGTGTGTGGACTGGTAATCCCTACGGTATGGGGACAAAATGTCCCCACAAAGATGGCAATATCCAAAATCCTTGTCCTTGTGGGGACATTTTTTGGTCCCCATGAGGAAAACAGGTCATAAATCACACTAAGTGATGTTTTTTGAAAAAGTAAAAATGCAGCATTTCTCCTGTGATGGGTAGGTTTAGGGGCAGGGGCAGTGTAGGGGGGTAGAAAATACGGTTTGTACAGTATAAAATGCATTACGCCGATGGAATGTCCCCATAAAACATGAAAACCCAACTTGTGTGTGTGTGTGTGTGGGGGGGCATGTTTTTGTGAAATATCAGGACACTAATGTGTACCTATGTCATACATGGGTATGACATAGGTATTATAAAAAGGGGGTGAAATTTTGAGGATGTTCCCCATGTCCTCGCTTTTCAAAATGCTTATAAATCACACAGGATGAGGTTTTTTTCACAGAAAGTAAATTGCGTAGTCTCCTGTGATGGGTAGGTTTAGGGGCAGGGGCAGTGTAGGGGGATAGAAAATACAGTTTGTACATTATAAAAACCATTAAGTCTATGGAATGTCCGCATAAAACATGAAAACTCAGTGTGTGTGTGTGTGTGTATGTGTGACACTCTCCCCTAACGCCACCTCACACTGAGCCCAGCATTATCACGGTTGCACAAAATGACTTGTTCTTCAAAAACATGAGGCAATATGAAGAATGTTTCAGCATGGCTTTGTCTAGTCAGATTGTTTTTATGCAGTTGAATATATCTGCTCTCTCTGTTAATGTTCTGTCAGGACAGGACAGTTTTTTGAAATTGAGAAATGAGTTAAAGATAAATGTCAGCTTTGAATAATTATTGTTCCTCTGCCAAAATATTCCAGACTCCCTTATCAAATTCTCAGCAAAATAAATGTACCTCACTTGGTTGTCTATAAGAGTTCATTGTAGGAAAAATGTCCCTAGATCGGTCTAGATGAGACACGCTGTATAAATCGAAACAGTGTTCATGTAGTGTAACTTCAAGGAAATAATTATTTAGATTAGAAATAGATAAAATCACTCTGGATTTAATATAGTATCGATGTACCATTGATGCACCACAGTGCACCGCTTTCAACAGGATTCATTGTTACGCATGAGTATCATCCCTTCTACAATCTGTAACAAAACTGACCAAAACTAGAATACACCTGCGTATACACTACCATTTAAAGTTAAAGCATTAAGCTTTGTATCAGTAGAAACCCGGGATTATATTCAAATTATTGTACTTTCCCCCCTCATATGACCTTGAGACGAGAGAATTATGTATTTTATTTCTGGAAAAATTCCTCCGATGACGCAACTATCGTCATTTTGCGTCATCGGAGGATTTTTGTCCAGAGGCTAAAGACTAAAGCCAGCAGTGAGCGCTATTTCCGCATGTTTTCAACATCACAGTCACAGCGTCAGCACTCGGCTTGCGGAGCTGCGGAGATTCATGTAAACGCAGCAGTGGATAGAGCAGTGAGTGTTTCAACTTTTCAAATGAACTTCCTATGAAAGTTAAGCTTCCAAAGACATGAACTGAAAATGCGCCAGACTGATCACGCGCTGTGAATGTATATGGCCGCGAATCCCGCGCTTATCTCAGCTCATGTGATGAATGTAATTGGACTCCTGCTGTGTTTGTGCCGTGACGGCCCACGACACTCTATCAGGCTCACTCACAATATATCGAACAGACACGTTCAGTTTTTAATTGTAGTGTCTCTAACTGAACTGATTTTATGAAAATTAACGCGGTGGGCAAGTGATCCAGTAAACCAGTAGCCGTGACTGGAGTGGCCTCATAGGGCAGCGAAGCAGTGCATTCTGGGAATTGTTGTCTTTCATTCAAAAATAAATTTTCTGTGTTTTCTCAGTCTAGAAGGTAGGGCTGGGCGATATGGAGCAAAAAATATATCTCGATATATTTAGCTATATCTCGATATACGATATATATCTCAATATCATTACAGGAAAAATAGCACCCCAAAAACGACTCCAAAAACAAATATGCCAAATACCACAAAGTCTTTTTTTTATTGAAGTGCAAAGAGGTAGGCAGCTCGTGTAGTTACAAACTGCTTTTGCAACATTTGAAAAATAAAATAAAATCCCTGTATACAAAAATAATAATTTAACTGTAAAATAAAGGAAGAAATAATACATATTGCCTTTTCATTCAAAAATGAAACAACTCAACTCAAGGCAGTGCATATGAACAAAGTGCTTCTGCGACATTTAAGATACAAATAAAATTCCCTGCTTACATAAATAATAATAATAATAATTTAACTGTAAAATAAAATAAATACATATTGCCTTTTTTATTCAAAAAAAGTCAAGAGATCTTGAGGCAGGTGGACGCTCGGTTTAGTCTGGCGACGCTTTGATGACGGGACACATGCTCGATTACAAAACATAAATAGCGGAATAAAATAAAAGTTTAAGTGGTAAATATGGTCATGATTGCACTGTTTTGCTCTCCTGTATCGATCTGGTGACGGTTTAACCAGCTGTATAACACAGAGATCTTGAGGCAGGCGAACACGCGACACTTTGATGATGGGACGCGCCCTTGGTTAGGCTACAAACACAAATAGCGGAATAAAATATAAGTTAAAGTGGTAACAACACTGAGAGATCTTGAGGCAGGCGCAAAGCTATTGGTTAGTGGTGAATATTGAACTAATGTGCGTACCGTAGTGGCTCACATGTACTCATTGTGTAAAAACGGCGGAATTGCATATTGTGTAAAAAACAGCGTTGTCATTTCTTTCGCATGCATCTACCGGACTGGCAGCTGCCTCCAGCACTGGCAGGTTTAAGAGGAGCTGCCTTAAGCAGTGACGGGTTCCGTGACACGCAAAGATTTAAGTCCTAGTGCGAGCAGGCGGGGGCGAGCACAGCACAGAGAAGGCAAACAAGCAAAGTGGCGGAATCAGAATTAAATATAAACAACATATCGATATATACGATATGTCAAAATCCATATCGTGTTTAAAAAATATCTCTATATATTTTAAATATCGAGATATCGCCCACCCCTACTAGAAGGCACCAAATTCAAAAATAATTTCACATTTCTACTACATGAATGACCCTGTTTAAATACAGATTCATCTTCCCAGCGCTGAAGTACCCCTTTAAGCTTTGTATCAGTAGAACCCCGATAGTATATTCAAATTATCGTACTTTCCCCCCTAATGTGAAGTCCCCCTGAGACGAGAGAATTATGCATTTTATTTCTGGAAAAAATCCTCCGATGACGCAAATATCGTAATTTTGTGTCATCGAAGGAATTTTTGGCCAGAGGCTAAAGACTACAGCCAGTAGAAGGAGCTAGTTCCACATGTTATCAACCGCACAAAGGGGAGGGATCTCATCTCACAGAATGTAAATGCGCACAGCCGCTCGGCTCGGGCATTCATAACGGAGCGGTGCAGAGTTTTTCAACTTTTCAAATGAATTCGTATTAAAGTTAAGCTTCCATAGGCATGATCTGAAAACGCTCAGCTCTTCTCTCTCGTGATGAATGTAATCTGACTCCTGCTGCGTTTGTGCCGTGACTTTCGTTCAGCTCAATCACACTTTATTGAACAGACACGTTCAGTTTTTAATTGTAGTGTCTATTCTCTAACCAAACTAAATGATGGTGGGGGTGGTGTCATGGTGGGCAAGTGATAACCAGTAGCTGTGGCTTTGTGAGTGGCCTCGTTTTTCAGCGAAGCAAGTGCATTCTGGGAGTTGTTGTCTTTCATCCACATGAGACAAAAATACATGTTCTGTCTTTTCTCAGCCTAGAAGGTACCAAATTCAAAAATTATTTCACATTTGTTTTAATTTAGCACAATTATTCATACCGGGTATATACTACTGGGTTTCTACTGATAAAAAGCTTAACGCGAAATCGTTGAAGTAACCCTTTAAGAAATATTTCTTATCTGGTGCTTAATTAATTTTTTTCATGAATCTCTGATCAAAAGAACAGCATTTATTTTACACTACAGTCACTTTTAATCAATTTAATGCATCCTTACTAAAGAAAAGTATTCATTTGTAAAATAAAATATTAAACTAATTAAACTATCTAAATTATGTTTTTGAGTATGCAAGAAAGCAGAGATGCTCATTCTCCATAGTCTTTAACAGTTTGTTACGGAGTGGACAGATTCTCCTTTGTTATATCAGGGGAAAAAATATGTTCAGACAGATTGTGCAGTCAGGGGAAAAAAGGCATAGATGCTCTCAGCGGAAAAAACAAACACTCACACCTCTGAACAAATCTGAAAGGAGAAAATCCATTTTTCTAAACCCTTTTCTCCAGCTGCATTATACCAGCTTTTAATATCTGATCCAAGTTAAAACAATTATTTGTCAGTGTAAACTTCTAAAGTCTATATTTGAGGACAGGATTAGTGACAGGGATAAAAAGCACTTGGTTAATCTTCCCTTGATATTTCTTTAGTATCAATATGCCCTTGCCATGTTCATGCAATGTAAAAATTAATTAAGTGCAATTTTCATTCAAACATTATTTTTGCTTCATGAAGCATTCAATGGTGAACCATTACACACTTTATATGAGGTCTAGCCACATTCATGCCAAGATATAAATATGGAGTTATTATAACTGTGGATGCAACTCCAAATGAGTTTAGTGTCAAGTGTTTAACTCGCCTTAAAGTCCAGTGGCATGATTGCATCATGTTCTCCAAGCCATGCAGACTTGAGTCTTGTGGAGGAGGCTGAAGGTGCAGATGAGAGATGAGAAGTTATCGCTGCTATTTCCGGTCAGTCGGATTCAGGAAGCCAATTTTCCTCCAACAGAACCAGATTGTCAGCAAGGTGGGCCTGATATGTGAGAGAATTATGTTCATAATATAAAATAAGAATAAGTAGATGTCAGGCTGTCCATATACTTAAAATACTGAGGTTCAAGATTGTGTAGGCCTATTCCTTGTATCGCACCAGTAACGTTAGATGAGCAAAATGTAACGTAACTTATGCTTTTGAACGAATAATTGAGTTTTCAATATTTAAAATCTTCTTATTACAGGAAATCTGCTTGACCAATCGAGACATTCAGAGGATAGATGTTTTCAGATATTGCTTCATCAATCCATGATACACACCGCACATCGGTAACTGAGTTACTGCCGCCACTGCGCTAGTTTACGTATATCTGGTATCACTCCGCGCCGCGGACTCGCGCACATTCAAACGCAAATGTCGTCATCTTGCGTCTCAGATATAGCCTGGCGTGGCCATACTCAATTCTAGTCAGAATATGAGTCTGGTACCGCTCCATTGAACTTTGATTATGGGGCGTGTTTCAACCGCCAGGAAAGACCTCAATTAGATAGACCCACAACCAATCAGAGCAACGGAGCGGCGCGTGACGTTAGTAACGTCAACAGAACTCAACTGCACTGTGTTGTCAAGTCCGTGTTTTTCTCCATGTCCGGGTTGAAGCGACCCCAATTATGTTATTATATAAACCCAGGAATACGAATTTTAGTAGGCAACCTTGCCAAAATAACATATTTTGCCAACCAAACACCATTTTTTCCGGGAACCCCTGGAGAGTTATTGCTTCATAATAACTAATATTGCAATAATTGAGTTATTGCTGAGTCAGAGCTAAACCTTGACTCACTGGGGCTCAGGTCAGGAAGCAGACAAACTGGCTAAACCAACCGTCTGCTAGCTGTCTCACGTCACCAGAGTCAGCTAAATCCCAGCACATAGAGACGCTTTCACCTAGATATTATCACATAGAGACTGTGTCTGTTCCCGAATCAGTAAATACAAAAACCATCAAAACCATTCAACAGTAAAAATTTAATTGATGTCCAACAAATAAACAACAGATATAATACGGATGAACAATTGATAAATCTCGGTTGCTGAATATTCGATCCCTTTCGCCAAAAACGCTTATTGTTAATGATATGATTATAGATCATAACCTAGATGTGCTGTGTTTGACAGAAACCTGGCTAAAACCTGACGACTACATTACTTTAAATGAGTCCACTCCCAAGATTATTGTTATAAACACGAGCCGTCCTGAAAGGAAAAGGGGAGGTGTTGCTGTAATTTATAATGATAACTTCAGTATTACTCAGAAGTCTAGTTTCAAATATAATTCCTTTGAAGTTTTGGTGCTTTATGTAACATTGTGTAGTGTAAATGATAAATCCCGCTTGACATTTGTGTTGGCTACTGTATACAGGCCACCAGGGCACAATACAGACTTTATCAAAGAATTTGCTGGTTTTCTATCAGAGTTAGTACTGGCTGCAGATAAAGTACTAATTGTTGGTGATTTTAATATCCATGTTGACAATGAAAAAGACGCATTGGGATTGGCATTTAAAGACATTATAAACTCTATTGGAGTTAGACAACACGATCTGGACCCACTCATCGCCTTTAATCATACTTTTTAGATCTAATACTGTCACATGGACTAAATGTTGATACCATTAAAATCCTGCAGCAGAGCGATGACATCTCAGATCATTACCTAATATCATGTATACTTAATATAGCTAAGGCTGCAAAGCCATCCTCGCTTCAAATATGGCAGGACTATAACCGCCATACTAAAGATTGCTTTATACATAATCTTCCTCATCAGTTCCATCTCCTCAGAATTACAGATAGCCAAGAGGAACTTGATGTTGCAACAGAAACTACTGACTCTCTCTTTACTAGCACTTTAGACATAGTTGCTCCTCGCGCTTAAAGAAGATTAAAGCAAATAATCCAACGCCGTGGTACAACGAGCACACTCGGGCCCTTAAAACAGCAGCCAGAAAAATGGAGCGCAGCTGGAAGAAAACAAAACTGGAGGTTTTTCGCAATTTGTGGAAAGAGAGCATGATTGCATACAGAAAGGCCATAAAAACTGCTAGATCTGCTTATTTCTCAACTCTTTTAGAAGAAAACAAACACAACCCTAGGTATTTATTCGATACAGTGGCTAAATTAACAAAGGATAAAGCTTCAACTTCTGACGTTTGTAAACAACACAGCAGTAATGACTTTATGAACTTCTTTACTAGTAAGATTGATAACATTAGGAATAAAATTATAACCATGCAGCCGCCTACTACAGTATCACTTCAGACAGAACATTGTAGTCTCACTGAGAAAAATTACACTCATTCACTGCTATAGGAGGAGAAGAATTGGCTAAACTTGTCAAATCATCAAAATCAACAACATGTATGCTTGACCCTATACCGACTAGGCTATTAAAGAGATGCTTCCAGAGGTCATAGATCCTCTGCTTAATATTATTAATTCATCCTTGACATTAGGATATGTTCCAAAAACTTTTAAGTTGGCTGTAATTAAACCACTTATTAAAAACCGCAACTTGATCCTAAAGAATTAGTCAATTACAGACCAATCTCGAATCTACCGTTTCTATCAAAAATATTAGAAAAGGCAGTGTCTTCACAATTATGTTCCTTTTTAGAAAGAAATTGTATATGTGAGGATTTCCAGTCAGGATTTAGACCGTATCATAGTACTGAGACTGCTCTAATTAGAGTTACAAATGATTTACTCTTATCATCTGATCGTGGTTGTATCTCTCTATTAGTGTTACTCGATCTTAGCGCTGCATTCGATACTATCGATCACAATATTCTTTTGAATAGACTCGAAAATTATGTTGGCATTAGTGGAACTGCATTGGCATGGTTTAAATCTTACTTATCTGACCGTTATCAGTTTGTAGCAGTAAATGAAGAGATGTCACACGATCACAAGTTCAGTATGGAGTACATAAGGCTCAGTGTTAGGACCGTTGCTTTTCACCCTGTATATGCTACCACTGGGAGATATCATTAGGAAGCATGGCGTTAGTTTTCATTGTTATGCTGATGATACTCAGCTCTATATTTCTTCACACCCTGAAACTTACCAATTCACAAGATTAACGGAATGCATAGCTGATATTAAAAATTGGATGAATAGTAATTTCCTGCAACTTAATTCAGATAAAACTGAATTTTTAATTATTGGACAGAAAAGCTCCACAAGTAGTGCCCTAGAATACTGTCTAACCCTCGATGGCTGCTCTGTCAAGTCCTGCGTCGTCAGTGAGGAACCTGGGTGTGCTCTTTGATACCAATCTTTCATTTGAAAGCCACGTTTCTAGCATCTGTAAAACTGCATTCTACCATCTTAAAAATATATCTAAATTCGTCACATGCTTTCAATGCAAAATGCTGAACAACTAGTACATGCGTTCATGAGCTCAAGGCTAGATTATTGTAATGCTCTACTGGGTGGTTGCCCTGCTCGCCTAATAAATAAACTCCAGCTGGTCCAAAGCGCGGCAGCTCGAGTTCTTACTAGAACCAGGAAATGACGATCATATTAGTCCAGTTCTGTCAACACTGCACTGGCTCCTATTAAACATCGCATAAATTTTAAAATCTTGCTTATTACTTATAAAGCAATAAATGGTTTAGCTCCCAGTACTTAAGCGAGCTCTTAACGCAATATACTCCATCACGTCAATTGCGGTCTCTAAACTCTGGCCAGTTGAAAATACCTAGAATATCTAAATCAACTGCAGGCGGTCGATCCTTTTCCTATTTAGCACCTAAACTCTGGAACAGTCTTCCTAGCATTGTTCGAGAAGCAGACACACTCTGTCAGTTTAAATCTAGACTAAAAACACATCTCTTTACTATGGCATACACATAGAACATTTTTAACTTTCTTTATTCAAATCAAATGACTGATTGTTAGGCTGCATTAACTAGGTCAGCGGAACCGGGAACACTTCCCATAACACCTGATGTACTCGTTACATCATAAAAAAGTGGCATCCACACTAATGTTAGTCTCTCTGTTTATCCGAGGTTTACTGCAGTCGGCGGATCCAGGCCGTGTCGGATCGGATGGTGGACCTGCATCTGGACATGACCAGCTCATCCTGGAGTGTCTGCTGAGACCGTGTCCATTAGTGTCTCCTCTGAATTCGCCTCACCGGGCGTGATCCTCAATTAACCCGTCTCCGGCGCAATAACTCCGATCTTTCAAGTATTCATATTCTTGTGTAATCGGCGCGCCATCCTAAATGAGCCCGTCGTCGTCATACCCAAAATTTCGAATATTCCTATCTAATATGATTTAAGACCTGCAAGGTTGCCAGAGTAATAATTATACACTGTTAATAATAGGCCAGAGGAGAACTGGCACCCGACTGAGTCTGGTTTCTCCCAAGGTTTATTTTTCTCCATCATGCCCTGATGGAGTTTTGGTTCCTTGCCACTGTCGCCTTTGGCTTGGCTTGCTCAGTTGGGGACACTCAAATTATGATCCAAGTTACTCAACTAAATATACAAATAGAATTTATTAATTTGGTCATATACAATTCTATAAACTATCCAAATTAAACTAGCCAAATCAAATTTTGTTGCAATGTTGTCCTGTTTAACACTGTGAAGCTGCTTTGAAACAATCGTCATTGTAAAAGCGCTATATAAATAAAGTTGATTGATTGATTGATTATTGTTTTGGGCTATAGTTTTGAGTAGCAACTGTGCGCGACATTGCAAAAAAACGAGGCAACCCTGTCTGCATGCTGGATTAAGTAACATTTTACTGTAAACGATCTTTGCCAGTGTTGTAATAAAATAATTAAAGTATACACAGAGTACTTACCAACAGGATCATCGTTTCTGAGAGAAATAGTTAAGGTGAATGCATATACGAACAAGTTCTCAGTTTAGGATAAGAGCAAATTCAACCCAAAGCGCCTTTGATGACGTGGATGATTACGTTACTGTTGATCATCTGTGCATCATCGTCTAAAGCCCGCCCTGACAATTTCATTGGTCCGAACAGTTTCTGTTCGGGCATAATTACTCCTCTATGGATCGAGTCCAGACCGAATTGCCCGAGCAAAAAAAATTGTGGGCGGGGCTAAATTCGGCTGGCATCCAGGCTATCTCAGATATCGATTGTAGTGAAAATTACTTAACCTAACTAAAAAAAATATAAAATATTTTTATTTTTCTTTAAATGGAACCAACGTTAAATTCTATAAAATAAAATACAAAAAAATCTAAACTCAGCCGAGGCAACATTTCTCATTTTAATTTAGTTTAATTGTTATATTAAAGTGTAATGTAAGTAAAAACAATTCCAAGTTAAAACTTTAAAGGATAAAGTTTGAAAACCCTTGATTTAGCCTAAATATTATTGATATCCTATTATTGTATAATAGTTTTCAAACTTTATGATGCCAATTAAGAACTCCCAAATAGGATGAACCTTTTATGAAGGACCCTCTTCCTAAAATCCATCTATATATGTTTATTGTTATGAATAAAAAAGAAAAAAAAAAACTTTAAACCATTAGATATATAATAGTGTGACATTACAAATACAATATATTGTTTCCAAGCTTAAATTGGCTATTTTTAATGTTGGATGTATAAACCTGAAGAAGAACATTTTCAATTAAAAATGATTTGTATAAGCAACTTGCACAATAAATGTATGTGAGCAGCTGACTGCGTTAACAGTTAAGAATACTGCCTAGTGAGCAAGATAAAAACTCAATAGAAAGATACAAAGCAAACAATTCTGAAAAGTATACAGCAAGAAAGGAGAGAAACATTTAGAAATTAAGCAGGTAGAATGTACAGTAGACTTTATCCATTTTTGCTTTGTCTTTTTATTCTCTAAAATTTTCTGGGGACTTCTTAGAACCTTCTGGAGGACCCCTGGGTCCCTAGACCTCAGTTTGAAAACCCCTGGGCTAAATAACACTGCCTTATAGAGAACTCTAGTGTATTACTTCAGTATATTACTGTTTTCCATTTTTTTCTTAGCGTATCATTAAGATAATACATTAAATTCACATTTAGCCTATAAAATACAGGTAAAGTTTTAAATAAGCTTATGTATTCAATCAATAGTTCACGTCTACATATTTATTTTATTTGGTTAGTGGCTGTGTAATAAGGTGGATACTGTACATAATTATTTAGTAATTTAGCTTCATAGAACTTTAGAGAACAATGGAAAAATCACAAGATAACAATAGACTCCCATATGTACCCAACCTACCCCCCACCCCTCACATAATTTAATGCTCTTACAATCACTTTTTCTAAAACTAAATGAGTCTCCATGTAAATTACTATAATTATTTATGGTAATTATACTTACTGTAATTATTTAATAATGATGGAACTAACAAACAACTATAAAGATAAGCACCAGGGTCGACAGAAACACTAAGATGGTGAGCAGGTGAGAAGCCCTTAGAGTCGGGTACGCGAGAGATAGAGAGAGAGAGAGAGAGAGAGAGAGAGAGAGAGAGGGACGACATGACTCCAGGCTCCAGCTCATTCATGTGATCAAAGACACCCTAAAAGTAGATCATCATTCACAACTAGAACAAATAATGAAGGTAAGTCTTTAATATTAAGTCACTTCTATCACATTTTTTACATTTAAATTTTCATCACAGTTAATTCTGCAGAAGAGTATGATATATCGTGAAAGTGAGAAGATTATGAATATAGGGTACAAAGACCTCACATATATACATAACTTACATTTTTATATAATATTATCACTATATTATATAGTGAAGCTGGGGATCATCACTTTATTTACACTCCTGTTGCATTATGGGAACGGGTTGGAGGACTAAAGACTGTGATGTTGTCAAATGAGTTAGAGATTGCCATAGAGACGATGGCCACCCTGTTGTGATTTACTGAGCCATTATGTGCCCTCATAAGATGTGTGTGTGTGTGTGTGTGTGTGTGTGTGTGTGTGTGTGTGTGTGTGTGTGTGTGTGTGTGTGTGGACTGGTAATCCCTATGGTTTGGGGACAAAATGTCCCCACAAAGATGGCAATATCCAAATCCTTGTCCTTGTGGGGACATTTTTGGTCCCCATGAGGAGAACATCTTATAAATCACACTAAGTGATGTTTTTGAAAAGTAAAAATGCAGAATGTTTCCTGTGATGGGTAGGTTTAGGGGCAGGGGCAGTGTAGGGGATAGAAAATACGGTTAGTACAGTATAAAATGCATTACGCCTATGGAATGTCCCCATAAAACATGGAAACACAACATGTGTGTGTGTGTGTGTGTGTGTGTGTGTGTGTGTGTGTGTGTGTGTGTGTGTGTGTGTGTGTGTGTGTGTGTGTGTGTGTGTGTGTGTGTGTGTGTGTGTGTGTGTGTGTGTGTGTGTGTGTGTGTGTGTGTGTGTGTTGTGGTCGGTTGTGATCGGTTGTGATGGGCATGTCTTAGACTTATATGACATGTTATGACATGCTAATATGACATGTTATAAATTCTGTTGGAAAAATCATTTTATTTTATTTTGATATTTAATATTTGTTTTAAATCTATATTAATAATTAACATATAAATAAATGCAATTGTCTTGTTATAATAACTATTAGAAGATATAAAATAAAATAAAACATTTAGTCAGGTTTACTTGTACAAAATCTAGCAGTGGAACAAACAAAATACATATACATCAAAAGTTTAGGGTCAGTAAGAAGTTTTTGAAATATCATATGCTGCATTTATTTGATCATAAATACAGTAGAGTTAAAACAGCTACTGTAATTTATTCCACACGATCCTTCAGAAATGATTATAATATACTAATATTTGGTGCTCTAAAAACATTTCTTATTATTATCAATGTTGTGCTGCTTAAATCCTTTGTGGATACAATTTTTATTCAAGATCCTTTGATGAATAGAAAGTTCAAAAGAACAGCATTTACTTGAATATAAATATTTTGTAACATCATACATGTTTTTACTGTCACTTTTGATCAATTTAATGTGCCCTTTCTGAATGAAAGTATTAATTTGTATAAAACATTTTTGTATACAAGACACATTATCTTTAGTCTTTACCCAATGAGCATTTTGCTTCAAAGGTAAACTTATCTTATTTTAGTGAAACACAAGACTAAAATGCAGCTCGTTGTCTTTCAACATATTGTACACTGAGACGTTCTGTTGGGAATTAGTCAGTCTTGAACACAGAACAAGCAGTACAAACTGTTACATCACAACAGATTGAATTTAAGTCAGTTCTTTTCCCCCCTGGATAAATGGTTGTGATAGCATGAGATTTATCATTCAGCGTCCCATTAGGGATGTGAGAAGGTGTGCCATGTGTCACAGGCATGTCTTTTATCATTTGGACACATTATTTTAAAGAGTTTGGTCTGCTTTCCAATATACAGTAAGAGGACGAAGACCAGAGAGAAAAACGGAGAATGAAAGGAGTCTGATGTAAGTAGCCTATTTGTTTGTATTTTAAGGGTAGTAAATGTTGAATGTGAGTGTGATGTGAAAATAGTCAGCATTGTTTATGGTTTGTTGAATATTATAGTAAAAAAATATTTTGAAACTTTAAGATTGAGCAAGGTTTATAGAGAAGAGCATGTGGCTGCATTGCGCTGTTTGTAAAATCTGTGAGCTGAAGCAACACAGACGAACAGCTCAGCTGTCTGTTATAGTTCACCTCTGAAAGACTTAATCGTTCTTTCCTCCAGCTCTTCTTTCGTCCTTCCCTATTCTCCCCACTGCTTGCCGACAACATGGAGAGAACATATGAGAAAGAGCTGAAGAAGAAACACGAAAAGATGCACAGTGGAAATGGTTTGTTCCCTTCCCCTTGTGATGGTAAATTAGGCACAGAGAACTTATTGTGTGATTCACTAGCAATTCATTATTAATGTCCTGACACATTAGCTCACCTATTAGGCTACACTTGACATAGTGTTTCAAATAGTCATGCACTGACTCACCATATTAATGCTGAACACAAACGGTGAATAGACTAAAAATAGACTTGAATTTACTCAGTCTGTGCTTTTATACCACATATACCGCAACTAAACATCTGAAAAGATTAGGATAGTTGATACTTGAATATAAAATTCCCTGAATCTGCCAATGATTAACCACTATCGGTAGATATGAACAATATTTTATTTTTAAATACATTTTCATGGATGATTATGGCCCAGATCTACAATTGTTTGGACTAATGTCAGTAATTTAAATGTCATTGGTATCTGTTGGCAACACAAGATATGGGTGTTCAGCTGGTGAATTAATGCATGCATGCTTATAAAATCATTTAAAATGCCATGCTGGCCAATTAGTGTTGATGCGCCATCTGGTGGTCAACGTTAAACCACCTGAACTTGCACCTGGCTGGAAATATGTTCATAAAATGTAAATGGGGACAAAATAGCATGGCACACTGTGACTGTTAAATCCAGTCACCATGTGCAATATATAAGCCAACAAACGAGAAAAAAGAGAAACTAATTCAGAAGTTTAGAACTACTTTTTAAAAGTGAGAAGGGAGAGCGATTGATGGTAATGTGCATAATTAAAGGATAAGGCATCTTCTGAGCCCAGTGTTCCCTATAGTCTTAAGACAGCTTAAAGAAATAAAACAATAATTATCCAAATAACTAGAATATATACATTTTGATGGTTAGATTTTGAATGCTCAGTGTCAATAGGAAATGTGTTAGAATTTTATATTAAGGCTAATGAGGTTTAAAATAAATATAGATTCCTAAGGCCGAAACATGATCATAGTTTTAATGGTCCATGCAGGCTGAATTTATATGCACTTTTGAACAAACCCTAACAAGGATGTTAGAGGAATACTGTTTTGACTGGCAAGCAATGTAATAAATTTAAGCTGACAGTCTATAAGCAACGATAATGCACAGGGCACTGTGCAAGTATTTTCAGACATCTATGTATGTATGTATTCATGCATGTATGTATGTAGCACTGGAAAAAATTAAGAGACCACTATTACAGCAATGTGAAAGACTGATAGGGTGCATGCCAAGATGCATGAAAGCTGTTATTGGAAATTAGGGTTATTCCACTAAAAATTTATTTCTAAACTCTTCCCAAGTTAAAACATTAAAATTGTGTTATTTAAAATGTATATGAATATGTTAACATTATTGGAGATCTGAAAAAAAGGGCATCTTTTTTCGTTATTTTGACCAGTTGTCATTCTCTGCAAATAAACATTTTTATTTGAAATTTGGAAGAAATGTTGTCAATAGTTTGTTGAATAAATAAAACAGTTTCATATAAATATTAAATCCAGAGCTGTATATGGAAAAACTGGATTTAAAGGGTGATTTAAATCAGACACATTCCGATATTACCTTATCTCAGCTTCAGAAGTGCACTGCCCTTCTGTATACACACACACTAGCCTATGTAAAAATATATATATATAAATAATAAAACCATAATCTGTAAAACTTTTTATTTACAGAGTCTGAAAGTTCAGAGGTATTTACATATCTATTTATATTCCAACTGTAAACCAAAAAATAACGCTTCACTAGATTACAATGAAAACAACACACTGGTGACATTTGAGGCCAGTGGAATGAAATTATGCAAACAAATGATTACTCTGGAATATGAAAAAACAAGCAAAATGGTAAAAATCCAGTTGTATGAGGCTTTGCTGAAGAGAGGACCTATGTAGGTTTGATACTCTTCAAGGCATCATACGTTGCCATCTGGATCTTCACAATCACAGAGAAAAGATAAACTGATGCAGAAAACAAATACTTTCCTCTCAGGCTGTTCAGGTGGACAAACTCAAGTTACTGTGGACATATCTCACAAACACACACACTCAGTCTGAGTCACTGCTGCTGCTTGAGGAATCTGTTGACATGGCCTCAACATCATCTTCATTTTCTTTGTTATGACCAGGTGGCTCCAGGCCAAAATCGTTGCCATGGTGAGGAGGCAGAATCCCCATGGAAACATCAGTGGACTGCCAAGGATACTGTGGGGTTAGTACATCTAAAAGCCAAAGGAGAAATATTAATTAGAAGAAAAAAAAAAAGAAAGAAGTACATAATCAAACACATCATAATATTTTTTTGCATGCTAAAGACAACCAAGAAGAGGGCATGGACAGTTGAATCAAACATCTGAACAGACGAGTAAACGTGCCTGGTAACCTCCCAGCAGCCAATGCGTCTCCAGGAAGGTGTCCGTTCACTCCATTTGTGGACATGTTGCTGATGTTACCCAACATTCCACTGCGCATCTCCAGATCAGTGGGGTACGGCCTGCGGGGGTCACCTACAGACACATGACGTCATATGAGCTTACACATACAATCGGAAATTAGCGGAAAAATCAAATCAGTGGAAAAATGTTCAGAGTAAATCAAGTCAGATAGGAAAGACAGGAATGGAAGAGGATGATGCAGAAGGAAGTAGGCTGTTTACCTGGAACCCAGTTCAGAGGAGCGCACACGGCATTACTGGCACTGATCCTGTGAGCGTACTTGATGATCTCCTCTGAAGAGATACTCCCTAGTCAAAACAAACCGAAGAAACAGTGAGAAAATTTGATTTGAAACTGAAACAGTAAATTTCTGATACTGTGGTATATAAAGTTAAAAAAAAAAAACTGCTGGCAAAAATTCTACTGATAACTACCGCATATACTAGAATATAAGTCACGTTTTTTTATCATCTGAAATATGCTGCGACTTGCATTCCAAAGCAACTTATAAAACACAATGTCAAGCAAACAATATGCGCAAAGTGCTCACATTTGGATTTTTGCTGAATAAGAGGTACATGGGCCGTAATTTATTTGTACAGTGCATTTCCTAAACATCACAAATTTTAACTCCGCTTTAAATAAATCTGTTGTTCATCATAAACATTGCTTATAACGAATGCCACTATAATTTATGTTGTTTTATTCTTATTTTTCATTTCTGTTCTGTTCTCAATACCATCAAATTTAAAGAATTTATTGTGGAGTGAGGGGAACTAAAAATAAATGAATTTCCAAGCGTAGGTTCGGGAGGAGTCTAAACAACATTCGGCACAGACAATCATAATTATTACGAGCGAATATAAGCAACAGTCACTGCGCCATCCCAGCGACAATTCTTCTGGCATCCCACCTCCTCTCTATTTCCTTCTCTATTTCTCTTATTCTTTCTCTGCGCAGTACTGTTATAGTGGCAGTGTTTCCCATACATTGATTTATTTGTGGTGGCCCGCCACGATATCAACATTGATCGCCACTAATAAATTTCAGTGCTTTATATTCATTAACTAGATTGTGGCAGGACGAAAATATATTTAAACTTCTCATAATAACATAAAGGGTCTTTAATGTTTTGTTTTGCGCCATTGTGGTCAAACAAACTAAAATTAAAAGTGTGATAAGGCTTTGTGTCCTTATCAAAAGACTGTTTGTTTGTGCTTTGTTCAATTTGCACACTTAATATGGGTTGGAGCTCTTCCTTTTTAACTCTCAAAGTGCACCAGATTGATGAATTTAACTTTAAAATATACAAAGTTTTCTTATGGGGGGGCATGCACCTCAGTTTCACAAAATCCTGTGGGAAACACTGGGGGGTGTTTAGCTCGGAGCTCAAGCCGAACCTCATGTTCGAGTCTCCTTCGAGGAAAGCAAACCAAGTGTGTTTACCATTAACTAATAAGAATGCGTGGGCAGGCAAACTTGTGAAATAGTTATGTTTGTAAACAAAGTTTTGATTTATTATTACTGAGTGTATGTGACTTCTACACCGATGCCGCTTATCTGTGGGTTTTTTTTCTCAACAATGTAATTTTGACTTTTGTGTAACAATACCTTTTCTGGCCTTTTCAATAGACTTCAGTTTCTCTTTGGCTTGATAGACAGCAGTGGCCTGATGATGAATGAAAAACATAATTATTTCCAGTTTAATGAATGTGTCCAAAACATTTTATATAAAAAGATTGGGTGAGTTGCACTTTATTTTAAGGTGTCTTTGTTACAGTTTAAATACAAAAACAAGTACTGTGTAATATTAATAAACAACATACACTTATTATAGGTTTGGTTTAGGGTTAGTTTCTTGTAGATTTGCATACTTTACCATTATTCTTTTAGTTAGTATATAACATTAAAAGTGTTAAAGAATGTGACGTTAATCAAAATGCATTTGTAATGTTCTGTCATTTTGTAATTTCAAATAGCCAACGATTTTTTTGAAGTGCCTCAAATTAAATGCACAACAACACAGAAAACAGTGGTTAGTGCTGGAAATTAAAATGCTATTTCTGCAAACAGTAATAAAAAATAAATCATAAAAGACATATATTTCAATAATAATGTAATGCAAAGCATTCAAAAATGTTTAAAAACGTGATAAGAGTATTTTGGTTTGCATAGTGCTGAATCAATTGAAAGTCACAAAAAAAAAAGAAATGTGCATTGACTCATGTCAGTCACCAGTATATGCTCTGCCTCTTTGAGCTGTTTCTGGAGCTGC
The DNA here is from genome assembly GCA_023029165.1 of Gobiocypris rarus. Lineage (NCBI taxonomy): Eukaryota > Metazoa > Chordata > Actinopteri > Cypriniformes > Gobionidae > Gobiocypris > Gobiocypris rarus. The sequence continues at coordinate 30,444,767 of CM040910.1, forward strand.
TGGATATCGCTGTCTCTTTTCTCAACTTCCTTCTCCAGCGTCTGCATCTCCTGGTGAACTCTGCCCTGCTCCATCGCCGTCTGCATCAGCTCCTGGAACTCTTTATCTCTCTGCACCAACAGCTCCAGGATCTGTTCACAGAAACATCAGCATACAGTCACTGCAAGCACTTCACCGCTATTTGATAGTCAAGCAAGCATCTATAATAATTCATAATTTCAATACTGACTCCAATTAAATGGCTAATGCAAAATGTTTTAGCAAATATAATTTCAGTTACTTTAGAGTATGTAATTACATAACTTTTCAGGATTTCTTTCCTTTGTCCCTGATGTGTATAATAACATGGGTATTACTATGTAGACATGGTGTATGAGGACACTTCCTGTAAGAAACATTAACTGTTTTTTTGATGGGTAGATTTAGGGGTAGGGGTAGTGTAGAGGTATAGAATATAAAGTTTGCACAGTATAAAAAACATAAAAAGTCCCCATAAACCCCATATTCAAGAATGTGTGTGTCTGTGTAAACAGTGTCTCTCACCTGTGTGTCCTCTCCAGGCTGGGGCAACTTCTGTGACCTGGACAGTGCTAGCATCTCTATCAGCTCTCTGCAACAGAAACATGAAAATACAAGAACGAAAGAGGAGCTGTGAATAAACAGTAGTACTGTATAATTAGTGTATTATTGTGAGTGTAAAACAAGAAAGATTAAGACTTTATTCATTCAATTATTAACTAATCCAGCAACTGTTAGCAGAAATCACTGGAAATCTCATGAATTGACAAACAGTTTATCATTCAGCTTTGTACCAGCTTAAAAAAGGTTATTATTCATCTAAATGTGCACAATATATGACGACAAACCTGGATAAAACTTCAATATCATCCAAAGTGGATAAAAGCTTTTCTTTCGTGGGCTTCTCTGCCGCCGCCATGACCGTTTCTCCTCACTTGCGCATGCGTGAGAAATGAAAAAGCAAACGCATGTGTCGGACACTGACGCCTGTTGGCAGAAGGACCAAAATATACAGGTCCTTCTCAAAAAATTAGCATATTGTGATAAAAGTTCATTATTTTCCATAATGTAATGATAAAAATTAAACTTTCATATATTTTAGATTCATTGCACACCAACTGAAATGTTTCAGGTCTTTTATTGTTTTAATACTGATGATTTTGGCATACAGCTCATGAAAACCCCAAATTCCTATCTCAAAAAATTAGCATATCATGAAAAGGTTCTCTAAACGAGCTATTAACCTAATCATCTGAATCAACGAATTAACTCTAAACACCTGCAAAAGATTCCTGAGGCTTTTTAAAACTCCCAGCCTGGTTCATTACTCAAAACCGCAATCATGGGTAAGACTGCCGACCTGACTGCTGTCCAGAAGGCCATCATTGACACCCTCAAGCGAGAGGGTAAGACACAGAAAGAAATTTCTGAACGAATAGGCTGTTCCCAGAGAGCTGTATCAAGGCACCTCAGTGGGAAGTCTGTGGGAAGGAAAAGTGTGGCAAAAACGCTGCACAACGAAGAGGTGACCGGACCCTGAGGAAGATTGTGGAGAAGGACCGATTCCAGACCTTGGGGGACCTGCGGAAGCAGTGGACTGAGTCTGGAGTAGAAACATCCAGAGCCACCGTGCACAGGCGTGTGCAGGAAATGGGCTACAGGTGCCGCATTCCCCAGGTCAAGCCACTTTTGAACCAGAAACAGCGGCAGAAGCGCCTGACCTGGGCTACAGAGAAGCAGCACTGGACTGTCGCTCAAATTTTGCATGTCATTCGGAAATCAAGGTGCCAGAGTCTGGAGGAAGACTGGGGAGAAGGAAATGCCAAAATGCCTGAAGTCCAGTGTCAAGTACCCACAGTCAGTGATGGTCTGGGGTGCCATGTCAGCTGCTGGTGTTGGTCCACAGTGTTTTATCAAGGGCAGGGTCAATGCAGCTAGCTATCAGGAGATTTTGGAGCACTTCATGCTTCCAACTGCTGAAAAGCTTTATGGAGATGATTTCGTTTTCCAGCACGACCTGGCACTTGCTCACAGTGCCAAAACCACTGGTAAATGGTTTACTGCCCATGGTATTACTGTGCTCAATTGGCCTGCCAACTCTCCTGCCCTGAACCCCATAGAGAATCTGTGGGATATTGTGAAGAGAAAGTTGAGAGACGCAAGACCCAACACTCTGGATGAGCTTAAGGCCGCTATCGAAGCATCCTGGGCCTCCATAACACCTCAGCAGTGCCACAGGCTGATTGCCTCCATGCCACGCCACATTGAAGCAGTCATTTCTGCAAAAGGATTCCCGACCAAGTATTGAGTGCATAACTGAACATAATTATTGGAAGGTTGACTTTTGTTGTATTAAAAACACTTTTCTTTTATATTGGTCGGATGAAATATGCTAATTTTTTTAGATTTTTTAGGGTCGTGAGCTGTATGCCAAAATCATCAGTATTAAAACAATAAAAGACCTGAAATATTTCAGTTGGTGTGCAATGGATCTAAAATATATTAAGTTTAATTTTGATCATTACATTATGGAAAATAATGAACTTTTATCATATGCTAATTTTTTGAGAAGGACCTGTACAGTCGTCGTCAGTAAAATATTATCTGTACAGTTCACATAAACAGTTCTTGCAAAACTGCGGGGATGGCGTTTTTATTTGATGGTCTACATTTTACATTTGGTTACGTTTCTCAGCGCTGTTGAAGATTAGCCAACCACATTCATTTTTGATTGCTCGACAATATTTTTTCACGTATTCTGTTGTATTTTGGTTCTCAACCTTTTTTGATAAGCCCTCACACTGTCCACAACAATTGAAGCCATAATAGTACTAGTAATCTTATAGTTTCTGAGTTGTTTCCAGGTGTTGTAGTTGATTTTCTAGTAGTTGTCACTAGAGGCAGCGAGAGCCTCTGTTGTGATCTGTCATGTGCTGTGCGTCACACACAAACATCGGCGCTGATCAGGAAACTAAACGCTTTCATTTCTGTCTCGCTTCTGTTTCGCTTTTACGGAAATAACTACTTACAGATAATTTTCAGTATGGTTAAAGTTTCTTTTAACAAGGCTCTTGCCCTAAAGGATCCAAAGAAGGAAATTCTTATTACAGATGTACAGGTAACTGGAGTTAATAACAAATCTTGTTCACTTCTATTGAATTGCGTAACTTATCCGTATTTTGGGAATAGACTACGTCCAAATATTATGTCTTAATTAATTATTTTAATCGAAGTTATGTGTGCACGTTGTTCTTTTATTATATTGAGAGAAGACTAGAAGCGATATCTCATATCTCAAAGTTTCTTTGTTCAAGTTTGTTCAACAGACTTTGATCATGTTATTCTGTGGAAGTGTTATAAAATGGCTGACGGCCTAAAGCTTGTCAAAGACGGGTAATCACTCAAATACCCTTGCAAAAAATACGGCAGTAGTATTAAATAATAATATGAAATATGTTTATATTATGTTTTATATATATAATACATATATTCTTTAAATAATATTTAATGTGAAATTGTAACTTTTGGGAAAGTAATTACAAAAGCTCTCTCACCTTTTGGTTGTTATTTCTGTATGCTGATAGAAAACCTTTGTCATCTCTTCATTTATTTTAAAACTAATGTGCCCTAAAGTAATGTGCGTAAAATGTGCCCTTGCAAAGAAATATGAAGGAAAGTCAGATATAGTAGAGTATTTAAAGTCTGCTCTCTACTGTGAGGGCCAAATATCTTAAAATGACCTCTCAAATACAAGCAATTTAAAAAAAAAATAGTGACCCAATCAAGGATTGACAATATGAGCCAGTGCACCACCTCTGATGGCCAGGGGTCATCAAATTAAGAAAACCTCAGAAAAAGGCCACTTACAATTATTACAAATGTAAAATTGAGATGGATAAACAGTAGGTGGGTTTCATTTGACCATTGGTGCCCTGTGGTATTCTGCCATCTCAAGTGAGATTGCAATCCGAAGGGAGTGAACATGTTCAGTTCGAGAGCACCGTGAACAGCATAACATCTATAGATGTTATCAACAAGAAGTGGAGAGGGAAAATTTTGCCATGTTTAACATGATTACAGATATTTATCACTTAGTTTAGTGCTTTCAAATATGATAATTTATTTAAATTAATAATAATAAATTAATATTTATAAAAAAACTTGTATTAAAGATACACTTGTATAGGCAATTATCTGAAATGATGGTCGTTTATATTATATTTATTTACAGAAGTAGCCTGTACACACAAAAAAATCCAAAAGGTTTTTTTTGCAGTGATGCCATAGAAGAACCATTTCTTCCATTTGTTTCATTTCCATGAATGTTAAAGGTTCTTCATAGAATCATCAATGCCAATAAAGAACCATAATTTTTTTAATTTTTTTTCCATCATAGCTCAAAGTCCTCAAATTTATGCAATGCTCAAGTGTCGTATTCAGATGAAGGGTTCAGTCCATAATTGGAACTTTATTTATTGTATTTGCAATTAGAGAGAGAAGAGAATTAAATAATGTTTTTTTGATATCACTATTACATTTATCGAATTCAAAAATCATCTTCAAATGTCTCTGTGCTGGTAGCCCAAGACTTTTTTGTGTTTTGTGAGTTGGAAGCAGAAAACATAGTTGAATTTCTCCGAATGGGATTATTCCAGACATAGTTTAGTTGTGATTTTCACAGCACACATTAGAAATGCCTTACATTCACTACCAAGAGACTTTCCATGGGTTGTGAAAGACAGATGTGTTGAGGCATGTTTGACGTGTGCAATATCAAACATGTTTATGATAGTCTATTACATAAGGAGTCAGAGCTGGAAGCCAAAAATACAAGCATGCAATATAGAACAATTTGATCCGATTTCACTGTAGAATCAAGGAAATGCCTGAAGCCAAAGTTTCTAGAAGCTTTAAAAAGACTCACAACTCTAAATCCTGGTCAAGGCCATCCAACATCGGCTTCCATGTACACTATTAAAGTTCTGTGCGGTTACGTCAGTGAGAGAATATGCAAAAAGTCTAAAAACTGGTTTTGCTTTTCCACTAAGATATTGAATGAGGATAAACTATTTGGATAAAATGAGTAGAGCACAATGAAACGATTCATTGTCACAGTATCACACTTCTGCATTATACATGTTGTCTGTGTCTCTCTTTTCTCGTTTTGATAGTCACTTGAATTCCCCTTCTGCTATTTAAATAGAAACTACTTGATTAACTTTCTCTTTTGATTCGTGCATGTGAGCTTCTGTCTGCAGTTATTGTTTGAGCGAGGAAGCTGAATATAGATTAAATGCTGCTGATTATAGCTCTTCTTCGTGACTGCAGAAGTTGACACATGTTTTAACACATTTTAACTTGAAACCTGAACAAGAAACAGAGAGATTCTCACTTCTTTTTTTTGTTTTGTTTTTACTCATAACTGTCATTAGTCATAATTTCTGCCTAAATTGGCTCTACATAGACTTTTCTACGGCTCATTTGCAGTGTATCTCAAGGCAGATGATATCTGCTGTCTGGACGGAAGGTTTAGGTTACAGGTCAGGCTGGGGAAGGTCAGGCCCTGTTCTGACTTGTTGCCTTTTGGTGTGTACAGTACATGGTGCTTTAAATCAGGGATTTTTTTTAAACGGAAAGGAAATGTACCTCCATCAAATAATATTCATTAATTCATATTTTGTCCTTTAGTTCTTTGAAAATCACTCTTTGTAACAAACCACAAGCTGAATTTTCAGCAGCCGTTACTCTAGTCTTCAGTGTCACATGATCCATCAGAAATCATTCTTCATTCTAGTTTAATCTATCAACTAGCTATCAACTAGAACCTTCTTCGTTGCTCTGGTTGGTTGTAGCGCTATCCTATTGGGTGCAGAGAGAATTTGAGATTGAGCCCTGCCAATGGTGTGTTCCCAGACCCAACTTCTTGGTTGATATTTTTGTAAAAACCGTGATATATTTTTTCAGGATTCTTTAATGAATAGAAAGTTCAAAAGAACAGCCTTTATTTGAAATATAAATCTTTTTTAACATAAGTACATTTCTTTACTGTCACTTTTGATCAAATTAATGCATAAATGTAATGTAATGTATAATAATAAAAATGTAGTGGGATATTCTGTGATAATGTCTTCGCAATGTTGACTTTTCTGATTGGTCAATACCGGCAGACTGCAGCCATTATGAATGATCATAAGAAATATAGATATTTTTTAAAAGTGGATTTTACATAAAATTTTGCCATTTTATATAAATGTATTTATTTAAATTATTACAAATTGAGGCAAATAAATAATACAAAAATACCATAATCCCACTTGAACTGCACAACTTTACAGTAAAAATATCAATAAAGCTTGTGATATTACGTTTGTTTAAAAAAAACTTCCATTACATATTGGGGTGGTACTTGTGTGTGTGGTGGTTACGGCCCTGCTTGTTTTGTGTTTTTAGCTGGCTTAGCTAATCAGGCCAATTAGAGAGAATTACTAAAAATTTCCCCTTTTTTTATTTATAACAAGGGGTTATCAATAATGCGTAGGTTATATTATTAAACTAACCCAAGACAAAGTGTAGAATTTTTTTTTTTTCAAAATAATATTACTGTAACAAATCCTTGTTTGTGTAACCTTTTCCCACACAAGTTTGAAATGTTCCAAATGACCCCCAGACTTTTATAACAATGGGTTTGTGTGAATATTGTTTCAAGTTCACTTGGAATTGATATAGATTTTATTTATACTTTAATGTTGAATGTACATGAACATTAATGTTAAAAAAAAATAAATAAATAAAAACTCAGGCAGTGATACTAGCCTTCATAAAAATATGCCATTACAAAAAATATTTAAAATATACTGTCTTTAAGTTGTTTCCACATTAATTTGGAGAGTAATTGTGAAATTATTACAACATAAAAATATTAAAAATGAATTAATTAGTTACTTTTTTAAATCTCTCTCTCTCTCTCTCTCTCTCTCTCTCTCTCTATATATATATATATATATATATATATATATATATATATATATATATATATATATATATATACTGCCTTACAACTAGATTCACCTAGGTTCAACCCACATATTTAATTGTTAATTTTCAAAGCACTAAACTGAGATGTACAGTAACCATCCAAAACATTCTAACATTTTCTTTAACCTGAGGAGAATTTATTTAGAAGGTATTTGTGACCTGTTAAAATGTGCAACTCAAAAACAAAAAAAACACGTTACCAAACTAAAGTCCGCGTAGTAAATTTCAGCCATTTCCACCACTATATGTGGTGTTTTTAATATGCTTTAAGACCATGTGCAAATTCATGTCAACACCATTGCTGAGTATTTTCTCCTAAAAACTGCAGTGGAAAGAAGACTCAAAAGCGCGGTTTGAAATCGCCGTTGTTCCTTACATCACAAACTACCTTGTGACCAATCACATCAACGTGCAGGCAGGCTTTAGCATATCATCATTACTATGCTGCGAAGCTGGGGTCTCTCAAGAGAAGCCAGGTTATCCTGGTATATCTTTCTGTTTTCTAAGGATGCAGATTTTTATAAGGCAGACCGAGATGTCGAACGGGAACATGATTTGTGTAACTTTAGCAACATTATTAATGGTTATGTGTCTGACGTTGTAGAGAGCGATACATAAAATGGATTGCCATTCTGATACATCGACTTGTATACGAGCCTATATCATTTTCCACTTCTTCTGAATCTTTCTGGCTCAAACATATATTGCTGAATTAAACTAGTCAAGTTGACCCGATCAAGCGGATCTCTGAGCTGGTACGAGTGAGTGGAGGCGTGGATAATTTGCATATTCATGTATCCGCACATACTAAATGAAACGGTTGTAGAGTTAGATTAGGACTATTTTAAGGCATGAAGGAAAAACATTTAAATATGTCATTTTGGTGATCAATGATGAGTTTTAAGGGATAAAATGATACAGGGGCATTTTAAGTGTTAACTTGTAAATGTAATAATGTAACCATCATTTCTCTGTGTGATTTTGTTCTGTAGGATCCTGAATCAGCTGTGTTGGTGCGTCAGCAGTCTAAGGTGTGGTGCTGGTGCTTCTGTCTGGGATTGGCTCTCGTGATCTCTGGCATAGTGGTGGGAGGAGCCTACCTGTATAGGTTCTATGTTACAGAGGTGAGATAATTGATGTAACCATAGTGATATCAAAAACAGAGCCTAACATTCTGTCATTTTGCGTCATTATCTTTCATTTTTTTATTAGTTTTTATATTTATATCATAGTCAGTCTAAACTTGTTTCTTGAAGCAGTTCTCAACCCTGATTAAGTATGCAAGATACAACCCAGACTACATAGCAATGAGAATGAACATGTTTGTGCAAAGACACAAGCCGCCTATTTTACATCACATGGTGGCAACTTCTAAGAAACAAGTCACTAATATTGACACAGGAAGTTTTCTTCCGAAACAAGGTAAAATGCTTCAGACAGCAGGACATTTATAGACCTGTTCCTGTAAGTTTATTCTGTATCAAGCTTTGCTGTTTTTCCCTAAAAAACCTGATGAGGTGGAGCTCATCAAAGTATCAGTGCCTGAGTTCAGAGACAGCGAACCAGCTGGCAACCTGCACCATGGTGCAAAAATACACACACACACACACACACACACACACACACACACACACACACACACACACACACACACACACACACACACACACACACACACATATCAGTTAGTTTAGTCCTGTGTCAAATTTACTTTATTAGGCAACCTTATCCTGTTTTTGATTAGTCAATTAAAAGTCTGAAAATTTTTGTCTAGTTTTAGTCAATGAAAACTTAGACACTTTCATAACACTGTATAATGGTTCATTTGATTATCACAACTCATTTGCATAAATTCGCAATAATTGTTGTCAAAATAAATTGTTACATTTTATCCGAATTTTTGCACTTTCAACCTCAAGCACAAACTCATACATATAGTTTATTTGACCTAATCTAGTTCTAGTTAAAGTCATTTCTGAACGTTCCAACAAACATTCACAAACCACATCGCAAAGTTGTGTGGTTTGAATGACAGCTCTAAACCTGTGGTTAGAAGCATAGTTCTATGATGTGGACTTAATAAATCTTTATCTTGAGCAAAATAAGCAAGCTGACATTCAGTACAATCTATATCTCTTATTTCTAATACAAACCGGATTCCAAAAAAGTTGGGACACTGTACAAATTGTGAATAAAAAAGAATGCAATAATTTACAAATCTCATAAACTTATATTTTATTCACAATAGAATATAGATAACATTTCAAATATTGAAAGTGATCTAATTTTGGATTTCATGAGAGCTACACATTCCAAAAAAGTTGGGACTGGTAGCTATAAGAGGCCAGAAAAGTTAAGTGTACATATAAACATGATCCAGAAGCTAATTTAAAATGGACTGTGGCTAAGTGGAAAACTGTTCTGTGGTCAGACGAATCAAAATTTGAAGTTCTTTTTGGAAAACTGGGACACCATGTCATCCGGACTAAAGAGGACAAGAACAACCCAAGTTGTTTTCAGCGCTCAGTTCAGAAGCCTGCATCTCTGATGGTATGGGGTTACATGAGTGCGTGTGGCATGGGCAGCTTACACATCTGGAAAGGCACCATCAATACTGAAAGGTATATCCAAGTTCTAGAACAACATATGCTCTCATCCAGACATCGTCTCTTTTAGGGAAGACCTTGCATTTTCCAACATGACAATGCCAGACCACATACTGCATCAATTACAACATCATGGCTGCGGAGAAGAAGGATCCGGGTACTGAAGTGGCCAGCCTGCAGTCCAGATCTTTCAACATTTGGCACATCATAAAGAGGAAGATGCGACAAAGAAGACCTAAGACAGCAACTAGAAGCCTGTATTAGACAAGAATGAGAAAAACATTCCTATTCGTAAACTTGAGCAACTTGTCTCCTTAGTTCCCAGACGTTTGCAGACTGTTATAAAAAGAAGAGGAAATGCCACACAGTGCTAAACAGTGCCTTGTCCCAACTTTTTTGAAATGCGTTGATGCCATGAAATTTAAAATCAGCTTATTTTTCCCTTAAAATTATAAATTTTCTCAATTTATCTATGTTGTATTCTGAATAAAATATTGAAATTTGAAATTTCCACATCATTGCATTCTTATTTTAGTCACAAATTGTACTGTGTCCTAACTTTTTTTTAATCGGGTTTGTACATACAAATGTAATTTACATGTTTTAGTTTGTCAAGCACTGTTTTTGAAGAGTGCGCATGTGCGTACATGCTCCAGTATGTAAGAATGAGCCTATGACTGAATCTAGAAATCAATAAAATAAGAACTAAACCTCAGATCTCATGTCCGAAATTTATAGCAAAAAAATCGGGCATTAATTCGACCTCAAACAGATTCAATAAAATAAGTTATTACTCTATCACCTGCGTGACATCATCAACCAACTTGGTTGAGTGGCAAATTTACGATAATACAGTTTCAGTCGTGACTAGCTAGTTGATTTCTTCAATGATGCATCATACTATGGTAGTTAAGCAGCGAGTTACGTCGATTTAAACTCTTGACATCTCATTGAGCCACTGAGGAATTTCATTTATAAAGGAAATGTGCTAAAGAAAGTTGTCAAAGTGTTATTTATTTACGGAAACGGATTTGCACAAAAATAGTTTCTGAAAGTGTTTTTAGATTACCATTATGGTACATGTTAGTCGATGAGTTGAATCAACTTAACACAACAACTACTTAAATCTATCCGATTGCATTTTAAAAGTTGTAACTTTTTCCTGAGACTCTTCATCAGTACATTTCCTGACATTTTTGCCTGCGTGAGATTCTCCAGTTTTGTTGTTTTTGGAGTATCTGAAGCTTCTGGAAAGAGGGAAGGGAGCAGCAGCTCATTTACACACAAAAACGGCGTGTATTTGCTCACACCAAAATAGAAGCAAATATGACAAGCAATAATAAATGGTCTGTGGGATATTTTGAAATGAAACGTCAAACACATTCTGGGGACTCTTGTATAAAATCTTGTGAAAAGGGGCATAATAGGTCCCTTTTAATGATGTTGGTCTCATCTCATCATCATTTCATCTTAGTCATAAAAAAGGTCATTGACAAACATTTGTCATTATAGTTTTCGTTAATGAAATGAACATGATCAGTCCCTCCAGGATTTTAGATCTTGTGATTGCAAGAATTAATCCAAATTCAACCAATCACCATTCATTTTGGCAGGGAAGAGTATACCAAACCATTTTGTGAAATATGGATGCAGACATAAAAATGCTTGTATTCATGCTATATGTATTTCTAACCCCACAGGAGGAGGAGGTGTTTCTCTGTGGGATGAAGTATTTTGAGGAAGACTATGAGTTCGATGAGGAGGTGGAGGTGGAGGTGGGAATGCCGCTGAGGCTGATTGAAGAGAATGTGAGCTTTTACGAAGACGATGAGGTGGAGCTCATCAACGTACCAGTGCCTGAGTTCAAGGACAGCGATCCAGCTGGAATCCTGCATGACTTCAAAATGGTGCAAAAGTACACACACACACACACACACACACACACACACACACACACACACACACACACACACACACACACACACACACACACACACACACACACACACACACACACAGAGAGACAGTGTTCAGCCATAACCACCACACACATATCATCAGTCCATCCAGGATTTTGCGAATTGATGCAAATTCAACCAATCACCACTGTATTTGTGGCAACTTTCATTTTTATAGTATTTTCACGATTTCTCTGGAAGGAAAGAAGCTAACCTGATAGGGGGTAAAGCAATATTATTAAATCATGTGTTCAACTGTCCTGCCACTGTATTCGTATCCATCATAAATTGGGGATTGGACTGGTTTTCTGAGATTTTCATTTGTAAAAAGAATATATTATGTGAAAGAATTATAATATATTAAACCCCAGACTACAGAAACTATTGGAAAAGTTTAAGACTTTTTAAAAAGAAAATTACTGTTTAATCAGCAAGGATGAACTAGATGTCACAAAACACTTTCTATTTCTATTTCAAAGGAAAATGCTGTTCTATTCATCAATCCAGGGAAGCAAACATATCAATAAAAATATGTTTCTGTAAGGCCGCTGAAATCGCTCCAATGGCGGCAGCGAAGAGCGGGCGAAGGAACTTACGCGGTCGATGTTCTCAGCTGGGCAAAATGGATCTAATTCCAATTCCTCTTCATCTGACTCCATTTTATTATAATTTAGAATTTAGATTAGAATACCAATTTGGTTATTTGGTCATTTATGTTTAATAGTTAGACACACATTTAATTATTCCGTTTAACCCTTTGTGGAAAGTACCCATTCATGATCTCATAGAGATCGTTAATAATTCCAGAGTAAGTCAGAATAAATCAAAATGTAACAATTTATTAAACAGTCAGGTATAATTCCAATTACATAATCAATTCAAAAATCCTCAAAACATCGAATCCTCTTAAGTAAAGAGATGCGTTCCTGACTTTCCATAGGTTACATAACGTTGGCTGGACACAACGTTACGGGCGAATCTGAATACAAAATTGCGCCCTGACTCTTCTGCTACAGTGCCTTAAATATTCAAATCTGACAATAACTTCTTTCAAATGGTAACATATGTTAACAAAGGGAATTTACATTTAATCACTCTCTCAGACCTGTATTGACAAGACCAAATGGTTGAAAGCCACACCTCCAATACTATATATGCAACATCTCTTTAAACTCTTAAAACCATTGTTATCTTCTTGAATATTTCTGTGGGGATGAGATATTTGTACCAGTCGCACTAAGACATTTCCAATGATATCAAACACATATATATTGTTTAGTATTTGTTCATTTTTAGATCATATAGATTTTGGGTATATTTTCAATGGTCACAGCCTGAGGGGAAGTAGGATGGGGGGAGAAATAAATACATGTAAATTAGAGCCATTCTAAGTTGATTCACTCAGTGTGACGTCGTCTGCAAAAAGTGTCCTTTGTTTATAACAAGTCTTTCCATAAAAAATATTAAGTAACAAAACTGTTTTCAACATTGATAATAATTAGACATGTTTGTTGAGCATCAAATCAGCATATGAGAGTGATTTCTGAAGGATCAATGAAGACTGGAGTAATGGTGTGAAAATTCAGCTTTGACATTACAGAAATAATTATATATAAAAAACGAATTATAAATGATAATAGTATTTCGTAATAATACTGTTTTTACTGTATTTTGAAAATCATACAGACCCCAAACCTTTTAACGTTGGTGTAATTGTACACATACAAATACTACTTGCATAAATACATCATGATTATTGATGGGTTTTCAATGCTAAACAGCACACATGTCGCCGGTTTTTGGAGAAAAAAATCAGAAAAGAGTCACATTTACATAATTGACATATTTAGACTACTGGACAATCAATATGGATTTTTCAGTGACTGATAGAAGATCAGTCACTGAAGATCGCATATACTAGAAGATACTGCAGTCAAACGTTTGTGTTATGCATCCACTAGATGGAGCTCTGTGCTAAAGGGAATGTCAACAAAACAGATAAAGTCCAACTTTATTAAGTTCTGACAACTCCATTCACTCCCATGGTAACGTTGTTCAAACATTGATGTGTGCATATAAACAATATCTCCCAGCCTTGCTAACTTTTCTCCCAAACGTGGAGGGGAACTTTTCCTTAATTCAGTAAACACGTAGTAAAAGAAACAGTCGGATACCACTAAATCAAACGTTAGTGCATAACTCCACATTGTTCAGTTATGTATAACACGTAAAGCTCACTTTTTCAGTTAATTCCCCATCCACGAATCCCTCAAATTCTTCTTCTTCAGTGTCCGAATTGAACAGTTGGGCGACTACGGCATCCAACCTGCCGGGCTCCCTCTCGTCATTATCCGAAAGCACAGTACCGGTGTTTACTGACTACGGTAGCCGTAATGCTGCAAGCGGTGCAGCTTTGTAGTTTACCAGTCGTACAGAAACATTTTATTATTGTTAAATTGTTTTTATTGGTTTTGCATACTGAAACATTTTGACAGATTATAAGGCTCTGGATTATTAGGCACACTGTCGTTTTTTGAAAAAATGAAAGGCTTTTAAGTGCGCCTTATAGTGCGGAAAATACGGTACATCTTATAATACTAACATGTCTTTCTGTGCTGATAGAGGCTGACTGCTTATCTTGACGTGAAACTGAACAAATGCTACATCATCGCCCTGAACACCTCTGTCGTCATGCCACCAAGAGACTTCCATGAGTTCCTGGTCAACATCAAGGTAAACAAGACGACGTGAACTGTGTCAATAAGTGGTTCTAACTTGTGTTTGCGTGTTTTTTTCCTCTCACACAAATGCATTTCAAATGTTAACCCCGGGACACACCAAACCATTTTGAGCATCAGTTGGCTTAGTTTTTTAGGTGTGGTCCGCACTGTTGGCTCTAGTCGGATGCCAACTTTTTTTGGGGGGGCGTCAGGCCGTCGGTGATGAAAGTCAAGACCGCAGACAGAAGGCTGTTCTAATTTTACACAATCTCACCTAAGAATTCCAATGTGCCAATATTTTCAAAATGATAAGCAAGTGCTGCTTTGTTGACGGTTTGTGTATCTGCAGTAAAAAAGATTATTGAAAATAGATTATTGATACCTGCTGATATATCGCCAGCTATCTTTTTTTGTGTACTCAAGGGCAGATTTTTGGCTGAGACGCAGCCGACAACACAGGCAGCTTTTGTCGTCGGCTTGGTGTCCCGAACTTTAGGTTTACGTTTTCTGTGTTTTTTTGCAGACAAAAATGTACCTTCCTCAGTCGTACCTGATGCGTGAAGAGATGATGGTGACAGAGAAGCTGGACAGCACCAGTGATCTGGGCCATTATATCAATGAACTGTGCAGTGACAAAGACACATACAGACTGCAGCGCAGAGACACTATACTGGGTAAGTGTACACCAACAAAACCTTTGATAAGACAGTGTTTACAGTAAACAGTGGTTATGTCTTTCCATAAACTTCTCAAGTTTTAAGCACAAATACAGAAAAAGACGGTATCTCCTCTCATTATGTTCACTGTGTAAACAAGCACATTTGAAACGTGCTGGCCTGCCATAAACCGAATACATGCAGTGTTTTGAGGTTTTACATCATAGCTGCTGTATACTCGCAAACTTCTGAACACTGAATATTCTTCACTGCAGGTATGCAGAAGCGCGAGGCTCTGAACTGCCTCAAGATCCGCCATTTTGAAAACAAGTTCGTTGTGGAGACTTTGATCTGCGAGCCATGAGGAACAAGAATCACACATGGGAGTCTCTTACACAAAAGCAGATCTTTTAACACTTTCTTTTAATTCAGCGAAAAGCTTTTCTTTTGTAGCCTTTTTCAGCTTTTAATAGCTTTTTAATAGCCTTTTTTTTACATCAAAAATGTGAAATTGTCTTTTCTGCACAAAGAGTTGAATTATTTTTGTGTCATATGCTATTAAATGAATATTAGAATTAATAAAGAGTCCGAATGTGCACAAGAACAAAAAAGGAATGACAGAAGCGATTTTAGCCTATATAGAAATCTGATCAGCGTTTAGACAGCAAGTCATTTAATAACTGACCGTTCACTGATCATGAGTTTGCTGAAAAAGTTGTTTTTTGTATTTTTTTACATTTGCAACATCTACTGTAGCTAAACTTGACACTGTTCAAAGGCTTCACTGAGAAGACTTAAGCCTAGTCCTAGACTAAAATGCATATTTGAGCTGTTTTAACTGCAAGTACCTTGCACTGACATGCACATATCTTCATCACCATTGTCTCAAGATGCAAACCAGTCAAACAAAATTCTAAAACATGTTTATAAAAGATACTTAAATATCCTAATTAAACCAAGGTCTAATCCTGGTTTAATCTAAACCTTGCCTGTGAAACCAGACCACAATGTCACAATTTGAGGCAAAACTAAATATTTAGTTTTAAATGGGATCAATAATTAACCATACAGACCTTACAAAACACTTTCAGTCAAATATATGAATATGCTATAATTACCACAGATGTTCCAATCTAAAATTACTTGTTTTTTTTGTTGTTGCTGCTGCTGATTTGTCTACAAGTTGTCTTTAAATATGATCCTAAACTCTACACTCTTCTGTCTTTAGTCATAAGCTCTTCTAAGAAACAATAAATTGGAAAATCTTACAAAATGTTTGTCATGTTTATTTTGTTGAGTGTCAATATACACTTCTGTTAAAAAATGATGGGGGGAGGGGAGTAATAAATTAATATTTTTATTCAGTAAACATGTATTAACTTTAAATTTACAAAAATGTTACAAAAGATATCGATTTCAAATAAATGGTTTCTTTTTGGGGGATTTTGTTTCAATTTTTGTTCATTAAAGAATCCTGAAAGAAGTTTCTCTGTCATGTGATAGCCTACAGAAGACTGGAGTAATGGCTGCTAAAAATTCAGCTGTGCATCACAAGAAACGCGCTACATTTGAAAATATATTAAAATAGAAAACAGCTACTTTAAATTGTAATATTTCACAATATTTTGTTTTTACTGCATTTTTGATCGAATAACTTCAGCCTTTGTGACAACCGAGACTTCTTTCAAAAACTTTTTTTTAAGTGGGTCAATATTCTTCAAAGTATGGTCCTGGCTCCTCAGACGATCATTTATCCGCTAATAGACATTGAATATTGTCATTAGTTGAAGGTATTGTTAAAATACTGAATACTTCCCCAGCTTAATATGCAGAGACAACTAAGCAAGCAATTTGTAGGTTCGTTCCCCTGAAATGTAAATTCTTTGTGCGGCGTGTATCAGCATCAACATAGAGAGAACGTCTTTTTAGTCATTTGGCATACACAGCTCTCAGGTGATTGCTTCTTCTGTGCCCATGAGTAAGGATGGCAGGAAGCAGGTCACACACTTCTGAGGGACCAGGGAGTTGAACAAACCAAGTAACTACTTGCACTGGGTTTTATGGCTGAAAGAGCTCAAATGCCCCCTCTGGTGGTGAAAGCCAATTCTTGCATTAAATAAATGCCCTTTCAATTAACAGAAAGAAACGAAGACAGCCTATAGACTCATATACCTCTCCCTAAACATTGTAAGAACATGCAACAAAACATTCACGTCTGAAATCTCAACTGAAAACTAGTGTACTTATTTTCAAGTAAACTAAAGCAAGTTGCTTTAGCCAAACACAGGCAGCTACCGTTTATTTCATTAAAAAGGCTGTTTGAAAAGGGGAAATTTATTTGAAGATACTGGACTGAGGATGTAGAAATTTCAGCATTCATAAACAAGATGGCTGACAATGTTTAAGACCTGTAGACTTTGAGTTAACTGCCAAGACGATATCTGTCAAAGACCCGAACGGCTCCCTTCAGACTGGTTAACCAGCAACAGCTAAAGACAAAAAAAATGAGCGTTCGGCTGACTCGGTCAGAGGAGCAGAAACTATAAGCCAGATTGAAGGGCTCCTGCTAGCTTCCTCAGGGAACTTCATGTAAATACCTTCTGATGGTGGCCATCGGCCTCCAGAATTAACATGCTATTCTTGGTAAGACAAGAAAGATGCAAAAAATACAAAATAAACCAGTGGAATATGGTCAACATCTCAAGAGGGAAGATCATCACTTGTAAAACGGCACATTTCTTTCAAATTTTCTTTCCTCTAAAGAAAAAAGGCACAAAAGCATGGTATACTAGCTATTTCTGCATTTTGTGGTCACAACATCGGATTTATTTGTACGAGATACAAAAATGTAAACATTGCAAAATAAATAGTTAAAACAAGTGACACAGGACCTATACTCATGCTCATGATCCCAACATGAACTGATGCACTTGTCTTGCTTGCATTTTCAAGTGCAAAAGCATGATGACCAAAAAAAATAAAAAATAATCTAGGATTCAAGTAACAGAAATGACAGACTAATGATACAAATATACTATTTTACAAGGTAGTGATAATTCCCAATTTTACAAAATGTACACTTATAATATTGACAAATTTCTCTTAATATTTTGATATGCTGCTTTTGGGTATAAGTCTGTGTAGAAGCGCACAGATCTCAGCACTGAAGTCTTTGTGTTTCTGATGGGCTATGTGACCTCCATGGCGACTGTGGTCTCTGATAATCCGTTGAGAGCCAGCCTCTCTGGTTCATGATTCTCCCTGCAACACCAATAAAAATATACAATTTAGAATTTTCAATTTAAAGATATATATACTACTAATTTGGAAGGTAAACATTGTCAAAATGATTTGATAAGACTGCATTTAAGACAATAGACCAACGGACAAGGTCAGGTTTTTGTTTTTGTTAAATAATACATAACATTTCTAAATGTTTTGTTTTTTACCAAACCCTAAAGTATACCCTCAAAACACTTGGAATATAATAACACGTTTCACATGACTATTCTGTGATACTTTTGTGACTTTTTTTAAAGCCTGCTGCAGTTTGCCATTCACTGCCATTATATGGATTAGCAGGACATTGTTGGATGGATGTTTTTTTTTATCACTCCTTAAGTTGTCAAAAAAAAAAAGACCATACAACATTATAACATCACCACAGTGAGTAAATGATCACTTAAGTTTCATTTTTGAGTGAAATATCCTTCAAAGCACCAAAACAGAATACTGCAGTAATGGCTGCTTAAAGAGTTAGTTACCCCAAAAAAGAAAATTCTGTCATTAATCACTCTCCTTCATGTCGTTCCCAACCCGTAAGACCTTCGTTCATCTTCGGAACACAAATTAAGATATTTTTGATTAAATCCAAGAGCTCTCTGACCTCTCCATAGACAGCAACATAACATAACAGTTTTTTGCACACAAAAAGTATTCTCAATTTAAGGTTGAACCACTGGAGGCACATGGACTATTTTAACTATTGTTTTTGCTACCTTTCTGGGCCTTGAAAGTGTTAATTATGTTGCTGACTATGGAGGGGCCTGAGAGCTCTAGGATTTCATTAAAATATCTTAATTTGTGTTCTGAAGATGAACAAAGGTCTTACGGGTTGGAAACGACAAGGGTGAGAAATTAATGACAGAATTTTCATTTTTAGGTAAACTAACCCTTTAAAGGAACACTCCACCGTTTTTTTTTTTTAGAAATAGGGCTTATTCAACTTCTTTCCTACATTTAGATATGTGGGCAAATGCATTTTTGTCTCAGTGCATGCATTGTTTTAGTTTGGCTAGCTTAGCCTAGCATAATGAATGGAATCCTATGTTGCCAGCAAGCATGTCCAGAGTAAAAGTGATTAAAAAAAAAACACACACAAAAAAAAAACAACCCACCTAATTACTTCTTGTGGCCTGCGTATTCACAACAAGTACAAATAGCGATGCAGATTAAATAGATATTACCTTGGGACTATATTATGGGGAAGCACAGGTGTATCACTGCTACTTGGGCGCAGAGATATTACACAACATATTTGTACTCATTGTGAATACGCAGGCCACAAGAAGTAATTAGGAGGAGTTTTTTTGATCACTTTTACTCGGGACATGCTAGCTAGCAACATAGGATTCCATTCATTATGCTAAGCTAAACTAGCGGCGACCCTGCCAAACTAAAACAATGCATGCACTGAGACAAAAATGCATTTGCCCACATATCTAAATGTAGGACAGATGTTGAATAAGCCCTATTTCTAAAAACGGTGGAGTGTTCCTTTAAGTAACTGGAGTAATGTCTGAAAATACAGCGCTGTCATCACAGGAATAAATTAAAATGTTAAAACAGAAAATAATAAATAATAATAGTTCACAATATTACTCTTCTTACTGTATTTTTTATCAAATAAATGCAGGCTCTGTGAATATGAGACTACTATAGAAGACAATACAAATTCTACAGACCCCATACTTTTGAAACGGACACTATATGTAAAACGATTAAGTGCTGTGTCAGGTTTCAGACCTGGCGATGTCGATGGCACTAGTGGGGGTGACTTTGGGTACCCGGTCCAGACTGCTAGCAACGCTGGCCAGCTTTAAGGCTGAGGGTGAAGGGGCACACAGACGCGCACTGTGGTGCGTGTGGGCAGGTGACACAGCGCTCACGGTGCTCAGGTGCCCGTGGCCGTGAGGCAGAGACTGAGGGACGGGGAGCTGAAGGCCAGATGTACTCGTCATCCGTACTAAAGAGCCTGACTGACCACCACCTCCACCACTGGCAGAACGGTTCAATTTGGCTTGTCTAAAACTTCCTGCAGGAGACAGAAATAAAGAATCATTTAAATAATCAATCATGCTCATCTTTCTTTCAATTAAACACACAACAAAGAGGTCGATGTTGTAATATAAATGTCCAAATAAAATTTGGACATTTATATTACAACATCGACCTCTTTGTTTTGCTCTGATTCCCTCAAAAATTCTATAAAGCAGTTTACAGCTTTAATACAGCAAACATTGCCAAGGAACAATTAATTTCAATTCCCCTAGAGCTGCACGTGCCTGAATTGGAAAGGACGCCATTGACACTTGCAATCTGGGGCCTGTTTTCATTGTTGGGAGTGTTGACCACAGCAGAGGCAGCAAAGTGTGCACTAGCCGAGTCCAGAGTCTTAGACATGCAGTCAGATGAGGCCATGTTCTGTAAAAGAAATTATTATTTTTTTACTTCTTAAAATTAATGACTTTGTAATTATTACAGAACAGAATAGGAGTGAGGTTTAGCCCCATAATGCCTGAGATTGCATGGATATACTCACAGGCAGGTGCGTGTGGGTTTCTGGTGCTGTCGAGTTCTGTTGGAGTTCTTGCTGCTGTAACTGTTTGTGCATCTGAACCAGCTGCTGCTGATGGGAGTGAAACTGCTCTTCTGTGAACCCAACTGCACAAGCAAGAACATGGGGGTAAATGTGATGTTCTACAAATTGAAGGGGCTTTAAACCAGCAATTTCAATCTCCACCAGTAGGTGCCAGTAAAGGAACGAAATGAACTTTTAATCAGTAAGGATGCAACAAATTGTAAAGACATTTATAATGTTGCGAAAGATTACTTTTATTATTATTATCATCAATAATTATTATTATCTTTTTTTATTTTAACAACAGTAAAATTACAATACTAACATTTATGGTTGCCTTAATATCTTTGATTTCAAACATTAAACTATTGAGCTTTTATTTTGACCTCAGGGTGACCCTAACGCTTCTTTGTTGACAACAGATTTATAAACTATTCTTATTATGAATTTGAAGATGGTTGGTGCACGTTGCGTTCCTAAATGCAATTTATAAGTGACTCAAACAGAGCACTTAAAGAGTAGCATTTACTGTGAATCAAAACTGAAAATGAACAGAGTGCTATGCTTTGGCTTTACTCTGGGGGGAAAAACATATCCTTGATTAAATCAGTATCTCTCAGCTGTTCCGTAACATTTAAAAGAATAAAATATAAGTTATTTTAAACTGTAATAATATTTAACAATATTACTGATTTTACTGTACTTATGATCAAATGCTGCCTTGGTGAGCATAAGAGACTTCTTTCAAAAGCATTACTAAATATTACCGACCACAAACTTTTAAACGGTAATGTACATGTGCAATAATGATAACAATGCACTCAGCCCTTCAAACGTAAAGACACACAATGTTGCTCATTAAATGACAAAGTGCTTCAAGCACAGCTCACCTCAAGTAAACACTGAGTAAAAAGGGCTCCTCACCTATATTTCTTTTCAAGATTACTACATCTTAACATGTAAATGCAACTCAAAAACAACTGGCATACTTCAAAGGGTTAGTATTCATTATCAAATTCTGCCTTACTGAATAAGCCACAGTAGTACTGTGCAAATGAGCTGGCGTATCACTATGTCTCATTTTTTTGTCAAAATATTCGACAGGATAAGACAATTTAATGTGCCTAAATGGTGCTAGTTTAAGTTTATGAAAGTAATGTAGCTGAATTATGAGCAGCAAAAAATCTTAAATGTGCTCCGCATATGGACTGCAGTCTGCTAATTGACAGCCACTGAACTCTCTGCTGAGTTTTATGCATAGAATGCCATTTTAAATCAGTGCAGTAATTCCATCAAAATCAATCAGCAAGCCAGATTAAAATGATTGACAGGCTGAATTTGTTGAAAAACCCTGGAGTAAACTGATAGATAGAAGGGCGCAATGGAGATCGCTTGTCATGCAGGTGAATGAAATTCAGTTGATTGACCTTCTGATTCCTGTTCAGCTCAGACGCCTCACCTGACACATTGTTAGAGAGAGGCGTCCCTCCCCCTTTTTCCACCTGTGGAGTCCCTTTCTTGTCCTCACTCCTTGAGTTGTCCTGTAGCGGCCGAGGTCGGAAAAACTTCCACCTGCAGGTCTGGATGTCATTCAGGAGCTGAGTCAGTGAGCGTTCAGGAGTTGATTTGGAGATGTGAGAGTTTGTGTTTGCGTGGACGGGGAGGTCAGGCACACTAGAGCCAGCGGAGGGATAAAACATGTCAGGGTCCAAGTGCCTGAGGGCACGGTCCAGTTCCGACGAGGAGCGATCCAAAACAACCCTGAAGGAATACAACAGAGTGCTTTAAGATATTTGGTAGAATCAGTGACCTTCAGCACTGATCATTAGGGAGTAGCCTCATCAAATTTTCTACTTTGATAACAAAAGTAACAAATAGCAGGGTTATAAAATTAAACCACACATCATCTATAGTGTGACTCATACTTCAGAACAAGAAACTAATATTATAAAAAATAAAATGGGTAAACTGTAAATAGTGACACACCTTCCACCTCTGCCCACCCTCCTGTGTGCCACTGCGATACAGCGTTTCGGCACAGAGAGGGCGGTGAGACAATTCCGCTGCCACAGCCGGTCTTGATCTGCCTGCTGCCAGTGAGGAGAGCAGCTCTGATCCACCAGTGGCTGAGGACACATAACACACAAGGAAATGACAAAAGTACCACAGAGTCAAATAAAATGCTGCTCTGCCACTAATAAAGCATGTATAGCATACTCTGTGGCAGGAGGTTTTAGTCACAATATTCACCTGAAATAAAGAAAAGCAGCAGTGTTGGCCATGCACTTTAATTTAAATGCCAAGACAATAAAAAAAAAAACAGTGTCAGTGTCAGCACCTGTACTCATGACCCTCAGTTGGAAAGCTCATTTCTGAAAATATTTTTTTTTGAGCTGCGGTTTCAATGAATAAGTTCAAAACAATGATCCTATGTCATTAACATCTGTTCTCAAAAGTCCTCAAGCAGCATTTGCCTATGCTTACAAATATTTTGTAGAACAACACACTTGTACAAATAATATAAATTATTAAAAATAATATAAATTAAATATGTGTTTATTTCAATTATTTTAAATACATTTTAAATGTTTAATGCAAGAAATTATCTACTTGACAACAACGACTGGTTGAAAATGATTTAAGGAAAAGAAAAAAGCCAGTGGTTCTCAATCAGGGGTCCCTGTTTACACCTGGTATTAAGATCACAAGCAGACAACGCTAAATACAGGTGTAAACGAGGTTGAGCTTACAGAGGTAGTCATTCAACCGGATTTCTTTCGTAGTGTAGATGATAATGTGGTCAAAAGTGTTCGAACAGCTACAAAAGACCACGTGTTCTCTGACTACTGACCTAATGCGTAAACTTTATGGGAAGCGTACTAGACCGACGGGATTTAAACTTTGTCGGCTGAGACCCAAGTTTGGTTTGAAGATGAAAAAAAATGCAACAATACAGTTAGTCCACGGTTCAATACATACCTCGGTTTTTAACCACGGTTTTCGGTTCGGTTCAGTTCGGTTCTGATGGTTTATCACATACATTTTTTGTTATTATATTCTTAGGCGATAGGAACAGCAAGAGGTTAAAGAGAAAAAATACTATTTTTTTATTGCAATACTTTCTTTATTTTACTTAAAATAATTGAAAAACCTTATTTAAACTTAAAAAAAAACTTTACACATTCCTAGTGTAAAATAAATATATAATATATATATATATATATATATATATATATATATATATATATATATATATATATATATATATATATATATATATATATATATATATATATATATATATAAGATTTACACTGGTACAGCAGCATTTAAGTATGAAATTTAATGAATAAATGTAAAAATAAAACACAACATAGACTTCACTATAAAATATACATTGATTCTTAATAAAGCTACTGTATTAGTTTTTCAGTCAAGAGCAGTGGGTGATTTTCTTTGTCTTTTGTTGTTGTATTAACATTAAAGGGATATTTCACTCAAAAATAAAAATTGTCATCGAGAAATTAATACAGGTTTGAAACAACATTAGAGTGAGTAAATAATGACCTCATTTTAGAGGTGAACTGTCCCTTTAAGGACCGTGTGCAGAGGTGGATAGAGTAGACAAAATCTGTACTCAAGTAAAAGTACAAGTACTTACGGAAATATTTACTCAAGTAAAAGTAACAATCATAATAGTTACTTGAGTAAGAGTAAAAAAGTATTGGATGAAAAAACTACTAGTAAGTACTAAGTTACTAGTTACTTTCGATCTGATTGATTAGAAGCAACCTCTCCATATATTATATATATACACACACACACAGTGTGTGTGTGTGTGTGTTTGTGTGTGATTAATGGTTAAACAGTGTAAATTAATGGTGTGCTGGACTAACCAGAGCTCTTTTTAAATAATACTTTTAAATAATATGAGGAAAACACTCGGACGGTGTGTGAAATAGGATTACAATAAAGGAAAAGCGCCCATAGTTACCAAATTACCATTAATAGTGTTCAAAGATAGGCATCATTGTGACACTTACCGCTGCATGTTTTTTCAGGTTAGAGCAGGTTAGAGCTGGAATTCTTTTATGCTGATTTGCTGAGAAGTCAGTTTGTTTCGGTGCACACAGCATGCATTGTATTATGAAACTATTCTGTGAAGACTGAACTTGAGGCCACGGGTGATCTGCCTCCCGTAGCTCACACACATCTTCCTCTGCTTTGGCCATCATCTTCCGACTAAACACGCGCTAATTATAAGCGGATGATGCGTATACGACTCATGGCTGCGCCTCTCCACGTTCGCGAGACTTACGAACAAGTTATTATTTGACAGTAGCGGAGGAACGCCACCGAATGTAACAAAGTAAAAGTACAGTTTTTACACAAGAAATGTACTCGAGTAAGAGTAAAAGTACCCAACTTTAAATATACTCAAAAAGTACTAGTTACCCAAAAAATTTACTCAAGTAAATGTAACGAAGTAAATGTAATTTGTTACTACCCACCTCCGGCCGTTTGTTCACTTAGGCTGCCCTATTGTCAATTTAAGACCTGCGTGCATTTAATATACAGACACGATTGCGATTTTACTTTCACTTTAGGCATAACCGACTGTGTTTATGTTAACCTTGTGTGTATTTGACAGTATTAGCGCAGTAAGACAACTTAGACCAGTAATCACGTGTTTGACAGGCATTTAGTGCTCGCGCTCTGAAAAGCGCATGTTAAAACAGTGCACGTGAATGAAACCGGCAAGGCTTTAAAACGCATGCATATGATGAACTTTGGTGATTGTGAATAACTATAGTGTCCCGTGAGTATAACTCTACCACTAACCTGTGATGTGAATGTATGTCGCGTTGTTCAGTATGTTGGGATGGAGGCAAATTATAGAATGTGTGGAAAAATAATTTATTAAATGCGAAACCGAAAAAAACACATTTCACAAGTGCGTATTGAACCGTGAATGCAGTACCGAACGGTTCAATATTATATTGAGAATTGTGGCATCCCTACCAAGCACAAAATGTTCTCTCACCATTCCTGTTTACTAACACACTCACAGCATTCCGCGTGGTCTTGCCGCTGTCAGAGCAGAAATAAAAGCTCCTGCTCTCTGTTTTTCCGTCATATTCGGCTGCGTTAATATATACATTTCACGCTGGTTTCGTCCTTTAAAAAAGCCCATACATTTACCAAGCCATGAACGCCATAAACAGCTATAAATCAGAGGACAGTAGTGGTTGAAAGTTAACAAAAGAGACAGATTAAAACACCAGGTGTAAACAGGAATGTGTCTCCCTCTCTGATTGACCAAAACAACAGGTGTAAACTGGGTCTAGATGGCCTCAATAAAGACAAAACATAAATTTAAAAAAAATCCACATATTTACAAATGTAATTATTTTAGTTACATTTATAATTTATAAATACTTTGTACTAGTGCAGCTGCAATGCTGGTGTCCATGGATTAAAATAAGTTTTGTAAGCAAAACTACGATTACTGCTTTAAGCCATTTTAGGGCAGCTTAAAATTCAAGATACACATTTTTCAGCTATATAACCCAGCTCTGACTGGCACAGTTGCAGATTCTTTTATGCTTAACAGCCAGCACTGATGTTCAGTGGGAAACTCACAGCGTGGTAACTGCAGCCAGCTTTCCGTCTAAAAGCGAAGATTCCATCAGGATCATTCTCTTCATCCGGCTCTGATGCTGGAGACTTCAGAAGAGAAAAAAAGGAGAAAGAAAATACTTTATTTACTATTATATCTTCTGACAAAAATAATTTTAACGTCTTAAGTAAAACCTAAAAAAATACCCTAACACTGGTTGTGTACTGACCAGTGGGTAATCCTCCTCTCCAGAGCTGTGGAAGTCGTACTGTTTAATGTCTGCCTTGACGATAGTTTGCTGTCGCTCTGGCCGACAAGGCTGGCGAAATGCATCAAGTTTGGGCCTCTTGTTGTACTTCTTATGAGAACGCACAAAGTCAAAGTGAGGCTCGGGCTTGACTGTGAAGGGGTGGAGGTGTTTGGGCACAGATTTGTGTGACTGAAGGAAAGAGACCAAAGAAATGGTTTTATAATTATCACTGAGCACATTCAAGCTATTTCAAAGATCTTTTCCCTCCTACTGTTGGGCTTTACCTTAATTTTGCTCTCTGCCTTGTGCCGACTGCTCATGGGTAAGGATGTGGGTGCAGGGTAGATGGTTTTCTCTGCCAGAGGTACAGTGACTTCATTCAGAATCTCTCCTGAGAAGTCTCCAATTTGATATCTAATATACACAAAACAAGGAGAAAAATGTAAAAACAACTTTTTAAATTATTATTTAAGTCTTAACAAGACCAGATGAGAGAGATGAGTCACTTTACATACAACAAACATTCTGGCTGTTAAGTGATACATAAAAGTTTATTTATATTAGAATTTGCAACAACAGACATGGTCTCAAAACAGCTGTATTAAAAGAGTAACGATGATGACAAACCTTTTTTCAAACACCTCCAGCGTCAGATGCAGCAGCTCTCGTTTGCTTTTTTCTCTCTTCTTGATCATCTCCAGGATGCTCATGGTTCGGCTAAACTCTCTTCTCAGCTTCAGCATCTTTTCATAAGATGCCTCGTCATTCTTGCGATTCTACAGAGACAGCATAACAGAGAGACGGATGGTTCCGGTAGGTGTTCACACTTCTATTGAGAGGAAAATGTGATCTTTATTAGGGACTGTGTTGTGTGTTGTGTTGTGTGTCCCGCCAAACATTCATTTGATCATTTAAGACGTAACGATACCAGCAGTTCTGCAGTACTGATACGCCTACTTTAAAACACCATTGTGAATGTTTGTGTAAGCACTCTGAAGTTTCTATTCAGGGTTAGCAGGGTTAGTAAAGGCCTTCTGAAGCGAAGTGGCACATTTGTGTAAGAAAAATATCTATATTTAAATATTTTATAGACTAAAATACCTAGCTTCCGGTGGTCAGTAGTATGCGAGTGGCTTGCACCAAAAGAGTAACCCTTGACGCATGCGTATTGCCGAACACAGAAGCGCAAAACAAAACGTAGCAGCGAGTGTTACCTTTTAACACAAGTCGACTCGCGTACCGCCAGAAGCTAGGTATTTTAGTCTATAAAGTTTTAGATATTGATATTTTTCTTACACAAACGTGCCACTTTGCTTCAGAAGGTATGATTCATATATATTTTCTTTTCACAAAATCTGAATGTCCTGCACCAATGGAGCCCATGTTGGGTTTAGGTTAGGCTGACTAATTGAGCACAGAAAACTTGAAACAAATCATGTGACCAGCATACTCTAGAGTCTAGACATACCAGGCTATGATAAATGATAAAAGGATTTGATGAAAACATCCCAAACAAGACACTAAAGAGTATGTAACTCATGGGTTACGTTGCCTGTTTTAATGTTAATATGGGACCTTAGATTCAGGAGTTGACTGGGACAAAATAAACTTTTTTTTAAATGTTTTAATTTTGCCATTAATTACCATTCAGCATTACAGTATAATTATAAGCTATACATTTTAACATTTATAAGGCTTAACTCATTTAAGAGTGTGCTTGTGAATAATTAATAAAACATATTAAAGCATAAAGCATAATTTTGTGCGTTTTAGTCCAGTGTGAAGTGTCTGAAGTGACTTTCTGTGCACACAGACAGGAGATTCACGTGTCGCAAGGATGTTAGTTTGATGCAAAAATGTATTTAAAAAAAATTAATTTGGAAGGTAAAAACAAGTCCTGCCTGAATGCCCTTTGACAATACTGTTTGGGGCATGCATGACAAAACACAGAGCACATGCATACCTTCCTAGTCTGCATCTTCTCTGTGCGTCGCCTGAAGGCCACGTAAGCATCGTTGTTGGTGGAGCCATCCCTCTTCTCCTGCTTGATTTGTGGGATGAGCGACGGGCCCCGGCAGTTTTTCCTTTTCCTCACCCAGTAGTCATACACTGACTTTAACAGGTAGTCATCTTCATTTAGCAGCAGCTTGGCCTCCTGAAGAGTGACCAACTACAAAACAATTATTGAGAGACAGAGGAATGCATGTGAATAAAAGTGAAATATGTGGAGGAGTATTTTAGATCAGTTCTAAACGTGTTATCAAAAAAAACTCAAAACTCTTGCAATCAATACACAAGATAATGTAATTGTGCAAATTTAGAATAGCAAAAAGGGATATCCAAGACCATGTCTCAAATCAATCAAAAACTATAATATTGTGAGCAAAATAATATTACTTGTTACTTGGTAAAAGCGAGCTAGATCAGACAGATATTTGTGACATCCTCATACTTGAAAATCATGAACAAAACAAAGGTAAAAAAAAATTTAAGTTTTAATTATGGCCTACTTGGCCTAAGCATGGTTCATATAGTTGTGCAAAAGTTTGGTGGCAGTAAGATTTTTTTAAACAAATTCTTTATTTTATTCAAGCAAGGACATTAAATTGATAAAAAGTGACAGTAAAGTTGCTGCTCAAGAAATGCTGTTCATTTGAACTTTCTAGTCATCAAAGAATCCTGAAAAAAATGTACACAACTGTTTTTAACATTGATAATAATCAGAAATGTTTCTTGAGCAGCAAATCAGCATATTACAATGATTTTTGAAGGATTATGTGACTCAGTTGTGAACTCAGATTTGTATCACAAAATTACTTTTTAAAATATATTAAAATAAAAGGTTTTAAATTGTAATAAAATTTCCCAATATTGCTGTTTGTTTTGTATTTTCAATCAAATAAATACAGCCTTGGTGAGCATAAGAGACTTCTTTAAAAAACAATTAAAAAAAAAAAACGTACCCAGTGTTTCCCCTACCATTTTTTTGATGGGGGCGCTTTTGTAATTTTCACAAGTTTCTTGGCCCACAGAAAATCTTATATGAATATAAGAACATGCAATATATCAAAAGAAAGAACAGAGCCTCTGTTTTAGTCTCGCTTCATACATTCTGTTTTTTTAAATCATCACTTGAATGGTTCAAGTTTTATGAAAAGGAAACATTCTGAGAAAATCACATTTCTGTAAAAGACTATATGTCCAGATGTGATTCAGATCAAAACACAGATTGAGTAGATCAAGTCAACACCCCCAAAGCTTCACAGTCATGGGTCAACATTTCACATTAGGCAAGTTTGATTTATATGCAGTTTAACGTTGATGATCGCATTATTTTCCACATATGAGATTGGTAATTTCTGCCACTTCTCTCCTTGTTTTGATCAGGAGATGCGTAAGAGCGCCTTCTCGCGTATAACACGGAAAGCCGGAAAATATCTTGAAGATAACAATAGACACAAAATTAAAAAAATAAAATAAAATCACTCACGACACTTGACTTAATAACTTTTAATAAGGGCTCATCTATATTTATATGGAGTGATATATAATTTTATGCAGAATATGCAGTGATACTTTACATTTGCTATTTTTGTACCTGACAATCTAGTTTAGACCTAGGGGAGCGTGGGGCACAACCTAACATGGGGTTAATTAAAGTGGGCCGTTAAAGTGACAATAGCCAATCACACATCTGCTTTAGGGTTGCATGAACGCAATTGGCTAGCGCCTGCTCTAGGGTATCTGCATAGGGTGATCTGATTGAATGATGCCTGCATTGGCGCTTGAAAAGTTGAGAAATCTTCAACTTCTGCAGCTTACAACACGAGTGAAGCGGCGCGGCGGATCCCACAATTCAGTTTGGCAACAAATGACGTCAACCATTCAAAGTAAATGGGAAGCTTTAACGCTAACACCCCGTGTGAATGCAGGGTAACACTTTCCACACATGCCAGGATGACAAAACTGTATTTTCTAGTTGCCATATCAACACTATAAAGAGAAAAAATTGTGCCAAAATTAAAACATCTCTGGAAGATATCACTGATCATTTATTTAACCATAGCAAAAGTACATTTCTTACTTAAGTTTATTTTTCATCTGGTTTTTTGTGTTTATTTCAAATAAGACAAATCTGATATTATTGAAATCTTATGTTATTTAACAGTTGAGATCATTCTTAAATGCTGATCTAAGCAACAGAAGAAACAAGCCGTGGTTTAAATCCCAGTTGTGCAGGCGGGGTGCATTGTAATGCTGCATTACAATGAGCTCCTATTAGAAATATGCTATTATATTCTATACTTTTATTAATTCTTTTGAGAAACCATGAGAAAAGTCAATGTTCAGAAATTATTCATTATTATTATGTTTTTATCTATTCTGTATTGTAGGGCTGAAACAATTCCTCAAGTAACTCGAGTTACTCGAATTGAAAAAATCATCGAGGCAAAATCATCTGCCTCGACGCTTCGTTTAGTTCATATTACTACACACTAGTGTTGCACGATATACCGGTACTAGAAAAGTATTGCGATACCCTGCTATTACAAACGGTACGATATGGAATTTTATTAGTACCGGTACTTTAAGAAGGACCGTGCGTTAATAAGAGCTGTATTTATTTGTGTCGATGAGTGACAGCAGGAGTCAGGACGTGTGTGCAGAGCTCTGCTTCCACCGTTCACTAAACATTGGAAGCAGAAGAGTAAAATATAATACGCGCAGTGCATGACAAAGAAAGCAACAGAAACATGCGCGCTTGAGAAAATATAGCGCGGCGCGGGATGTGCTCGCGCTGCTGGACTTTGATCTGAAGCGCGCGCAAACGCCTTTCAGACAACATGCCATCGCGATTCAGTTCTTTCGGATTATGGATTTCAATGGTCAAAAATATGTAAAAATGCACATCCTGTGAGTATTCAGGTAAACACAGTCGGGGGTGTCTTTAGTGAACGTGTACAGTTGAGGTAATTGGATCGGTGTTAAGCCGAATCTAATATTCTGTGTGATTAATGTTAATCAAACAACAATGAAAAAAAGAAAACCACCCCATGACTGACTAAATAATTTTAATATATTCATTAAGAATCAGAGTATAGTTAATTTATTGAGTGAAGACTAAGCAGTTTTTTATTATTTCTTGCTATACTGTTAAATAGACCTATAGCTGAAAAATAAAGCACTGTTTTTGTCATATTGTTTGTAATTTGCATTTTTAGCTTATTTTTAAAAACTAAGATAAAATGAAAAATTGCAATTAGAAGAAATTGTCAAAAACCAGGGCAGGATCATGCTGCCATGTGAGTTTTTAGTTAAAAAATTAAATAAGACTTAAGAAGTTCTGTTGTCATATTATTCAATTACTTTTACTGGGTGGTATTTTGACCGTGGTATCGATTTAGTATCGGTATCGAGGTATTTTAGTCTGGTATCGTATCGAAGTCATAATTTTGGTATCGTGACAACACTACTACACACGGATATTGCAGAAATAAATTTTTTTGTGTAAGGACTCAGAGTATGCGCGGATTGCGGTTAAATCCGCGGTTCAGGTGGGTAAACATCCCAAAAACTGCAGGTGGATGAGAGAAACATTAATGTGTTGATTTTAATTAAGACGCGGAACTCATTTTACGGTAAAACGCAATGAATGTGTCGCTCTTTAACTTTTGTTTTCAGCTCATGTCGAGATCAAAGACCGCAATGCGAGAGAGATTGGCATCAGCACCGCAAATATCATTTAGTCTCACTATTTTTAAACGAAGACAACTGTGTGTTGAGCTTCAGGATACGACACTGAACATTTAGGTTTCATTTGCGGCAGTTCGCACGGCAGCTGAGGAGATCGAGCAACTCCAAACACATGACCGCGATGGAGTTTGCAGCTTTGCACATGGATCACCGTTCATTGTGATGTGTGTGAAATCTTTAATGAGAATTTATATATACTTGATAATATCTTCGAAATACACCATTAAAATGTTCTCAACGCTAGGTGCTCAAACATCAGAACAAACTGTAACGTGTGTGTGTGTTTGTGATGAGCAGCGTTCGTGCTTTCAGCTGCGTGCTTTAATTGATTTGTGTAATTTAAATCTCACACTTTAATCATATTTATAGCTACTAACTTAATAAAACAAGCTGTTACAATGATGAATATGATTAGCTCAAAATGTAGATCTGTATGTGTGATGTAGGCTACTTTATCTGAATTAAATACAAACTCATCTCTCGCGTTTGCTCATGTTCCAGCAGTTACTCCTCCGTGTGATGTAGAGGTTGTCAATCAGGTTGTAATTTCACCAAAGAAGATTTGTTTTAAAGCAACCTACTTCAGTGTAGCTAATATGTGACGATAGCTTCGCGCTTACACAGAAGTTTTGAATTTGTGACGATCGGGTGCGGATGGATGGTTTGTTTTTGACAGCAGATTCGGTGACGTTAGAGCTGATCCGCGCATCTCTAGTATGACCATCTCTACTCTTGTTCTTATTTCAAGTTTCCTTCCTGTCCAATATTGTTTGCTTCTTACAAAATCCACACAGCCTTCAGAAGACAGTAAAGGCTTATGTCATGTCTGAGCTGAAGCTGAAACTTTAAAGTTAAGTTGCACAACATACATGTAATGTTTAGGCATTATTGCTATTTATATTTACATTATTTTGGTTCATTGGTTGTAGGTTTAGTTTTAGACTGAACTATGTTTTCCTTTTTAAAGTAATTTGAAATAGATTTTTATAATGTGGCAATTGAATGCATTAAAATGGGTTATTATAATGGGCTAGTATAATGCATGTGTTATTACCTGGTTGGTGCTGGCTTTCTCTAACCGGTCCATCATGGTCTCAAACTGTACAGGTCTGAGCTCCATCTTGCGGTTGAGTCTGTTCAGTAAAGTCTCGTCCTCTGAGTCCATATCATAGTCAGGCAGCTCGTTATCCAGACCCAGAGCTGGTGCGGAGTAAAAGGTACAGATCAGAATGAGGTCAAATTCAAATCACATTTTATTTTTATGTTTAAACCAAGAAATGTAATATCCAATGGGGTTTGACCTAGACGTCACTCACGCTGGATGTGGATGAGCTGTTTGGGGATGCGGAACTCTCCTTTGTAAAGGCGGTCGTAATAGGTGATGTTACTCTCTGCCTCTGGCACAGGGATGACCATGCTTTCCTTCTTCTCCCTGAACACCTGCTGGGCAGAGATGGCCCTCTGGAGATGGTGCTCCTGAAACACACCATAAGAGACAAGAGTCAGGAAAGCTAAATCTGCATTGAAAGAGTGGGTCAACTCAAATTTGTGAACAGGTTACACCATATAAGCTAGAACAGTAAAGATTTTGTCCTCTCATAAATAGCACAAAATATTTCCATTAGCAAATGAGGCCAGTTAGTAAGCCGAAACTGATGTAGCTGGACTCAGCAATAAGAAAAAGTTTAAAAACCTCACACAGAAGTGGAAATAAGAATTGGGCAAGTGCAACTTCTAATGAAGCTGAGAACAGCAACGTGATGAAACCCGCTGCAATGGCTTACGCAGCTCACAAGCATACAAATGAACTAAGTTGTTCGGATTACTTTTGGATTCATTAGATAGTTACTGTAGAAGACTGTTCAATAATAGGTGAGCAGTTCATTATCAGGTAGGTCAGGAGAGCAAATGCAATCTGTGGCACACAAAAGCAGCACATAGGACTAACTCTTTTTTTTTAACTAGGATTGGGAATTGAAAATCGATTCCGATTCTGGTATCTGGTCAGGAACCTGATACATGTAATAAAATTATAATTTTGATTCAGCTTATCGATTCCTGTGTGCATTCTAATGAGATTTCAAACAATTTTCAATTTCATTTAGTCTGTGCTGTTTTCTGTTGATGTGCAGCGTGAGCAAAACTTCATTAAACATTTGTAGAGAGGCTGCCATCCAATAATCACAAAAAAATCTTTGTACTTTGTAACTTTTAATATGAAGCATAGTCTCAACTTTAAAATTCAGTTGATTTTATGACTAAATTCAAACAATTATATATATATATATATATATATATATATATATATATATATATATATATATATATATATATATATATATATATATATATATATATATATATATATATATATATATATATATATATATATATATATATATATATATATATAAAAAATCACATTATAATGATTGATATGATTCAGGCTTGCTGCAATAGTCCTGTTTTTAGTTGTTGAATGAACATAACTTAACTACAACATTAGTTAAGAATTTTTTTCCTCAAGAAAATTTGACATGTACAGTACCTGATATATCCACAATAATCGATATTGAATCGAAATCGAAATTGTGAATGGAAATCGAATCGAATTATGAAATTTGAGTCAATACCCAGCCCTAATTACCGGTGTTATCACACGTTGATTAACCAGTGGAAAACTTCATCACCCGTCACATCCCTAATATGATTGATAAGAACCGAGTGCAAAGCTGCCATGTTGATGAATGGAGTTGCATTCGTCTGAATCGTCTTCGCAAAGATGTTTCTAGAAACAAACTATTACACCTGTTCCAGATGAGTGGTCAAATGTGTGACGGGAAAAATTGTGAGAATGAATTTTTATATACAGATATTATGATGTTGATTAAGCTGCTAAAAAAATGCCTTTGTTCAAAATCATTTCAGACCCTTCTCCTGTTAAATTGCAGTGTGAGGAACAACTTGCAAGTGCAACTTTATCTCACTGCAAAATGACCTGAAGCATCAGGGTTTGCAGGCATGTGTGTTCATTTTAAATAGCGTAGCGTACATTCCTTAAGGTACTACCGCATTAACAACACAACAGTTTAGAAAACACAATGGCATTGCAATACTACCTTAATTCCGTTATTACCTTAATAGCATTGATCTCTTTGAATTCAATTTCTGTACCTGAACTTGTATTTAATTGTGCTATTGATAAGTTGTTTATTTGTTCTTATTGTATTACTGTTTACTTGTCTTTAATGATGTTTAAAATGTATTAGTTAGTCAAGTTGTTAAAACCATAGGAACACGTTAGTGTTCTTAAGGCTGCTGATTTTTGTTCATGGAAATGTTTTGCCAAAAGACAGAATAAATGTTTGACTAAATGTTTTTACCTTACTGTAAGTGAAAATAGGAATCAAAAAGAAGCAGAATCGATAAGCAGAATCACAAATTCAAACGATACCAACCCATACTTTTAACAAGTACCTGTACTGTACATCTGTCCAACATAACCTATTGAGCTTGCTGATCATAATGGCAACAGAGTTCACTTCAAATACTTCTGTTATAACAAAACTTCACTAACAAATCAAATGAATCCAACTGAAGGAACCAATGAATTTTGATCTGTCACTGGATGATACGTTCTTGATACATTATATTTTTACAATGTTTTCTTGGAATTATGCTGCCTTCACATGCTATCGGAACAATCATA
This sequence comes from Gobiocypris rarus, assembly GCA_023029165.1. Classification (NCBI taxonomy): domain Eukaryota; kingdom Metazoa; phylum Chordata; class Actinopteri; order Cypriniformes; family Gobionidae; genus Gobiocypris; species Gobiocypris rarus. The sequence continues at coordinate 30,480,953 of CM040910.1, forward strand.
AATACGCGTTTCCTAGGGAAAAAATGCACATGAACGCCCTCCCATTTCAAGATTTGAATTCGATGAGCTGACTTCAGAAGCAGAAATTATATTTAATAAAAAGGTCAAAATGTATAATGGTTTTAAAAAGCAGACCTTGTCAAACAATAATTGGGGGATTGAGACGGTTCTTTCTGACAACAAGACAGCTTCTTTTCTGTTGGTTACGCCACACTGACTTGGCAGACAAACATAGTTAACATTTGAATCAATTAACAAATAATTAACAAAAATGGTTATATTTAATAATAATAATAATAATAATAATGACATTTAAGCAAAATGTTATTATTGTTATTAAGAATTATTATTAATTTATGTTTACTTCATCATTGGGTGGTGGTTTAAAAACATAACAGATATTTTGGTGCCACTGCCATGGCAACATCATGGATATGGTACTCTGATGTATACCATGATAATACTGAATGATTCCCATATTAACATACCACTGTATTATATGATATTCAAAGGTGAAGGATAAAACGTCATATTGGTAGATTGCATCTGTCAGTTGCGTATGCTTAAACTGATAACTACGGACCGCAGCTGCAGAAACATCAGGACCACTGAAGAATCAAACAGATTCAGGCTTCAGAGGCACGCCGTTCAACTCAAGTATTTCTGTCGTAACATACGTTAATCTCGAAAGCATTTGCGCAAAAAAGCTGACGTCAATACGCATTGACCACTAGCAAATCCCCCACGTAAATAACCTTGTTCACGCCACTAGTGTAAAACATTTCCCACGACTACGCAACTGCCGTCCATTTTATACGTAACCTAGAGCCTCAGAACGCTGATTACAGATCCCTATGAACAGAGAATGGACTTACGCACTAAAACGTACGTAACCGATACGTGAATACCAACACCCTCCTATGCACCTGAACCTCATGAAAAATTATGAATTTAAAATCATTTACATACCGACTCCTCTTCCTTTTCCATCCCGGTTGGCATTTGTGGGACCGCTCGGTTGATGGAGACGCAGTCGGTGAGGTCCGGGAGGTCTTTATTGCGGTAGATCGGCAGCGGTTTGGCGGCGTCTAGCGCTCGCGCGCGGAACGAGAGTTTACTCATTGTTTTCAGCGATCACAAACACACTAAACACGGATCATTCGGTACAAGTACACACACGAGCCGACGGTTCTCTCCGCGGCCGCACTCACTGACGTCCCTCCGATCGAAATCCGGCGGTTAAAGGCATCTCTGAGCGAGTTGTGGTGTTTTTTCACGGGCTTTTTTTTCTAGGCTGGTGTGAAAACATGGCGGACATGATCCCGACAGCCCGCGCGACACTGCCAAAGAGCGTGAGCGGGAGCGCGCGTGTGCCGCTGCGCGCGCACCTCATGCAACATGCGTGCACACGATATTACGACACACGGGCACGAGAGACTAGATACGTTCATCGGAGAGCTGTCACATACAGTAGTATACCGTCCATTACAAATGTCTATAGATGATAACGTCTTCAAATGTGCCACTAAGACCAAGATGGCCTAAAATCAACAATGTAAACAAATATTAAAGCCTTTTTTTTGTTTTCAAACATTGAAAACCATGTTTGTTATCAACAGGGGTGCCTATCTCCCCTGGCTGGTGGAGTTGGAAGAGCATTGTACAGGCCCCTGTTTTACAATTGTCCTAATCTTCCCCTGTTACAGTGCCCCTGTTGATCAACTGTTAATATAGCTACATTTGTGACATGACATGAAGGCCAAGTAGGAAGTCTGAATTTGTCCTCTGCATGTAACCCATCCAAGTTAGCGCACACACATAGGAGCGAACACACACTGCAAACCATGGACACACACCTGGAGCAGTGGGCAGCCATTATTGGTGCGGTGCTCAGGGAGCAAATGGTTAGGTCAAGGGTCAAGTGCACCTCAGTTATTTCCTGCCAGTATTGAGACTTGAACCCGCAACCTTCGGGTTACATGTCTGACTCTCTAACATTAGGCCACAATAGGTACACTCTAAAAAATGCTGGGTAAAAAACAACACAAGTTTGGTTGAAAATGGACTAACCCAGCAACCCTGCAGTTGGGTTAAATGTTTGCTTAAGACAACCCAGTCGCTGGGTTAAAACAACCCTTTGTTTGTTTTTTTAAAAGAAAAAACTTAAGCAGGAAAGGCCTATCCCTAAACATATAACCGCCAGTGAACCGTAAGCCAATCGCACAAAAACGTAGCCTATGAATTGAACAAATTAACCACCAATTTGCCAAAACTTAAGTTTGTTGGTAGCCTTCACACCAATAAATTAATGATTGCCAATAACAATAATTAGAAATGACTTGTTTCACGACATTCAACCTATAAAATCTAGGCTATAAAGTTGTAGCCCAATCTAGTAAACCAACAACACTAATGTTCAATTCAAATGCAATGACATTGTTTATTGCTGCTTTTTATTTGTCTGGTTCATGTGATTAAAACCTGTATGGTGTGATTAAAACCACAGTACGCCACTCCACGGTTTCACACTAACATAATCACATTCTGTTGACAGAGTTTTTTAAATAAATAACATCCATCCTTCACCATTCGATTTCTGATACCGCGATCGAGTTCCCTGAGCAGTCTGCTATAGTAGAAGAGTGCTGGGCGGCCAGCCTGCAGAGAGGAAAGTGTAGCATAGGGAGCTGCTTGGAAAAAGTTACCTGCTAAGACACAAATCATTTTTAATGAGAGGAACGAGCAGAACTTCGAGCACTGAAGCAATCCTAAAGCGGTAGTGGATGTGTGATAGATAAGTGGAGAATGTCTGAGCTCTGCAGGGCTGCACTCAGTGTATCTCTACAGAACATTGCCTAAATTGCTTGCATACACAAGGATTCATGAATTTAACCGGGCCATTGTGTTGTACACTATACTGTTCAAAAGTTTTAAAAAATAGCTTATATCACGGTTTCCACAAAAATGTAAGAAATGATAATGTTCAGAAATGTTTCTGAAGGATTGTGTGACTCTGAAAAAAAGTTATTTTAAATTGTAATAATATAAATAAGTACAGCCTTGATGAGCATAAGAGACTTATTTCAAAAACATGGACACAAAACTTGCAATTTTTGTTTAGTCACTTTGCGCACTGGGAAATATCCCGGTGCTCTTATGGTTAGTCCATTGCTGAAAAGAATGACATTGGGATTCACGAGTTTGTGTGGCCATATGATCTTAGTGAAAGTGGTAAGGCTTGCTGCTTGCAATAGAGGGGCTCGGAGAGGATATTCTACCCGAGCTCCGATTGCCCCCCTATAACAGGCAAAATTGTACAAAAAGGAGGAGCAGGGGAGGAGGAACTAACAACGGGAAGAGGTAAGCTGCTGGTTTCATACCTTGGTATTAACTGGAAGATTAGATGGGTGCACTCCTCCTGAAATTAGGTTTAATAACTTCACTTAAAATCAATAAGTTAAACTTACATGTGCATGTATGAGATGAGAGGGGACGTCTGAACTTAGCCATCATAGAAAAGACAAGGTGTCATGGGAGAAAAACAAATGTTCAATGCATTTCACATATGAACAAGCAAGTTGTTTCGCTACCCACAGTGTTTGATAGTGGTGATTCCCCGGCATTAAACCTCAAAACACACAATGACGTCGTAAGACTTAATTGTTGGAGTCTAAGTTTAAAGGTATTGATATCATGGGTGTGAAAAGTAGCCGGGCAAATGGTGTCACAGGCTTCAAAGATGGCTATTCCACTTTTTTCACAAATGGTCTCCTTCCTCTCACAAACCATCCGGTGTCTCCAAAACTTTGACTTGAATTTCCCTGGCCTGCATGTGTGAACCTCATCTTTTAGTCTTGTCCAGAGGTGTCCCATCCCCTCTGTGCTGTGACAGCTATGACGTTCCTCATTACCGCAAATAATACTCTGCTTTCCCCTCGGGGTCCTGTACTTGAGGTACTGCAGGTCCCGGACCTTCTCTGCTAAGTCCTGGGAGTTCTGAATGTGACATTCCACATTGCCAACTAATGGTGACAGGAGTGTGGCCAAGTGTCTGGCAGTGTTGTACATCTAGGAGTTTAGGATACTGCTGACAGTCTGAGTTGAGCTCCCTCTTTATTTTTGGGAGACTGTAAACACTAAGAAGATTCCCTAGGGTAGAAAAAGAAGTGGAAGTTGCAGTCAGTAGATTTTTCTTACTCAGGTAGCACATAGCTTCCTGAAGACCTCCTGAATCGTATATTATGGGCTACGTGTATTCACTGAGGGGGAACAGTGAGCCCAGGGGCCCTTGTGATATTGTGACGTGGCCCCATGTGGGCCACAGGCATTACTAGACCCAGTTTCAACTCAGCTCATGTGTGAATGTAAATTCCCTGTGGAATTTTTTTTTAGGCAACTTCTTGGACACGTGATATTGACATTTCAGTCTGAAAGTGTAAAGGGAAAAAAGTAAGTCACACTTTTATATAGTGCATAACTTCTGGGTCTTTTCTCATGCTGAAACTCTTATAAGAGTCAAGAGTTATAATTTTCCCTTTTGCCTGTGGAGAGGAGAGACAGTTTTACAATTTTTCACATTATCCCCCAAACATGGGAATATGTCTTCTGGATTGGATATAAAATTTCCTCTCATAAAATCTGGGTACTTCTGTAAATACATATTCAGACTGGTTTTATTAAATGGTGGTCAGTAGAATTTGCTCAAAGACAAAAATCAGCTGTGTAGTTTGTATATGTAGAAACAAATACTGAAACAAGATCCAAGTTTAATACAAGACCAGAAAAAAAGCATCTGTCGAAATAAAAATTGAAGTAAAATCGTTCTCTGTGTTTATGTTGTATTATAAGAATTCATGCACATTACTACCAAAAGGTTTTAAGCAAATTTCCAGATCTTGAGTTGTGGTTTGGACAGTTGAATTGCAATAGGTCCATGTTGTGGTTGAAGTAATATTTGGCTTCTCACAGTTTTCTGTTCTGCCTAAAACAAATTAATGCATTTTATGTGTGAACGGAGAGCTTTAAATGTAAAAATGCTGTTACCGCTAATATTAAAATGGTCACACCAACATAAGTGCTAAAACACATTTCTAAAGACAAATGTTCATTATCATTTTACTTATCATTTATTTTTTAAGTTTTCATTTTAATTTTAGTATTTAGTATTCATCCGTTTTAGTCATTTTAATTATATATTAAACATTTCTATTTTTTTAAGCTATTTTTTTAAAATACTTTATTTCAATCTTTAATTTAAGTTAACAATAACAACAGTGATATGTGCACGTTTGCATCGTGTGAAACCTCCTCTTGTGAGCTCTGGAGTGGAGATGATGGAGAGGCAAATGGCAGATGTGCATGGAGGCATTGGCATTGTGACATCTGTGTTTGGGGAGCTGCCAAGTGATTCTAGAGACACATGTATTTCCCAATAGGGGCTCAATGTAGATGTTAATTTTCTCCTCCAGGGACAGTCGCTCTCTTTGATCAGGTTATTATCAACCACTCTGTCTCACAGGGCAGTTTGACAGACTCTAAAGAAATGCTTTTGCATGGATACTGGGCTGGCCAAATCTGTAAAAATTGAAACACAACACATGCCCAAAACACTCATAAATGTGAGTGAAACATGTTGCTTATATGAATGAAAGAGACATTTATATAGCACTTTACTATGTATTACTGTACATCCAAAGTGGTTTACTTACAATCATATCAGAGGGTCTCTCCAACACCCACCACCAGTGTGCAGCATCCACCTGGACGATGGGACAGCAGCCACAGTTCAACAGCACCAGTGCGCTCACCACAAACTGGCTATAGGTGGAGAGGAGAGAGAGTGATGGAGCCAATTCATTGAATGGGGTTTATCAGGAGGTCATGGCCAGGACACCAGGGTTACACCCCTACTCTTTACTCTTTCTAAGAAGTGCCATGGGATTTTCAATGACCACAGAGAGTCAGGACCTCGGTTTCTCAGAACGTCTCATCAGGAGGACGTTGCTTTCTGACAGTATACAGGTCCTTCTAAAAAAAATAGCATATTGTGATAAACGTTCATTATTTTCCATAATGTAATGATAAAAATTAAACTTTCATATATTTTAGATTCATTGCACACCAACTGAAATGTTTCAGGTCTTTTATTGTTTTAATACTGATGATTTTGGCATACAGCTCATGAAAACCCCAAATTCCTATCTCAAAAAATTAGCATATCATGAAAAGGTTCTCTAAACGAGCTATTAACCTAATCATCTGAATCAACTAATTAACTCTAAACACCTGCAAAAGATTCCTGAGGCTTTTAAAAACTCCCAGCCTGGTTCATTACTCAAAACCGCAATCATGGGTAAGACTGCCGACCTGACTGCTGTCCAGAAGGCCATCATTGACACCCTCAAGCGAGAGGGTAAGACACAGAAAGAAATTTCTGAACGAATAGGCTGTTCCCAGAGTGCTGTATCAAGGCACCTCAGTGGGAAGTCTGTGGGAAGGAAAAGTGTGGCAAAAACGCTGCACAATGAGAAGAGGTGACCGGGCCCTGAGGAAGATTGTGGAGAAGGACCGATTCCAGACATTGGGGGACCTGCGGAAGCAGTGGACTGAGTCTGGAGAGAAACATCCAGAGCCACCGTGCACAGGCGTGTGCAGGAAATGGGCTACAGGTGCCGCATTCCCCAGGTCAAGCCACTTTTGAACCAGAAACAGCGGCAGAAGCGCCTGACCTGGGCTACAGAGAAGCAGCACTGGACTGTCGCTCAAATTTTGCATGTCATTCGGAAATCAAGGTGCCAGAGTCTGGAGGAAGACTGGGGAGAAGGAAATGCCAAAATGCCTGAAGTCCAGTGTCAAGTACTCACAGTCAGTGATAGTCTGTGGTGCCATGTCAGCTGCTGGTGTTGGTCCACTGTGTTTTATCAAGGGCAGGGTCAATGCAGCTAGCTATCAGGAGATTTTGGAGCACTTCATGCTTCCATCTGCTGAAAAGCTTTATGGAGATGAAAATTTCGTTTTTTCAGCACAACCTGGTACCTGCTCACAGTGCCAAAACCACTGGTAAATGGTTTACTGACCTTGGTATTACTGTGCTCAATTGGCCTGCCAACTCTCCTGACCTGAACCCCATAGAGAATCTGTGGGATATTGTGAAGAGAAAGTTGAGAGACTCAAGACCCAACACTCTGGATGAGCTTAAGGCCGCTATCGAAGCATCCTGGGCCTCCATAACACCTCAGCAGTGCCACAGGCTGATTGCCTCCATGCCACGCCACATTGAAGCAGTCATTTCTGCAAAAGGATTCACGATCAAGTATTGAGTGCATCACTGAACATAATTATTTGAAGGTTGACTTTTGTTGTATTAAAAACACTTTTCTTTTATTGGTCGGATGAAATATGCAAATTTTTAAAGATTTTTTTGGGGTTTTCATGAGCTGTATGCCAAAATCATCAGTATTAAAACAATAAAAGACCTGAAATATTTCAGTTGGTGTGCAATGAATCTCAATATATATATGAAAGTTTAATTTTTATCATTACATTATGGAAAATAATGAACTTTTATCACAATATGCAATTTTTTTGAGAAGGACCTGTAGTGTCCGCATCAGTACTGGTACAGACCACAGGGTGAGCGCCTCCTGCTGGCCTCACCAACACCTCTTCCAGCGGAAACCTAGTTTTCCCAGGAGGTCTCCCATCTAGGTAGCCCCCTGACCAGACTAAACCCTGCTTAGCTTCAGTGGGCAACCATGCACTCTTGGGCTACAAGTGATATGGCTGTAGTACGCAGTGAAATTATAAATTAGTGACTCAGTGTTTTTAATGCAAACTTAATTTCTAGACTGAAATTTAAATAATAATAATAATAATAGATTTTATTTAAAACGCACTTTTCATTACGAAGAATCTCAAAGTGCTACAGGGGAAAATAACAATAGAAAATAAAAATAAAGAATAATAAAAACAATCAACACATAAAAGCCTTTCTGAACAGAAATGTCATCAGTTCTGCTTTAAAATGGTCCAGGCTCTGTACTGCTCTCAGCTCACCGGGGAGGTGGTTCCAAAGCCGCGGTGCAGCCGAGCAGAAAGCGCGGTCTCCCATGGTACAGAGCCTGGTGGTGGGGACTTGAAGAAGCAGGTGGCCTGATGATCTGAGGGTGCAGGTGGAGAATTTCAGAGTGATGAGTTCTTGTAGATATGGCGGTGCATGTCCGGTGATGCATTTATGTGTGAGCAGGAGGATTTTGTAGTCGATTCAGGATGAAACAGGGAGCCAGTGCAGTGAGTGTAGGATGTGATCATATTTACGGACTCTCATAAGGACTCTGGCAGCGCTGTTCTGGATGTACTGAAACATCTGGATATTTCTGCGAGAAATCCAAATGAAAAGTCCGTTGCAGTAGTCCAGCCTGGTGGAGACAAAGGCATGGACAAGTTTCTCTGCATCTGCAAAGGTTAGAAGGGGACGGAGTTTGGAGATGTTTCGAAGGTGATGGAAGGAGGTCTTGCAGATGTGTTTAATATGGTCATTGAAGGTCAGCTGGGGGTCAAACTGAACCCCTAGGTTTGTGACTGAGGAGGAGAAAGTGATGACCTGGCTGTCAAAGATGAGCTGGGAGAAGGGAGAGGAGTGGATCTGATGAGGGGTGCCAACCAGTAGTGCCTCAGTTTTACTGGAGTTCAGATGGAGGAAGTTTCTTCCCATCCATGCCTTTATCTCCTCCAGACATGTGGTGTGTCGTGAGAGACGCTTGGGGCAGTACCGTCTGAATGTATACATTTAGCAGACACTTTTATCCAAAATGACTTTACAATAGAGCAACATATTCTGTCAGAAAAATTACATCATATAAAACAGCGGTCACAAGATCAGCCTCACAATTGTAATCATTATCATAATCATTCCAATTGTCTTAGAATTATACAGATGTATAACACTAACTGATTAGTGTGGTTATCATTAACTAAAACTATTAAAAAAAAAAATGTCAACTGAAATAAAGCTCATATAAACAAAACGTATCCATTAAATAAATAAAAAATTACGTTTAAACTATAAAATATAAAAGTCTAATTTTGCTTTGGCAACTAGCTGAAATATTAAACTAAAATATATTAAAAAAATAATAGAAATAGAAGCTAATTATAAATGTTAATATTGTATTAAGTTAATAATAATAATGTATTAATAATGTATTAAATAATAATAATAATAATACAATAACACTGTTACCGATGCCATTGCTAAAATCCGCTTTTCACATGGCAATGATTATCCATGTTAAATAATGAGCATTGAGTAAAAGTAGTATTCACTATTCAGTTGGTCATGTGATCTCATGAGGGCAGCGTGGTTATAGTTTTCAGAGCTTCAGATATGAATGCTTCTCACTGTGGCCTAGTACATGGATTCAACTTAAAGCACACAGCAGCATGCTGGGAGAATGTGATGTGTCGACTCCCACACTGTTATTCAAGGACCTTGACCAGGTGCTTCAGTTCAACCGCTCAGAGAGAAACAGCGAGATGAGATGCCGGACAAGCAGTCCACTTGGATTTATATATAACCTCTATGGTGGGCGTTCGGTCACTGGACGGAAGAACTCTCCTGCTGGAGCTTCAGTCCCTTTCCAGGTGAGTCTGGGACTACAGACAATGACAGCGATTTTAGAAACACCAGAATTTTTTTTTATATAATCAGGATGCATAATAGTGAACAAATCTAGATTATGTGCTAATGTTAATAATAATATGCTCTTCGTAACATGGTTAGATACATTTTTTTAATAGTCTCTTATGTTAAGGCTGCATTTATTTGACCTAAAATATAGTAAAAACAAAAAAATTCAATATATTTTAAAATGTAATTTACTTCTGTGATGCAAAGCTGAATTTTTAGCATCATTCAATGTCACGTGATCCTTCAGAGATCATTCTAATATGCTGATTTGGGAAGAATTTCTTATTATTATCAACATTGAAAACAGTTGTGCTTGTTATACATTTTTTCAGGGTTATTTGAGAAATATAAATTTCAAAAGCATTTATTTGAAATAGAAATCTTTTGTAATATTATCATTTGTCATCCGAAAGAATTATAATGAGTTGAAATGCTGACACCTAGTGGTGTGTTCATGGAAAACCTGTCAGGCCAGACGGTACTGATCCTAGTTTTGAGAAAATGTCAAATTGCTAATATTACAATCAGTAACGTTAAGAAAAATATATTTTTTTGTAATGCGATCCACACAATCTCAGATGCAGTGTTTGTGCTTTAACATTTACAGGGGAAATCTTCATCTCTGCCTTTAAAAGCAGACTGAAATACGCACGTGACTTTTCAGATTAGTTCAGGAATTGAGACACAGTACACGTTTGAGAGCAGTCACTATACTTTATTTGAGGGGAGTAGTAGCATAAAATTTAATCTGTACATTATGTAACAATTACGTCTGATCAGGCCCTGAATGCATTAAATACTCAAGAGATGGGTGGACAAAAATGGCATGTCCAGCACAACAGTAATACAGCTGCTCGCACCTAAAATGGAGAGTTTTGGTAAAGTGAAGACATTCACTCAATGAGAAGAAGTCACTGAAGTGTGTCTGAGAGAAAAGACAAAGAAAAGCTGCTGGTCGAATCCCAGGAGCAATACTTGCAACGCTGCACCATGTTGTCTGTCGTGCTACACTGTTTGTTCAATCTTTTGAACGCTGTGAGTGGAAGTCTGAGGTAAAGGATTGAATCTTTTGTAGTGTTTTATCTGACCAGTTTTAAAAATAGAGAAAGCGTCACTTCTTGTTTATCCAGAAAAGAAGAATGACAGTTGGGCCTTGATATAAATTAATAAAACTAAGATACAGATGTACAAAATTAACATTAAAATATTTAATAATAATAATAATATCAATAAAGGATTTCTTTCTTTGAGACATAAAAAAAACCTCATGCTCTTTTCACAATCTTAAACAACATTCATATGTACATACGGTGCGTTTTCAATTGAGTCTTCTATTAAACAGGTTTTTTTTTAAAGTTTGGCTTTTCATCTTATTCAACCTTCTTCCCAGATTCCCCAAATAAAACACTAAAAACAGACAAGCGTACAGGACAGCACCTGGTGAAAACACTCTACAGGCCAGCAGCAGTCGCTCATGTTTAGCGAATCTTCTGTAGTGTTTACAGTCAAAAGTGAAATCGCAAGAACCTCACAGGAGATGCTCTCGGACCAAGAGACCCTAACCTGCAAATTAACCAGAACTTCAGCTGGCTCTTATAACCTTCTGGCCTTTGATTTTGCACCTAGAGTCCAACTGAGGGCCTTTGAAAGATGGCTTGGGCCCTTATTACTTTATCATTGCGACAGCAGTCAGATGAAGTAAAACAGAATGAGCTGGCTGAGAATGCTACAGTAGAGAGAGAGAGAGAGAGAGAGAGAGAGAGAGAGAGAGAGAGAGAGAGAGAGAGAGAGAGAGAGAGAGAGAGAGAGAGAGAGAGAGAGAGAGAGAGAGAGAGAGAGAGAGAGAGAGAGAGAGAGAGAGAGAGAGAGAGAGAGAGAGAGAGAGAGAGAGAGAGAGAGAGAGAGAGAGAGAGAGAGAGAGAGAGAGAGAGAGAGAGAGAGAGAGAGAGAGAGAGAGCTTTCATTGAAAGGGCTTGATTGCATACGGTTGTATGAACCTGAAAATTGTCAAATGCATCACATGGGGTATCACAAAAGCGAAATGAACCAAAATGAGCCACTGAATTATATTTCAGAATTTGTTCAGACCAGCAACAGAAACCCCATTTTGTATCATAATAAAATCAATTTAGATGTCGTAATCTGAATGGATGAAACAGACAAACAAACGTCAAAAATGCGGGTTACAAACCGGATTCAAACCACATCCATGTGTGGTTTGAAATCAGATTCAAATCAGATTTTTATGCGTCAAGTCTGAATGGTCAGATCAGACCATTCAGGATTTGACGCGACTAATATCAAAAGCATCACTGAATCATATTTCATGTTTTGTTCAGACAGCAGAAATCTGAATTAGTATCTGACGCAAATCAGTTTAGTTTGTAGTCTAAACGGAGAAAAAAATACATAAAAATACAATTTTAACAAACCTGATTCAAATCACATTCATATGTGGGTTGAAATCTGATTAAAATCAGTATAATTGCAGATTATTCATCATCTGAGATATATATTGACTACGCTGTCTGAACAAATGGATCAGATTTCTTACAAAATGATTGGATTTGAAAATCAAAAATGGATTTAAGCGCAGTGTGAACAAAGCCTAAGAGCAGCAGCAGAGAAGCTGTTCAGTTGAAAGACTGTCAGCCAGTCGGCAGAGAGTTACTGCATGTGTTCGGTCCCCATTACAGCATATTATTAGCTTAATACTCTCAGTCAACCGGGCATCATAACATATGCATAGCATGTCGTAAGCTTGACGTCAGCTTCAGTTCATGATGGACATTATGGTCTAAGCAATCTGTTAGGCGCTTGTATTTTTACCACCCTGGAAGTGGCCTGTGAGCTGTGAAACAGTCCCTGCTTAGGATGTTATTGCACATAATATGACCACACTAATAAGGTGTTATATATCAAGGGGCCCTTGCATACATAATACAACAAGGTTCACCAGAATGGCACCAGAGGGCTCAAAGCAAAGGGAAAAGCTTCCTGAGACATACTGAGATACAGTTCTTGTAGAAGTGTGTAGAAGGTCGCCTGGCTGCTGATCTGAAACCAGTTTGACATGACAGACAATGATCACAGAAGACCAGGATTGGAAGATTCCAAATGAAAATGGAAATGAAACAAAAAGAGTGACGCCCTGAAGACAGGAAATACTTCAGATAAACAAATAATGAATAATAGGGTTTCCATGACTGCTTATGGGATCTCATGCACAAGCTCCACGTGATAACAAAGGTTTGAAAAACAAAGGAAAAAGAAAAAAAAGAAAGAAAAGAACACAAGGCATGCACATACGTGGACACCGCAAACCTATATTGGTAAGTGCTTCTGTATTATTTTCACAAAATTCATATTTTCAGGGATTGTTTTCTTCTCAACAGGTCTTGATAAAGGTCAAAAATAGTTTCAACAAACAAACGGTATCACATTTTAAACAGCAGGGCAACACAGAGAACAACTAAAAGAAAGAAGGCAGAACACTGGTTTATGAATGGCCATCGTTTCTTGGCATAATCTGTCATATAAAAAAACTTTTCCCCGTATTTAAAAAGCTTCCGTGCCAAATGGAGGTCATCGAAAAGCCTCTTTTTTATATCATATAGTGTTACAAAACAAACGTATTATTAGGATGAGAAACTGAGGTATACCTTGTCGAGAGGTTGGTGGTTATCTGACAGAAACTCTGAAAGCTTTCAGAGAAAACACGTGTTGATTTGGGTCGTATCGTCACCCTTTCTGTTGATATCTGTACAGCAGCGTCACACTACACATTCAAAAAGCTGTTTCTTATTGGCATTACAATAGTCATTCATATGAACACATTAAATGTGTTTTTTTTACATGGACGTTGCCCTTTTTTATACTGAAATGACACGAGCGCCGTGCAGAGGAGTCTCGTTTACTCCTTGAACGGGAACGTTTCTTCTCCAAGCAGAGAAAGGACAACAACGTTTTTGATGCCGGCTTATAATTCTGTCCTTACCGGAGCGCCCCGTGGTACTAGTTTATATATACACACACATACATTAACATAGCTGGCTCCAGGTATACCTGTATTAAACCCAGATTCGGCGCAAAATGTATAGTCTGCATTTGCTCCAGCCGTAAGTACAGGACAATCATCCAGCATGTCTGAAGCCGGCTGTCAGAAAAGCTGTCCACCACCATTCCCGACGCGTGTTTTCTGTTCGGTCAGCCCGCAATTCACATGCTGATATCCTCTAGTCATAGACTGGACTCCTTAGGGGGATAGTCCACGTTGGTCACCATGGTTACCACGGTGACTATTTCCTCTGGGGCAGAGACACTGGTCTGCCGCTGCATTTGGACCACACGTTCCTCGACACATCCCGCGGAGAGACGCGCCTCGGCCTCGTGGTCCCAACACTCCTCTATAGTCTCGCACAACATGGCCAGACCCTGTAAAACAAATGAATGCATTTTACATCTAGCCTAACATTCACTTCATTCAAATATTTGGGGAGGTTTAACGATGGACATTATGTACCGGATGTTTCTGCCAGCACTCCCTGAGAGTGGGCCGAAGCTTTTTGTGGACCACCACCTCCTGCATGTCCTCTAGAGTGGGATGTTGGCCCACCTCCTCCTCGAACGGAAGCATGTACTCGTCAACTGGACCTTCAGAAAAAATGAACAAACATCTGCTCAGATCAGGAAGTCCAACCATTGAGGGTGTTTTCAAACTGGGTTCAGGGAGCTACAAAGGGTACACAAAAAATTTGCAAGACAAAAACAAAAAATGAATTTATTTTAGGCATAATTCACATTATGTCAGAATTAAATGTTGCTATGCAATATTTTTTTGCATTTACTAAATTCTGCTTTCTAAAGAAGGACATTCTGAGATTAACTGTGGTTATTTTATTCTATTGACAGTAGGGCTGCAACTAACGATTATTTTGATAATCGATTCGTCGGCCGATTACTTTTCTGATGAATCGGCTAAAAATACCTTCTTTTTTTTTTTATTGACAAAACACACTATTCCCCATCCTGCCCTTCAAATAAATGTGTCCGCTGAGTGCTATGAAACCATACATAGTTAATATATCTACCATTACATAAATTAACCATGGTTTTACAACGAATAAAACAAACAAAAAATTATAATAAATAAATAACAGGGTTATTGTAGTTATTCAATGGTAACCACAAATTAATCACTGTTTTGCTTCAAATCTATAGTTTAACTATATGGTGTTTGTGTGCTTATACAAATGGTAATCAAAATTGCAAAAACATGGTTTTATTATAATAAAAACATGGTTTTACTATAGTAAAACCATGGTTAATTTTCGTTAGGGTATGTTTGTGCTATACATTATGTACAAAAAAAAGTTACTAAGCAAAATAAGTTTAAATCCCTATATTAAAATGATATTAAAGTCAAACAAAAAAAAAACTCAGTGTTACCAGATTAGAGGAATGTTATGTAGGAACTACATACTAAATAACTACATTTCCTACAAAATGCTTTTCAGAATAGTTAAAAACTAGGGCTGTCAGTTAGGGCTGCAACAACTAATCGATAAAATGATCATAATTGATTATGAAAATCATTGATAACGATTCTCATTATCGATTTGTCAGATCTGCTCTTTGTACGCAAAGCTTCCTCCAGTAGCGTCAAAATACAGCACTTAACGCATTTCTATGGACAAAATGTGCATCTAGAAGTAGTGGAGTGGAAACAGAGTGAGCTGATACAGGATAGGTACATGATTCAAGCGCCCAAAACATGAGAATTGTTTATTCTAAGCTTCAAGCGAATGCATTAGCGTTTAACATACCCTGTCATGCACTTTGACAGATGTGTGTGCATCTGCTTCCTCAGTGCAAAACATTCATTTTACAGGTTATATCCACTGATCTATTGTGTGTGTGTGGGTGTGAGTGTGAGTGTGAGAAAATGTGTTCAGCTCTCCTTCCCTGCAATGTACATTTGTTTAAGAATTGGTGGTATGTGTGTTGTATCTTTCCAGATAGTTGCTCAACACTGTTGACTTTATCTTTCTAACTGAGGGTTGTACTGCAACATTCTCTGTAAAGAAGCCTTTGAATAATATGCATTGTGAAAAGTGCTAATACTATAAAAAAAGTGCTGCTATGAGTAATTAAAAAAAAAAAAAAAAATCAGGTTAATTCATACATTATTTTATTATTAACATAGCAGGTAGAAAAAAAACATTTTTTTCTTACTATCATACTATTTTATTATAATTGTTAACATTTACATTTATTAATCCCCAATTTCCCTTTTTCTATTTCTTTTTCTAAATAATTGGCTTTGGCTTAATTGCCTTAACAACATTCAAGGCAATTATTTAATTTGGGAAACAATCTATAATATGAGACTTCATATGTTTCTCCTACAGTATTAATGGAATTGTATACACAAACATATAGCCGCCAAGAGATAGCTGACACAGGTGTTAACTTGGGCGAGGAGAAAGTATTTTAATATCAAATAGACATTCTTTTTTGTCATCAACAGAAACGCAAAATAAACAAGGGAAGAGAAGCTTTGGAGAAGATAGAGTGTGATGGCAGATCAGGTGGTTAAGCGTCATTCTGTCCAATGTGTTCTATCATCCATTCAATCCCATCATGCACTGAAGTCAATGAGGTCATCACACATGACGACTACCGTCACAACAGCCCCAGTTTGCTTCACTGTCCACACCTGATCAATACTGTTCCATTAGACCAGACAGCAATAATCAATAATGGCGAGCATACTGCACTTACAATGACAGGCTTATTTAGGAGCTCGAGTGGCAGTAAAACATACAGAAAATGTGTGTGTGTGTGAGAGAATGGGGAGAGCTGCCAGACATCAATCAAATATCAAATATCAATCAAATTTCTACTATACATGTAAGGGATAATACACAGCTAGGTGTGCGTTACAAGATTTTAATGGCGGCAAAGGATCACCTGAAGGGAAGTCTAAAAATAATAGTTATTTTTGTCAGTTATGATTCATAGATCTAGCGTTCTGCACAGACATAGAGAGAAAATAATGCAGTAAGATTACATTTATTTCAATGAATTGACATTGATTTAAAAAAAATATTGAGAGAGAGCGAGAGCCAAAATGTGCGTTTGTGGATTTCCTGCGTCTGTGCAGCGTCTTTCTACTAATAGTGAAGCTGTGAGTTTAATTACTTCTAAAACAGTGACG
The DNA here is from genome assembly GCA_023029165.1 of Gobiocypris rarus. Classification (NCBI taxonomy): domain Eukaryota; kingdom Metazoa; phylum Chordata; class Actinopteri; order Cypriniformes; family Gobionidae; genus Gobiocypris; species Gobiocypris rarus. The sequence goes on from CM040910.1 coordinate 30,497,860, forward strand.
TTACCACCTTATTGCTGAGAAATATAATGTAGCGATTCAGTAGCGGAACTATTTTATTACAACGCAGGGTAGTGTTGAAAACAAGTTTCAGTCCACCTGAATGTTTCTGTGTGTGCGCAGTGCGATCTTCCAAACTGTGTGTGAGTGATGTGTCTGCGTGCTTCAATAAAGGCAGTGTGTAAAATAAAGAATGTGATTTAACTGACTAGAACAACCTGTGCATTACACGGTTTGAACGCACATCTTCCAGCAGAAAGGCCGTAGTATAATATCTGATATAACAGTAGTAGAGTGTGATGTCAAAATGGTCTTAGAAGAACAGCAGCTCACGCATTCGTACCATCAGAGGCAGTGCAGCGGGCCGCCAGCTCCCACAACACCAGCCCGACTGCATACATGTCTATCCTGAGGAAAGAGTCTCGCTGGAAGTTAATGGCCCCCTCCAACACCTCTGGGGCCATGTAACGTCTGGTTCCCACCTGGTGCACACATAAAGACCAATGTCTGATTAGCACAACAGTAAAAGCGGCACATGTAAATGCATATAGTCTGCCTAGATGAGTATAGCGTCACATAATTATGGGCCAGGATACAGTTGCCAGAGCATCTTTTACATTGAAGTATATGAGAATGTTTTAATGATCTAGATACACTCTAATGCTTAAACATATCTATAATATTTAGCTGTATATGTAGTGGGTAATTAACAGTACTTCGGTAACAAGTCATTACAATAAAAGCAGTACTAATCATGTCCTTGAACAATCTTTTTGCCATCACTGCAGTCAATTTAGTCATTGTTTCAATATGGATGGTCCAGAGAGCTGCGATTTATAGCATTAAAACACTAGTGAATATCTTTTAGTATTGTACACTTGCATAAGAAAAGTAGCGTTTTATTTAGTATTTTACTTTTGTATTTTATTCAATACTTTTGTATTTTATTCAATTATTGAATGTTTACCTGAATACTTCAGACTGCTCTTCAAAACCTGAAAAACCTCAAGCTTTGTTTAATTAATTTGTATTCATTTTCTATTGTTTTTAAATGTTCTCTTTGTTCATGATTTTATTACCACCCGTTTATAGTTGAATAATTTCTTTGAGAGACTTCAAGATGCGTTTATTTCATCGAGAAACACGAAGGCTAAATGCCATGGTTATAATTGAATTTATTAGCATTTATATTAACATTTATTTATCAGCATTTATATTTAATAATTTTTTTACATAAGAGTATGTTCAATAGTGTATGTTTTTGTTTTGGTATTGAAATTGAAAATTCACTGCTCATACGGTATCGACAGCTGACATTTTGGTTTCATGACAAGTCTATTATGTGGACAGCACATTAGGATTTGAGATACAGCCTCTGATACACCTCCACAGAATCATATTCATATTTAAACACTTTATTCAGCCAATCCTCCACAATGGGCGGCACTTTACAATCAGCACCAGCTCCAACAATTACCTGCCCATGCGTGTCCCCAGCTGACTTCCCTGCCTCAAACCTCAGTGCCAGACCAAAGTCAGCTATACAGGCTGTCAGGTTTGTCTTCAGCAGCACGTTCTTGCTCTTAATATCCCTGTGGATGTATAATACAAGTTTAAACATGTACAAATTGCTTAAATTGATCACAAACAAAGATATTTTCAAGACTACTTCAACAGTTTATGTTACAATGAACAATGAAAGAATTCTACTGTACAGTATGGACAAAAAACCCCCACAGAAACCCATTTGAAAAAATCATTTTGTGTTCCCGCAGAAGAAATAAAATTCACACAGGTTTGGAACAACATGTAAGATTTAAACCAAGTGTCCACTATTCAATATATCCAAGAACCACAGAGGTTTTTAGATAGTCTAACCTGTGTGCGACGGCCGGTTTGTGGCCATCTCTGTGTCCAGGGAAGTCAGAGTGTAAGTAAGCCAGTCCTCGAGCCATGGTTTGAGCGATGTGACACAGCTCATTCCACGTCACTACGTTGGCCTTCAGGTAGTCCGTCAGGGAGCCCTGCACACACACAGCAGAGATGTGTGGATCAATCATGGCTGTGTATCAGCCTGCAGTATAAACAACCAAAACCTTTTAAGTCACAATAAAAAGTAAAACTCAGCAATAACACACAGACTGTCTGCTGAGGAAGTAAATCACTGTGAGAACTACTGTAGCACATATTGACTCAAAAAACTTCAAGCATCTTTTTATAAAAATTATTTCTTTTGTATAATTGGATCCTACCGGGCATCAACATGACATATGAAAAACGTTTCTTTTGTAATGAATCTTCTGTCACTTCATTATTTCTGTCCCTCAAGAACATCTTGAACAGAAGACCTTCATAACAAAATGTTTTATAGACAACACTGCAAATTTATGGATAGATGCATTTCACTACATCAGTGGCATTCAAAACTAGCCATGCAATGTGATGTATTAATTCTCTTTCTCATTTATCAATTTTTCTTTGTCATGTTTATTTGAGTGTTCAGATCATTTCAATGAGAAAAACTGAAGTCTCTTATTCTAAATTTCAAAGTCTTCATATAAAAGACTTTAAAATTTCATTAGCAACACCGCAAAAAAGAATATAACATATAATCCCTGCTGATAATGAAGACAGATTTATTTTTAAGCTTTGAGAAACTAAAAGATGGATCTAGAAATGTTCCTCCTTTTAAGTGCAAGCCAATGCTTTCCAGCCCCCCTTCAGTTCCAGACCTTCTCATGGTAAGCTGTGATGAGCCACAACTCAATGTCCAGGTTGCTTCCTCTCTTTTCGGCCCCGATGAAGTGCAGAACGTTTTCATGCCTCATGCCGGGGAGATTGTAAATGTCATACTCATTCTGCCAAGACAGCTTGTCCTGAGAAGGACAAAACACACAGTTATTACAGCATACTGGTATGATGGGCAAACCCCTGAACACTGATCCACTGGTAAGTGGACATCAGCAGGGTTGCTAACTGACCATTAAAACAATTGATACATCGAATCTTAGCTGACATTCATAATCAACTCAGATTATGTAAGCAAGCAGTCATTTACCAGAGCAAATTATTACATGGGTGATTGATAGATGAAACAAATGATTTGACCAAACTCTAAGCTGTGGAGCGAGACAGGTTTGTTTCCACTAAGGATGCTAATTTTCAATTCTCATTTAAAAAATATATATATATCTTGTGGGCGTAAACTAAACTTTATATAATATATATTTAATATTGTATCTACTGTAATATATTGTAAAAATGTAATTTAGTCCTGTGATGGCAAAGCAGTCATTTCTCCAGTCTTCAGTGTCACATGATCCTTCAGAAATCATTCTAATATGTACAACATTTTCCAGAAAAATTTCCCAGCATTTATTTGAAATAGAAATGTTTTGTAACAATGTAATGTTTATGTGCGTCACAGGCTGAGACATGGCTCAGCTCCACGTTTGGCTGTGTAATTGGTTAAGCAGGTAAGATTAACTCATCAGCTTTAGAAGTTGATTCCCTGGCCTTGGGTCCGCGTGGTACCTGAATGGGGAAGATCTTCACTGCCACATAGTCATTGAGCAGCTGAGCCTTCCACACACAGCCAAACCGCCCCCTAGCTTTGATTTCCAACAACTGCAGAGGCTTCTGGACCAGGGTGGGAGATGGCGGCATGGGTCCGGGGTCCTGCAAGACAACAAATAAGGAAGCGTAAGCTATAGAGTTGGCTGAAAAGGCCATCTGTAGGTATAACTGCTGTAGACTTCATCACTATGGTGACCACTGCAAATAGCACGTTTCACAGCGACTCTATAAATAATATGCTGGCTGTGCTGATTTCTAAACACCCTATGTTAACCACCATAAGGTCATTTCAATAAGACGTGTGTACAAGGAAGGGCCATTTAAAATGACCTTCACAGAAGGACACTTTCCGGAATTCAGACACTTGGAATTAAACTATGACTCTTAAATAAAACATCAACTTAATTTTGTTTATTACAATCCACAGGTGAATTGTGATCCCCACTTTAAAGGAGTTAAGGGTTGGTTCATGCTAGATTTTATTTTCAATTTCATTTACATGCAAACGCAAGGGGGGGGGGGGCAATCACATGCAGAGACTTTGTCTTCATTAAACTCTGATTTGGCATAGAGAAAATTAGTTTGACAAATATAGGATTAAAACATCCATATTCTTGGATTAAAATCAAGCATGGAGGAAACTCTCATTTTGATGGTTTTCGGTCATCCTGTTTTACCTAAACTACCATTCGAACATTTGGGGTCGGTATGATTTTTTAAAAATGTTTTTGAGTAGTTTCAAAACTATTTTTTAAACATTATAAATATTACAGTTTAAAATAACAATTTTATATTTTAATGTTTTTAAATAAAATGAATTCCTGTAATGGTAAAAGCTAAACTTTTGATCAATTTAATGTCCTTCCTGAATAATTCTTTTTAAAATCTTACCAACTCTAAACTTTTTAACGTTTGTGCAAGAGAAGTTTAAAAGAACACAAGCTACAGTTAAGAAGAGAAACAAGAATGCATTAATTTATAGTTCTAAAACCAGTTAATCTAATCGTGATATTCCGAAGGATTCCCACCCCTAATATTGTGTCAGATACCTTATATAAAATAACACATGCAAATAATACAAGCTGACTGTGGTGATGTGGTGGGGTAAAGGTGGACCCATGTCATGCAGCTGAGCTGCATAAAGCTTTGACAGAAGGGGCTTATGGGAGTTCAGAGCTTGTTAAACAATCCACAGCTTCTGTAAGTGGACCAAAGATTTAATAATCAGCTGACCTAGTTTGTGAGTGCCGTGAAATGCACTGGCATGCCATTACACCTTTAAGGCGTGAACCTTTCTGAACATGCCTTATGTAAGCAGAGACCATTTAGAAGTTCATCTAAATGCATGAGTGTGCGCTCAAACCCTGTCTACAGCCGACATGACCTTTTCTGACCAATTACCCTTTGTCAGCAAAACACAATAGGCTGTTTCCCGCTTATCAAATAAGCTAATCCCAGTTATTCAAGTGAATCAGTGTCGGAAAGCAATATAGATGGTATCTGTAGGCACAAATCCAAACCCTGCCACTGTGCTGGCTGAGCCTGGCATGCTGCTCACCTAATTCTCAACAAATTTCACACTGACATTTTTTAAAACATACAACCGATTAAATAATATACATTTTTACTGACATATAATTTTACTGAATAAGGTGTATACTTAAATGTTTATTTTTTCCCCAGCATCCCCTCCGTTTTATTATGTATTTATAAATGTATTTTATTAATGCTCGGAATAAAAACGACCCAGGTACATTCTTTACAGGTCTTGTGAGAATCACTTTAAAACTCTTGAACAACCTACTTCCCATTGTTAGTCTTAAGTGCTTGAATAGGGAAAAACAGCTTCATTTGGCCTCCATTAGAAACAAATGCTCAATAAGTAGGTAGGATGAAGAAAGGCTGTCCACAGAGCACCTGCTGAATTGTGGTTTGGAGTTCAGGCAAAAGTAGGACAAACTGAGTACAGGCATGTTTTTTTATGTGCCCTACATTTCCACCAACTGAACATGGGGGAGAGAAGGCACCGATTGTTCTGAACCGAGACTCCTTAGCATATGGATCTGGGTTGTTAACTAACTTTTTTCCAAGTCCTCAAGGAAACAAATGCCGAAGAAAAGTACATCGCATGACTGTGGGTGGGAGGAGACGAGGTTAAAGAACAGAACATCCATCATACAGAGAAGAAAAACACGAAACGGTTAGGACGCAGGCGAGAAAGCAAATACTTCTGAGATGGCAATGCTTTGCTGTTACACAAACCGAGAGACCCGACATGTAATGAGGGAGGATAGAGGTACAGGAGGGACTGAGCTCCTCAGGGGGATGTAAAGAAAACAACCCTCACCCTGACCTCATACTCCTACACCCACACAGGTCAGGGTCATGTTTACTTTTCCATTTGCCAAAACGTCAGTCACTAAAAAGACACCACTCATAAATATGATGACAATAGGTCTTAAGGGAAGTGTTTGCCCCTGGGGCAGCAGCCGTGGATGGAGGCAATGGCTGACATTTTTAAAGCATTCCTTTTCCAAAATAGAATAAAAGAAAGAACAACACAGGTAATTTAAGAGGGCTATCCGTCTACCCAGTTGCCTGTGGCAGATATAGTATTTCAGTGAGCAGGTTACTGGAGTTGTTTGTGTTGTTCAATGTCTGAAAATAAAGAGACCAATGGAAAAAGTCCAACGGACATTTGTTGTACGTGTGAAGCATTCATAAATGTATTTAATGTCATATTGTGACCACAGATGTCCCTACATTTCATTTCTCAACTTATCATTTGTATAACTGGTTTTAAAAAGATAATTTAAGCAATACATATTCAGATACACATTATTTCTTTCTCATTTGCTTTCTGATTTTATACACATACATTCTGTAAAAATCTGATCACATTCAGTTTGTTTTTGCAAACAACAACAGCTCACAGAAACGCTTATCTTCATTATTTTGTGGTACATCACATTCTCATCACATTCAATTCAGATGTATTAGCTGATTGAATGTTTTGATTGAATGTTACACTATTGTTGATGCATGTCTGAATAGATTTTAATAGATCAAAATAATCTGATGCAAATAATGGTTTTATTGCACTCAAGGCTTTAAGGATTGTAATTAAATCTACTGTTAATTTTCTGTATGAAGAAAAGAAAAGATTTCTATACCAAAAAGCCATCCCATAAGGTCCATGACTGTTTTCCAAGACAATACTTTTTGAAGAACACAAGTGCATTAGGGGGCTTTTGATCTCTTGTGAATTATTTACATACAGTTGTTAATTTAGAAGACACATTTATACCCAAGCAATACACTGGTTTGCTTTAACAATGTAAGCGTAGGCAGCATATATACAAAGTAATGTAAAGCTAAATCCTTACAGAACTAAATAGAGTGCATCTTATCAGTATTGACACAAGAATGGATAAAAGCATCAATGTGATGTTTTGTAATAAACCTTCAGGATGAACTAAATCTCTACAGCAATCGAGCCACAATCTTTAGCTCCAGAATCACAGAATGACCAGTTGATTTCCTTAACTTGTTCTTGGACTGCCCAACATAACTGTTCAAGAACCATCTGGGAACACAAAGCGACTAAAAAGTAGCTTACACTTTTTCAGCATTTTACTTTCCCCTGAGGTCCACTTAATGTTAATCAAGGTTTCCTGAACCAAAAGTTAAACATCCCGGTCATATTTCAGTTTTTCCTGACCATTTTAAACTTTTTTTTTTCTGGCCCCAGGAATAAAAACAGAACTGTTTGCTGTTAGCGTGATATGGAAAATTATTGCTGAAAAAACAATATAATCAATACAATCTATAAAAAAAAACTATACCGCTGACTATTTTTTATTTATTTTATTTTTTACATAACATGACCCTTATAAAACTAGCAAGGCATTTTTAATATTTTGCTGTTGCAGATTTATTTAGCTCATGGACGAACATCTGTCATGAAGCACATTCATGCAAATGTAAATAAAGCTCAGGACTCATTAGGGAATAATCTTAGTTCATTTCAGTTTTTAAGAGTTTTGCCTCTCTGGCAAAACATACCACACAGATTGGCAAATGAGTGCTGGACAGACACAGCTTCCCATCCATTAAACTGATCAAACCTCTGATTTTTCATGTGAATTTTGTGTGCTGAAACGGAGAATGTCCAAGGAGTGACACTGATGCAATATGCCAGTTTGCTATGAATCTTTCAATATGACTGCAAATGTTTCATAAGTTAAGTACAATAAAAGCACTTTAAGCTGTTCCCCCATTCCCACATTCATAACATTCATCTTTGCATACATTTACTGCATGCTTGGAGACGTGCATTTATCAATCTCAGTACTGCTGTTTTACCATGCACCTAAATCAAGGGATCTCTGCCTGAATCCCCTGAATCAGAGGGGATTTCGTTTTTGTTATCCGTGCACTGAAATTCAGAACATCACAGATTGATGAGGCAATGTGCAGGGATAAACGCAAAATAAAACCAGTGGGATAATATAGGAAAATGTGCTAACGAAAACAAAGGGGTGCTTTTGATAGCAATAAAAAAAAGGTTTAAAATGAGGTTCCAACATAATTTTGAAAAAAAAAAGATGAATGAATCAGGCTTCTCTTACCTCTATCATTATATGAAAGGCGTGCTAGTTGAGGAAGGAAAGAGGAAATCAAGCGTTAGTTTTAGTTTAACGTATATGAGATGGAAAGACGAGATAGGGAATTTCATGGTTTCTGGAAGAACGAGTCAATCTCTTTTACTTTTCAGTAGGAACTTTTACTTGCTGTCCAACAAACACATATCTACAGGTTAACCCAATTTTGTCTGTCCAAAATATCTAAGATTTATGTCAAGCCAAAAGACAGGCACAGGATTCTGTTATAGTATAAAATTCATAAAAAATGTGGTGATTTTTTTTTATAAGCTAAAATATTTTCTTCTGACAGTTTAAATGTGCAGAGACTAAAGGACCAGATATACTTGAAGCGAAATTTGAGGAACAAACTAAGGAGACAATTTCAAACAAAACCAGGCCAAAAAGAACTTCCTTTGAGTTAGTTTTGGGAGTTCGAAACATCTTGCCAAAGCGAATTTTCCAGAAAAATCCGCTGGTAAACACATTTGTACTACCATTGGTCTGTGGCGATTACGTAAAAGGCGGGTGTGCACTGCACAGAGGCTCTGCCTTCTTTCACAATGAAATCTTTTCTGGTTAATTTCTCCTGTACAGTCCGTCGATGTCAGACGTCCGCGAGTGAAAACATTAAGACACTGGAGAGCTGCTTTATAGTAGAAATTTATGTTGTACTTCTGATGAAACGAGAACACTGACACTGTTTTTCATGTGTAATACGGTAAAGCTAAATAAACGTGATGTGACTTTACTAGAGTGCTTAATTGCAGAACTTGTGCAAACATATCCACGTTAATCAGATGCTTTTCTTATGCTTTAATAAAATCCTTGCTTTTTTCTCAATTTTGTTGTGTTTATTTAGTTATTGAGAGAGGAAAGAATGCAGTACATTTGCATTTTCAGAGCCATATTGCAGCAGTTAGCACATCATCCCTCTCCATCTACCAAATAATAACAATTAAAAAAAAGCACAAAAGTTGCACAAAAAAAAAACAAACAGAAGTGGCACATGTAAAATATGATTTACTGCCATAAACAACACTAAAATAAGTTTGTAGATCTGAGCATGTGAACGAATAAGAGCTGAAACCAGAATATAAAGAAATGGAACAAGGCAATGAGTTGCACTTGAATGCAGGAGCTGACCTCATGGCCTTAAACACTGCAAAATGTGTGCAGTTGTCTGAATGGCCGTTCTTTCCTGAAACAAAAAATTCCCTTCCTCAACGTGAAGCTAAGCACTTAATGCGGTTAAAGCACAGTGCTCTCTCTCCTGAGGGGCATGTTGGGTCTTGGGCCCTTGAAAGAAAACTGTTAAATAATCAAGAAGCGTCTCTCTGCCTTCTAAATGGTATGAGACTCTAAAGTGGAGGCTGGGGGCCAAATATTTCAAACGAAGACACATTATTTTTAACTACATGCTTTAAAATGGCCTGAGAATTGATGGAGGAACGTTTCAATCAGAGCTATTCAAAACAATGTTGATGACAACTGCTAAGAGCATCATAAAATGATTCTTATTTATGTTGTTAGTTTTGTCCTAAGTTAATACATACCACCACCAGGCTACCATACAAATTTAAGATGGACTCATTTAAATGAGATTTACAGTGCATTTCGGAGTAGCAGTGTAGATGTTTATAGAGATAATACATTTATTTATGTAAGGGATCATGTACATCCAGCCGGTTGTTATCGCAGAATAAACCCCGACAGAGTGATCAGGACCCCGACACAAAGCGGGATACATTATCCCGCTTATTACACGGCTACTTGTCTCAAGTAAATTAGACACAAAATATTGTCTTGGGTTTAAATATTTTATTAGTTCTTACGCAAAGCTTCCACGAAGAAAAACAGTTCCAAACTGCTTTAAGCACGGATTACAGTGGAAGACTGCAAGGGATAGTTCTATAAGGCTCCGGTGTTTATATAAAGGCCTTCTGAAGCGAATCGATGCATTTGTGTAAGAAAAATATCCATATTTAAAACTTTATGAAGTAAAGTTTCGGCCGAACGCCTTCCGTATTCAGTTTATGGGAAAAGTTTTCAACCCATTTCCACAGAAGGCGATCAGCTGGAACTTTACTTTATAAAGTTTTAAATATGGATACTTTTCTTACACAAACGCATCAATTCACATCAGAAGACCTTTATTAACCCCCCAGAGCTATGTGGAGCACGTTATTTGACGGACAGATGCATTTTTATGGACTTACAAAAATTTGATTAGCCAGGACTTTTTTAATATAAGAAGAATGTCTTTTACACCTAGGATGACTTGAGGGTGATGGGCTAATTTGAATTTTTGGGTGAACTATCCTTTGCAGTCTTCCATTGTAACCCGTGGTAGTAGTTCAGTGTTTTTGACAGCGGAGTGACACGTTAAGCATATAGTACCGGTCAAGATAACTCATAGTACTCGGATGGGCGGTGTGTTATTAATTTTGGCGGTTGTTATCTGGGAATAACATATCGCTGGAATGCTTGATTTACCAATCAGAATCAAGTATTCCACAGAGCTGTGTAATAAGAGATAATATGAACTAACTGACCAAGTTACAGGGAGACAATTAACATTGTGAAAGTTAAGTTCAAAGCAAAGTAAAAAATGCTAGAAAGTAGGAATGCTCCGATCAATCGGCTGCAGACTGGTATCGGCCGACAATCACATTCTCTGACTCGATTGGTAGTCACTAAATTTGTCTGATTTCACAAACCGATCCCAATTCGATGACGTAAAACACGTGATGACATCAAACTTTAGTGCCGCAGTCACCTGTCATGTTCTAAAGAAATATCACATGGAGGAACAGTGGCTAAAGGATTTAATACAACGAAGCTGATTCGCTGCCTCTGTCATCTGCTCAGGCAGCTCCTCCACACACACACACATTGTGTTTCCATGTTTTATGGTGACATTCCATAGGTGTAATGGTTTTTATACCGTATAAACTATATATTCTATCCCCCTACACTGCCCCTGCCCCTAAACCTACCCATCACAGGAGACATGCTGCATTTTTACATTTTCAAAAAACATCACTTAGTGTGATTTATAAGATGTTTTCCTCATGGGGACCAAAAATGTCCCCACAAGGACAAGGATTTTGGATGTTGCCACACACACACCTGTCAATCTTATATCTTATGTCAAGTCATATATCAACTTCAGCGTTATGCAGTTGACGCGTTGCTCACCGATTGAGCATTGAATCAGCATTTTTAAGTGTATTAGTTGAATGAATAGTTTATTGATTATTCATTCATAGAGACAGTTCCTTGGTATCCTAATATGGATAGTGTTTTGTGTAAGCTCTTTTAAGGCCTATTAAAACGTTCATTGCAAAATTAATATTTGTTGTGCTTATTTATTTGATTCTCAATTGACACAACATTTACAACATTACTATAAGTAATATAACCAAGGCAACATCTGTGGTACTATATCTTACAGTGACAGTCAACATCACATATCACTTATATAAAGCTTGAATGATCTAGATCATTATTGTGATCATGATGACAAGAAATCAGTAGTTGGTATCAGCTGCAAAAATCCTGAGGAGCATCCCTACTACAAAGGGAGGTTATATCCGCACTATAATGCAGAAATATTAGCTCTTCTGAAAGGCAGGATCAAGCAAAATGAAAAAAGCAATCTTTATTAACAGACATTGAGCAAGCTCTTGGAAGGTAATGGTTTCACCATAGAAGAAGAAAGAGAACTATAAAGCCCTTTTCTGCACTCAAATGTCTAATTCAATGAAACAGATTTTTAAAGAAATTACATTTCTAAGCAATTCAAAACAAGCAGATTTCTTTGTGGCATTTTGCGAAATGTCACACTTCTCGTTACCACGTTACAAAATAATTTCTGGCAATCTTGCAACATTTGTGATGCAGAAGAGCTAAGCTTCAGAGACGAAATATTGGAGGAAATTATTAATCAAAACAAAAAGTCGATTAATATACTACCGTTAAAAATTGTGGGGTAAGATTTATTTGCTCACAAAGATTGCATTTGTTTAATCAAAAATTCAATTGAAATTTAAATATTGTGAAATAATATTTTAAAAATAAAATACCTGTTATCTATTTTAACTTATTAATTTTTATTTATTCCTGTGATGGTAAAGTTGAATTATCAGCAACTATTCCTCAGTGTCAGATGATCCTTCGGAAATTATTCTAATATGCTCAATATTTTCAGATTTTGTTGATGAATAGAAAGTTTAAAAGAATAGCATTTATTTAAAATAGAAATCATTTGTAACAATGTAAAATGTTTAAAGGTGCTGTATGTAATTTTTTTTTACTATACTAAAGCATAAAAATACAATAATATCTTGTAGAGATTTAGGAAACATGCTAAGCTCACATACTTGTTTCTCTGAAAAACAATGCTACAGCAGTTATTCTACTTTGAAATGTGTGTTCCGTGTCGGAACGTCTGTTTTTTGTTTGTTTTGGTCTGTGCGATACGGCACACTAGCCTGGTCCTACTAGTCTGGCCACTCTCCATGGACAAGCGTTAACTTCCTTGAAGGCGGGTACTCTGTTGAAGTTTAAAACTATTCGATCTGCCCATAGCCACTCTGGATCTGCCATAACCAATCGCTAACGTTTGGTCGTGACGTATGTCCTCTCAAACTAGCACACGACATCAACGTCATCGTTCTTTAGCTGTCACTCCACTAGCTGTCAATATAACATACTGCACCTTTAATGTGTCCTTTCTTTTAAAAAAAAAAATCGTACTGATCTCACAAACCTTTGAACGTAAGTATAAATAAATAAATACGCAATAAAACTTTCTCTGCCTCCAAAGCGATTTTCCTTTTCAGCTGACATCAAGCCTTATTTTCAGACACGTTCCCGACCACCTGTCATATACAGACTGCTTTTCACAATCCAATAAAGAATAAAATTCCTACAATTTATGTAGTTACGGAAAGGTTACGGTAAGAATATACCATTACGGAAGTTGCAAACACAGTTATACAGTTTTATATTGACTAAGTGTTGTAATAGTCCCAGAAGACTATTGACTGCTGCTGCATTAAGGACTAATAAAGCTTCCAACATATCAAAAACAAGTTTGGGCTGATTATTATATTTGATATCAGCAGTGCTGTGGGGATGGTTTATCCGTCAGATCTGGCCTACATAACACTGAAACTCAATCGGGGAATTCCAAATGCTCACCTGAAACACAAAGGTAACCCTTTGTGCTACCACATGGTCCCATATATCATCCCAGCACACGCGCTTGTAAATGCATCTACTCTGAGCTGCCAAAAGTGTCCTGCAAAGCTCAACAGTAAAGATTTTTCCCCCCAATGGCTCAGTAGTTCAGATTTTCACTTCACTGGCTGAATCTACAAAGATCTATTGTGTAGTTCAGATGTAGATGTGATTCTTAACACTAGTCACACACAGGGGGTAAAGGTCACCTGATTGCTCGTGTCTTGTGTTATGTCAGCTTTGTTATCTCGTGTTTATTGTGGGAGAAGAGGGCATCGAAACACAACAGTGTCCTGACAGATCTCATTTGATTTCAGCTGACAGTGTGTTTGAGCTTGAGTGAGTGTGACATTGAGCACATTAGATCCTTGAATTCACTGTCATTCACGTCAACAGGAGGTTTTGCCCAGGGGAAATAACAGCTCCCAACAGCACAGTTTCTAGTGACATGAAGTCCTGCTACACCAAAACTCAAGAGCTATGCTGATAAGAGCAGATGGATTTTACAACGTTTTGTTGCATGTGATACATTTACATTAGTGTTTTACACACATACACACAAAAAAACCCCATGGAAATTAGACTTTTATTCCCATTTTACTAAAAGTGAATACAAATACATGCATTATATATGAAAGGTATCAAGTTACCTGGGTAGGCACCAGAACAGGTGGATATGCCAGCTTGTGATGGCGATACATCCAGAAAGAGAGCAGGACAATGGCAGCGATTCCCATAATGGGCACGATGGAGTACAGGAGGGTGCTGAACAGTGGTGGCTTCTGGGTGAAGGGGTTGGATGTTGCTGGGGAGATAAAAAGAACGAGAGAGATCAGTCCCAATCAATACTTTTTATTAGGTGCACAATGTACTCTACTGTTCAAAAGTTTGAGGTCGGTAATATTTTAAAAAATGTATCTTATGCTCACCAAGGCTGCATTTATTTGCTCTAAATACAGTAAAACGGTAATGTTGTGAAACATTATTACAATTTAAAATATATATTTTCTATTATGTTAAATGTAATTTATTCCTGTGATGGCAAAGCTGACTTTTCAGCAGCATTAACTCCAGTCTTCAGTGTCACATGATCCTTCAGAAATCATTCTGATTAGCTGATAGGGTGCTCAAGAAACACGCCTTTTTATTATCAATGTTGAAAATAGCTGTGCTGCTTAATATTTTTATGGATGACACAAACTATAATTTTTCAGTAAAAAAGTCAAAAGAGGTTAACATTTTCCTGTCACCTTTGATCAATTTAAACCTTGTCCTTGCTGAAAAAAGTATTCATTTCTAAAATAAATAAATACAATTATAGAAAAAAAACCTTAATGAACCCAAACTATTGAACAGTAGTGTATCTGTGACCGAAATATTACTTACTAGGAAATGCCTATTCACACACACAGCATACATTTTATCCATTATGACTTACAAATAAAATACAAAATAATAAAAATAAGGACAAATATGAAACATTACATATTCTCAAGACCCCTGTGTTCGATTCAATGTGCTTGTGTAAAGGTCTCCTTATATACAAATAGGGTTACACTTTATTTTAAGGTGACCTTATTACAGTGTAATTATACAATGAAGTACGACGTAACATTAATTAACCACATATACTTAACTATAGTGTTAGGGTTACATTTGGTTTAGGGTTAGATGCACTTAGCTACATTAATAAATTAGTAATTGCTATAGTAACTACATGTAACGTGTAACAAGGACACTGTAAAATAAAGTGTTACCTCAAATACTTATGAGAAACAAATATGCTTGTTGTACTTTACTAGTTAAGAATGTTACACTATACTGATATGATATAGGTCATTATAATCATATTTCATAAATTATGAAAGTGAACACTTCTAATTGGTCTGTAAATAAAAAGAGTCGGATCTCCTAAAAGTCCACATTCTATGCTTTTATTATTTTTTTTATTTTTGTCAAATTAGCAGTTTTTAAATTGAGTAAACTGCTCCATCTGAAAGGGCTAAAATAAAATAAATAAATTCAAATTAATAATAATGAATTAAATAAGTAAATAAAATAAATATAAAGAAATATCAGTATTTCCCTTCTTTTTAATACATATATACTCTTTTGAAACAGCTGAAACCCACACTTATTATTACTGGTTTAATAAAAGATATGAATGTGAAAAGGGATGATATCAGCATTACTAAGCAGAACCTAAGACGAGCGTTTGCTCCTAATTCCCTCAAGAGGAAAAGCACACGAACATAAGATAGATGTGAAGTCTAGCATACACCTTCTATACGTTGCATTAGCGAGATACACTGTGTGCGTTGAGAATCTCTCACTGCATACTTATCTTACACACCTTTTGAACTCGCTAATTACAATTCTTACATGCTAGCCTTGAAATTCAAAGGTTGGTTTAATTCCCTAAAGGCTGCTGACAGATCCTGCCTTTGGCAAACAGTTTTATTCCAATGCAAATGCATCTATGCAAATGCACATTCCCGTTAAGAGTGGTTCAACAGAACTGCACGAGTGTGTGCTTGAGGGAGAATAGTGTGTATACTTAGAGCACGTGGTGGCCTTTGGTTTCTCTGCATCTAGTGCCAGAGATCGGACTGGGCCGTGGCTGTTCGCCAGAGATGCAGTGATCCCTCACTCTTGTGTTATGGCAGAGCATTTCCCATTCACCTGGGTTGACTGCAGGAACATGTGCGCAACCCACCCGGTCGAACTTCGGCTGAACCCGTATTAGCGTTGGTCCAGCAGAGATCCCATTCGTGATGCCATTTCTTCCCTCTCGTGCCAGCTATGGACTTGGAAGTGGGTTAAGGACTCTGGATTAATCCACGAGCAGAGGAAAAAACACATCCACCCCCAACAAACCCACTCTCATCCGACCCTACTTCACCCTTCCCCCACTCAGCGGGTAGAATGGCCACATGCAGCCGCGGGGCAAAAAAGTACCCGGTCACAAGGTCATGAAAAGCACATAGCTTTGTGCTTGCAGAAAGTGAGTTCTGAGAAACTCCAGTGTGCTTTGTGCAACTCTCCGCGTCCCTGTGGGTTTTTGTATTTCATATCAAGATCATTCCATATGGAGTGAGTCAGTGCTGGAAATAGACCCATTACATAAGCACGAGTGAGACCCCTCCCAACCCACCTCCTCTGCTACTGAAGTACTAAAGACTCTACCCACCACATTTGCACTGATACAGACAGTTGTAGTGTCAAAACTCATCAGGCGGAGCCCAACCAGCGCTGTACACAACTAAATCGGGCATCTTTTAAAGCGGCCGCGGGCAGATGATAAATCACGATTGCTGAATCGTACAACAGCCCTCCTGCAGGGAGCTGAGAGCAGTGCCTCGCTGACATGCCTCCATCTCTCATTTAGTTAAGAGGATGTTGATGTCAGTGTTTACTCAGAAGAGATAAAGCGACCAGATCAGCCTCTGTAATCTAAAAGACATGGTCATCTCTGGGGCTGCAAGAGCACGTTATGCTGTTAAAAGCTCAAACTCTGCAAAGCAAACTGGTGCAACGAAAGCTCTGATGTCTTCTATATGATACGCTAGGCGATCATCTAAAGGTTTCATTTCAGGATGAATGGATGAAAGCAGCACTGAATTGCCAAATTACAGAATTTCTCAAAAGATGGTTGTTCAGAAGCCATGCTTATTTCACTTCATGTATTTTGAGGATCTACTGCAGTGGATGAAGACCTACACAGGCTCAAACTCAAAATAATAATAATAATTTTGAAGTAGCTATTTATTTAATGCATTACAATGAATTTAATGAAATTACTTTTCAAATTGTATTCAGCACCAATGTGATGCTAAACAGTACCAAATACTATTTTTGTAACATGACAACAAAACACTATTGTTAATGTGTATCTTTGCCTAGCTATTGCTCATTTGACAATGTGAAGTTAATTAAACTGATGCAATTCTCAAACACCAACTCAACAGATCTGATCTAATCTGAATCTTATACAACTACATATAGACACAAAGTTTGTTACCATTTGTTACCAACAGCAACTATAACTAAATGATGGTCACTATTGTTTGTCTCATCTGCAAAATTTATGTCTTTGTAGTCAATTTTACATCAACCAAACTTATTTATCATACACACCACCATTCAAAATACTGTTTTTAAAATAACTTTTTTGTTTAGCAAGAATGTATTAAATGGATCAAAAGTGTCAGTAATGTTACTTTAATGTACAAAAAATATTAGAATGATTTCCGAAGGATCATGTGACACTAGAGACTAGAGAATTCAACTTTGCTTTCACAGGAATGAATAATGGAAAAAAATATTTTGAATTGTGACTTTTTTAATGTATTTCAAACAACTGCAGCATTGGTGAGCATAAGAGATTTCTTTCAAAAATCTTAATGACCTAAAACTTGTTATGGTAATGCAAGTATACCATAAAATAATAATAATATCTATATACATCTATATATACAAGGACAATTCAATCATTCAGTTTTACAGCTACTTCATTATTATTTTGAAAAAAAAAGAAAAGAAAAAAGCTTAAGCCAGAATTTGAATGTTCATCTCTTGCCCCCGCTTCAACTCCATCCATTGTGTCTGAGCTTAGTTTCTTTTTTGCGTTTCTGATGTCAAAAAGCACCTACATTTATAAAAGCCTCTGGTAGCAGCAACATCACAACAATCAATTTGGATTCTACAGAGTAACCTGCCGCTCTGAAAAGAACTTCAACCGCACTAAAGTAAAGTAAAGGTTATGAAAGATGAAAAAGCCTGATGAGCTGTATCAATAAGGTAACATAGGAGACCGACAACAAGCTCTTCATTCAAAAGCAGAATAATTGAGCAGTGCAGTGGTCATGAGAAATGCAGATGTGTACAAGAGCCAAGACATGCAGCAATTAACAGATTTTCTCAGTGGAGATTTGGTGGCTTGGTCAATAAGCATACCTTATTATCAAAGAAATAGAGAATTATTTGAGCAAATGAATACACATAACCAACATTATAAAAGTCCCTAATATCTGTATCTTAAAAGCACTTCTGTAACTTTATATTTCAAAAATCAAATGTTAAAACTGTATTTTCTACATTCACAAGGAGGGCACAATGGATTCACTGGAACTGTACATTTATGCAAAAGCAAAATTACAAACTCACAAGAAACTTAATGACCCAGTCCGTTGTGATTGGTCTACCGCTTACAGCGCGTATTTGGGAAACAAACCGCCATTACCACAACTGAACACTCCGTCCGGAGACTTCCTAAAGCTCAGCGATTATACACACTGTAAAGACAGTAATGATGACTCGGATTTTACATAAATCGATGAATCGTCCGAATCGATGGTGAAACAATGGAAGAACTAGTTATTCAACCCGAACCTTGAACAGGATGTTTCTCAGTGATGCTACTCAGTTTGAGGTACATTATGAGATGTTTCAACTGTAATTCCTCACCATCAGCATTAGCAAGTGTGCTTCCATCAACAAACCTGTGTGTGTGTGTGTGTCTCTCTCTAATGTATTGCTGTGCACATGTGGGAACTGTATCAATAACAGTGCAAACATTAGCCCAGCTGATGTAAACAATAATGTTTGCAAAACAAATCTTGCTCCATCCTTTATCTTTACTCAAAGTAGTAAGAATGATAGACAATCTGAATTAATAGACACATTTATAGGTAATACTGCAGCCTACAGCTGATTTACAGTAGTATTTCAGTAATAACGCGAGTTTGCCAGATACCTACACAATATGAAACACAAACACTTTGTAGAGCTGAGCATCTTCTTGACATGATGCTATCCGGTATTTGCCGCAGTGCTCAAGGTTTCCTTGGTCTCTGCACAGCGTGCGCACGCAATAAGTGGAGGGGCAATATGCTAATTTTTCGTCCTGCCCTTGCAATGAAACGGCTTGTGACTTGTTTGAAAAACAATTTGTTTAATTGATTGATTCGACTCTTACTTTTGAGAGAAAATAACTTTATATACGCTGCACTTTCAGATTTATAACTTTGAAGGATGTTTTCATTCACCTAGAACTATGTTACACACTACTAACATTTGACATGAATAGTCATCAAAAACACCTGAGAGGTGCTTTGAGGTAATGATTTTGATGATGAGGTTATGAGGGAATATAGGCCGATGATGACACAAAGACAGAATCAAACACCAACACAATTACATCAAAGGAAGAGGTATAACTAAAGAACTTCCAATACCCTTAAAGACTTTGCTGTTTGTGTCGCTGAAGGGAGCCTTACTCTGAACTGGCGTGTCGGGGTTGTAGAAGAACTTCTCGTTGCACATGTTGCCCTCACAGCAGCAGAAGAACACATCCGGGTCCTCCTTCTTCTCCACACACTCGGTGCTATAAGATAAAGAACAAGCAGAGCTGTCAGTCCACAACTCATGTTCTTTTTTTTTAACCACAGAAAGACTGACATTTTTCAATATTTCATCCGTTCACCGACTAACAGTACATACTGATCACATGCAATTCATTTGATTAGTTACATTTAATGTAATATATTAGATGTTCGAAAAATTGTCAGCACTTTTTTTCCTTAATCATAAAATTTTTTTTTGGAAATAAAATAAAGATGCCAACAGATTTGGGAATTAATAAGACATGCGTGCTGCAAGGTTTATTTGGAATTTGCTCGGGTTAGAGCAAACAAACGAATAAATGCACACGGGCGGAAAAATGCCTGTGCCAAAGAGATACTTTTTAAAATCTGGCAGCCCACATCAAAGCAAAGCTCTCAGGTTGGCTTAAAGAAGACAAACAAAGCTTAGCAGCACACCAATAATCCTTAAGATACACACACAGGTGCAAATGAAAAAAAAATAAAAAAATAAGAGGGGAATGGATGACATTCCAGAGGCATTTAGTCAGAAAAGTGAGTCGGTTACTGTCTTGCGACGCACACGCGCCATTAAGCGGTCGTAAAACCTGCTCAGCTACCTAAGGAATTGACATGGCAGGGCAATGTGAAAAAAAAACAAAAAACATAAATCCTTCCAGCGAGGGAGGTAAACAGGTTCAGCAGCATGTTAGGACAGGAGAAGTGCTGCTGCCTTTGCACGCTATCAAAACACCTTCGTTCAGGAGAAGCACTTCCTGATCTGCCAAAAGTGCTACCTGTTGCATAGGGGCAGATGCATTGATAAACCTGTTTTTAATATCTCCCCTTTTACGACCGGAGGTTACAAGGTTCACAATCGAACCTCAACATGGAAACATGTTTACACTAGACTTTATCTGAAATACTGTGAAATCTTGAGAAGGAAGTATTCAGTTGGCATATTCTCTCTGTAATGTGCAGAGCATTAAGCATGGCCAATTTAGACCAAGTTAAACAATGTTTGGAATAATAATAATAAAATATGTGTACACTACTGTTCAGAAGTCTGAGGTCGGTAAAATGTTTTTGAAATAAGTTTCTAATGCTTACCAAGGCTAAACTGATTTGATCAAATATTAAAATGTAATTTATTTATGTGATGGCAAAGCTGAATTTTCAGCAGCCATTACTACACTCTACTGTATCAAAATATTTTTTCAAAAGAACAGCATTTTTAAATTGAAATCATTTGTAACAGTCTTCACTGTTACTGTACAATTTGATGCATCCTTGCTATATAATAAAATTACTATTTCTTTAAAAATAAAAATCTTACTGAGCCCAAACTTTTGAATGGTAGTGCCCCTCACAATGCAATATTTTTTACAAAATGACAATAATTGTACAAATGCTGATGCAAAACAAGTGTGCAAAAACGTCTCTACTACAGTTACAGCTTTTGGAACTTTGATATAGTCAAAAATGAATGCTGATCGAATGTGCAGTGCTGGAGGGTCTGACCACATCTCTAGAAGTGAAACCAAAACAACCGCTATTCAGAGGGGAAAGCTGTGACATACGGTTAGCACTGAACCCGATGCTTAAAATTGTGCTGATTAATACTGATGGAGTCAAAGAGCCTCACAGACTGCTGGGTTATCAGTTTGATTCATTTCAGCAAATAATTCACAAAATCCATCAGAGCGGGCACTGAATAAACATTCAAGATTAACTTACTGAGGCGCAAGTCATCGCCTCTTTCATTCATATTTAATTCAAAATGATCCAATTAAAGTTAGTACTGTTAACGGTCAATACAACACATTATTCAAAAACAATGAAAATGACTGCATTCAGTTTTTATATTTATTTTAAAAACTACCGGCCAATTAAGCAGAAATGAATTTGGTTCCTTCAGTTATCTGTATC
This sequence comes from Gobiocypris rarus, assembly GCA_023029165.1. Lineage (NCBI taxonomy): Eukaryota > Metazoa > Chordata > Actinopteri > Cypriniformes > Gobionidae > Gobiocypris > Gobiocypris rarus. The sequence goes on from CM040910.1 coordinate 30,519,614, forward strand.
ACACCATCTTGGTTCCTTGGCAATGTCAAACAGGCATATAAGCACTAGAGATTACCTGTCATAGCAGTTGACATCGTCAAGCCAGCAGCCTTGCTTTACTATTTCAACTGATCCTGACACATTTCGCCAAGTTGCGAAGCAATGAAGCCTCTTGTCCTTGTCTCCCACGCAAGACTCAATACCGCTGCGGTTACCTCGGTTCTCCAAGCTGGGGTTGTAGTTGTAAAGCACACACTCTTGTGTTTCTGACCGGCCGAGAATGGCACCTGGAAAATAAAAACCACAGGGGAAGCTGGTTAAGACATGGACTGCCTGCAGTGGAAACAGACACCTGCTGCACTGATCTCTCAGAAGACTTTACACACAACAAAAAGCATGAAGTTCAAACCCCAACCATCAGTCGGTCACTGATTGGCAGCTGAATATCAATCAAAGATGACCGATATTGGAGGTTCATAACAGATACACAACTGGTTTACAATAACCCCAAAAAAGTGAAATCCACAGATGGGACTCATGGGTTACCATATGGTAAAAGAAAGAAAGAAGCAAAACACTAGCGAGTGTTGCAGTTAACCAAAAAAACAAACAAACGTAAAGTAGTGAGTGTGATTAACACAGAAGGGCCACTCTGAAACAGGATGTGGTGGAGGGTGGTTTCCCAACTACTTCTTGAAACAACCGCAACTCAGATCGTGTTTGAATATGGCACTGATGTGATGAGTGTTAAGAAATTATTCAAAACACACCCCATGTCATCACCATCACTTAACAAACAAGACAAAAATCTTAGAGGATTTCATGAACAAAATAAAGAGCAAATAGTGGATTGAGATTCTTAATTCACTTGCTAATCCTGATCAAAGACACTTGGGATCCCGTGCAAGCTTGTACGACTAAGTCTCTGTCTGGACGTTTACATAAGATGCGTTCTTGCACTCAAAAACATTTAGATGGAGCATAACAGAATACAACAGAAAGTCAAGTATTAGCTTAGTTTGGCGGCAATTTGGCTTGAGCTTATGTTCATATATTGTGCCGCAAGGACTAGTTTATGCTTTGGGCCAAGTTTTTGAGGACTGGTTGCACAGATTTAGTGGCAGCATCACGTTGGATACATATGAATGGAACATTCAAATGTCACAAAAAGCACTTTAGTATGTTCCAAAAATACATACACCACTTCTTACAGGAAAAATAATTAATCATAAACAGAGCAATCCCAATAGGGTCCTCACACCATCAGTGCTCGGTTCCTAATTAAGTATATGCATTCCACAACTACAGACAAGGCATCTTCAGTACAACAATTCACAATTCATCAGGGTTTTTATTACTAAAATCATATGAAACCAGTGCTTCCTGCATCCCTTTTTAGGAGCGGCACAAGGAAACTAACAAATAAATATTACATAAACTAAAATAAACATGCAAAAAGAATGTTTTGCTTCTTTTACATGAATTAGACTAAATTGATCACAGACTGAATCATGGAATTGAATCACAGAAAACGCACTGGTTGTACATGACAATGTACAGTAAAAGGTCAATATCACAATCCATAACATTTTCATTATAAAACATTGGATCTGTTCATTGGAACATTGGAAAATCTAAAAAAAAAAAAGAAAATCTTTTTTCTAGCAGTATCATGAAAATTACAGTCAAACAGAATATGCTCATTTCAATAATAGAAAACAATAAATCGTTGAGAAAAATTAGGGATTGTTCCTGTTTATCACACTACAAAAACAATATCCTGAAGGAAAGGCGTAAATTATTTTGGTGGGAATTAATTTGCTAATTGCCCTTTAGTGGGGATAAATCCTCAGGATTTGTTCCAGAGACACAAGTTACCGTTATTGGGATTAGGAGAAAATCTGCTGGAATTACTGTCACATCCACATCAAGGCAGAAAAGAATGATGGTGCACAAGACGTACAATGATCAACAGAGGAAGAATCACATTTACTCAACTTAAATGACAAAAGGAGCACCCCAAATTGCTCCAATGCCTCGAGCATATGTTAAGAAACATCTAAAATAAATTAAAAACTAAATACAAGAGGCAAACATAAGGGAATTACTCACCTGCCCTCTCCACTAACAAGTAGATGGCTCAATAAATCTTTGACCTATATTCTACGACTGCTCTTCCTGACAACAGCCCATGCCCCTCCGCTGAGCTGCTCTCGGTTTTTAATATGAGACGCTGGGATACACAGACTCCTCTGAGTCAGCAGGGTTACACGAGGTAAAACAGCAGAGTGCACTGTAAATATATTTTAGCTGGTGGAAGAGGCAGCTTAAAAACACTCCAAACACAGCCTATGAATGACAGCCAACGTTATGAATGAAAAAGCCACATGCTGTAATGTTAATTAATCATGTGTGATGGCTTTCTTACACAAAATAAACTTGACCAACACTTTGCCTGTACATTAGAAAAAGGCTATAATGTCTTTTGAAAGGTTTTGTCTGGTAGAAGTGGATCTTTTACTTCTTGTGCGTCAATGGAAAAACGATGTCTTCCCATCCATACAAAGGTTAACATGATCAATGCTTGATTGATTATGAAGTGACCTAGAAGTGCAGAATGTGAAATATTTCTTCATTTTACATAAACACTTTTCTGTTTTAAACTTGTTGTGCTGTGACTAATCACTTACTCTGCACACAGACTTTCCTTTTAGACACTAGCTGGGTTTACATATACCCTAATAATCCATTTGTAATCGAACCACGTCCAAACCACGCCAACCGGAATGAATTGGCCAAATCCAATTGAAATGTCATTCAGATTTTAAGGGATGGGTTAAACCTTCCTTTTCTAATCCATTCGATAGGACACGTAAATCAGATTAAAAAACAAAACTGGATTGGTCTGTGCATGCGCAATGACATAGAAATGGCATAATGACGCACATAACGAGCTGTTGTTGTTAAAGAGTGTAATAAATGACTGTTGTGCCATTTTAAAATTCTCATTCCACTTCTTGTCTGTGAAATGCTGCAGGAGAACATCGTCCCACCAGTTCTTGCTTCAGGCTCTCATCCACAGACACCTTATTGTGCTGCTTGAAAAATAGAAGCAGCATGCCACAAAATGTGCTCATCGTCTCCTAACCAGGACTCGAAAAAGATAAATATTAAGCTTGCTTTTTAAAACAAAGAAAAGGAGCGATGGCCGGACGATGGTTAGTATGCGGCAACAGCGGGAAACTGTACATTCGTGTAGTGCGCCAATTTCAAAAGATCAATTCCGATTTGAAGCTTGTGACATAAACGCACACATCAACCCGAACACTTTATTTTGCGTTCATGTAAACACAATGTTTAGATTCATCAAACTCCTTGACTTTTTTATTCATTCACTGTATATGTTTGTTCTCTAAAGACAATTTACACTGCACCGCATTGTTGAGATCAAAGCCCGTTGGCATCTGTGGGTGTTTAAGGCATTGCTGACATGTTTATGAAACGTCTGAGAAATGACGTACTGTGATCTAGTGATTGTATGGTGTTGGTAATAATTGGTGAGTGTATATTGTTCTGTTGTATTTTTTAACACATGAACTATAACACCAAATACCAACAAAAACTTGACCTCAGCAAACAGGGAAGTTTGTTATTTTCTGTTCACTGTCAAATTTTTATTCTTAGCGGCCTTGGTCCATGGACCATTAGAAAGAATTATGAACCATTTTAAACCATCACTGCACGCTGCAACAAATATACTGCACATCTTAAATCATAATTGGCCTATTTGTTTTCCTAAATGTGATCTATAGGGCTGACTGGTCCTGGTTAAGACACATCTCCTGAACTCCAAGCTGTGATCAGACTAAATCTGAAGGTGATTAAAGCAATTTTCAGTCATGGCATGGTTGTTGGTGCCAGTAATGATGCAGATATTTCAGTGCAATCTACCAGTTACCTGAATTTTCAGCAAACCATACACACAGCGACTAGTTGTGAAAATGGAAAAACATCCAAGGGGCCTCATTACATTGTGGCATTAAAAAGTTGTTGATGCTTGAGTAATTAGATTTATTGGTGATTAAAACAAGCTGATAAAATCTTTCATGTAAACACACCCAAGTGCTTTTATGTGGTCTAGGACAATTGAATTGCAATCAGATAGCGATCCAATTACTTAAGATGCAGTTTCTAAAATGGCACAGTAAATGGGACCCAGTAGAGCATCTTTGGAGGAGGGTGGCCTGAGGCGTGCCCTGGATGTGCATCACAAATCTCCATCAACTGCAAGATGCTATCGCTATCAATGTGAGGTATAAAGAATGCTTTAATTGTTGAATCAAAGCCACGGCTGATGGCTTTATTTTGGCTGTCTGCTCTGAACTGCGAAAGGGGTCAAACACAGTATTAGATTTTTGGTGAAAATTCCTATGAAGTCTGTAAACAGGTGTAACATTGTTCCTGTTATAATATATATATAACATAAACTAAATAAAGGAATAAAATATTTACAAAAACTTGACCTCTAGCACACACCTTGGTAATATAATCGCCATTGGCTGTCAAATTTTTATTCTTTACTCACCAGACTGATAGAACCATTTTATTTATATTAATGCTGCCAAATTGATTTATCGCGATTAACCACATCTTAAATCATAAAGTTTGTGTTTACCTAATATATGTGATCTATAGTGTGTGTATAATTATGTATGTGTATCATGACTACACACATATATGGTTTTTTCAGTCATGCCTATTGGTTGCTTCAGTAATGATGCAGATATCAGTGCTCAACTACCATACCTGTATGCAGCAAAATACACACAGCGACTAGTTGTACTCATACAGAGCATCGGACACCAAGGGGCCTCATTACATTTGGCATTAAAAAGTGAGTTGAGTAATTAGATTTATTGGTTTAAAACACATAAAATCTTTCATGTAAACACACCCAAGTGCTTTTATGTGGTCTAGGACAATTGAATTGCAATCAGATAGCGATCCAATTACTGAAGATGCAGTTTCATGGCAGGAGTAAATGGGACCCATGCAGTGGAGGAGGGTGGCCTGAGGCGCTCTGTATCACGCCACCCTCACAACTGCCATCGGCGTGACTGACATACTGTAAGCAGAGAGCTGTAAATCTCATATAGGAATAGAGACGGTGTTGGCTTTAGAGCATTTGCTGTCTGCTCTGAACTGCATTGCAATAATTTCCCAATATGAGATTTTTGTGGAAATATTATGAAGTCTGTAAACAGGTTAACATCCTGTTATAATATATATATATAATATATATATAAATAAATAAATAAAGGAATAAAATATTTATAAACACCCTCTACACACACCTTGTTACCAAGTAACGGGTAAACAGCTGCTGCTTTGATGACTTTACTCACCAGACTGGGACTAAACAATTTATAATATGAACACGGTCCAAATTGATTTCGAACTCTGGTTTGGTCCAGGCATCCAAAATAACCAAGTGTGAAAACACCAAGTCATTATTTATGTAGTGTGTGTATACATTATTATGTGTATATGAATACACAGAATTCAAATGAGCCATTTTAATCTAGCTAATTTCAAGATCTCAGTGTGAGATTAATCACATTAAAAAAATTATCTATACCCAATCTATTCTCAGTTTGGGTTATATATAAAAGCTATATTTATATATGATATAAATTATATACATATATACAGTATATACATGCAAATATTTCTTAAATATATACATTAATGTGTGTGTATTTATATATGCATACTGTATTATACAGAGAGCTGTAAATCTCACATGCTCATGTATGAATGCATGTTTAGAGCATTTTAACTGAATTTAGGACTGTGGTGGTGCTTAAGATATTGTTGGTCATTAAGTGTTTCTGTAAAAATACTGTTCAAAAACAAAAATATAAATATTATAGTGAATAGATCATATTAATTATTAATAAGATAATACTACTACTACTAATTCTACTATGAATAATATACATGCACTAAAGACTGATGAGCTGCTGGGACTTCATGAATATTAATCACGTTATCCAGCGGGGAGCTGAAATCAAAATAGTGAAGGTAATAGAATGAGCGCCAGCCAATGAGATTGCCATCTGCGCATTAGTTCCGCCCACTACTGCTTCTTAAAAGCTGAATAATTCCAAATGAACTCCGTTGTTTTGACAGGAAAATACAACAAAGACTAGCAGCGATGAAAGGGCCCTCGCACATGCACCGCCACCCGGTGGCCTCAGGAAAACAGTGAATAGTGGGCGACATGCATTTAAGCGGGTCAATATAGGAGAAATATGGCAAACTCACTTCAATGTGCCACACTTCCTTCTGCCAGCAGGTGGCTTTTTTTGACTATAACTGAATATTGGCATGTAGATGTGTTTAGATCAGGACTCTTATCAAGCATGTGAAGTTTAGTGCAGATCGGACATTGTATGCCTGACTCATAACTGCTTTCTGTTTCATGGCGAAACATCAGACTTTGTGAGGCTGCAACAAAGGCTCAATGAGGAGTTAATCACAATGTAAAACAAGGCATTTCCTGTTGCCCCCAGGTGGCGCTATGACTGTAAATGAATATTGGTGTGTAGATGTGTTCAGATCAGAACTCTAATAAAACATGTGACGTTTGGGGCAGATCAGACATTGTATGCCTGACTTACAACAGCTTCCTGTGTCATGGCGAAACATCTGACTTTGTGAGGCCGCCACGGACACGCCCTTCAGGGAAAACTCAAGATCTTCACAATATAACATCACCAAGGGCTTTAGATTAGACTGACCTAATATTAATGTGTTCTGGTTAAATCTCAATGAGGTGTTAATCACAATGTAAAACATGTTGATGTCTTCAGGAAAGGACTCTAATAAAACATGTGAAGTTTGGGGAAGATCGGAAATTGTATGTCCGAGTTACAACAACTTCCTGTTTCATGGCAAAACAACGAAATTTGTGAGGCCGCCACGACACGCTCCAGTGAAAACTCAAGATCTTTGCAATTTAACATCGCAAAGGCCTTTAGATTAGACTGACCAAATGCGATGATGATCTGATTAAATCTCTAGGCGGAGTTGATTAAAGAACAACGTCTGGTAATGGAAAAATTTGCATCAATTTTGCGAAGAAAATGTTAAATATCTCACTTCCTGTTGGTTTTCAGATTTCGTCCCAGGATACTTTTTTGTAGGTATTGGGCTGTTACATGTGTCTGCCGAATTTCATAGCTGTACGTGAAATGTAGCGGGAGAGGCACTACGTTGGGTCGCGCTGTCGAGCCTAATTCTGAATCCCATAACAGACGTAAATTTTCGCCACTTCTGACGCTTATGCAAAGTTTCGTGAGTTTTCGAGCGTGTTTAGGCCCCCAAAAAAGCGATTAATTCGGGAGAATAATAATAATAAATAAACTGAGCAAATCCAATAGGGTCCTCACACCATCGGTCTCTTTGCATGCGTGCATGTGTGTCCGCGGGCATCACGTGTGTGTGTGTGTTTGTGAGAGAGAGAGAGAAAAACACAGCGCTCCCTCAAAGCAGCGGCGAGTTTATGGTACGTCAAATACAGGTGTGCACACAATCCATAGAGCTGAACTGAAATAGAGAAACAGTTTCCCTCTCTGTCGAGCGATCTTTCAGTGTTCAGCGAGTGAAAATATATCTATGCTAAACTTATTCTTAGCCTCTAACACACACTGGCGAGTAAACTCTAAGCATTTATTAGCCAATGGCTAATGATAGATATTGTTTAGTCGCCCAGAGTGAAATATACTCGCATTGTAGAGGGTTGATAAATCAGCTCATCTTCATAAAATGGCACAGCTATATTTAAGATATATTCATATGTGATATGATCTGAAAGCAAAACAACGAAACTTTCAACATCAGTCAATAAGTTTGGACCGTAATAGAGCGAATAAACAACAAATAATTTTGCTACCTATAGAAATATCTGGTCTTCAAACCATTTACTAATATGAAAAAATGGGAATTGAAAATCTGATTCCAAACATTATATTTGACCTGTTTTGACCACATTCAAATAATAATTTGACTGAGATAGTCACAGAATTAGAGTCTGTATCAACTGTACTGTAATTAGGGCTGGGCGATATATTGAATATTAGCGATAATATCGCAATAATTTTGACAACGATGTAAAATTTGAAAATATCGTGAATATCGAATATTTCAAATTCAACATGCATACTTTCCCAAAAAACATTACCAGATAACGCAGAAGTCTGCTTCCACCATACATTAAACATTGGAAGCAGAAGAGTTAAATATATACGCGAAGCGCATGACAAAGAAAGCAACAGAAACATGCGCGCATGAGAGAAATAATAGGGACGTGCACGCGCTGCCGGACTCTGACCTGAAGCGCGCGCACACGCCTTTCAGACAACACACGATCGTGATTCAGTTCTTTCATGGATTATTGGGTTTCAGTGGTCAAACAAATGTAAAAATGCACGTCCTGGCGAGTATTCAGGTAAACACAGTAGTGTTTGTCTTTAGTGAACGACGTACAGATTTGAGTGAGAAATCGTGTTACAATGAATTTGGTCCGTGGAGATCTTAAAGGGCCGGACCTCATATTGTGTGATTTAATGTTCATCAAACAACAATGAAAAATAGAAAACCACCCCATGCTTGGCTAAACAACTTTGATATATTTATTAAGAATCAGTGCAGCCTATAGTTAATTTTTAGAGTTTTATATATATTTGATTTTTGGTCTATTTCTTGACTTGCTAATGTTAAATAGACCCACTGTAGCTGAAAATAAAGCACTGTTTTTGTCACATTGTTTGTAATTTGAATGTTCTGCTTATGTTTTAATATATATATATATATATATATATATATATATATATATATATATATATATATATATATATATATATATATATATATCTATCAAATAAAAAATCTATATTGTAGTTATAAAAGTACATTTAAAAAAAGATATAAAATTACTCTTATCACACTCTTTACTCTTATTACATCTTTATTTGTTTATTTAAAAGCAATTGGAAACATATCGAGATATATATAGAATATCTTAAAAATGTTGACAATATCGAGATGTAATCACCCAGCCCTAACTGTAATCCAGTTTTAAACAGTCCACCAAACCTTTATAGAACAAAATAGAATATACAAAAAACTTTCCACTGCATAATTGGGAATCTTAGGATGTGCTCCTATTGAGAAGCAGACAAAAGCCCTCTCAGGCAGTGTGAGATCTTGCACTTTACCTTTTTAAACAGACTTCCTGGCATTCATGTCTCTAAAGTTCCTTCCAAGAAATGTTCAAACCCGGATACTAATAGAATGAAGCAAATTTTTGAGGAATTGTTGCACATTTTAAAACCCAAATATATATATATATAAAAAATGTACCCACCCACAGAGCCTCCCCTCGAACAAATCAGAACAGAAGTGGTTGAAAGTGGACAAAAAAAGACGGATTAAAACACCAGGTGTAAATGGGAATGTGTCTCCTTTTTCTACATCCGATCGACCAAAGTGTTTTTGCTATGGTATTTTAAACCATAGGCAAAAGTTCCTAGCCTATAGATTTTTGTTCATAGTATTCAGCTACAATGAAATGTTTTGCAATAAGTTTTGCAATAATAAAAAAAAAATTGTAATTTTTTTTTTTTACCTTATTCAAATTCAAACGATACCCAACCCTAGTTACAATCTACTGGAAGATACTTAGAAGCCTTTAACCTAATGACTGCATAATCACCATATTTTTGCCCTTGACTGGTCTTGGTTGCTTCTATTACTCTCATTTGTAAGTCGCTTTGGATAAAAGCGTCTGCTAAATGACTAAATGTAAATCACCAGCTATTATTAGAGCACTTCTTGTTATTAACTAATTCCATTTAAGATAAATATTAAGGGTGACGAGATCTCGTGCCGCATTCAGCACCACTGCTCCCTATTCACAGAGTATGCACGATCGCGAAATTGAAAGTGAAAGTAAACAGCGCGCATTCAAATGCAATTTCAATATGTTACCGCTGTTTGAAAGCAACTCCCTGAGGCATGCCAATTTCTCCTAATATGAAAGCTATCTAGTTGTAACCATCTCTTAGCTCTGGATCATGCTTGAAGAAAAAAGCATTCTCTATTTACACTTTGAATATTGAGCACTTTGATTATGTTTATTGTTTGCACTTAATATCTATGATCAATTTGTGGGAAGGAGTTCAGTTAGGAGGTCAGCAGAAGCTCATAAATCATGTGCAGTTCTAAGGTCTGAAGAGACAGGCATACAGGAGAGAAGCCAGTCAGTTGAGTTTGAGCAAAACCTTTACAGTGCTTGAGTATTGTTGTCTTTTACTGCATATGACAATTCATACTCAGAAAGTAGAACTGAAATGACATTCATTACAAGATGATGAGTTAAAACATTTCATATGCATCTGCAAACATTTTTTCTAGTCATATATTTCATCATTAAGGATTTCTTAAAATGTAAAAAATCTTGTCTCGTCTCGTTCAAGTGAACTCAATTTCGTGTCTAGTCTCATGAGATAAGCGTCTCATCACAGCCCTAATAAATATGTAAGTCCCAAAATGGTTTTCGCATTTCAAAAACAGAAAAAAAGTGAACTAGTTCCTGGACATAAAGCACATGCAAATATAAATGCACTTAATCAAATGTTTCTCAAACAATATAAATTAATAAAACATTTTATAAGGTCAAAATATTTGACATTAAGAAACAAATAGACCTTGGAAAACAGTCATGGAGGTCTACAAGGTTCCTCTCTGTGATATTTCCATTTTTTATATTTGTCACAAAAAACAAACCAAAACATTTTGAGTTCTGTATTCTGTAAAACAGGTTGCATAGCTTCCGCTTCAGGTTCATTGATTGTACTACACTGCATACATGTTACTCAAGATGACTGTTGGTATATATATATATATATATATATTTATTTTTTGCACATATGCTCCTAAATTGAAAAACATTGAAGCGCATTTAGAAAATTGTGGGGTGCAATGAAAAAAGTACACTTTATAAGACTTTGTGATATTTTAGTTATCATTGAGGTAGTAGTTTGTAAATATTGTTTAGAGTTGATTTTTTTTATTTCTATTTCTGTTTTAGTTAGTATATCAGGTTAAGCTAAAGCATCAGCATTAGTTCATAAACAACTGCCTGGCATAAATGTGCGCTATTCAATGATTGTGAAACGCTCTGAAGCAGTCTGGATCTCTTCCCTAATCGTCCCTTCCTAACATTTGTCTTGTTTTTATTCATTGGCGAAACAGTAGATTTATCATCATAGTTTTTTTCAGTGAAAAAATGTTGTTGACGAAAATTATATATACTTTTTACATTATTTAAGGTAAAATTGGTTAAAACCCACAACATAATGTGGGGGGGGAATAAATTAATAAACTAAAAACATGTTAATCACTAAGGAAAGTCTATTCTGTCTATATGAATTTTCTTTTTTTATATATTTCATATATTTATATATCACTGATCTGCCAATATATAAAATGTTTGCATACAAGTCAATCAGCTGTCAGTCATGTTTAACACACTTTTTGCTGCAAATCCCTTTAATCTGCTTTGATTCCCCTCCACCCTCCCAAACCAGCCAGCACCAAAGGACTGTCTGAAAGCTCTGCTCTTGACAGCGCAAGATCGCAGATCTATGCGGCATGACATGAACGATCACACTCAAAAAAACAAACTGGATCAGCCTTTGTTCCTGTGCCTAGCTGTCAGAAAGCAACTTGACTTTGTGTCGTACTGAAAGTTGATTGCAAACAGTGAAATTCATGTGCAGAAGTGTAATGAAATTTATTGAAGGCACTTGGAAATCTTGTTCAGGGGTTGCAAACACTTTGAGAGATGACAGGTTTATTAATCTGCTATCTTTTGAAAAAACAAAAAAAAACAAACATTAAAATACATAATATTTAGGCCAAGCTAATTTTTTACGCTAAAACTCAGGAACATGTCTGCTGTTACAGTGAGAAACGTATTGATATATATTTAGTAGTGGTGTAATGGATCACAAAACTCACAGTTCAGATAACATTACACATCACAAGTAATGGATTGGATAATTTTTCGGCTCAGAAAAAAAGGGTGAGGAGACTATTTTAATTTGCTTTCCATTTATTACATGAAAACTTTTGGTGTTAAACTGTTAACATAACCTATATGGTTTATAGGTTAACAAGGAATTTTTGGTGTTAACAAAAATAACCTATATGGTTATGGTTTTAACAAATATAAAATAAATAACCAGCTGAATAAATCAAAGTTAAAGTGGTTTTTTTTAAAGATTAGGATGTCAACATTCTCAGGGGAGAGTAGACATATGTGTTGACTTTTGAGACTTTACATTATATGCATCTGTGGTGGAATTACTAGATTTTCGCATTGATCATGTTTGTTTTAACGTGGAAAATGTGCTGTCCCTTTAATTCAGAGCGTCCTGCACAGCAAAAAATAGATGCGGAAACGATCGCTGCTGTATACGCACCGCACCTGGAACACACTGACGGGCCGAAACCGTGTGCAGTGTGAAAGCTGTAATCCATTAACATGGGTACGGAAAAAAAATATGCACTGCAAAAGGAGTATATGTGTGATACGAGCGTCAGCATGTGTCGGTTCAGATGCGTAGCCATGCTCGATGTATTGCCACTTTCATTTGGCTTTCTCGTGCCACAGTGCCTACTGTCACAGTTTTGTCCACCACCCTTCTTCCATCATCATTATATTTTATGGTGAAGGCAAAATGCTCTCATACATGCGATTTGAATGATGCGGGAGGCTTTTCAAGTTCTTCTGATCCTCCGCTAGCCATTGTTGACTGATTAATATGTTCATGTGAACACAAGACTGCGGTGTGTAGTTTCACTGAAACTCTGCATTGAGTTTTAAAGGAACAAAATTACTTAAAAAAGTCTTTTACTCTGCGATCGCTAAACAATTAAGATTAATGCGCAAGTTAAAAAACCCCAGCAATAAATCCGCGGGTAACGTGCTGTCACTTTAAGAGCTAATGCATGGTTCCAATATCCATGATACAAACCTGTTTACATTCACTTAGACATCACTGACTGTGTTAAGGCGAGTACTCACCAAGAAGGGCATTCTGACATCATTTTCAACGTTTCTGACAGAAAAAACAAAAAAATCCAACTCGCGAGCTGATTGAGAGGCGCTTTAGAAAACCATCTCTCAGAGAGTGCCTGAGTACTACTCTGAATGCTTTAAAACCGATAAATGCTTAAATTGCCAACTGACATGTCGGTAGCGCTGAATCACTGTCTCACAGAAAGTTTTCAAATGACTGATTTGATCTGATAATGTGTGTGGATTCATTTGCTCATTCAACCAACAAGCTAATTGTTTGCAGGACTTTCCCACCTTATAAGTGTGAAACCTGCAGGAATGAGTAAAAGTTCACAAGATGATAGCGAGAGAGCAGACACAATAAAGGTCTCGTGCTATTCTTCTGGCATGATCATTTTATTAACAAAATATCCCACCACTCTGTGTTGCGTCCAAGTTGCAATCAAAATTGGTAGTCTAAAACGCAAAATGTTTTGCCACAGGACAGCAACTGCAAGTACATTTTCAGTCATCTTTGCAGGAATGCATCTTTGCAGGAATGAAGACTGTACAAAAGAACATTTCTCTTTAGCAACACTGAAAATATATAACAGGCACAACAATGCCAGTATAACCATAGATATCTATGGGTACAAACATGCATCACATGACTAAACATGCTTCATAGTTTTCAAATACCTCTGTTTTCACAGTCCACACTACAATGCGAAAATTACGTTTTTAAATGTATCCACTTGGGAGAGCGTTTAAAAAAAAAAAACGTCTTCAATGTGGACGGAAGGCCAAACCATAAAGAAAAAGATGCCTTACTCGATCATGATTTAATCGTCTGTCAACAAAAAACAGAAAAACTACAGCACAGGTCAAAGCAGACTGTTAGAGGACAAAGGCAGCACATTTGATTTCAAATAGCCCTTCCGTCAGCAGTGGTCAAACCGTGGTTGTAAATTATTCACAGAGGCATCTGCATCTTGGGCAACAGTGGCTGCAACCTGCCTATGTCATGGAAGTCCAGTACGCGAGGATCAAAATACACTGCGAAGCAACACAAGGTCAAGCTATCAATCACACATTAGTGCTTTGGGCAAAATAAAAAAAATGGAGAGAATCAAATTATAATGCGTTTGTATTATCAAGATTGCATGGATCAATACAGAATAACTTTATACAAAGGACTCTCCATTTTTTAAACTCTCTTCCTGTGCACAGAAAGTGCATTCTTCTTTTGTAGTCCATCTGAATTTGTTTGACTGTGACTTTACTTAACAGGGTGAATGAGAATTGTTTTATAATGGTGCGACAAACTGCACAGCACACGGATTCATACAGACATTTGATACTGGACGAAAACATCCATCTGACTGGCATTAAAGAAACATGGTGCAGCCGAGAACACTGATTACATCTGGGTGAAGATAATTTACTGAGATAAACCAATGAAGGAAGACTAAGGTCAAGTACAGTAAGGCAGAAGTTGTGACACCTACTTATTTTGCACATTTATTTCCTAATGCAACAAGAATGCACAGATGAGTAAACCAGTAAACCAGGATATTTGATCAGCTAAGAACAAAAAAAAAAGGAAAAGCTGAACCACCCACTTTAAAATAAGAGATCACATATTTACTACTACTACTAATAATGTTATTATTTTAAAGAACAGCAGTAAAAATACAGTAATGTATGTCTTAATTTCTTGGCTTTCAAAAACAACAGATAGAACTAAAGCTTCTCGTTTGTTGACAATTGATTTGGAAACCAATTTAGGAAGATGGCTGGCAGATGCTATGTTTTGAAATGCAGTATAAGCGACCCATGCACTGACTGCACTTGCAGAAATGTAGTTTGTGAGGAGCAGCATTTACTGTGAACGGGCCGCTGAAAACACCATCAACTTCTCAGCATTAATTCTCCCTCGGGATTTCCAGAATCAGATAACAGATCATGTGCAATATAAATGCACTAAAACACATACAATACACAGATCTAATCAGTTGCAGTTTGTAAATAAATAGTCAAATGACCCCTGGTTAACTATTTAACCCAAAAGTGTAATAGACTTAGGGCTTCAAATATATGCAATGATGTGAAATGAATTAGTTTAACCCTTTGATGTGCTTATGCATTTTGGCTGGCGTTGAGCCAGAGACAGACACACTCAGCACTCGTCAAATATTACAACTAGAGCTGCACAATTAATCGTTAAAGATCCCAAACTCATTCCTAAATGACAACAATTCACCTGTGTCTTATTAAACCTTTGACAAAATTCGAACAGAAACATTTAAATCTGCATTGGTGCTGCCACTTAGAGAGAGCAGTGTATTAAACAGCTTCACAAACCATCTTTTCAACCACACAGTAGCACTATTTCTGTGTTATTAATATTCATATTATCACAGAAGAACTGCAATGCTAAGAATGTTTTTCTGCTGGCCTGGTCGTATTCACCCGCAGATTCACCGGTGCTGCAGTGGGCGCAAGCTGCGAGGCGCATGGCTCAAACATGCTCTCTGCACTCGGTTAATAAGCATTTAAAGTCCTTGCTGGTTGTTTCAAATATCTGATGGATGAACACATGCCTCCATTGGACTCATTTATTTAATAACATGCTGTCAATTTTGATAAAACTTCCCAATGTTAAGGACATCAGCATTTTTTTTATAAGTCGCCGAATGTGGTTGTGAGTGCTGAAAATGTGCAGGCTCATATTAAGCAGCGCTGCAATACTAGCCATTTGCATCTGCTCTAGAGTTTTGTTTTGTGTGAAACATGGCAGGGAATTAGGGAATTAGGAACTTAAATACTGCATACTCTACTTAATCGTTTACATCGGCACCTCGTTCCAGCCCTATCCGACAGATTCAGTTCTCAGAAGAGTGGTGCAAACTAACATTGCATGTTATAAATCAATTAACATGATCATTATAAAGGTGTTTAAATGACAAAACACATTCACTTGAATATATTTAAGAATCTGAATATATCAGATTATATCAGAGAGTTAATCCAAATGAACATGTTCTAGAAAGACTAAATTAGCACATTATTTCAGAAATAACAAGAAACCAATAGTTTGTGTCTATTTCCTTCTGCACCTTCATTACAAGCAATAGCCTTGTACTAGTATGGTCACTCATCACAAACTTACAAAAAAGAACTAAGCGAGTAAGATGAAGGTGGACAGACTTTTTTTTAGTCTCACAACAAAAACCAGCTACTGTATAATCCAAATGCACATTTATCAATTTGCCCGTCAGCAACCCTGTTGTGGCTGTACAAAAGAGGATTTCAGGAGTAAATATATGTTATCCACAACAGAGAAAGATCTTTGTTTTGGGGATTTGTTTTAGAAGTTGTGTCGCTGTACAATGACTCCAGTTAAGCTGTCCGGGTGTTATACAAGAGAAATACATGTAACCCTTTCTTACCCAAAACAGCTGTGCTGACAGATTACTGTGAATAAAACAGATAAAGAGGAACCAACCTTACTTCCATTCTGCACTCCAGTCAGTATGTAGTTTAGAACAGTGACACAATCACAAGTGCACATAACGCTGTGTCATTTTAATGCATACTGTTAAATGAGGATGCATTCTGGAAGGCACACAAACTTTATTCTTTGCTTTAAATGTTAATCTCACAAGGCACTCAATTCCAGCAAAGCTCTCATGAAAAACAGCTGACCATGGCATTTATAATAGCTGGTAAATATTTACAAGAAAAACAGATACAGGAAACAGAAGCCACTAAACAAAGTTCAGAAGTTCAACAAAGAAGTTTGCGGTCAACATTATAACAAAATAATCATTAGGGTTGGGTACCCGAACTCTGTATGTTTAATGGCACCGACCAAATTATGTCTGTCCTACCGAGTACCGATTCACATTAATATCAATCGATGCCAAATTTTGGTACTTGAGAACGCATCTGGTGATATAGTGTCTGTGAATATTAAACCTAAAACGTACTATTTAAATATGAATTCTGCATGTCTCTGTGTGAATAAATGAATCGCACAGATGCGTGGTTGCATTTACCACACACACACTGAAGCGTGCGCTACGGTCACGTGTTTCCATCTCTGACGTCTGAGGACATGAATGCATGAATGTCATCTCCAGAGCCACTGAGAGTCACTTTATGAGCATTTACTGTTTAATTTGAGAAAAACTCATTAACACATAAACTCAAAGGTCTTTCCGGCAACCCGTCACAATAAACGTTTGTTTTAACTTGACAAATATATTACTGTTGTACAGTAGAATTTGGATAAGTCTCAATGTAATAATAATACTAAAACTAATGTAATAATAATAAATTATCATCAAAAATTCTCTTTGTTTTATATTACAGTAAACAAACATCACAGACAATGGCAGACAGCAACTAAGGCAGCTCTGGCATAATGTCAATAACACTTCTGTAAATGACTTACAGTCTCATTACGATTATTGAGGGAAATATCACTAAAGTATACCGGAAAAAGGTACTGCTGGGTTCCGGCCCAGAATTTCAGGTACCGGTACCAGTTAAAATGTCAACAGTAACCAACTCTAGTTATCAAATTATCATCCATCAGATCTGAGTTAAAGCTGTTATCAAGATTATTATTGTTATTAGTAGTAGTCTTAATAATAATAATAATACATGTATCTTATAACAACTTTCAGGTTGTAGGTTTATAACAACTTCAAGGTAATAGGTTTACCAGTGGCTTTATACTTCATGAACTGGCATAAATGCATTAAGTGTGTTTGCTAACTGCTACTGTCTACTAAATGTAACGCTGTGCCAAAACTCAAGTGTGGATTTGTAATGCATCAATAAAAGCTAAAAGCGTAAGCTTTTCCCTTTAATGCCTTGATTTCAACCAGAGCACATAGTTCAATCTGATCGCACATTCAATTATTAGACTAGAAATTAAAAGTAATAAATAAATAAATAAAAATTGCAAGTTATCCCTTCAAACGAACATAAAAATATGTTTGAAAACAATAGCAAATGTTGTAGCTGCATTGCACCTACTAAGCAAAAAAATATATTAGAAAAACACAGTTTCTGTCATTCTTCATTGATAAATCTATTGAATCTCCATTAAATAAATTCACAAATTCCTTTTTATGCTTTCAGTTTCTCGGTTTGCTTTTGGTCAGATGTTGCCAGTTGTGATTTATTTTAAGAGTCGTGGCGTTTAAGGCACAATTCACATTCGCGCTCAGACTTGATTCTCTCAGCAGGCATAGACTCATGCCTGGGCAAAACTTCTGTGAAAGCTTACATGCAGCACACAAAATCAATTATTTCTGGTATCTGATTCTGAACAGTAGCAAGCATGGTCCAAATACAGACAAAACATTCAGTAACATCCTGAAGTAACTTTAATAGGCATTCAGTTGTGTAACACAAGTATACAACACAAATCCATAAACACGCTTCAAACTACAATCAGGTGAAAGGTTCCTCATATCACTACAAGCAGGTCTAATCATTTATATATGCTCGTCCCATTAGTTTACACCGATTCCTTTGAGAGAGCACGTGCAATGTGACCCATAAGATATGGTTTCCCATGTTACCCAGATGCTCCTGCCTTTACGTTTGCCTTTAGACTGATATAAATACAGAAGCAATGTGCTCAAATATAACATTGTATTGATTAATTGTCTCTGTAGCCAAAAGAGTGCAGAGCTGTGTGGGCAAGTGCGATCCAGGATGAGGGATGTAGTGGGAACACATTGTACAGTACTTATGCATTTTTCAATAAAAGCTAAATTCAAACCTTGATCACAGACTCTGTAAAGACACATCCACTGTTTGCCTTGCTATCGCTTAAATATGCCTGAATAAATATAATCATAAAAATGCACATCATGCTCATTTAACTTCAGCCATATCTTATCTAATGTTCTCACATGCAAATATGACCTTTGGCCTAGCCGGCCTCATCAAATGATTTTTTCCTCCTTTTTAAACCACTCATATGCTAAACGTAACCGTCCTTATCTATGAATAATTAAAAATTAAGAGCTACCAGTAGAGGGAGTTTACATGCAACATATAAAACATGCATGCATAAGCAGCAGCAGCCAGCACAATAATATTGGCCAATATTATACGAACATACAGTAGTTCAATACACCACTAGTGTGTTTTCTAAACTCTACTGAACAGGTCTTCGTGTTGGAAACTTGTCAAACCAGTCACTGAGAAAATAAACTGCACAATCCTGGCAGTAAACGCTGCTCCTTTATGGTGCATGCTCAGATTATATTCAGATGGTGTTATGTAGCTATTTTACGAGAAACCAGTGAATTCGATCTCAATGCGGAGTAACACGAGACACAGCCTCCGGTGGCACATACATACACAGAAGAAAAAAACATGTCACGATACAAACAAACACTCTGTATATGCATATTGCATTTAAAGGGGTCACAACATATAATACCCACCTGAGGAGCAGGAGATGAGGAACACTCCAAAAGCAAGCTTTGTTGCAGGTCCCATTTTTCAATCTTCTGTCTTGTCCTACAAAATCCAAGAGTCTCTGCATTCAAGTTTCCCCTCGAACTACTGATCAGCAGTCAGTGAAACACATCCATGTCACCGAGTCAGTGATATATGGCAGTGCACAAATCCAATGGCAGTTTATAGTCCTCAGATTTAGCGACTGGGAAACGGCATCAAAGTGTCCACTAGTGATAGTTCATTCAAAGCAGGCGAGCTTTTAGAAATAAAGTGATATATGGCTGTCTATGCAGTTTTCCTGAAAACCCATATCAATAACGAGGAAATTCCAACGCGTACGAATACTATCTGTACAATGTTGCCCTGTCGCGCGCTCAGAATAAACGAGCCCCTCCAATAAGATCTTTCAGTAAATGGGCCATCTCCCATTTCCAGTGAACAGAACTGGACAACCTATGCATAGAACCCGCCATAAAATATACACGAAATAGTGTTATTAATGCAAAGGAACTGATATTTCAAGCAGAGCAATGTCTTTAAATCACACCCACCTGAAAAGTCTATGGCCGAACACTAAATGCAAACACATTACGGGGATAAAAATGGAATTAACATCCCTAAACGATATTTCCACATCACGCTTACTTCGCTTATTTTTCTTTCAAAATATATCTTGTACAAAAGATCATGGATAAAGAGAAATAAATGGGGTCACGCGCACGATTCAGCGCACGCGCGAGCTCAAGTTGACAGTGAAGGACTTAAATATGGCCAAACGCGCTATATCCACATTTCCTTCGGGTGTTAATGACTCAAACCTGTAATTACCAACCTCACAAAGCTTTTCCAGAACTGCTAAGGTAGGTAGTTAAAAAAACAGTCGTTTTAAACTAAGACATGTCGACGGCTGAATAAAGCTTAGCATGTAACGTTACAGCCTCTGAAATAACTTCATCAGCCCCGTCGGGAATATGACCCCAAAAATGAGACGGAATTGACAGATAACGTCACTAAATGTAATCCTTCAATATGTATTTTCCCGGTGTTCGCAGTCGGTTGACTTTTAGAGCGGTCGGAACTCTATTTATCGCGATTTCGCTCTCCGTTGCTGTCAGTCACCGTTGGCTTACTGTATTCAAGATGGACGCCCGGGCGGATTGTTTTTGTTTTTTTCTGTCCTCCACTGCCTTTACCCGCCCATTTTTACGTAGGCTAGGCACCGTGCCGATTGACAAGCGCTTTACCCAATCAGAATCGCATATGTAAATAATTGAAACCAACCATAGTGCTTCACATAAACCCAGCCCTCTCTATGAGGGGTTTGTATGTGGCAGTAGAATGACGAAGGTTGGCAGTAAAATATTCACTGTATGTTAATAGTAGTTTAGGATACCTGTGATGTAACACCCTCTAATGTATAAAAAGGTGAATTAAAATGCAGAATTCTCTTTCATTGTATGTTGCACTCTATTGGGAAGACTATAATTCTCACATGGGGAAGTTGTCACCGGTTTTTATATCTTAATAACCCTAGGTTTTGAGTGAGAATTCAAATCACAGAAGTGTGTAATTTCTCTATGCATAGAACCCACCATACAATGTATGTAACAATGTTGTTATTAAGAGGAGCTAATATTTCAAGTAGAGCAATGCCTCCAAATCACTCCCACCTGAAAAGGCAGTAGAAAAAGCAGTTAATGCAGTATACTAAATGCATGCACATTTACGGGATAAACATTATGGGAACACTTTATTGCTATAATTCACTTTAGGCATATTCTACTTACGATAAGTAACTTTGCAACATGTCAACTACTAGTCATTATAGTCTGTTGGGGGACTGTCAAAATAAAGTGTTTATAAAGATATTAAGGAGACAGTCTCTAAGTAACTATGCAAGTACATGCAAATTATTTTTTCTAACCCTAACAGTCTACTTGTACTCTGAGAGTTCGTTGACAATGACATGTTGTTATTTATTTATTTTTAGATAGATTTAAACATCGTCATAAATTGCATTACTAATTACTGAAGTGTTACTTAGTCCCTCTTCAAGAATTACTAGTGATCTGGACTAGATCAATAGGAAGCTAGGCTAGTTCTTGAAGATTGTCTTTTTTTTAAAACTCTGAACATGGTCATAAAATACATCATAATTACTCAAGTATTATTTAGTCACTCGGCAGTGAAACAATTGCTCATGTCTCAGAGATACACGTTAATGCTGTGATTAGTAATTCATTGGTAATTCTTTATCATTTTTCATAGTTATTAGTTCTTAATGAGGCCAATCTTATTAAGTTCTTATTGATTACCTAATAAGGAACTAACTACTAAACTAACTAATACATTTGATATTACTTACTTATTGGTTAATTGTTTCCATATTAGTTAATAGTAGTAGCTGAAGTGTTAGTGTAGTGTTATCATTTGTCCTGCATTACTTCCTGCATAGTTACCTATTAACGACAGACCATTATTTTAGTGTTACCCATAATTATTATACTATACAAATTTAGCTGAAAAGCAAGCCTTATAATCCAGTTGTTAAGTCTGCTGTCACCGTTTCTGGGTCCAAATGCTGTAACAACAAATTAATATACACTTATATTGTGCAGTAGTGCTACTGAAAAATCATAATCCTAACATTTATCTCCATAACAAAATCTCGTTTGGCCACACAGTGATTAATCTTTTCTGAATCTCAAAAATGTTGGTGTCCAGACACCGTCAGTCTGAAGACTACACCTTGTCATAAATTTGTGTTATAAATGAATAGTGCTCATAAACAGTTTTTAAGATAGTACAGAGTAGATGCTTGTACACAGAAAAAGTTTTCGACATGTCACAGGCTGTTCGATGGCATGTCGCTTATGACAACTTACCCCATGGCGTGACAATATTACCGCTATTGACATGGTTAATAACAGTGATAATGTTCAAAAGCTTTTATATAGCTAAGACTTTAACCCCTGGTTTCACAGACAGGGCTTAATAAAATGCATGTTTGAGCTGTTTTAACTGATAGCAACTTTCACTGAAATATCTTAAAATATGTCAGTGCCATTGTTTTATCTCGAGATGCACACCAGGCATTTTAATAAAAGCTACTCAAATACCCTAATTGAACTAAGGCCTAATCCTGGCTTAATCTAAGCCCTGTCTGTGAAGCCGTGCCTAAGATATCTGCATACAGTAATTTATTTTAACAGGAATCATATGAAAGGGAAATTATCACAGAAACACAATGAGGTAATGATTAATTTATTGTTTTACTCTTACTAAAAACCATTAAATGCCTGCATGGTTAATGAGAAATCTTTTTCCATTGTTGTTGTCAGCATTTGATGAAAGAAAAACAGCTTGTGGATGTTTCGCCTTAATAGCATTATTCCCGCTAAATAAAATAAATTATTTTCTTTTGTTTCATAAATGTTCACCCAATGATTTTTTTTGGGTCATATTTTGACAGGAACGTCTGAATTCATAAGAAGTTAATGTGGACTCATACTTCAGTTCACATGAGCTATTTGTATACCTCTGTGATAAACAGTTGTTGATTTTAAAGCTGCTGTCCGTAACTTTTTTTTGTGTTCAAGATTTACAAAAATTATACAATGAGAATGTTCAACATGAATTCATTTTCCAAACCGTATTTTTGTCTTACTCTGACCCATTATGGTACACTTATAATAAGTGTTTATATTGGGACTATTTCAGACCGGTCTGGTAGGAACCGCTGCGGAGGAGCACAGTCCCTGCGTGACTCGCCATAGACATAAACAGAAGTAGCTCCGGCTGCAATGTTCTTCCGCAAGACGCATGCAGTTCTGTTTATTAATCCCTAAAGTGCAAAAAGTTACGGACTGCAGCTTTAATATGCTTTTTAAATCTATTGTGATGTTGTCATGATCAGGACCAGGGTTGGAAATTAGCGGGTGGATTGGAAAACATTTTTATTGGCTACTACTTAAAACATTCCTTGTAACGGATTTGACAGCTTTTGTCAATAATGCACTTTTGTTGAGTAACTAATTTGATTGGTTTTCAGCGCTATGTGTCACGGCGCTGAACAGACCATAACCCATATGATATAAGTAACAGCTGAGGTACAGACCAAAGGAAAATTATCAGTTAAAAAAATATGTCGACATATCCCCGGTGTTAAGAGGCCCGCCGCGGAGTCAGCAGTAGCTATGAATGTAATTTTTTTTTAGGGAGAAGTAAAGAAAAAGAGACGGTACTTTTCGAACAAGTGGCGCATTGATGTTAAAGGGAAAAACGAGGGAATGGTTAGCCTACCTTCCCGACGACCAGTCCATGCACTGTAGTTACTGTCGAACCCACGCGTTGTCAGAAAATGCGAACTATTTGTTTCGTTAGAGGAACAACTAACCTTAAATTAGAGGCAATAAAAGACCACAAGTGATCCAAGTCTCATATCAAGTGCACTCCCATACAGCCAGTGTTAGACAGTAGCAAGCTACAAGTAGCGACTACTAACGTTAGCTTAACTACATTTTTCAGTAGCTTGTCAGTAGCTCGTAGCTCAGTTACTTTTAAAACAGTGTAGCTTTTCCAGTAGCTAACTACTTTATCCAGTAAGTAGCGGTGTAGCGTGACCAAAAGCTACGAGACAGAAAGAACGAGCCTGTAACGAGCAAAGCTCAATAATCCGCTCTATGACAGCGTGCTCCACTCATGACCCGCTCACCGGTAAAACAACGTTCGCTCAAATCCCGCTCCACCATGACATTTGTCTGTACTGTAGCCTACTATACCTGTTGTGGCCATTAAACAATGTATTTTGTTTCATATTTATGTTTAAATATTATAATGTTATTTTTTAATTTCATCTAGACTATACTGATTATGAAAAGTGCAAACATGCGTAATATATGTTGAGTGGACATTTAGTGGGTCAGAAAAATTATTGACCACTTCATTAGGTTTTGTTCTGTAGAAAGCCTTTCTTTAAATTTAATTTCGTTTTGTATAAAGTGTATCTTAATTTTAATCATTGTTTCATCAGCTAATTGCCTGGATTTAATAAATAAGAAGCAAATAGACCATATCAGACAATAATTGTGATATGGAGGCGTGACATTTGACGTGTCATAAATAAACTGAAAATCAGCAGGGTACTTGCCTCACAGACAAGAGAAATGTGTATAGAAAGCTTGAAATGTCCACTTTTAAATGAAACAATTCGAAACAAAAAGAAATAGGCAAGCAAAGCGCACTGTTCGTGCGAGCAGCTCATGACTGGCGTCTCGGAGCGTTTTGTTCAAAATGCTGCACTCCATCACTGCACGTGCTTAAGTTTGACATGCATCATTTAGATTAATGAGAATTCTATTCAGAACATCCATGCGATCGGCAAAAAGGGCAGACCTTTTCGGGACTATGTTAATATGTATTAATAATTAAAAAAATAATGTATTGGAGCAAATCAAAATATGCTAGTGCTAGTGGCTGGCAAAAAAAATAAATAAGTGGCTGGTAAAATTGGGTGTCCACCAGCCATGCGGCTGGTGGGGAAAAAAGTTAATTTACCACCCTGATCAGGACTGACCATTGTATGAAGCAGCGTTGTGTATTTTAATTTAATCTAATTAAAAACATGTATTTTTATTCAATTTAAATGTACTATAACAAATCATCTAGTGGCTTGAGATACTAACCAGACAATTTTTAAATGAAAAGCATCATAAATCTACATTACAAGGTCTCCACAGAGGACTGTTCTTAGTGATTTGTGTGCTGCTCTCATTGTAACATAATAGCAACTCCCAACCTGGCCCAATGCAGCCTATGTAATCTGATCCACAAATATTCACACATAATCCTGATGCCCTATTTAACCATAAGCATTTTTTTTCATTGCTGCAGTGATCTGAACCTTTGTTGAAGTCTTTCTGTTTCTGATACAGTGCATGCAGTAAAAAGCTGGAAGTTTTGGAACTAAATGTAAAAAGATTAATCTGGAGCACATATTTCACAAATAAAATGTCAATTTTCCACCAACCTGAGGTGACTTTGGAAATATTCAAACTAAGCTATTGTGAAGGTCAAAGACATATGATCAATGACAGTGCCCACCGCACTTTGTCTCCCTCTCCTGATATTTCAAACCCGAGAGAATGCTGAAGAACGCTCTTTTCTACCTCCACACCTCCTCTTTCCCTTTTAAAATGAACCAATGCAGCTCCATAGATGGATAGATAGTGTGCACATCTGTTTTAACATTATTGTGGAAGGCCATGTAAAAAATAATATACTTTTGACAAAAATTACCCAAAAATGATATTATTATTATTATTATCATCAATAATAATAATATTAATAACAGGGTTTCTGTGGATCTTAAAAAGGTCTGAAAAAGTTTGAATTCACAAAATCAAGGCCTTAAATCAGAGCAAAAAGATAATTTTCATATTTTGTCATTTTGTATCTCCAGTAAGATTTTTACGAATGTTTACACAATTGCACTGGAAAACAAGACAAAAATACTGGGGAAGAACATCACTTTTCTGCAGTGTAATCTGAAGGTACAGTAAAGGATATTTTCATAATCTATTTATTGGGAGCTAAGCAATTCCAGCATTTTTGTTTTGTTTTTGTTTTGAAAAACTAATTAGATGTAATAGAGATTTACTGGAAGTTGTATTTTCCAAACTCTGAATTGTTGCTAATACAACTCGTTGGGTTTCTTCCTATAGAGAACATATTGGCATATAGTTTTTCCTTCAGTTTATTCCTTAAATTTCCCTTACTTGGTCTTAAGAGTTTTAGTAGTAGTAGAAGTAGTACAATACATACATTTTGGGTTATATATTTCTGACATGTCCTTTCATGTAAAACAGTTGCATGTACAGACTACAGAGCATCTTTTCTACCATCCCACCACACTGGCATTGATAGCAGTTCACTAGGCCGTCATCTGCTATGTGCTGATCAACAGGAATTATTTCTCAATTGCTCAAGGCCAGAGCAGTGTTGTCAAGCAATTACAAAGATTCCTTGCCATTGTCACTACCAACCAGGAAACGTCATTGGTCCATATTGTGCAGCTAATGATTTTGAATGTATGGTTTATAATCTAGAATGGAATTACTCTTTTGTGGCCTTTGAGGGACTGTCAACTTGACTGTGAGTGGCTGTTAAGTGTTTATCTTCTCTCCAGCTCATCGTAATTAAGAGCTAGAAAATGGAATTTATCTGCAGCAGCCGTGCGCTCCCATGGAAGGTCATTACAGTAACCCATTGAAATGACATTCCCTCACGACACGTGCCATTTTATCGACCTTGTGACACACAGGAACCTCTTTGCTAAGACAGTCACAGGCACCGCACAATGCTCGCGTGGATACTTAACACATACTTCGACTGACATGTTGTCAGCACAGTGTCTCAGTGACAGCATGCACACATGCTCTCTACTGGACCACGGAGAATATTCTGCCTTGTGGGTTGACTGCCGGATTCACATGCCTAACATATCTCTTCCTGTGAGTTCATTAACTTTTAATCAAAGTTCTAAACGTGCCGGGGATTATCCTGATAAATTTCAAAGGGAGCATGTGAGATGGCAGCGCATCTGTCGGTGCTTGTCATACCGGTCGGACCGGGCGCCCTTGGGCGGATGGACATGTGGCTCTTCTGTGTGGCTAATTAACATTTCCCTTGGTGCTTTGTCTGCCACTGTCGCAATAATTATGCACAACCTACGATCAGGCCCCAATCACAATGGACCTGGCTCTGTGTATTTGTACTAACATCAGGCTAAATCAATGAATTACTGTGTCAAAGATGAAATCAGCCAGATTGCGTATTTGGTGCAAACATAACCCCTGCCTGGAAAATGAGCTCTAAGCCACATTCTTACGTCTTATATTACCTCTTCCTGCTCGTGGCTAAGCGCATAGCCTAAGCGCTGGCAAATCACATTACATCCTGTTCTCTTAAAGCACATTAATGCTGAGCCTTGACACGTGACAAGAATACCCCTATTCATTCACCATAACAGCAAATCAAGGCATCATCTTCCACTTCCCTTTCATTTTCCTTTGATTTAATTATTTTATGGCAGACTTAACGAGGCCCTATCATTTATCTCTGAAAGCTGTAATCAAGTCTCAAATGCTAAATTACAGCTATTCCGCTGGCCGGTGTTCTACAATAATAGCAAGAGAGATCTGAAAACAGTCCTGAAATGTATTCTGGGAAAAATACTGTATGTATGCTTGAGATATCCATGGTGATGTGGGTTTAACCATGCATAACATACTGTGGTGAATGCACTGCGCACAACAGAGTCTCTCAGAGCATAGGCTTTATTCTGTCCCCCCTCTATATTATACAGTAACCTTTAAAAAATGCATGCATCTTAGGAAGATGAACTTGCTTTGAAGAACATTTATCATTTCAGTTTTACACTATTGCACACTCCTAAGGCCTCGCAGTTTTGTACAAGTGCATGAACTCTAAGCAGAAAAGCGCCCAGCATCATTTGCATTTAATTTTTTTTCTCATTGTCCAATCAAATGAATGGAGAGGCGGGCTTTCCATTGTGGTGACGGTTACCTTGATTAGACTGACAGCACAGCTGATTTGGGGGTTGCCTAGCAACATAAAAAAAACAAACAAAAAAAGGTTAGTTCGGTGTAGGTTTGAAAACGCATTCTGTCTGATCAGGGCCTAATGCTGCATTCACACCAAATGCGAATAGAGCGTCAAATTTGCATCTATCGCGTCGAATTGAACGCTTGAACATTTTGAATCCATTCGCACGTCTACTGTGAATTAGACGCGCATATAAATTGAGTGTTTGAAGCGAAATAAGACACGTGTTCAAGGCGCTCCAGGAGTGATCAAGATCAAATAGTAGGCTAATTACACTGCTCTTGCCGGGGTTAACATGCGCTGAGCGCCCGCTGATCAACTGGATCTCACAACTCCGAAAATGCCAGATCAAATTTTCAAATAGGTGCTCTCTTTATAAACAAACCACAGATTTGAGCTTTAAACAACTACATTCTCGACACAATAACAGTAGTATTTTTAAATTACTTGGGGTTTCTCATCCGTCACGTCACGTCACGTGACAGCAGCAAGCAGGCTCCGGATTGGTTAACACGGCGCAAACAGATGCCAAAGGTCAGATTTTTCAACTCTGGAATTCGCTTCAAACGCTTGAATGCTCCAAAAGCACCACTTAAGAGTATCGTCAAGACGATCAATTCACTGCAGGACATCCAGACGTGCGTCAACGTGTATTTACATTGACTTAACATGGAAATCATTCGCTCCAGACACTCTATTCGCGTTCGTTGTGAACACAGCATAAGAGGCCATTAACACAGAACACAATTTTTTTAGAACGCCGTGTCATACGCGAGATAATGCAAGAGACACGAGTGCAACTGTCAAACACATCCGTCTAGCGTGTTCATATAGAAAAACAATGGAAAAGCAGAGCAGTGGAATGTAAAACGGTTCTGTGTGAACGGCTACTTTGTCTATTTTTGCCTCAGTTTTAGCTCATCTATTGTTTATTTCATTTTACAGACAAAAACTGGTAAAACATTCTTCAAAATATCTTTTTATGTCCCACAGAAGAAAAAAAAGCCATACAGGTTTGGAACATCATTTGGGTGAGTAAATAAACGAGTAATGTTTTAGTGAACTACCCTTAAATAGTCTTAAAATCTTTAATATATTTTGCCCTTCAAGTTTATCTATTCAATTTTAAAGATGTTTACTAGAAAACAGGACCAAATACTTATTAGGAAAATTATTTATTGCAGTATTGCAGTTTTACCGCACACCAAAATAAACCATCAGACAATTATAGGCTCATTTCACAATTTCACAGCAGTGACTTTCTTCTACGCATCTTTAATGTTATAAATTAATATAAACATAAAGGGATATACAGCAAACACAAGGCAATGGCAGAGCTAATTGACCAATATTATTAGATGAAACGAGTGCTGTTATTGCATACTAAGTAAGAGTAGAGATTAACATGTGCATGAAACAGCTTTGTTTTAAGGCAGTTGCTTAAGGTTCAGTGTGACTATCTCAGAGACTAAAGGTGACTGGAGATTACCTGAGTGACCCAGGCCAAAATGGCACATGCCCAATTAGCTTTAATCTCACTAATGTAGTGCTGTGCATGTGCCTGCATGTGAGGCAGAAAGAGAGAGGGCCAACATGTTAAAAACTGTAACCACATGTTTAAATTGTCTATAGAATATTTAAAGAATGAACATATCACATCAATCATCCAAACCTTGGCTATGGGATTAATATGCAGCTGGGTTGCAGACAGAAATATTTATTTATTTATATTTCAATATTTCAATTGGGTATTTCAATTGAAAGCAGAGTTTCAGGCTTTCATGATCTGACTGCCATCCTGTTTTTTTCAAATATCACTGACCTTGTCATTGTCCTGCTGTCTATGTCAGACTACAGTGCTGTAGATAAATCTGAAAAGCATATGGAGAAGCTGGTGCCTTACAGCAAACACATAATAAGCAGAGAGAGCTCTTAATTATTTTTCAGTTCCTTAGATGGAATCGGTGCCTCTGGGCCACAGACACAAGAGGAGGAATAAATGACTTTCCCCTTGAGGATAAAACGGCTCATGAAAAGGTAGGAAAATAGTTGCAGCATATGGTGAAATAAGAGCATGCAAGCCCCACAGTTTGACTTTACTCTAAAATGTACTTCTCATTACATGCTGCCTCTCTATTTTGGTTTCAGAGCTCATATTGTGCCATAGAGGTCCATGGCTTACTGGTTAGGACACATGCTTCAGCACATTGAGTCATGGTGGGTTGCAATGAACTGAGTTTCCATACACATTTAAATCTCATTCCACCTTCTTCTCCCCATCAATTTGTCTCTGTATCAATAAAAATCCATGAAACTGTACTGGTACCTTCCATTCGCCATGCGGTTTTCTGTTGGTCAAGGGGGCAAATTCATTTGACCAACTTGAACCCGTTGCAAAATCTGTGTTGGAAAATCTTTCACCCGCACACAAATTGTTATCTGATCATGTGGATTCCTATTGAAATGACTGGATTTCTCCCACTAAAATGTGAACACAATTTTACGTACATATTTTATAATTTAACCAAATCACAATTATTATCATATTAAATGTCACAACAGTCAACAATCACCTGAACATGCATGTACAAAACTTGACAGCCTGTGTAACCCCTTGTTCGAACCGCCCGCTCCAAGCGGGACTGCAACCTATAGCGTCAGTCACTAGAGCGATCAGAGGAGTGAGGTTTACTCGCACAGCGACTACTAGCTGGCCTCCGTTACACCAGGATCCTGTCCAGGACATGTAGTCACATCACAATATTGATTTCCTTGCACTGGCTCCCGGTGGTTCCGTGTAATTTCAAAATTATGATGCTGACATGTAAAGCATTGCATGGTTTGGCCCCACATTATTTAACCGAGTTATTAATTTCTGCTCTTCACAATCTAATTTGTTGGCTGTTCCTCAAACCCACTTATGATCTATAGGCGACAGGGTTTTTTCTTTCTATGCTCCTATCCATTGGAACTTTCTTCCTTCTGAACTATAGGGAAACTCAACTTAAGATGGACTTTTTTAGACTTGTTTGCTTGTTAACTTTTGCTCTATTTTATTGCCTGGGTTTTTATTCACTTTTTTTTTTGTTTGTATTGATTATCTTGTGTGAAGGTGCAAAAGTTTTATGATTTATTTATTATTTATCACTAAATTTAGTGGTTTCAAGTGACAAAATATATAAATGGAAATATATACAGTATGTAATTTTTTTTTTTACATGCATCATTTACTTAAGAACTCAAGAATCTTGGGAGTCTGTGTTTGATTCCATTCAAAATAAACAACTTTAATCAAGTGAACTTCTTAAGATGTCCTCTTCTGAATGTTTAGGGAGCAGAGAAGGGACCCCACAGATTATGTTTGTACCATTTTTTTAACTGCTTTGTGTTTCATTCCCTGATGGTTCAGTTTGTCCGTGGCTGAAATGAAAAGCTAGTGGCCGGTGCCAAGTGGGGTTTCATCCAAAGACTGGCAGCTTGGCTGGGCAGAGACTGATGGAGCCATAGTGATAAATTCCTCACAGCACGAATGCGTCTGTCACTAGACATGCTGTTCCACTGGACATCTTCACTTCATTGTTATCTTGACCACTACTGACAAACAGTGAAGCACTGAAACGTTTGTTTAATAAGAGCCGAGGCATAATTGATTCTCCATGTATGCGACAGTATTTTCACTTTGGCACTGCTGCCCGTCCATAATATAATAATTAATTTATGAAAAATGCTAATATAATGGTACCCCAAATCATATAATAGCATTTACTCATTATATCAATAATGTAACAGCTATCACAGCATGTCAATTGAACCACTGTAGCTTTAGATTTTTGTAAAGTGCTGTTTTCCTTAAAACTCTGATAAACAGCTCACATTGGGAATCAAAATGGTTTTGACAGCATGACTTTCAAGGAAAGCTTGCCTGATCTAGCCTTGCTTTAAAGGTTGTGAGCTGCCCCCTGCTGTGGTGTCGCCCCACACCTGGACATACCGGCAGGGGGTCACTTTTGTGTTTGTCTTTACCTGGTGGTTGTGGGGTTGAAGGCTGTATTGTGACTACATGACCTGAGAAAGCGTTCCTGGCTGTGCCTCTTGACATCATCTAGACCCAACACAGCTAAACACTTCAGACACTGAAGCGTTCTGCCCTCATCTTCACTATTTCAACTCTTCGAGAGGGAAGAAAGAACACTGAAACATTTTCAGACATAGACATATAACAGTACTAGAGATGCCAGTCAATTAAAAATAAAAAGGGATTAATTACATAATATTTACATTTTTTTAGCAGACGCTTTTATCAAAAGTGGCTTGCAATTGATATGCTGATAAATTAATCAAATTATACATATTTGCAGTTAATGTTTGGAAAGATTAAAAGCCTTTTAACTATGTTTATATTATCATATTATATAATTGTGCTAAATTAAATGTTCAAATTGACAACCCCTATACACTACATATACAAAAATGAAAGTAGTAACAGGTGAGGTTGTAACAAAAGGATGTCTGTGGTTATCAAACAGGATGTGGGTAGTGAAATGGAAAGTATATTAATATCTAGGTCAGCATCTGTGGAGTTCAAGTGGGAAGTTAGATGTTGCTTGAAAACATGAGCAGTAGAGACCAGTATTTTGGGAGATTATTGTATTCATACATTTATTGCCGCGGCGTTCTCAAACCACAACCCCTTCATAATGAGCACTAATTGCATTATGGGTTACAAAAGTGCCATGGCACCTCATGACTCAAATGTGGCCATAAAAGGTTTTTTTTTCTTTTTTTGTGAATATTCGGGATAGAACCTTGAATTTTGAGGCTTCTAAAAAGCAAAGGATTTTATTTTACACTTATACAGTAATTTACATACATACTTTCTCCAGCATGTGATGGCTAATAACCACACTCAATGCACTTTCTGCATTGATTTTCAAAAAACTGCGGATAGAATGTGGTCAAATTTGTTAAATGGAGATGAGAGTATACACTCTTATTGGTAGCTGAAAGCATTTCAACACACAAACATGTAACTTTGTAAAAGACGAATGTTCCAATTCCGTGGAAATCTGCAGAGTTTTGTGAGCACAGATTCCATGTGGACCTGCTAATGACCTTCAAAAGCACAGCACAGATGGTACTGCACATCCCCCCCAATACAGCACTGCTGCAGTCTTTACTCTGCACATTTAGATATAAAACATCAGAAAAGAAAGATCATATGAAATACTTGTACAAGAAAGAAAGAATACATTAGGCGTAGTAAGCTTAGCGAGCCATTGAGGGCTTGGACGTTCTGTTTTATCACACGTTAAAGAGTAAACAACGGTAAACTTTCGAAAATGCCACATATCAGAGCTGACACATATAGCAGATGACACCAGAGTAAACTCTTCAGGAACATTTTGTTTACCCTCCTTCACCTTGATCTTTGCTTAGTTTTCCGACATCATTCCACGTCTTGTTGTCACCGCATTTCGTCTTGCCCTTTTCTGTAATTATTATATCTACTGTCTGTGAGCGAATCTCCCTGCTGTTTTTTATCATCTTTCTTGCCTTTTTTATGGCTTAATTATTTATATAGATTAATTTGCAGTGAAATGTGGTAGCAGTGGCCGAGCAGAGCTAGTTCTGCGTGGGCACTTCGCTAATAGCCTCTCTCTTGCAATTAAAAAACCACTTCATTTGATCTCCCTCAGTTATTGTAATCTGCATGTTGTGAGGACAGAACCATGTCTGAATGGCTGGAAAATGGCTGTCCTTCACTGCTCTTCCTCTTGGATCTGTACATTTAACACTGGGCACAAAATGAACGTGATCTCAAGACCTATAAAATGTAATTATTTTACAAGGTGACAATTTTGTGTGAATTTGTGCAATGCGATTTATATGGAAATGTATGGTTTTTAGAAAAAGTAAGCCACCCTTGGCCATAAGCAGATTGTACCCTGCAAAATGTACACATGAGAATGTATAAATTAATTAGAATTAGCCAACAATTTGCCAAAATTATTATGAATTGCCAAAAGAGCATATTGGCTTCATTAGAGTGGATTATGTTTGTTCAAGCAATGGAAAATGCAAGGAGTTTTCAAGTAAAAAAGTCAAAAATGGTTTTCTTGAACAAATAATTATCTTATTGATATCAATGAGAATAGTTAACCAGTATAGATCCATTTATGTCCATAGCACAAATGCTGTAGGGCGAGTTACATGCAAAAGTTTATTCAAATCATTAACTGTATAATTTATGTGCTGCTAATTACATACAGGCATGTCTCAACTTAACTGTTTGAATGTACTGTATAGCTCTGGGGAAATCTGGTGGTTATTCACCTCCCTGTGATGAATTCATTCTCTGCTGAATTTCCAGTCATATGTACAAGAAAATGCCAAATTGTTGGAGGGCAAAAAGAGATTGCTCAACTCATCACAGTACAGAATGCCTCTTGAGATGCCACACAAGAAATTGCCACACGTGAATTTAAAGGCGCAATCAAACCTGCTGTTTTCAATCTGAATAAATATTGGATACTATAAATGATCGCTAAGAAAATAACGAAACCTGTTGGTTCACCAATAGTGCTGAGTAGATGGCAAACAGTGCACAAATGTGCGCTTTGGGACTGTATCCTCAAAACGTAGATACTTTTCCCTCAGGCCAACCTGATCATGTCTCTCCAGAGGAATGTTCTGGCCTGAATCCCCATGCTACTCCTGTCCTCAGCTGAACCCAGTTACCAAATCGGCTATACGCTTACTCGCATAAACACACTTCTGAGAAACTTGTCCTGGCAGGCTCTCCTGATGTCTCTCTCAAGCGTGGCCAGCATCAGAGTCTCTTTAATCTCGGCCCATCGATCAAACCAGCACTTTAGTGCTGATAAAAGAGCCATTTCTCAAGTTCCTGCTGATCCTCCTCCACGTACCTTCCTGCCGAAGTAGTTTTGTCCAAGGTAGTTGATCTAAATCATACTGAATGTATCAAAGTGTTCCATGTGAACGCATGTGCCAAGGGGGACTGGTGGGGTTGACAGGCTTCAACCATTTCAGCCATAGGTTGAAAAAGATATTGTTCAATATGTCAGCTTTAGAAAATCGCATATGCCTCCGCTGTGTTGATTCATTTAAGTTGTTGCTGTCAGCTGTGGCCACATTCTGGAAAAGTGATATTGTCAAGTCTGAAGGGATGCCAGATGGGTTTCAATTCCCTGTAGTGGCCCAACGCAGCCAGTTTTTCTCAAATTCACACCTGTTTTATTTAAATGAAAGAATTCACTGTGAAAAACATACCAAAAAATAAAAAATAAATAAAAGATTATAAAATGCTGCAGTCAGAAACTATAGAGGGAAAGTGTCTAAAGTCTCTTTTAGCGGCTTGGTGACCGGGAGGGGACACCTCCCAGGAGTTTGGTTCACTTTGTCACAGCCATGAAATATAAACTAGTGGGAATGTGATATGTTGTGGCCATGAGATATTAAAGGTCCTGTTCTTCGTGATCCCATTTTTCAAATTTTAGTTAGTGTGTAATGTTGCTGTTAGAGCAAAAATGATACCTGTAAAATTATAAAGCTCAAAGTTCAATGCCAAGCGAGATATTTTATTTAACAGTTCCCTTTCAAAGCCTACAGCGAACGGCCGGTTTGTACTACATCCATGTACCTCCTGCTTTAATTACGTCACTAGAACAGTTTGTTGACTAACCTCCGCCCACAAGAATATGCAAAAAAGGGGGCGTGGTCTTGTTGCTCTCCCACGTGGAGAAGAGGAAGTGTTGCATTTGTAGAGTGTGTTTGTCGCCCTGTCGTCGAGACGCTGTTATTTTCATCCCGATTTGTAACAGCCAAACGTAAAAGTATGACAACTACTAAATAAACAGCTTACCATTGTGAAACATCCTGCAAAAGTCTTTCTTGAACAGGGTGTAATCGATCCTCTTCGATATTCTCCGGGTCTGATTCCGGCTCAAATTGATACGGTAATATAGACATGTTTACAATAACATTGAGCGCATACATCTCCCCGTTATGGTAAGAGGCGTGACCTTTCCAGGCAACTTGCGCTAAGCTGCTGTCCAATCACAACACGGGAACCGCTGGCACAATCAGAACTCGTTACGTATTTCTGAAAGAGGGACTTCATAGAACAAGGAAATCATCAGGCCGTTTTTAGGACAGTGAAAACAGCGGTATACAGATAAGTAAATTTTTTTACACGCGAAACATGAACACGTTATATTGCAAACTGTAAACACAATCAAAGCTTAAAAAAAACAGGAAAAAAGGGACCTTTAACTCGTGGGAATGTGATAAGTCATGGCCATGAGATCATTTTGTAGAGGTAATGACATCCTTACGTTGTAGCCACGCAATGTAAAGTCATGGCCTCGAGATCCTGTGTTATGAGGACAATATATTTTTCTCGACTTGATATGTTAAGGGAACGACATCTATTTCTCATGGCCATGAGTTAAATGCGTAAACAACCCGCACGACCATAGCAACCTGGAATTATCAGAAATGAATAGGCCTATGTGTTTTGTTTTTAATGGCATTGTATTACTGTTAGTGAAGCTAGTTAAAGGTCCTCTAAGCGATCCTGGGTGGAGTAACTTCTTGTTGACCTTTGACCTTTTGTCAAACAAAACAGAGGGCTAGCTAGACCCTCACTCCTCCTCCTCCTCCTCCTCTCCGTGCTTCCTGAAACAGTCATGAGTTCTCGCCACCTTTTGAAGGCTTTTCTGATGTAAATGCGGGACTTTGCACGTTTCTTCTCCTTTTCCCTTTTCGTTGCAAGTTGTTCATCAGAATGTCGTCTCTTTGGTCGTGTGTCAGCTATGTCAAAATCATATAATTCGAACTTCCCTCTTTATGCTTCTCTCTTCTACACACCCCCTTCATGTGCACGTGCCCTAACCCCAAACCTCCACTATCCAAATCGTTTTTTTCAGTGTGTTCAGGGGACAGGCGGCTAGCGGATAGTGAGGAGATGTTTGCTGTATGTGACGACAACTTTTTTGACCTAAAAAAACGTGTGACATCGCTTAGAGCACCTTTTAACCAGAACCAGTTAAAACCAAAACCAGTTGATAGAAAAAGAACCCATTCATTCTCTCATGGAAGCTGAATTTATCTTTTTTTTAATTTTTTATTGTCAGACAAACATTTTTTTTAAATCATTACATATTTAAAATGTCTCTCATTTTGTATTTTTCTAGCATAAAAATTGTATTAATTAAAATTAATATGTAATATTAAATATTTATTAAAAAATATATTGCTAAAGGTTATGAAAAAACATCTTCTATCTCTAGTATTCAATAAAAAATTTATCTATTCTGAAAAAATATTCTAATATACTAAAAAGGGAATAAATTATGCATTAAAATCTAGAATGCTGATAGATTAAGATTTGCAATTTATTTCTCTCCTGATAAACAGAATTATAAAAATGCAAAAAGCTCATCAGAGATCAGCACTATTTTGAGATTTTTTTTTACACTGTATTCAAAAACTTCAAAATACAAGAAACGTAATTCCATCTGAAACAATAGAAATCTTTGTGTGAAATATGCTGTATGCCTGCCCAGTTGTCCCTGAAAATGACACATTGGAAACAACTTTGGGGTGCATTTTAATTGCTTGTCTGCGTGGTAATGATTTTGAATAATGAGTCAACAGTTATGAATAATGTGATTTGCCAGAGGACATCAATGCAAAGTCAGTTACCAGACCCGAAAAAGGGAAAAAAATTTCAATTGTCAGATTTATTGGTGTTTTGTTTTGTTTCTTGGCAGAAGAACAAGCACTTCGCTGTAAGCTCGTCAGACAATGAAACGTTGGCATTGACAATTACAACAGAATCTTGGAGCAGATGCTGTGAAATCAAGGTTTTTTCTCATGAGCTCTGCAAGTTATGTGAAATCTGATGTTATAACCTTAAGCAAGGGTGTCATTTTAGGTTGTTTTTGTATTTCCACTGTGAATGTCTTACTGTAAATAAAAAAATTATTTTGTTTGCAAATCAACATTATGGCATATTAAGCTAGAACTTAACTTCTCTTGAACCCGGAAGTCTCCTTTAATGATTCGGTTCTGCCCTGTAACCACATATAATCCCTTTTAGAGAGATAAAGTCCTCAAATCTGCACAGCTCTTTATATCCCGAGGGGACCGACAGTGCGGACGACACACTGACAGCTCCTTATGTCATGGGTAAACACTTATTCCGTGGCAGGCTTTTTGATGCCTGTCTCTTTTTACAAGAGCCTCTGATATCAGATTCTCACTGTGCTTGAGATCAAACACGCAGACCAGGAGACGAGATGGCGTCTGCACATTATTTGTAGATAAAATCCTGATCAGAGATGCAAATGAAACTTGAGCTTGGGGCCTTGTGTTCCTGGCTGCTGAAGCTGTCTGCAGTAAATGTGGTGATATATGGTACATAGTTTATGTGGATGACTCCAGGGTATTTTGGGATGTACAGAAACCCTTCAGATCAACCAGAACCTTCCGTTATCAGATAGCACTTGAATTTTCTCATTGCACTGACTGAACATGCATAATTTGACGAAGATGAGTAGCAGCATTTTATTTTTTAAATCACATCATAATATTTAGATATCAGAGTTAGGCTATATGTGTTACTAAGCGAAAACTAAAACAGTTTCTAGGGCAGGCAATTTAGATTTTTCACTGAATCAAAAGACGACTTCAAACTTCAAACAAATGTACTAATAAGGACAATAAGAAAGAAAAGAGAGTTCAATAAACTAGAGTAATTTATGTTTCAGCTACTACACTGACAGTTAAAACCAATTTAGACCAAGAACAAAAACTATAAAGAAGATAAGTACATTATTGTCCATACTGACTGACAACAACTATGAACGCACTACAGCTTACATTGTCTGACACTTTAAATGCTTGAGCTCTTAAAAGCAGGACTGATTCTGATATGCTGTCAATGTTTTTATCACTCATCAGCTGGAAAAAAAAATCATTCTGAAAGTGATTGAAAGTGTTCCTTTTTATCGTATTTCATGCGGTGTGGACTTCCTTGTTATCATAGAATTAAAAATGATTATTAACACTATGATCCTTGGAGTGAAGAGACCTACTTTGTGCACTTTTGCTCCATCAAACAAAAATAGTTTCAAACAAAGTCACAGCATAATTAACTGCTGCTTGTTGTTTTTGGGATTTATTTTACGATCTTTTATGAATGTTTTGAACCGTCAGAGTTTTGGGTGAACAGACTTTCAATTGAGATGACAGAAATCTCTCAGATTTCATTAAAAAATATCCGCATTTGTGTTTTGAAGATGAACGAAAAACATTTTTGGGTGAACTATAAGGAGTATTTGAGACTTGATGGGGCTGCAGGGATAGCAAGAGACAAAACAGGCTGGCATAACAATAAACACACTTTAAAACAGCGTGATATTAGTTTAGCTACTTCATTTTGAATCTCTCCATCGACACCCAGGAGATGGATTTCCTCACACCTTTAAACTTCTCACTTCACTTCGAGCTTCAATTTCTCACTCCAGTCACCTCATTTTCATTTCACTCTGCTCGCAGTCACCCCGAAGCTGGCAAAACCCCTTTTGAAAATGTGCTTATTCAAATCTCACTGAAATTATTCAAAGCAGCGAACTGTTGTTGCTTGGCGAGAACTCCAGCGTGACAGCTGCTGCGGATCTTTGAGGCGGCGTGCGTGGGCCCCTCTGACGGACGGACCTCTTTGTGACTTGTCCCTGGGAAACCCTTTCAGTCTGCAAGGTCGAGAGGCACTCTCCCACACTGCGCCGCTTGCGCCGGCCAAACCTACAGTAAAAACCAGTCACCAAAAGTGTGCGAGGCAGCTGTAGTGAGCTCGAACAATATTTTTTGCGTTCACATAGCTGCCTCTCACCGTGTCTTTGTCTGGAGCCGTTGTGTTGCCATTGAAAAGATGTAAAGCTAACTGTATTGACAGCATATAAATAAAAGCCTTTTATTTCGAAGGTATACTGTTGTGGTCATGCATTATGTGAGTGCCACCTTTTAAATAGTGGCTCAAGTTTTGTTGTTGTTGGTCAGCTGTCACCCCCCGATGCGTTGGTCCATTTGCATCTTGGCTTCAAAACTTCATGCTCCTTGCCTACTTATCCCATTAAACAAACCCCCATGTGTCAGGACAGTGACATCAAATGAAAAATGGCACTGTGGCACCTGCGCAAGGCCTTCTCAGAGAAACCTTACAAAATACAACTTTTATATCTAACAAAAGTCCCTCACTGTTCCCTTTAACTGTCTAATATAAAATGAATTTCATAAAAACTCATTTTTCAGCATGAGGTCAAGATGACACAAGCAAATAGGAAAGTGTGGGAGGAGAATGAAGATGGTGTATACCAACAGGAAATAAACATACAAAAATAATTCCTTTCAGCAGATAAGTGATACAGTAAAAGCCAAGCTGCCCATGGTCGTTTATTTGAGTGAAACTGAACCATGCCAATTTTCTTCTTGTCAGTCAAACATCTGGAAGATTTTTTTATGTCTCAAAGGAGTCATCTCCCACCCATTTAAACGATATGTGTCCTCTTTCCTCAGCGGTTCCCAGAGCTATTAGACATCACCTGATGTGATTTTGCACACAGCGCTAATGTAACTGAGCAATAAACCTGATGTCATTTGATATCCCACCGCTGCCACCATGTGTGATAGAAACCTGAGCGGTCACAAGGAGAATCGCAGCAAGACGGGAGAGATGTTGCAGTCCAAAAAGGTGTTTATTAAAGTAAAGAGAAGTAAAACAGGTTGTCAATAAAAACAGTCTAAAAAGCTGTTATCAAAAAACTGTACAAATTCACCTCTTCATTGTGCACTCAAGCAGCACTACAATAACCTTGTTCAAATTCCCTCAAAAAACATGATCCGTCCTTCAATCCTCCCTCCACCTGTGACGGCTGCCTTAAATACACATTTTCCCACTCACTAATTGATATTCAGACTCCAGAGAATCTTGCTACACCGTTTTGGTTCCGGTCGGGCGAAAGACCTATAGGACTAGTTTGCACAAAATTCAAAATGGTGGAAATAGTTTTATGATGGAAATGAAATTAGTTATATTGACCAATAAACCAATATGGCTTAGCTTAGGGGTTCTTTAAGGTACATTCCTGTCATCATTTACTGACTCTTGATAGTACATTCTACGAATCTACTATTCAAATATATATATATATTTTTATATTTGTGTCTTTTTGGAGTCTTAAAGCCTAGTGTACATTACTTTTGTGTGGAAAAGAATGGCTTGTATATTGTTGTTTTTTAACGATGTTTGAGTGAGTAAACAATATTTCATTTTCATGATTTCATTTTTGTCTTTTCAATATTTTTTCAAATTAGTCAGCCTTCTAAAAAATAGCTTCCTGCATAGATGTGCTGTATACTGGATCGGTAATAAACATAACTCTGTTTGTGCAAGTAGTCCATTCATTCTTAGTGAATTCTCCCTCAGACATGTTAAAATCGATGTTACCTGCGATAGTTCACATTTCACTGGTAGAGTTTCCATGAAATGATTACATGCCAAAGGACTCTCTTCATCCCATCTAAATAAATGGACATTTATGACAAACTTTGTGTGACCAATATATATGCTATTTTCCCTTACAAATAAGTTAACATCAAAATTTGAACTTCCATCAAAATTCCTTTTTTTGAATAGCTGGTCTATACTAACCAATTTATCCATTTTTGCCAAAATTGCCAAAAGTATTGGGACAACCCTCCAAATCACTGAATTCAGGTGTTCCAATCACTTTCATGGCCAAGGGTGTATAAAATCAATCTTGGCCCCTTAGTTCCAGTGAAAGGAACTTTTAATGCTTCATACCAAGACATTGGACAATTTCATGCTCCCAACTTCGTGGGAACAGTTTGGGGAAGGCCCCTTCCTGTTCCAACTTGTCTGCGCACCAAAGCAAGGTCCATAAAGACATGG
Source organism: Gobiocypris rarus (assembly GCA_023029165.1). NCBI lineage: Eukaryota > Metazoa > Chordata > Actinopteri > Cypriniformes > Gobionidae > Gobiocypris > Gobiocypris rarus. The sequence goes on from CM040910.1 coordinate 30,561,835, forward strand.
ATGAGTGAGTTTGGTGTGGAGGAACTTGACTGGCCTGCACAGAGTCCTGACCTCAACCTGATAGAACACTTTTGGGATGAATTAGAGCGGAGATTGCAAGCTAGGCCTTCTCGTCCAACATCAGTGCCTGCCCTCACAAATGAGCTTCTAAAATCCCATAAACACACTCCTAAACCTTGTGGAAAGCCTTCCCAGAAGAGTTGAAGCTGTTATAGCTGCAAAGGGTGGGCTGATTCCATATTAAACCCTACGGATTAGGAATGGGATGTATAAATATATATATCTAGTTTGACCCAGTTCCCCGTTGTGTTTGATTATTCATCTCCTTCACCGGCCCGGTACCTTGTTAATTAACTCAATAGTTCCCTCATTTACTTTTAGTATCAGTCCTCCTTGAATTTGTTCAGTTCATTATCCTGTCTTGTCTGTGTATGTTGTGTTCAAATCCATGCCTTCTGTTTGTTTTGCCTTGTGATATATATAAAAAAATACTTAAAGGAACACTCCACCATTTTTAGAAATAGGGCTTATTCAACGTCTTTCCTACATTTATATATGTGGGCAAATGCATTCTTGTCTCAGTGCATGCATTGTTTTAGTTTGGCAGGGTCGCCGCTAGCTTAGCTTAGCATAATGAATGGAATCCTATGTTGCCAGCTTGCATGTCCTGAGTAAAAGTGATGTATATATAAATTTTGCTCTGGCTTTACAGGTAATATTTTATTAACTAAAAATATTAACATATTCATTATTGAACTGTTGTATAAAATCAATATCACATTTGCACTCGTGCCATTCAGGTTAAATACAGCACTCGTGTGATATTGCTTAACTACTGTATATAAATATAAGGCAAAAAACTCATACAGGGGCATTTTGAATTTTAGGGGCATTCTAACTGCATTCTATAGGCTACATTATGCAGAGAGTTGTTGTTCTGCTTCATTGTCACCAATCAACTGTATGAAGTGTAAGATGACCTATGTAAGTCCAGAGACGGGTGGGGTGCATTAAAAATAATAAATAATACATTTTATTTGCTTTATCTTAATATTGTTAATATACATAATAACATTAATTGGGCTATTTTAATACCCAGATTTTAACTATTTATATTAATTTATTTATATTTACTACGTGTTTACAACTGTAACTATTTGGACATTTAACTGTTCATATTTATATAGTTTTATAATTTTATAATTTGCTTTCTGCTAGGTGTTTAAGTATGCATGTCTAAATATGCATAAATCTTAAATATAAATATAACCACACTGAATTGCAGTAGAGGAACTAACTAGTCTTAATGGCACATTATTCTGAAAGCACTTCAGCTGTCATGGGACTCCAATTTTCCTCCCTTGTGAAAAATGTCAATCTTTTTTAACTAAGTGCCTTCTAAGCACATGAAGAACTTTAGACTTCTGGACTTCTTTTGGAGAAAAAAATACAGTGTATCAATTGCACATATAGCCTTCTTTGCTTGAAAGGCGTTATTTCAGGGCTGTTGGCCCACATTTCGAAATCAATTACCAGTATTTGTTCAAAGTGAGAGGGGGAGATTAAGCAGGAATGTTTACTGGAACATAACCACAAACGCAATCAGAAAATGGAGTTTGTCAGTAAATTACAGAGATTAGTTTTCCAGAAACTACCTTTCAGTGTCAGCAGTAGCCAGCTGTTGTCTTGTAAGTATTTGCATGTATCTGCTGTTCTGGCTATCTGACTCATTTGGCATCAAATGTGTGTATGTTTGTCAATAAGAATGGTTGATGGTTCACCAATCACATGCTCATATAAACTGAAGAGGTGTAATAATAGTCACACTGGTGTGGGTAGGGGGTTTACCCTCCCTCTGGGGTAGCTCATTATTGGCTGGTTGTAATTAAGGAGCAATTTATACAAAGATTACTTTAATTAGCCAATTAGCTGATCATTTGCAACATGAGAGTGCTGAAGCGAGTGCCATGTGCAGAGCTTTGGTCTTGTCAGAGGAGCTTACTCTTACCAGCTCTCTGCTTAGATCCCTTTGATCGAGTGAACGGCTGTGCCATTGATGAAAGCAACGCGGTGACATTGTCACGATCATGGCAAATGGCTCGAGGACATATCCGAGGCCGTTAGCAGAAGGGTCACTGAGTTTAAAGCTTTGCTTTCACTGTGGGTTTAAAGCTTATGAAGCAAGTTTATTGCATTATAAGTGACATACGGTTGTATGTATCGGTCTATAAAAATGACCATGTGTGATATGTAAGGCAGGGTTAAGCAACCTTTTTGACATGAAATACAATTAATATATGTATGTGTGTGTATAAATGTCTATGCAGTAAAGATGTATACTTACATCCCATTTTCCTCAAAATTACTGTGCACTGTAAAAAAAACAAAAAAAAACAAGTTGGTTTAACTTAAACCTGGTTGCCTTAAAAATATGCGTTCATTTAAATTAAAATTGAGTTAATACAATGAAGGAAATTGGTTTAATAAATAGAAACTCAAAATATTATTGTATCTGAACCAAACAAATACTTTTTTTTTTAGATGAATCATGAAAACAGCAAGTTTTTTGGCATGTTTCACTCCATTATAACAAATAAAACACAATTACACAATATGTTTACAAAATCTTTTAATAATAAAGGGTGATGTTGATTCTGAAAAATGTTCATTGTATTAACTCAAAATTTAAATTTCGATGAACTCAAAATTTTAAGGCATCCAGGCAACTTGGTAATTTGTAAATGTAGTGTTTACTTTTTTTCCCCTAGTTATGATGCATTTTCCATTAATTATGTAGTTTTGAGAGATACTGTCAGTGTGTGAAAAACATTTCTGTTTGTGTCTTGAATGCTAAAAACCTTGTATACATTGGTTAGAAACCTCTAAAACATTGATGGTGGTAACTTTATTTGAATCAAGTACACCTAGTGTTCAAAAACTGAAACTGCACAGCATGCCTGATACATAATGAGTCACGAAAAATGCAGCGCTGACCAAATTAGCTACTAGGATGCTTCAAAATGTACTTCGGAATAGTGAAGGGTTGTTCATGAACAATTTGAATCATATTGTCTGTTTTCGCCCACAGGTTATTTTTTCCCAAAATCGAAACTGCAGACGGTGATTACACTCCTGATTATAAAATAAGCTCTCTTTGCTTATGCAAATTGTCATGTGTGTTAACTTAACCCATATGCAGAAACGGAAGCGAGGTCCATTTTAGTGATTTTATCTTTGAATCTCATTCAGCACAATGATCAAATCTTTAGTGAATTTTGTTCATTTATGTGTTATATTTTTAATAGCCAAATTCCCAGAACATGTCCCTGCAATCTTTGATCATATTCCAAGTTAAGAAAGAATTATAATGGAGCAAAGATGAATGATGAGAAACAGAAATGATTAGTTCACCTTCCAAGTCATTCATTTGTCATATGACTGACATTTTCATCACTAGCTTTGTATTTTGTCTTTTAAGTTCAATGGAACATTGTGTTTTCAAAGCTTGGATCTAAAAAAAGCAGTGACTGGCAAACATATGCCAAGACTATTTGACTATTTCCTCACACAAAGGTCTGTAGCAGATATTTCATCATATATCAGCTTGAACTGCAGTTCACAGAGGATTGAAGAAGACTATATGGGTGTCAGTGCCAGTGCTCAACTGTACAACTACACTCTTCAAACACTGCAATGTGTGGGAGAGGAAAGAGTGATCTGATGAACTCATGCATAACAGATCTAATAATAGGTTTGGAACCAACACGCACACATATACAGGTCCTTCTCAAAAAATTAGCATATTGTGATAAAAGTTCATTATTTTCCATAATGTAATAATAAAAATTTAACTTTCATATATTTTAGATTCATTGCACACCAACTGAAATATTTCAGGTCTTTTATTGTTTTAATACTGATGATTTTGGCATACAGCTCATGAAAACCCCAAATTCCTATCTCAAAGAATTAGCATATCATGAAAAGGTTCTCTAAACAAGCTATTAACCTAATCATCTGAATCAACTAATTAACTCTAAACACCTGCAAAAGATTCCTGAGGCTTTTAAAAACTCCCAGCCTGGATCATTACTCAAAACCGCAATCATGGGTAAGACTGCCGACCTGACACCTCAGTGGGAAGTCTGTGGGAAGGAAAAAGTGTGGCAAAAACGCTTCACAACGAGAAGAGATGACCGGACCCTGAGGAAGATTGTGGAGAAGGACCGATTCCAGACCTTGGGGGACCTGCGGAAGCAGTGGACTGAGTCTGGAGTAGAAACATCCAGAGCCACCGTGCACAGGCGTGTGCAGGAAATGGGCTACAGGTGCCGCATTCCCCAGCTCAAGCCACTTTTGAACCAGAAACAGCGGCAGAAGCGCCTGACCTGGGCTACAGAGAAGCAGCACTGGACTGTCACTCAAATTTTGCATGCCATTCGGAAATCAAGGTGCCAGAGTCTGGAGGAAGACTGGGGAGAAGGAAATGCCAAAATGCCTGAAGTCCAGTGTCAAGTACCCACAGTCAGTGATGGTCTGGGGTGCCATGTCAGCTGCTGGTGTTGGTCCACTGTGTTTTATCAAGGGCAGGGTCAATGCAGCTAGCTATCAGGAGATTTTGGAGCACTTCATGCTTCCATCTGTTGAAAAGCTTTATGGAGATGATTTCGTTTTTTCAGCACAACCTGGTACCTGCTCACAGTGCCAAAACCACTGGTAAATGGTTTACTGCCCATGGTATTACTGTGCTCAATTGGCCTGCCAACTCTCCTGACCTGAACCCTATAGAGAATCTGTGGGATATTGTGAAGAGAAAGTTGAGAGACGCAAGACCCAACACTCTGGATGAGCTTAAGGCCGCTATCGAAGCATCCTGGGCCTCCATAACACCTCAGCAGTGCCACAGGCTGATTGCCTCCATGCCACGCCACATTGAAGCAGTCATTTCTGCAAAAGGATTCCCGACCAAGTATTCAGTGCATAACTGAACATAATTATTTGAAGGTTGACTTTTTTTGTATTAAAAACATTGGTCGGATGAAATATGCAATTTTTTTTGAGAAGGACCTGTATATTTAATACATATTTATTTGCTTTAATCATAATTTAAATAAACTATCTATTTAATATAAATATGTTTGTTTTGTCAGCATTCTGTGTTTATTTTTATGTGTATGTGTGTGGTTCAGGTATTCCCTACATTGTGGGGACAAAATGCAGAAGGTTTTCTGTGAAGGTTTGTACAGTATAAAAATCATTATGTCTATGGAAAGTCCCCATAAAACATGGAAACCCAATGTGTGTGTGTGTGTGTGTCTGTGTGCACACACAAATCCTGTTTATCAGTAAATAATGAATAAAAGCACATTTCTCTGCGCCTTCTTAACAGCAAATTTATTTCTAATCTCATTATAATATTTATAATAAGCTCAACATGTGAAATATCATCAGTGCGTGAAACACCGCTGTTAATGAGAAGGCCAGCAATGGTGCTGCAGGCAAGTAGCAAAAATATATTCTATTTATTATTCAGGAACAGAATCCACTACATTTGGAAAAGAAAATATGTATTTATAGGCACATTTCAGCAATTTTAAATAAGTCCATGGCAAGCAGGACATCATTTGTGCCTCTTTGAAGGGGTTTATGATGCACTAAATGCAATATATTGTTGTTACTAGCCTGCAGCATGCGCTTTAGTGGGTTCTGCAAATTATATCTCAGTGCAGTGCAATTCTGTTGAGTAGCACATTTTATTCACACTTCACTATTGTTTTCCTTCCAATTCAGCTCATAACTAAATAAAACAAGATTTGCGACTAAGAAGGGTTAATGCATAATAAAATACTTATTGCTCTCTTTCTCTATCGCTCATGTAAGTTTGCTGATCCCTGGTCTACGGCAAACTAAAGAAACATTTTCACAGTATAATCAGCGGGATACTATTTATTCATCAGCCCCTTGGTTTCCTTGGTTCTGTCTCTCCATGGGGATGGAATCCGATGCTAGCGATACACTCAGCCGCAACCTGGCAAGGCCTTGCGTGGGCATTCTTACAAAGACCATGCTGCTCTCTCAACAATATTTTATCTGAAAACAGGGCTCAAGAGCTACTAAACAGGTCAAAGCATGTGCGCTACGGCTGTTCGGGACAGCAGGGGTGGAAATAGGTAAGCTGCGTGACATCTCCACAGCTGTAAGATTGATGTTGTTTCCCTCCTACACGGCTGCGCTTTCCCCGTGTAACAGATTAAGCTTGAATTGCAAAGACTAGGTGCAACAAGGGTATCTAAGGACAACCTTGGCAGTAACAAATCTAGTCAGCTGACCAAGCTGAAAAACCCCTCCAAACAAAGAGTAAATAATCAGGAATATGTAGCACAGTATGCCGCGTTTGCCAGGGGATCAGGGGCATGTGATCCTACCCTTATAATGAAGACCTAAAAAAACCCATGGAGGCAGTAAAAAGACTAATAGCTTTTGGTGGAAATTAAATCCAGTTCTACCTGCCTTAACTTGTAACCAACAGCTGCAGAAACCTCCATTCAGCATCAGGCCATCTGTTAAGAGCATGTAGCTAGAGATCAGTGTGCCAACAATCAATTATTAATGCAGTCATTTACATCACCACTGATGAACACAACAGATGACTGCGAGCGCTAATTAAGAAGATTACAATTCAGAAACGCGTCCTCATATGATAATCATCATTAACACCCTTGCAGAATCACCAGAATGATTGTAATCCTCAAAATGTGACATTAATATTTAAACAAAAAAAAACCTAGTTCTGCTGTGTTGCTGAACACATGCACATGCATGCACGCACGCACACAAACACACACATAAAAGATATTTTGAAGAATGTCGGTAACCAAACAATTGATGTTCCAATTGACTCCATAGTATTTTTCCCCATACTAAGTCAGTGGGGCAAACAGTTCAAAATATCTTCTTTTTTGTTTTCAGCAGAAGAAAGAAATTCATGCAGGTTTGGAACAACTTTAGGGTGAGTAGATGACAATTTTCATTTTTGGGTGAACCATCTCTTCACCGATTGCGCTACTCAAGCACAAAAACATGCATGCACAAAACCATCCGCAATTCACTTTAACCTTAATCCATTGAAATCGTGCTGTTCTGTGATTGTTCTAATGACGTTCTATGCAAACACACCACCTTTATCTGTAAATTCAGCTTGTTATGGATTGTACTGCAGAGCAAAGTGCAAGATCGAGAATTGTAGCGTGCAAATTGCGTTCAGATTTTGGCTTAGCTATATTGCACTGCAGCTATATGTTCTCCAGTAGAGAGTATGTAAAGTACACTGTCTTTGCACATATCAGGAAGGAATATATATATTCAGCACTAACATGTTCATGCTAACGGAACAGATCTGTTCTCTTTTAACACTGGGCGGTGTTGTGAGGAGCGTCCCGCTGGGTTGCGTGTCCATGCTGGCTCCACAAGCCACTTCAGCTATGCAGCCTGGGCGAGATGGTCCAGGCAGTGTGCCAGGCGAGGGTGGTTCAGGCCTTGGCACAGGATGCACTTCCACAACAACGACGGAAAGAGATGATTAGCAGCCACTAAACGCACAGACCAAGCAGTCACTCAGCTCGGCCAAGAACAGTGGGAAAATTCACACACGTTCTCACTCTTTCCGATGATCTTTCTCTTCTAGGCCGGAGAAAAAAGTGCCAAAGATGACAAGACAACAGTTGTCTTTGGTTCCCAGGGCTATGCTATGCGTTATTTGGTCTGCTGTTTTCTCTCTCCCTCCCTCAGCATTTTTTCCCTCCTACATTTTGTGTGCGTGTGAAGAAAATGTTGAGAAATGGATTGGGAATCAAGGAGTTCTTATTCAGAACTGAATGCATTGTTAATGGTTTGCATTCTTATTCGTCTTTCACAGCAACTCATAAATGAGTCACAGGCGAACTTGGTCTAAAACGCCTCACTCACTCACTCACTGAATCAGTCAGAGCTGTTACTGAATTAACATCTGATTCAATCCCTCAAACTGAACCTCAAGTCATTATGGTTATATACTTGTGAGACTTAAATCACTGCAACTGGCACCTGATTCATTCAATTTCTTGTGATTCTTATCCCTAAGGAACTTCTTAGGCTACCTTTACTGCTGATAAAGTCCTCATCGCTCAGGTTACTAAAACGGGAACATGTCTGTGAAACTGTGAAATATTGTTGAACCATCCTTTTATATGTAATCTATAAAAATAAACTACAGGACACAGCTGATTTTCATTAATGGTCTGACTGGCCATTTAGTAAAATAGTGGTCTAGTTTCACATTAATGAGGTTTATTTTTTCCACGTTTGCAATCACTCTTTAGCACTTGAACAGCTGATCGATTCCACACGGTGATGCAGTGTTACTGCTGCATATGAAATCAATAGCGATCCCTATTCCTCTGCCAAAGCAAAAAAAGGAAGCCACACATGTTATTCTTAGTCTTTAAAAAGGTACTCGATTATGTTTACCAAACTGAAACTGAGAAGGAATGAGCTGTTTATAGCCAAAAATCTTCTTTTTTTCTTTTTCTTTCATTTTTAGTGCCACACCACCTGGTGCTGTCCATGCCCAGTTCTGTATGTTATAGATTACAACTAGATTTGTCAATCGATTACAAACTGTGATCAAAATCATTTCATGATATGCTAATGAATTAAATAAAACACAACTGTTTCCATGTATCTGCTGCAAAAGGCCGTAAATCAAGACAATTGAATGAATTTCAGTTATCACACCATATACATAAACATGTGTCAGTGTGTGTGTGTGTGTGTGTGTGTGTGTGTGATTTTAGGGTAGGTTTCAGGGCCAGTGTAGGGGATAGAATATACGGTTTGTATAGTATAAAATGCATTACGCCTATGGAAGGTCCCCATAAAACATGAAAACCCAACAATTTATTGTCAATTTTATTTCCATATTATTATTATTGAACACGTCTACAACTGGTCTGCAGTCCATGCATTCACATTTGATATGTTAAATGTCTTTGCTCAGTCTTTAACGCTACCAGATCTCGATATTCTTTTTTAATGTCTCTCACCACCACTGAAGCCAAGTTGTGTTGAATAAAAATAGAAAAAAAATACTTTAAAAATCTGTTCTGTTTCGCCCCTTCCAGCATCAAGAGGCATTATTAATTGCTTTAAAGGGATAGTTAACCCAAAATGAAAATATGGTGTTTATCTGCTTACGCCTAGGGCATCCAAGATATAGGTGTCTTTGTTGCTTCAGTAGAATCGTGACAATACTTTGATGTCTTAAGACACAAAACAATCGGTTTGTGTGAGAAACCGAACAGTATTTATATAATTTTTTCCCCCAAATACAACATTTAGGCCATCACTTCCGGCGAGTGAGGTCAAATTTACAGGATACAGCTTATCTCAATGGGATACAAGAGGCGGAAGTGATCTCTTGTGCGTATTTCTACAAACCGATCGTTTTGTGTCTTAAGACATCAATGTATCGTCACGAGCCGCAGGGTTTAATATGGATTCGTATGTCTATGTTTTTTTGCTCTTATACTCTAAAATGTTCCTATTGACATGCATTATACGACTGGCACACTGCAACCATTGAAAAATCTTAATTTGTGTTCTACTGAAGAAACAAAGACACCCAAATCTTGGATACCCTGGGGGTAAGCAGATAAACACATCAAATTTTCATTTCTGGGTAAACTATCCCTTTAATTTTTTACTTTTTCTTTTTATATAGCCTAATCAATTGCATTAAATTGACATCACCAATTGTGACTAAAAGATCAATTAGAACAGTTGTCTTTATTTTTTAATAATAAAAGGACAGAGCCATCATTTCCCTTCCTTTTAAAGCATATACTGTACATTGTCGTTTTTCACTGAATTATTAGCTTTGTACAATTACCAAGGAATTAAAGCTTAACTAATCATAATCTTCACCATAATTAGGACACCTAAATGCTGATTTCAGATCAGTGCTGAAGGCTTTTAAGTTATGTGGCCTTTTTCCAGATTGGCCCCTCCCTTCCTCTTCCTTGTACAGTACAGTACAATGCAGCTCTCAAACAAATTGAGCTTCAGCCAACACAGAAACAGTTCTTTACTGATTGTGCAAGTACTTACGGGTAGGATATCTGATGAGGCTTACATGTGTGTTACTCCAATACACAATAGCATCTCATTTGATTGTGTTTGCATTAGTTGCATGATCACTGTACTGCTGGTAAGCCTTTGTTCTTGTCAGATGTAATCTACCAACCTTATCACGTGATACAGTGCTTTAGAGGTCAATTCTTGTATTAATACACCGATCGTCAATAAATATCAGAATGTACAAAGGATGTTGGTTGAAATGAGCTAAGCTAGCTAGCTAGCTATTCCTTTAGCTGAGAGCAATCCTTCAGAGAAAGCAGCTAGTTACAGTACAAGTGACATATTTAAAATAGGTTGTTACTTTTAAGAAACGTAATTTTTTTGTAGTGCTGTGCACAAATAATTTGTGTAATGTTGACACTCTTTTACTACTTCTTGGCTAGGCTATACTAATTTGGAATGTTTACAGTATAGAAAAATTAGCTTTTCACTACTCCTATAATGTATGACATACATAAAATATATATATTTGTATGGAACATTTTTGGAGCAACAGATTTTGTGTGAAAATAAATCATAAAAGTAGTTTATTTTATTTAAAAATCTTAAAAATGTATGGGGTGTCGAGGGGGTGGGGTAAAAGGCTTTTGCTTAAATAATGTTTTAAGTTAATACTTTAGTCACTTTAGCAAAGTTTGAACTATTTTCTGTTTATTTTGATGAATAAAAGAATGAATTTTTGATCAATAAATATACTGTCATTAAAATATGTTAATATGGAAATATATCTGAAAAATATAGAAACAAAATCATTTAAAAAGTCAAGATTCTGAAAGCATTGAAGGAGATCCCATCATAATTTAATATAGATTTACAGTATAACAATCAATTATATTTGATTATATGATCTGATTAACATCACATTTTCAAATATGTTGGTTTCATTATAAATTTGCAATAATGCAATAAAACTCCACCTTTTGCCACAGGCTTGTTTCACCTGGGTGTTCTCAGAAATGGAAATGTCTTATGCCATCAGACAGAACAGCATGTCCTCCTCTTTCAGTTGATGCCAATCTAGCGTATCCACCTATCTAATAAAGACGACTCACGCCCCTAGGCCTATATATCAGTTTGTTTTCTTTCCCTGCTTCAGCGGGTAGATGCGCTCTTGTTATCCTGTTACTTCAACTCATTGCTTTTCTGTAACTATATACAGTGAGTCAGATTCTGTGGCTACAGGTTCACTTTTTCTGATATTGATTAGCCTGTAGGCTTACAGTCTGGTTTGCATCTGTTGTAAAACCATAGGTCGTGGAGAGCAAAAATAGATGCACGAGCTCTTGTTTTCCTCATGGGCGTGTGTATGTGTGCTCTTGCGTGTATGGATTACTGCGCTCGCTGAGTTCCTCTCTGACTCTCGCTGAAGGAATCTGCTGCTCGGGCAGTTTGCGCTCCTGTGAGTGAACTGATTGAATGATTAGTGACAGTCGACTCATGCTGGAAGAATTATTCTCTGGAAGAACAGCTAGAGTTGGAGCTTAGAGAGATTAGCGTGCGCATTTACTGAGGATGCGCTATGTTGTGGATGTGTGTTTTAGCCATCATACTGAATAGTGTGCCGTTGTCATTGATACTGACGTTTAGTTTCAGTGGCACTTGGTCTGTAAATGCACCATTCTTCATTTAATCAATCATGAAATGATTCGCTTTTAATTTGATTTTACACATTATACACACATACAGGTCCTTCTCAAAAAATGTGCATATTGTGATACAAGTTCATTATTTTCCATAATGTAATGATAAAATTAAATTTCATATATTTTAGATTCATTGCACACCAACTGAAATATTTCAGGTCTTTTATTGTTTTAATACTGATGATTTTGGCATACAGCTCATGAAAACCCAAAATTCCTATCTCAAAAAAAGCATATTTCATCCGACCAATATAAAAGAAAAGTGTTTTTAATACAAAAAAAGTCAACCTTCAAATAATTATGTTCAGTTATGCACTCAATACTTGATCGTGAATCCTTTTGCAGAAATGACTGCTTCAATGTGGCGTAGCATGGAGGCAATCAGCCTGTGGCACTGCTGAGGTGTTATGGAGGCCCAGGATGCTTCGATAGCGGCCTTAAGCTCATCCAGAGTGTTGGGTCTTGAGTCTCTCAACTTTCTCTTCACAATATCCCACAGATTCTCTATGGGGTTCAGGTCAGGAGAGTTGGCAGGCCAATTGAGCACAGTAATACCATGGGCAGTAAACCATTTACCAGTGGTTTTGGCACTGTGAGCAAGTGCCAGGTCGTGCTGAAAAACAAAATCTTCATCTCCATAAAGCTTTTCAGCAGATGGAAGCATGAAGTGCTCCAAAATCTCCTGATAGCTAGCTGCATTGACCATGCCCTTGATAAAACACAGTGGACCAACACCAGCAGCTGACATGGCACCCCAGACCATCACTGACTGTGGGTACTTGACACTGGACTTCAGGCATTTTAGCATTTCCTTCTCTCCAGTCTTCCTGCAGACTCTGGCACCTTGATTTCCGAATGCCATGGGAAATTTGAGCGACAGTCCAGTGCTGCTTCTCTGTAGCCCAGGTCAGGCGCTTCTGCCGTTGTTTCTGGTTCAAAAGTGGCTTGACCTGGGGAATGCGGCACCTGTAGCCCATTTCCTGCACACACCTGTGGACGGTGGCTCTGGATGTTTCTACTCCAGACTCAGTCCACTGCTTCCGCAGGTCCCCCAAGGTCTGGAATCAGTCCTTCTCCACAATCTTCCTCAGGGTCCGGTCACCTCTTCTCGTTGTGCAGCGTTTTTTGCCACACTTTTTCCTTCCCACAGACTTCCCACTGAGGTGCCTTGATACAGCACTCTGGGAACAGCCTATTCGTTCAGAAATTTCTTTCTGTGTCTTACCCTCTCGCTTGAGGGTGTCAATGATGGCCTTTTAGACAGCAGTCAGGTCGGCAGTCTTACCCATGATTGCGGTTTTGAGTAATGAACCAGGCTGGGAGTTTTTAAAAGCCTCAGGAATCTTTTGCAGGTGTTTAGAGTTAATTCGTTGATTCAGATAATTAGGTTAATAGCTCGTTTAGAGAAACCTTTCATGATATGCTAATTTTTTTAGATAGGAATTTTGGGTTTTCATGAGCTGTATGCCAAAATCATCAGTATTAAAACAATAAAAGGCCTGAAATATTTCAGTTGGTGTGCAATGAATCTAAAATATATGAAAGTTTCATTTTATCATTACATTATGGAAAATAATGAACTTTTATCACAATATGCACATTTTTTTAGAAAGACCTGTATGTGAATAAAACTCTTGAATATTTAAAGTCATATTCCGGTTTAGCACAAGTTTTAGGCAGGCTGTTGAATACTTGAATCGGATTAGCTGGCGAACGTTCTAAGGTGTGCAATTATTTTCAGGGAAACGCAGAAATTAAAGCTTTAGCTTAAGTTCTGCCAGGAAGATTCAATGTTATGTCACTCATCACATTCAGACCTAACCAATCATGTCCTAATTCACAGAGTATAAAAGATGGTCACTTACACATGTCTGAGTTCGAAGATGCTGACGGCGACATTTACCTCCAGCCTCCCCACCACCACCAGGATGGTCCCCGCCTATACCCTCGAAACGAAAGCAAAATAACCTCTAATTATCATACTTGCTGGGCTATCAATAAACTTGTTACTTTTTGCACTACCTTTGGTTTTCTAATCTTTCTGGTAGAACTATTTCCAGGCAGGTCTTGACTGCATTACAGTTCTATATCACTTCACCAAATGATTTCAGTTATTTCAAAGGTCCTTGCAGCCTAGTACAACAGCAAAAGAACCAAAAACTACAACATTCACCAAGCAAATAAATATAGTAAGCTAAACAATAGGATAAAAACTAGGGATGCACCGATATGAAAATGTTGGCAATAATTTTTTATATTTGAAAGCCGATAACTGATAAATTGGCCTATAAGTCTAAAAAAAAAATTTTGAGAGCCTGATTACAAACACAAAAGTCTCACCATTAAAGCTGTTAGAGATGGTGAGACTCTTTGAGACCTAATTTATTAACTTTATACGTTTCTAATTTCGTTCATCTACTAAAAGTTAATCAAATTTTTTCTCTTTGTTTTTTCCTTTTTTATCATACTGTTTAAAAATATAGTGCAGCATAGTTTCAAAAAATACAGATTCTCATTATTTACTTACCATAATGCCATCCAAGGTGAATATGACTTTATTCATCAGAACACAAATGCACATTTTTAATCTGGAGGAAATTCAAGCTCTGTAGGATACGTACAATGCAAGAAAATGGGTTCCACAATTGTAATTAAGAAACAAATCAATAAGTAAAACATTCTCAAATTTAAACTAGTACTTCATACCAAGGGTCTGATACTGTTTGAAATGTGATGTTCATTATTCTATTACAATCAAAGCATCATTTCTACTTCTCACATGAGCATACCAACATTCTTGCATTACACAGCTATTGTCTTTATACACAGCTTTTATACACCTCTTGTTTTGCTACATAAGGCCTTAATTGAACAGGTTTTGCATGCATTACTTTTGAACTTTCCAAATATTTTTAGCCTTTCTTTTTCATTATATGCATCTACAGATCTCAAATTTCTTTCTAAAATGTTTGTGTTCGGCTGAAGAACGGCACATCTGGGATAGCATCAGAGTAAATTAATGCATTTATTTTTTAACACATTCTTTTAAGAATTGGTGTTGGTTAAAGCAAGTGCTATTTTCTTAACTTACTGTTTATATTTATAAAGAGATTCAGTTTGGGTCAGTTTCAGCCAATTTGTCAATGTCTTTTTATCCAGTGTTTTAATAAATAGCAAATGCTGTACCATAATCTATTATTATGGTTAGTATAGTTTTTATATTAAATTTATATTCACATTAATAAATATATAAATAAATATATAAATAGTTTTCCATCTAGTGAAAAATTGTTTGACATGTTTGTATACATTATATAATACTTATACTAGAGATGTTTATATATTATGTAATGTAGTAATTTTTTTATATTGTAGAACTACAGCTGTAACCTTTGCTGTAAGTACAATGTAAAACGGTATTGAAATGGTATAATTACAGTAAATGGCTGGAAACACAGCTGCCAGTACTTTACAGTGAAATTACAGTAAAGCCGTAAAATGAAAAACAGTATTGGTACTGTTGAATTATGGCAAACTGCTGGAACCACCACTGCCAGTATTTTACTGCGAAATTACAGCACAGCTGTAAATGGAAAAACAGTGTTGAAACAGTAAAATTATGGTAAATGCTAGAACCACAGCTGCCAGTATTTTACAGTGTATTGTGTCACATGATTTTCACTAGTTTTAAACGTATTACATATGCATTATAATTCTGAAGACCATGCCATTTACATACCATTCACCTCCAATGTAAGTATAACTGTAACCCAGATTCTTTTTTGAAGAAGAAAAGAAGGGTCAAGTGGAATTATATTTTTGTGGTATCTACATTATGCAACAAATGCAGTTGACTGAGCTTAATTCGTACTGAACCCAGAATATTCCTTTGACCTGACAATTTTCTATCCTTGTAAAATCCACTAATCATCTTTACATAATGTGACATTACCAAAAACACACAAAAATGTGTCAGAAACTACACTGCTTTTGTTAATTACAACATCCCATTGAGTCCTATTGTGTTTGTTTCTGTACATCAACAGTGAGCAGGGGGGTCAGAAAAGGCGTAATCTCTTTCCGACAAATGTTAGCGAACCCAAATCGTGTGATCTTCTTAATGCAAGCATGAAGATCTTTCTATAGTGTTTCTGTAATGTTCCTCGTATGTTAAGAAACAGGATTTCTGCTGGGTGGAAATTGCATAATCTCTCTATGAAAAGAGCGCGTGGGCTGCAGGAAGCACAGCATGGATAATAGATGACTCTCTTAGCAGTAGAATTTAGATGCAATGTGTTAGGTCACGTCGACCCTCCCCACTTCAACAGAAAGCTGCGGTCAGCTTCTCTGATCTGATGAAAGAAACACCTAAATAAACAGTTAAACCTACTCCATTTTATTGTACTGTTAAATAAGCTTATTTCCAGCATTCTGGATTGTGTTCCGATCATACATGTTCAATTTCTTTATAGAAGTTCTAAAGTGTTTCCATTTTAACTGAAGTCTTCTTTTCACTAAATCAAAAACAACAAAAATACGTATTTGGTGAACATTTGAAGTGTCAAGATCAAGCAATGTGTAACATATTTACAGGTATGAGTGTGAATCCTTTGAGGAAGTACGCTGCATGAATGATTTATGTCTGCTGCTTTAAACAGTCTTGACTTCAATAAGGAAGATTTTAGTTTTAACTATGACTACAGTGACCCCCGCATCAATATCGACTGTTCTTTTGCACCATACTGTCGGCCACCTGAATGATGCACTATGTGGTTGATCCAAACCTAAAGAGGCACGCAAAAATAAAGGCCTGTTATGAATAATTCATCAAGCTCCTGACAACATCATGCATGGATGAGTAAGACACATTCTGCATACTTCCAAGGATATGAATATCAACTCCTTAAATGAGATGAAGTAAAAATAGAAATGCCACTACTTCTCTGAAGCTCAGCACTATGTCATTTTGTTTGGATTTTGCTGAAGTTTGACAAACATCTCTCTTATTTGGGGCATTAATTTTTGAGTGTTATGGTGCATTTGGTTCTCTTCCAAATCATAGATTTTTTAAATATTTATTTATAACATGGGGCACAATTTAGTTGTTGCCTTTTGGTTTATGACTTGGGGACTGTTCTTTGTAGGTGGATTACTCAGTCATCTAGATTTGAATCTCAGACAATTGAATCCAGATATTTAAATCAAATCCACATATAAGTTTGAAGAATCAAATTAGCAATCCAGTTATCACAATTGGAAGATCTAGCATCTGTCAAATCATCTCAAATGTATTAAGCGAGGTACGAAAAATGGACCTCGCTGTTGTTGTTGCATCTGTTCTGATACACTCACCGGCCACTTTATCAACTGCTTATAACGCAAATATCTAATCAGCCCATCACGTGGCAGCAACTCCATGCATTTAGGCATGCAGTTTCGTGGGTGAAAATGCCTCGTTGATGCCAGAGGTCAGACTGGTTGGAGCTGATAGAAAGAAAACAGTAACTCAAATAACCACTAGTTACAGCTGAGGTCTGCAGAAGAGCATCTCTGAACATGTCGAACCTTGAAGCAGATGGGCAACAACAGAGGAAGACCACCGGCACCACTCCTGTCAGCTGAGAACAAAAAACTGAGGCTACAATCAGAGGATGACAGTAGTGAAGTATTTTTACTTAAGCACATTTTTCAAGTATATGTACTTAATCAGTGTTCTTCTTTGGAAAACCTTTACTTCACAATATTTCAAAGCAAAGTATTCTACTTGTTACTGAAAAACAGTGATAAAGTACATATACTTGAAAAGTGCACTTGAGTAGAAAGTAAAAATACTTCTATAGGGAGATGGTTGCAACAAGGGTCAGTTGTAACACTTCCGATTTCTACAATCAGGAAATAGTTATAAATCACCTGATTCACTTCACACACGCTCAGTTAAGTCCTTATTCCACAAGTGATAAAGTAGATCCCTGTGGTAGACACAGCAGATGTTTGAGTGGAAAAAGCCATTTCGAGGTAAGAAAGTAACTTTTTTAACTTTGTTTATTTTTGTTATGGGAATTTCTGCTTTGTAGTTCAACTCATTAAATTTAAATTATGTTTATTGTGTGTCTGTGTAGATATTTTTAAAGCAAGTTGTTAGTGCTAATGTTTTAGCTGTTAGCTGTAAGGTGAGCTACATGGCTACATGACTCTGGGTTAGTTGTAACAACAATGAAACGTTATAATCTACCCCAAGAAAATTGTTGAATTTATATATGTTTTATTTAAATTTGGAGATTTAAGAAGAGAGGTCTTGGGAGATGTTAGAAGAGAAGGGATTAGGTGAACTTCCAAGAGTATACCAGTGGAAAGAGGGTCTTTACTGAGGAACAAGAAAAACATCCTCAGTTGTTCAAGTTAAAATTATTATGGTCAATTACTATGACTGAGAGTGACACGCGTACGTACGCACGCACACACGCACGTTATATTGTAATGTCAGTGTTTTTTAACCACTCCTCGTGTTTACAACCATCCCTGTCCGCCTCTGGCTACAATTCATACATGCTCACCAACATTGGACTACAGAAGATTAAAAAAATTTGCCTAGGACCAGTTGCATAAACTTAGCCACTATGTTAAGACTGTGTCTTAAAAACTAATTTGACCAACTTGCGGTTAACAAAAGGATGATCATTCTTACTTTTTCAATTCCAATTAGACCAGTCAACCTTTTTAAGTAACTGCCTTGACCAGTCTTGAAGAAACAAATTAGATGACCAACTTTTAAGACTAGTCTAAGCAGTTTATGCAACTGTCCCCTGGTCTCAATTTCTTCTGGAACATTCAGATGGTAGGGTCAGATTTTGATGTAAATAACATGAAAACATCGATCCATCCTGCCTTGTATCAGTGGTTCAGGCTGCTGCTGGTGATGTAATGGTGTGGGGGAAGCATTGTTTAAACACCACTGACCATAAAAACAAAACCTGCTGACTAGGCCTGTCACGATAACAAATTTTGCTGGACAATAAATTGTCCAAGAAATTATTGCGATAAACGATAATATTGTAATTCTGAGACCATTTTCATCTAAAATAATGATAATGGCATAATAATGCAGGTACACTTTTTCAAAGATCAATAAACTTTTATTTCTAATGACTATTTAACACTGAGATGGAAAGCATTTTAATATCCTCAATAAATGAACAAAACAACCAAAACCAGTCTGTTAACAAAAAAATGCACTTGAATAAACAGCTGGGAAAACTGCAACGGATGATTGTGTTTTAGGAAGTGCTGGGAATGAATTAAAAAAAATGTATATGTTGTATTGTCATGTTTTTATGAATGGCCAGTATCACTGATGTCTCTATAAAACATCAATGACATTACATTGATTACAGTATAACTGAAAGATACCAATTTCAACATTTATTAGGCTTTAAAAAAAAATTATATTTACCTGTGCCTTCCATGTTAGACATATACATAAATGTAATAGTTATCAACACCTTTCTTAACTGCATAAATAATAAATTAAATATAGATTAATAATTATTCAAGCTACATTTTTCTCTGTTCCCGTTGTTCTTTGATGAACATTAATGAAAGACATCATCAGTGCTCCTGTCAGTTTAAGAACAGCTGCTGCTGAACATAATGCGGATCTCACGCGCTGTCCTGCGCATCTCATTTCCTCACCAATCTTTAAGTTCATTTAGCCCTTATGTGTCCCTTGGGATGTTTTCAGCCACTAGGGGGTATTTTTGAGACTTAATTTGGCCTGTGTTTTAGCAAATGGAATGATTTTTGGTGACAAATCTTATTTTTATACATATTTTGGGAAAATGCTTTGAAAATTTTCACAAACTCAACGATACACTGTGGGCAAATTCACTACCCTTTCGTTACCCTAGTGGCTGAAAACAGCCACTAACTTAAACTGCTGTAAAAACATTTTTTTTGCATAAATCCAATAATCAACCTCAGTCCTGTTCAAAACTACCAAATGTTTAAAAAAAGTCAGGATTTTAACCCTTTAATTGCCAATTTCATAAATGATGTCACTGATTTGGGGAAAAAAACACACAAAATGACTGATTTTCAATATAAAATGTAATTGTGGCCTGGATTTGTTTTTTTTTTACCTCTAATTACAATCTTGGACATGTCAAAGATTAGAAACAACATTGGCTTTGATGCATTGTTAGTTTTTAGTGTTAGTTTTTAGTGAGTGAGTGAGTGAGTGCGCGAGTGTGTGTGTGTGTGTGTGTCCTTTGCCACTTACCAGTGTCTGAGAAAGCGTTACTACATGGAGTAAACAAAAACAAAGTGAGTGTATTTATGCACCTGCTGCCTTTTGATGGTGAGAAGTGCAGACTAAACAAAAACGAGGAAAGACAGTCAGAGGGAGAAGGCAATACATCCTGCAGCTCGCAGGAGGGGTCAGGCTGCATAATCATTTCTAAAACTTCGGTACAATTCAAGCCCCTTCTCATGTTGCTCTTCTGACCATCAAATGACCAGCAGGATGGCATGCAAGTGTTTGAATCCTCTTTCCTCGTTTTTGTTTAGTCTGCACTTCTCACCATAAAAAAGGCAGCAGGTGGATAAATACACTCACTTTGTTTTTGTTTACTCCATGTATTTCTGAGAGCTGAGGTGGATATTTTGATTTTATCAGACGCTGGTAAGTGGCAAAGGACACACGCACACGCACACACAAATTCTCTCTCTCTCGCTCTTCGCACTCGCACTAACAATAATATGCTGTAATACTCCATATAAAAGTCCATGGAAAACTCCACAGAAAAGCCAGAAACTAAGCTTTTTTTGCACAGTCCTATCTAAAGGGTTAATGGTGCCTCCTGGTTATCAACTGTAAAAATTACAAATTTTGCCTCTTCCCAACAGGGAAAGCCATCAACAATCAAAAATGCATGGGTATATGGTGTCATGGCCTTGCAATCAAAAAATGTGGTTATAATGGAAGTCATGGGGCAACAGCCACGAGGGATAAATCTGATGCTGCGTAAAAACTAACAATGCATCAAAGCCATGTTTCTAATCTTTGACATGTCCAAGACTGTGATTAGAGGTTTTATATTGAAAATCAGTCATTTTGTGTTTTTTTTCCACCAAATCAGTGACATCATTTATGAAATTGGCAATTAAAGGGTTAAAATTATGACTTAAACATTTGGTAGTTTTGAACAGGACTGAGGTTGATTAATAGATTTATGCAAAAAAAAAAATGAAAAAAATATTTATCTGATACATTTTTACAGCAGTTTAATTTAGTGGCTGTTTTCAGCCACGAGGGTAACAAAAGGGTAGTGAATTTGAAGGATGCACAAGGGTTAAGACGTTATTTAACTAATTTAGGACTCCTAATATGAGAATACTCAACATTCTCTGTGTTGTTTTTATTGTTTGTTCATGAGCAAAAGAGAACTCGATGTGAGAAGGAGACTGACACGAGTCTGTCTGTGCGTCGAGTGTGTGTGTGTCAGAGTGTCCCTCGATTAGCTGACATGAAACGCAGCCACACAGACAGGACATTGACATACAGCGCATTCTCTTGTGTCTTGTTGCGCTTACAAGCATTTACATGTATAAGAGCGTGATCATATAATGTAACACTCGACAAAAATGGATATAAAAACAGACGCTGGAAATTATCGCGGCCGGAAAAATTATCGAGCTCTTTTTTTTTTTATTGTGCGATTAATTGATTTATTGACTATCGCGACAGGCCTACTGCTGACCATGAAGTGTACCCATCTTCTGATAGCTACTTCCAACAAGATAACATGTCACAAAGCTCAAATCATCTCAAATCGGTTTCTTGAAATGGCCTCCACAGTCACCAGATCTCAATCCAATAAAGTACCTTTGGGATGTGGTGAAATGGGAGATTCGCATCATGGATGTGCAGCTAACAAATATGCAGTAACTGCATGATGCCATCATGTCAATATGGACCAAAATCTCAGAGGAAGAATTCTAGCACCATGTTGAATCTATGGTATGAGATCATCCTCACTCCAGAACACGAGACCCAGGGGGCAAGT
Source organism: Gobiocypris rarus (assembly GCA_023029165.1). Lineage (NCBI taxonomy): Eukaryota > Metazoa > Chordata > Actinopteri > Cypriniformes > Gobionidae > Gobiocypris > Gobiocypris rarus. The sequence goes on from CM040910.1 coordinate 30,583,712, forward strand.
ATGGATCCAGATCCAACTCCTCCCACTTTACATATACCTAATCCTATTTGTCTCTGCCCCCTGGACCCTAATCCTACCCATCTCTACCCAACTCCTCCCACTTTACAAATTCATAAACCTATCCGTCTTTGCACCATGGATCTCGTGAACGGCTACTGGGAATTAAGGCAGTTCCAAAGATAAGAGGTGGACCAACTGGTTACTAGCAACAAAAATAAATAAATAAATAAATTGTGTGTTTAAATATTCTAACCCCCCTCAGATACTCTTTAGATGCGGCTTACACTTCTAAATGGGTCAGATTACAAAGTCTGCTTCAGGCTAGTTTGTGCTTATTTCGTAAAGTCAAGGTGGTGTATCCATAGCACAGTCCTTCTAAGTTAGCTGACAAATAATTTATTGAAGGTTTAAGATGGAAGCCTGAATGTATGCTGATAAGCAGCATTTGATGTGAAAAGATTGAAGATCCTACTCATCCAGATTTGAGTCTCACATGTCACTCTGTTAATGGCTGTTGATTATACACTTCACAACTCTATTAAGCTTTGTGAGCCATGGTGACCTACATGTCACATCAGAGTGATTACAAAAGCAAGGGTGACAGAGAATGATGCCATTTTCCACCCACCCTTCATGCTGTTTCTGGAAACAGTGTTGAAGCTGTTGAGCACAGCAATTTTTGTTATTATCTCAGACTTCATTCGGGAATAAAGGAAATGTGCATGATTAACATTATTAGAAGACAGAGATACTTTCATAAACAGACAATTCACCTACAGATTGCTAGAAGTAACTTGGATAGCAGATATACACATACATGCACTAGCGTTCAACGATAAGAGTGTTTTAATGTCTTTGAAAGAAGTTTCTTATGCTCATCATGGCTGCATTTAGCTTAAATGTAATTTATTTCTGTGATGGTACTCCAGTCTTCAGTGTCTCACGATCCTTCAGAAATCATTCTAATATGTTGATTTGGTGCTCAAGAAATATTTCTTATTTTTGTCAGAATTTTTATTACAGAAATCTTTAAATGAAAAAGTCACTTTTGATCAAGTGAATGCATCCTTGCTGAATAAAACATGTTTAAAAAAGTCATACTAACTCCAAACTTAAGAACGCTAAAGCTTTAAGTGTAACATAAGACTATAATTTTAACTCAAACATAATTATATTTCATGCCCATTTAACTATTTATTTGGTAAGTAGCCATATAATAATTGAGATAATGTGCAGTCAGCTGGTGATTATCTCAAAATAAACGTATTTACTGTAGGGTGATACAAGACCCCTCCAATTCACCAGGGTCCTAATCACCCTGTCAAGAGTTTATTTAGCAGTAATCACTTACTGACTGCACATTACCGCTTACGTAGTTCCTTACTGTGAGCAAAGTTGTGAGAATTCACTGTACTTTCTCATTGAATTCCAAGATTGATCACACGACTGGTATTAACAAGCACACAGTATTTGGTCTTTAGTGTGTCACTGACACAGATGTGAGATTGTTCTGTGCTGCTGGCTCACCCACTGCTACAAGTCCTACTGCATGTAGATTGTATTAAATATGGTTCATATCACGTGACCAGAAACCCCAGTCCCACCCCCCCCTCAGCCCGGCAGGACTAAGCCATTGTGTAGTTAACCAGTCACATATCATCCAGGAGCTTACAGCTATACATGACATGGCAGCTGTTTCACTAACTGAAGAAACGAAGAAAGCAAACACTTGTGAAAACACAACCAGAACAAGAAATTGGTGGTTGATTCACTGATGCAGGCACAAGACTGTGTGTTGGATTGACGCACAAAATGAAGCTTTGCTGATTACACAGAATACCCCCCCCACACACACACATTCCCTCCGCCCTGCTCTCTCACACATACGCCGGCAGTCACGCTAATTATCCTACACGCCCATGCACATACTAACCCTACAACTGGAATGTCCATGCACAAAAAAACCCTAAAACACCATAAAAGGTGGAAATATGTCATGCAACTTCAAAGTAGGAAAGTTCACACTTCCAAACCTGTATGACTGTCTTTCTAACACATATTAAGATATTTTGAAAAAAGAAAAAATACAGAAACACTCCTAAAGGGTTCATTGGGTTTCTATATTTTAAAGAACCCTTTATGCCAAAAAGGACCTGTGTAAGGAGAAATGTCTTAAAATGATTGCATTTTACTTTCATGTTGTATGTTTATGAGCTGTTTAATTCATAAAATGTAATTACATTAAAACATTTAAACTTAATTAAATAATTAATTAATTAATTGATAGATAATAAATACATAATATATAATTCTAAAAGGTTCTATATATGAAGCGCCTAAAAGATCCAGTTGAAAACACTAGGCATTCTGTTGAAAACGGATTGCCGCGAGTTATTTTCAGTTGAGGCTCTTTGCTTGCTATGATACAGAATATCTGCGGAAGTGTTATTAGGATCTCATTTTCACAGATAGTTTGTTTTTGTATTGATTCTGAATAAAAATGCTGATACAATGTAAAGTATTTGCTCTGGCTTGTTTTAAATTATTTTTGTTGTTGTCATCTGTTGTTACATTCATGGCGTTCTAAAAACACGTGCGCTCCCGTTGGAAACAATTGGATACACCAGCCAGCCAAATGAAAAAAACGCTTTACTGGACAAGCGGCCTAAAAATTGCACCTCTCACTGCAAAAAACACGTTCTATCTGTTTGGGGCCTTGGTGGACACACAGCCTTAAGGTTCTATATAGAAACTTTTCTTCTTAGATTGCAGGTCTTAAATGATGTAAAGGATGAGAGAATTTTCATTTTTGGTGTGTTCACACTTGCACTTGGCAGGATTGGTTTGATTGAAACGAACCCTGGTGCGATTGCTCTGTTAGTGGGGTTAATTTTAAAAAGTGTGAATGCTTCCATCCTAACCAAACAAGAGGTCTGAGACCCCTGAAAAGGTGGGTTTTGAAAATTGTTTCGGATGCTCAGGAAGCATCTTTAGGTTCTGCCTTAAATGACAGTATGAACGATAAGCGAACCAGGACAAATTGTATTATTTTCTTTTTTGTTCTGGACCAAATCCAAGAGAACTGAACTACAAGTGTGAACATACTGTTGGAAATTAGCTTAAGAGTCACAAAGGACATGTGGTGACAAAAAAAATAAAAATATCTGTCCTGTGTGTTAAGCACGTTGCACTCAGATGCCAGACAATATAGTGGGATCAACCACAGCTAAAAAAGCAAACCCTGCCTCTGAGAGATGGGTGCTCTTATCCCATCCTCACCATCCTCTTTGGTTCGAGGCTTAGAGGGAACGTGGCTGGACAAACACATGTCTCCCATCATCTTAGTGCACATTCTGCCATATATAAATAGCCCAAAAACACCAACACATGCCCTGGGACACATTGACACTTCATTGATACCACTTTGTCCTAGTCCATGGATTATAATTCCTCTATTTTTAAGGTAGAGCCACTGAAACGGTTTAAAAGGATCTACTGTGCACAGAAGCAGCTAGAATATTTAGTTATAGGCAGGATGTTGGTGGTTGGCAGCTTTTGTTTTGCTGCGGTCAAACTCGAAACATTTTTGTTCATTATACATTTGATTATGAATGAAGAATGAATAAAGCATTTATTATTAGCATAACAATCTGAGTGAAAGGGTTGGGGAAAAATATTTTCAGATGTTTCCCTTTTGCTTTAATGTCAGCATTGAATCTCCACAAGTCTGTGTCAAACCTGGTGTTCTCCAGCTTGATTTGAGAAGATCCAGAGCATCTTGACCTTCATGGAAAATGAAGATCTGACCACCTGTACAAAAGAATTCACATGATCAGTGTCACAAATTTGATTATTTGATAAGTGACCTAGAAATGCCTAATGCAGAATCTGAAATATATATTTTTATTTTAATGCCAAAAGTTTCTGTTCATTTAATCTAAATTTCAAATATTTTATTAAACTGTGTATGTATTTCTCTGATAGATTGATTTTAATAAAACTGTGTATGTATTTGATATAGATAGATAGATGATAGATAGATAGATAGATAATAGAGTCAAATCTTTGATCCTGTGGTGCCAGCCTTCATGTGCAGTTACATGAAGTAAAAAGGCACATAAAAGAAAGGTTTAAAATGGCACATGGCTTCAGAGCTTTTCATCCCCGCGTACACACAGTTCGATCACCGAGAACATCAGTATTTATAGCAACAGGCAGCTCAATAAAATACAATTTAACAATAAAGAGATCTTAAACAACATTTGATGATTTGATTTTATTGTATTAGTCACAAAGTGGCCTTTATAAATTCAGATAAAAAGGCTTTTTAAAAGAAAGAGTCCTTGTAGACTGCTGTTACCAAACAGAGAGCCGCTATACTTTTTCAGATCCAGTTTTATAAAAGTTGTACAAGACTTGTTCTTCCCTAACGGCATGACTTTCCACCAATATCCCTCGGCCTCATCTTTTATATAATCTGGTCAAAGCCTTACACACGGTTGCATCATGCATTACATCATCAGGCATCAATAGGGGGTCTTGCGTTTAGAATTATGTTGCATTAGATGGAGCTATAAGCGCTGCCAAGAAAATCTCATTAAGGTGGCGGTGGAAACTACCTCATTACACAAATCTGACATCAGTTTTGTGGTTTCTCTTCTAAAGGGTGAAGCAGGGTTTTAGTTATAGAGATGGCTCTAGCGTAGCTTTACTCAAAAACCCTCATTAAGATCTTTATTCTGTGCTCCAAGCGCTGTGCTTCAATGGAGGAGAAGATCTCTTCTTGAGAGGGAATAACATTGCCAATTTATGATAATTCATCATTACATTTAATTGAATGAGAGATCAATTAGTCACTGTTGTCATTTTCTGTTTCTGGATTAGTATATCTGGTTAAATTAACATTTGTGTATGTATCTCTATTTTCTGCTGCGTTTGTTTAAATAGGGCCTACAGACAGTCAGAAGATGATGGGCTCCCCCTGCTGAGTATTAGTTCCTCCTAAGGTTTCTTCCTCATCTATCTATCTTAACATCTCAGAAGGAGCCACAGTTGACAATAATTAATATATATATATATATATATATATATATATATATATATATATATATATATATATATATATATATATATATATATATATATATATATATATATATATATATATATATATATATATATATATATATGCCAAATATCTGCCAATGTGTTCATAAAAAACTACTTAATTAAAATGCAAGTAATTTTCATACCCATGAATGACATATGTTTGTTCTTGTTTTAAGCATAAACTCACTTAATTTTGTTTAATTTCTCAGGAAACAAGACTTATTTTCTTCATTTTGCAAGTCAAGTAAATGCATCTTGATTTAAGGGGGTTTATAATTTGTACTGGAAAACAAAAATCCTGAGAAATGTTTTGCAGTGCATGCAATTTGATTATATTTAGGGCTCTATGAAATCTGTTTTTTATTTTTGTCTGGACTCTGCTTTAATGGTTAAATTAAATTTGACTGACTTTTGTTCATCTTCGGAACACAAAAGATAGTTTTTATGAAATCTGAAAGATTTATGTCCCTCCATTGACAGTCTAAGCAACTACAACTCTTAGATCCTAAAATGAATCCAGACAAATCAAGAGGTTAATTCCACATTTTCTGAAGAGACTCGATTGCTTTATATGATGAACGAAAGTCTTACGAGTTGAAACGACATTAGGGTGAGTAAATGATGACATAATTTTCATTTTTAGGTAAACCATCCCTTACGGACCTACTTTTGATTTATTCATTGAAAATTTGACAAATTCCATGACTGTAGGCTATTATACAGTGAATTCCAGTTTGTAGGTTGTTCTAAAGTAATAATCAGTTCTGATGTAGAAACATGACATTAAATAATCCATCAAGTTCACTTTTATTTTGGTTGTATAATTTAAGTGTGTATGTGGCCTTACCAAAAATGTCTAAAACAAATCAAAAGCTTCCATGTGACACGAACGGAGATATCAGGCATATAGACAAGGTTTTGCTGCCATCTGGTGGCTACATTTTGCTGCACTACTGCCGTTTCTCAGGAATAGTTCGTCCCAAAAATCAACATCATAATTTACGAGACACACCACAACTTTGAAATATTAGAAAAGAAAAAAACATTTATATCACCTCTTTTACAAAAGTTTAGAATAAAAGGAAGTGGTTCTGCTCAAGTGAGCAGCTAAAGCAGTATAGCTAATATGTTTTGAAAATAAACAACATCAGTGTTTTTTTCCTCTTCTTTTATTAAGTTCTGAGAACAGTTTCTTGTATATAACTAGTCTGCAACCAGCTGAAACATCTCCTTTTGGTTTCAAAAAAAGGAAAATTCATGTTTAGGCCTATGTTGAAGCTCTGTCTGATTATATATGGTCATATCAATAGAACTTGTTATTGTAATTAGTTTTGACATTTTAATTCAAATCAAAATGGCTATGTAGTTATCCACTGATTTCTTATTTTGTATTTTCGATGGAATTCAATTCACAATAAAGTGTATCTTGAACACTAGAGGGCGGCATGTTGACATTAACGCTTTTTTCAGTGGTTAGATTGGCATGCTTTAACACATGGTTTTTAAAGCATGGTTTTTAAAGCAAACAAAAACACTTTTCAGAATGTTGATGTATTGCCTACTGACAGATTAAGCGTACAATAACATGTTATGAATGTAATTTAAATGCACTTCAGTAATTTCAGTTTGACCGTGTGTAATTGAATGTTTTTCTGAACTCTTTTTTTCTCATGTGAAGATTTTTTTCATCTCTCATAAAAAAAAAAGAAGGAAAATAAGGTGGTTATCAACTCGATGTCTAAATACAATCCACTTCCTGTCTTTTGGCCCAGTCTGAGCATTTCACGGTATGTTAACAGCTGCAGGGTGTTGGACAGGCCAAATTGGTCCACAAGTGAAACATTAAGTAAGCTTTTGGACATGTTTTTCAGTTCTACACTGATCATGGTCGCAGTGTGTGCTTAAGATTTAATAATCCACAAGGGTCAATCAAAAGTTATCAAATTCACACGGAACACAAAGTCTCCTCAATATAAATGTTTAGTTAAGCAACTCCTACCCGGCTGCTTCAAGTAGGCTATTAGTTTTGTCATCTAATGTGAAATGGTATTAGTAACTAGATCTTCCAAATGAAGCTGTCATAGCTGTGGAAATAACTCAAATATTTATATAAATGCAGGTGACATTAGTTATTCTAGGCGTTCATCTATGCGCCAAAAATTTGACCTAAAATAGTAATTAAAAAGCAATAAATAATATTATAATGCTGTGACCACTTTTTGGTGCCAGGTATTAATTATTGCTCCATAAACAGCATTTATAACAAAACAGCCTGTATACTAATATCTCAGCACAAGTGCAATTGTGCAAAAAAATTTAAAAGCATAAAGAGGTTTCCATTTCTGTCTGGGTGACTTGCACTTGTGAACTTCTAAATGTTGGCCAATGCCTGTAATGTGATCTGGTAATACTTCAGGTTTAAACAATCTCTAATTGCAGACTAATAGTCCTGATCCCATTATACTCTTAGAAAAGCACAGGTGTGCTTCAGTAGAGATGGCTTCGGGGCTCAGCAGGTCACTAAATTACCATTCTGAGTGGCTTTTAATGGAAGCAGATGTTAGAGGTAAAGAGTGACAGCAATTTCTGTAGGAAACCATGCACTTGACAAAATCACCTCAGATACTGTATAGCAAATACTGGCCTTTACTTAAACCCTGCAAGTGCAAATTAGTATTGTTTTCGCTCTCTTTCTCTTCTGCTTTAAAATGTCTCAGATGTTCAGAAAAAATAATAATACTTTAAATGAATAGAATTAAAATGTACCATTATAACTAACAACAAACAGAATTTTGCATATAGAAAACAATCAGGCAGATATATTCCTCCTCCTCTTTTACTGATGAAGCTTTTCAAATCTTGGCTTGGGCACACATCTTCTAAGCCTGGCATTATTCATCATAGAAGGATGCCTCAGTACTACAGTATAATGCCACGGTATCCCCCACCTCACTGGCACTCCACTGATAACACACACACAAGACCACTATGGACCTTGGATTGTTGGCATGTTGGTGTTTTCTTTTTCTACTTTCACAGGCCGAAAACAGTCTAATCCAGTTCTTACAGTTCCCAAACCACAAGCCAACAGCTTTACTCCAATATCCACTTCATAAATCACACTGATGGTCTGCACAATCACACAAAGAAATGAAAATGCTGTTGTAATATCCATTAATTATTTGTAAATAAATTCTCATCTTCGATAAATAAAATACACACATAATTACAGGGGACAAAAGAAAAAAGTATAATGAATCAGACATTTATTATGACACTAAACTGCAGTTCCTTACACATTTCTGTCATCTTTGAAATATCAAGTGCATAAATAACTGTAACGTGTCAGAACTCAAATGAAAATTCCAGAATCCACATTGTTTGTACGATTTAACTGAACGGCAAACAACACTCATCGTGCTTTGTTACTGTATCAATGAGAGCCTGGCTGGAATTCATGAGAGTAAGATTTTTCGGGCCACTTCGAGTCCAACTGTTGACACGATCCTACTTTCAAAAAAGAAAGGAGGTAAAAATAAGGTTGACATTGAACAATGCAATTGTTTATGCAAAAACCAAACAGTAGTTTGAAACCCTAAAATGAAGGATTTTTGCCAACACAAACTAACTAAACCTCCTGAGCTACTACAATAGTCCCAATCTCAAACACAAAGGCTGCTGGGATCCGTCATATAAACAGTCACCAGACATCCTGCGCTGTTAAAAAAAAAAGGTAAAAAGTGGTATACAACTGTGTTACTGATGAGAAATGATTAGATGTAATCATAATGTACACAACACAAATGAAGACAATTATTGCATGACTCGGTCAGTCTTGCACCTGCAGATATGGGTTCGTTTAGACGTCAACGATGTCCAAAAAACGAAAGGTTATTCCTTTGTGATTTTTCCATTTAGACGACAACGCTGTCAAAATGATTCCTGTTCACATGGCTCTGTTAAAGGGATAGTTCACCCAAAAATAAAAATTCGGTCATCATTTACGCACCCTCAAGTTGTTTCAAATAGGCCAGTTGCAATAAGCAATATATTGATATATCGCACAATATATGTACATGACCTCAATTTTTTGTGATGCAATATATCGTCCATTATGTTTACATGATAATGAATATCACCAACATTTTACTCGATTGTGCTGTCATCTTGTATGTTTTCCATGACGGAGGCGAAAGTGGTTCTCGGGCAGTTCCTTCATACACAGAGCGGTTATCGACAGGTGAAAAAAAGGCGGCAGAAATGATCGTGTTGGTAAGTACTCCGGGTATCCTTAAATTCTTTTTTTTACAACACTGGCAAAGATCGTTTGAACTCATCTTTTCTTAGGAACGACCAGAAGCCTCGAGTTTAGTGATCTTAAAGAGCGATGGATTGTAGGGCGATAGAAGATCCGTTAAATACACTGGAGCTAAACCATTTAGGGCTTTATAGGTCAGTAGCAATACTTTGTAATTGATACGGAACTTAATAGGTAACCAGTGTAGAGATGATAAAATTGGTGTTATATGATCATATTTTCTTGACCTAGTAAGAACTCTAGCAGCTGCGTTTTTGGACTAACTGTAGCTTGTTTATTGAGGATGCAGGACAACCAGCTAATAAAGCATTACAGTAATCTAGTCTTGAGGTCATGAATGCATGAACTAACTTTTCTGCATCAGAAATAGATAGCATGTTACGTAGCTTAGCAATGTTTCTAAGGTGGAAAATGCTGTTCTTGTAACATATGAAATATGATTTTCGAAAGACAAGTTGCGGTCTAATATAACACCCAGGTCTTTTACTGTAGTGGATAAAGTGACAGGACGCCCTTCCAAGTTAAAGTTGTATTGTGAGAGGTTTTGTGCTTTTTGGACCAATAAGTAATACCTCTGTTTTATCTGAATTTAATAGCAGAAAATTACACGTCATCCAGTATTTAATATCTTCAACACACGCTGTCAGTTTAGATAATTTAGCGTTTTCATCTGGTCGTGATGAGATATATAATTGAGTGTCATCAGCATAACAGTGGAAATTAATTCCATGTTTTCTTATAATATTACCAAGTGGCAGCATATATATTGAGAATAGCAGAGGGCCTAACACAGATCCTTGCGGCACCCCATAGTCTACTGACGTTATCTTTGATTTTTCCCCATTTAGACAGACAAAATGGTAGCGGTCTGATAAGTACGATCTAAACCAGTTTAATGCCTTTCCCTGAACACCAGTGTAATTTTGAAGTCGATCTAAGAGTATTTTATGATCTATAGTATCGAACGCAGCACTAAGATCGAGTAGAACTAGTATTGAGATACAGCCTTGGTCAGAAGCTAGAAGTAAATCATTTGTGATTTTAACGAGCGCAGTTTCTGTGCTATGGTTTGGTCTGAATCGGATTGAAATTTTTCATAGATATCATTTTCTTGCAAGAAAGAGCACAATTGAGCAGACACAACTTTTTCTAGTATTTTAGACATAAATGGAAGATTTGAAATGGGTCTGTAATTTGCTAGGTTATTATGATCTAATTGTGGCTTCTTAATGAGAGGTTTTATGACTGCCAACTTGAATATTCTTGGAACATGACCTAAAGATAAAGACGAGTTAATAATATTGAGAAGAGGCTCTTCCACTACAGGTAACAGCTCTTTCAGTAGTTTAGTGGGTATTGGATCTAATAAACATGTTGTTGATTTAGATGCAATGATAAGTTTATTTAGCTCTTCCTGTCCTATAGTTGTAAAGCGGTGTAGTAGTTCTTGAGGGGCGATAATTGAGGTTGAATCATAAGACATCATTAAAGGTTGTACATTTACAATTCTGTTTCTGATGCTTTCTATTTTCTCAGTGAAGAAATTCATAAAATCGTTACTACTAAACTGTAACGGAATATTTTGCTCAGGCGATGCTTGTTTATTTGTTAATCTAGCCACGGTGTTAAATAAAACCTTGGATTATTTTGGTTATTTTCTATTAGTTTATGGAGATGCTCAGCCCTGGCTGCTTTTAGGGCCTTTTATAACGTGACGTACTATCTTTCCACGCGATTCTAAAGACCTCTAAATTAGTTTGTTTCCATTTACGCTCTAAGTTACGAGTTTCTCTCTTGATAACATGTGTAGCACTGTTGTACCATGGTGCTTTAGTTTTCTCTCTAACCTTTTTAATCTAATTGGTGCAACATTTTCTAATGTACTAGAGAAAATGGTGCTCATACTGCTAGTCATTTCCTCTAGTTCATCTGTTTGTTTGGGTTCACTGAGCAGCTGAGACAGATCAGGTAAGCTATTTGAGAATCTATCTATAGTGGTTGGAAGGATCGTTCTGCCTGGTCGATAACGTGGCGCAACATGACAGATTTCAGCAGTACGCAGTATGCAAGTTACCATGTAATGGTCAGTGACATCATCACTTTGTTGTATAATATCTATATCGGTTGGGTTGGTTCCATGTGATATAATTAAATCTAGTGTGTGATTAAGACGATGAGTCGGACCAGTGACGCTTTTGCTTGACCCCAAAGGAGTTTAATAGATCTGTAAACGCAGCCCCTAACGCATCATTTGTGTTATCTACGTGTATGTTAAAATCTCCAACAATTAATGCTTTATCGACATTGACCAATAGATCTGAGAGAAAGTCTGCAAACTCTTTTAGGAAATCAGCATAGGGCCCTGGAGGTCTATATACAGTAGCCAAGGCTAGAGATAAAACAGTTTTCTTTCTTACATCTAAGAGCGTAACATTTAGCACTAGTACTTCAAACGAATTAAACCTGTGACCTGTTTTCTGAGTAACATTTAGAATATCTCTATAGATTATTGCAACACCGCCGCCACGACCAATCAGACGGGCTCATGCTTATAACAGTATCCTGGTGGAGTAGACTCATTTAGACCGAATAATCATTTGGCTTAAGCCAGGTTTCAGTAAGGCAAAGTGCATCGAAACTATTATCTGTGACCATTTCATTTACAATAACCGCCTTTAGGTGTGAGCGATCTAATGTTTAGAAGACCTAGTTTTAGAAATTGTTTTTGTTCACTAATATTGAGATTTTCTGGTTTAATCACAATTAGATTTTTCCTAGATCTTACAGTAGATTTAAAGTTTGACCTCACTAAACGAGGAATAGACACAGTTTCTATATAATGTTCTACATTGGTACTTATGTCAATTAAGTTAGGACAGCAAAGACTGTGATTTGAACTTTGACTTACTAGTCATATGGTGGTGTGTAACGCCCTGGAGATGTTGTCCGACAGAAGAGCTGCCGATTCTGCTGGGGTGGAGGCCATCAGGACGGAAGAGCCTAGGTCGCTCCCAAAACAGATTCCAATTATTTACAAAGAGCAGCTTCTGTTCATTACACCATGACATTAACCATTCATTTAGAGCAAGTAATCTACTAAACCTTTCATGTCCTAGTCGGTACGTGGGAAGGGGTCCAGACACGATGATCGTTGCTTCAGGCGATGTTCTGCGCACCGTCTCGACCAGACTCCTGTAGTCCTTCTTCAGAATCTCCGCCTGCCGCAGCCTGATGTCGCTCGTTCGCGTGCAGCACGACAGCTCCGATGCGCTCGTCACCGCTCAGGATCTCGGGAACCTGTGCAGCGACATCGAGAACACGAGCACCAGGAAAGCAGTGAGTGCGCACCTTACCTTTACCTGAAGTAGGCGGACATGCCGGACGATGGAAGTACCGATGACCACAGCGTCGCGTTCCGTCTCGCGAAGAGGGGAGAAGCGGTTCTGAGTGGAGATCTCGAAGACCGGGAGGGGTGGAGAGGTCCTTGCTCTGGTCCTGGCTCGCGTCTTCCGCTGTGGAAACACCCAGGGTCCATGGTGCTGTGTCGGTGCCGGAGTGAACGAAACCAGGGATGATCGCGCCCTGGGTGCTTGGGTCCTGTGCAGAGAAACACACGGAGTAGACGAGGTCGGAGTCAAAAGGTTACCAACCACTGACTTGTGAGCATCGGGCGTGATGTTTCCAGCGCTGAACGCCGCCTCTCAGCACGGCTCGCCTGTCTTGTAGGTTGCGAATCTGCTTGTCCAACGACTCCAACTCCAACTGCACCGAATGCAGCTCGAACGGTCCTCACCTGCACTCAAAGGTAAAATTAGACACAGATCTGAGTTATTCGCCATTGTAGTAAATGTGCTACAATGGCGAATTGTAGGTTTCAGTGGTTACGGGTGTAAATAAGTTACCACGCGTGCAATGCTAGCGGTCTACGGCTAGTAGCGGAAGTTCGGATATAAGTAGCGATATCAAAGCAATCCGATTGTTGTTGTTTTATAGAGAATCGTATCGGTGATATGTTCACACGCTGTAAATAATAGAAAGTATTCGTTTGTAGCGAGTGTTAAGAAGAAAATCAAGGATTATGAGTCAATTCGACGGAGCTACAAACACATGTGAACGAAACCACTGGCGCATACGCACGAGTTGGAGTTGACACGCTGTATGTATACAGGAATGTATACAGGTCCTTCTAAAAAAATTAGCATATTGTGATAAAAGTTCATAATTTTCCATAATGTAATGATAAAATTAAAATTTCATATATTTTAGATTCATTGCACACCAACTGAAATATTTCAGGTATTTTACGGTTTTAATACTGATGATTTTGTCATACAGCTCATGAAAATCTAAAAAATTTGCATATATTTCATCCGACCAATAAAAGAAAAGTGTTTTTAATACAAAAAAAGTCAACCTTCAAATAATTATGATCAGTTATGCACTCAATACTTGGTCGGGAATCCTTTTGCAGAAATGACTGCTTCAATGCGGCGTGGCATGGAGGCAATCAGCCTGTGGCACTGCTGAGGTGTTATGGAGGCCCAGGATGCTTCGATAGTGGCCTTAAGCTCATCCAGAGTGTTGGGTCTTGCGTCTCTCAACTTTCTCTTCACAATATCCCACAGATTCTCTATGGGGTTCAGGTCAGGAGAGTTGGCAGGCCAATTGAGCACAGTAATACCATGGTCAGTAAACCATTTACCAGTGGTTTTGGCACTGTGAGCAGGTGCCAGGTCGTCCTGAAATACAAAATCTTCATCTCCATAAAGCTTTTCAGCAGATGGAAGCATGAAGTGCTCCAAAATCTCCTGATTGCTAGCTGCATTGACCCTGCCCTTGATAAAACCCAGTGGACCAACACCAGCAGCTGACATGGCACCACAGACCATCACTGACTGTGGGTACTTGACACTGGACTTCAGGCATTTTGGCATTTCCTTCTCATTTCCAGAGTCTTCCTCCAGACTCTGGCACCTTGATTTCGAATGACATGCAAAATTTGAGCAACAGTCCAGTGCTGCTTCTCTGTAGCCCAGGTCAGGCGCTTCTGCCGCTGTTTCTGGTTCAAAGTGGCTTGACCTGGGGAATGCGGCACCTGTAGCCCATTTCCTGCACACGCCTGTGCACGGTGGCTCATGTTTCTACTCCAGACTCAGTCCACTGCTTCCGCAGGTCTCCAAGGTCTGGAATCGGTCCTTCTCCACAATCTTCCTCAGGGTCCGGTCACCTCTTCTGGTTTTGCAGCGTTTTTGCCACACTTTTTCCTTCCCACAGACTTCCCACTGAGGTGCCTTGATACAGCTCTCTGGGAACAGCCTATTCGTTCAGAAATTTCTTTCTGTGTCTTACCCTCTCGCTTGAGGGTGTCAATTATGGCCTTCTGGACAGCAGTCAGGTCGGCAGTCTTACCCATGATTGCGGTTTTGAGTAATGAACCAGGCTGGGAGTTTTAAAAAGCCTCAGGAATCTTTTGCAGGTGTTTAGAGTTAATTCGTTGATTCAGATAATTAGGTTAATAGCTCGTTTAGAGAACCTTTTCATGATATGCTAATTTTTTGAGATAGGAATTTGGGGTTTTCATGAGCTGTATGCCAAAATCATCAGTATTAAAACAATAAAAGACCTGAAATATTTCAGTTGGTGTGCAATGAATCTAAAATATATGAAATTTTAATTTTATCATTACATTATGGAAAATAATGAACTTTTATCACAATATGCTAATTTTTTTAGAAGGACCTGTATGCCAAAATGACTTTTGGCGTGCAAATGGTACGCAGTTGCGCGCGTGCATATGATACGCACTTTATGGCTGTGTCCAGACAGAGGTTTGATGTTGTTCAATGAATGTTGCCACATCATGCAGCCACCTCTGTTCTGTTATTTCTGCACCAAAGCTTCTTCGCTCCTGTTTTCAAAATCTTCTCAAGAGCGCGTTTGCTTAGAGATATGGCAATAATTTAATCATTATTAGCTAAAACCATAGTTAAATACTCCTTAATGCGTTCACAATTCATCCTGTGTCGGGTCGTGGCAGATTAATGAGCAGTAGGCTATGTCATAATTTCGATGTAGTAAATCATAATTTCGTTTGCATGAATCAGCATCAGCAACACCGGCACCTATTGCGTGATTTAAGCGCATACGTCGCAATGACAGTTTCTCATTATTACGAGATATTAAGTCAATATTTCGAGGAAGTTTCTCATTAATTCGACATAAGTCAATATTTCTAGAAACATTCTCATTATTACGAGATATTAAGTCATTATTTTGAGAAAGTTTCTCGTTATTTTGAGATATTAAGTCATTATTCCGAGAAGATTTCTCATTATTATGACTTAAAGAATCCAATTTTATACTTAACTGTGGCGGAAACGGGCTTCCAAAAGAAATAAATTCAAACAGGTCTGGAACAAGAGCGTGAGTAAATGATGACAGGGTGAACTATCCCTTTAAAGCGACTAAAAATGCTGTATTCTGCTGCCAGGCCAGTAGTTGGCAATGACACTTTGTAAAGAAACACTACATGAACATGTAATATGCATGAGCATGACATCACCGTTTTCACAAATTCACATTTTTGAAGTTTACACAGAGATGATAATGGTATTGTTTTTAATATTTTGCACCTTTCAAAAGTTTTCATTTTCAGGACCCAAAACACTGTTGTGTAAATGAGCGAATAAAACCCATCAAATGTTTTCCATTTTTAGTTGAAGACGATGATGTGTAAATGGCACATCACATTCTTATTGTTATTTTAATATTATAAATGTTATTTTTTTCTTGTATATTGTAAAGCAGATTGTATAGACTATTTTGTAATGATTTTAACTAATACTATTAGCTAATATAGTGTGAATTTTGCCACTACCTATACAACATTACAGCACATTATTTAATGCACATTCCTTTTTCTCTTTCTCCACATCTTTATTTAATTAAAAATAGGACGTAGGATATTCATTTGAGGGTATTTCAGACATCTCTAAACAAGTCAAATAGTGTAAAAAAAAACTGCAACAACAACAACAAAAACCCTTTCAATAGAATTTCAATTGAACTATGTGACTTCTCAAGTCAGGCAAAGGACTAAAATACATAAACAGCTTATACTGCTCTCTCTCAATAAAAGGAAATGGCAGCCAATTATTCCACCCAGTTCTGTGTATCAGGAAACAAAAAAGAGGAAAAAAAAATCCAGTACGAGTTCATTCATTTTGTAAGGAAGAGGTGTGTATGTGTGTGACTGGTTATGATACTCTGGGTCTCAGTATGTCTATAGTTCCGCAGAGATGACTGCCCAGAATTCATGACTTGTTTATCCACCTTTGGAAAGGGAAAAGCTGGATTGGAATCACAGAGCACACTGGTTTCCTTTATAAATGTCACAAAGGCGATGTGGATGCCAAATAAATTGAGGTCTGACTGATAGTTGGATCCAGAATGATATATCGTCATTGTGATGTTTGATGACTCGTGATTTGGTTTGGATTTCCTTCAGTAAGTGAAATGTATCAGAGGCAGAGCTCTTGAGGGTTCCCATCCACTTTATTCCAGAAGGTGATGAGAGGCTGACAAACACCATAAGATCAAATTCATCTATTTTGTTTAAAAAGTAGCATATCAAGTCAAGCATGAATCATAAAGTAAAACCTTTACTTAATAGACAATCCTGCTCAACTAATATTACAAATTAAAATCACATGACATCATTGTATAAAAGTTGGATAAAACAACAACAATATGTCAGGGAAATAATCCAACATTTGAATCAAGAGATTCCATTTAGAAATTTCAGTTTGGAGAACATTGAGAAATACTGGCAAATCAGTAAAAAAAACAAAAACATTTTGGGATAAAAAGCTGTAAAAATGTCTGTTTTGATGCTATGCACGGGCAAAACATTATATTCCCGGTATGAGAGGGCGGTCACAGTACACCTTCATTTAATTGACGCATGCGTCTCATGTTTTTTAAAAGCTGAAATGTGCTCTGGGATCTGCCCTCTTACGTATGACAATCGAAAGTCAAAAATGTTTTGCCAAATTGGACAGACTTCCCTATATAGTAGGTGAAAAGAGTAGCATGTCCAAATTCACAGTAGTCATAAAACAGCAGGCACAAATTATCTGGATGACTACTACTTCCGTCGAGATTCTACAGTTTGCATCCACTTAATGGCAAGAAGACAGAAATGAGCTGCTTTACTAGGAAAGTCAATCGTAGATTTTAATATGTCAAAGTGGCTATCGTCCATTCAGAGACACAAAAGAAAAGTGCAAATGTAGGGTTTATTATAAGTGTCCAGATGGAGTAATTTCTGTGATTTCTTATTATAAGTCAATAAATGTTTATGGGAACTACAGAGGGCCAGTTTAACATTAATAGTCAGTGACAGCAGACTCTTGGGTGATGCCTGAGATTGGACTCACATTTCCCACCATTACGGTCAAGATTTGAGACTAGTGGATCTAATTGAGACCATAAATTACGACTTCCACCCAGAGTGTCCGAAACACCTAATATCTTCACTGTCTTCACTTGGGACAAACGGCACAGGGCGTTTCATATGACCTCAGCATTGAAACGACATGATGTCACTTGGTTGGATTTAGGACACAATTCACTTCACTGTTTAGATGTTGCCTTTCCCATGAGCAACCTTATTATACACAGTATTAATCGAATGAAGAACAGGCTGATGTTGAACGTGATAAAACAGCCATAATCAAATCCACTGCGAAAGGCAGCTTAGCACACTGCACATTCGTAATGCAATGTAGCTGATTGATTAAAAATGTCTTTTTGTTCTCTGCTGGAATTGCTAACTATAGACTCATTAAACATCCCATGAGTGATTGTTAAACAGATTTCCTGATGCTCTATTTATAGCGGCAGCACCACATAAACCCGTTTTTCCCACAAGTCCTCTCTCACAGCCACACGGACGCACTGTAAAGGTCTCCGAACACCCCCTACACAGATCTCTGCGGATGAAAACTCAGACGCTCACAGCACTAATCACTAAGTGACCATTCCCAGCAGTCGAATGAGGGGGTCAAGCACAGGGCAAATGGGCATGGGAAAAATGCAACAATTATATCATTTCCTGCTCTGCCTTCACTATGAAAAAATGGAGAGCGTTTACTGCTGGGTGGAGCCATCGAGTTGAGTGAGACTGTTGTGCGTGAGGCTTGTGACAGTTGTGTTGAAAGTTTTGTGCTCTTCCGCTAAACTACAGAAAGAACACTATGCTGAAGGGGGCTCAACCCAACTGCTAATATTTATTTAACAAATTAAAACACTTTTTTTTAAATGTAATTTTTGTAAGAAAATGTATGTATACGAAATACTGGCCTTTAATGTTTAATATAGTGGTAAAAATATAAAATGTAACTCAAATATTTCAAATATATATTCAAATATATTTAGTTACATTTTATATTTTTTGACACTATATTAAACGTTAACTTTCTCTCCACATATTTGATTATAAATATATCATAAGTTAAATTCTAAACCAGTGAATAGTAAAAAAACACAAAAAACATATAATATTATGTACATTTAAACAGTTACAGTTACTATGTTGACACTTCAGAAAATCTTAAGACACTGAGTAGATACATGTTAAAATCATTATTTGGTTTTATGTGTAAATAAATAAACAAAAATTATAAATGTCATGCAAATCTATTTATTGTTTTAGTATTAAGTCAAAATGCATTATTATTGCTGAAACAGACAGTATTTGAATAGGCTTTTAAGATGTTTTAAGATGATTGATGACCTTTTTTTTTTTTTACTATTTTGAATGGTATTCTGAATGTCCTTACAATCTCTGAGCTTGTAATATTAATAATATATAAGTATAAAGGGGCCAGAAAATTCAAAAGGCCTAGTTTCTGTAGATACTATGAGACATAAAAAGAATGCTTAATGTTCAGGATAATTCCGAAGTAAGCATTCTGTACTGTACTGTCAAAGTCATGCAAAAAAGGGATGACTTAAAATACATGGTAACATAGCCAGATCTATGTCTCAAATATACTAACATAACAGTGTAATTTGAATTACCTCATCTGTTGAAATGATGCCGATGAATTGCGGAGCTTGTGTAAACATATCCACATCGCTTTGATCAGATGCTTTCTTTCTGCTGCTTTCTCACCGCTGAATTTTTGTTGTGAGAGGAATGTGCACTGTGCAGCACAGTATTCGCTATACCAGCAGTGAGGACGGCGTCTGGATGTTCATTAACAGTATATCGCTGCAAAGGCATTTCCAACTTCTCTTAACTTCTTAGACAAAAAAAAAGAAGTAAAAAGAAGTCATGAGAGTATCAGTCCTTCGTCCGTGTACACGACTGCGAGCACGAGCAATAAGTTAATGGCTGCAGTTCAAATAGCGGTCACCGGTATCGCTAATAACAGGGGTGTCTGAATTCGTAACACAGCCCCTTTAATTCTTATTTTGCAGAAAATGCTGCATTGCCAAGTATATTTTGTCGGGACCGTGCTGCTCCTCAATCGGTCGTAGCTGTATATCCCGTCTTCTTCAGTGGACGTCACACTCGTGAGAACCGAAGTGCATTAGTGCCATTTGTAAAGGTGCTTTGTTTATTTTTCTTTCACTTCTTTTCATTGGTAAAATTAATTTGTATGACACTCTGAGAAAGCTGCAATAATGTTTCTCACGATAGAAATTTTTTTTTTTTTTACTACAAGACCAGATTTTGTAGGTTTCCTACTTGAAAAGTCTGTATCAGAATGAGATGTCGTCACGACACAGAGTCCCGCCCCCAGAAATCACCGCACCTCCCCCTTCCGCCATTTTGGGAGGCTGCCAAAAATCGTTCATTCATTGTTCTTGTTTGTAGCAGAGGAGGCTGTCGCGCTATTTTACAATGCCTGGATTTATGTATTTAAGACAATGGTCACTTTTTCCCCAATTATACACTCCATCTTATTAGGACAGAAATAATACAATTTCAAAAAAAAAATTAAAAATAAACATGACTTTTGATTTTAAGTGAGTACCAAATGAGTACAATGGTTTTTCACAGTTTGGGGCTTGTAGATGACCAAGTCATGCACCCAGCCACAGCAGAATGTCTGTTTTAATATAAACATTAAAATAGAAAACAAATAGTAATGATGTATGATAATTGACATGAATATTAACATTTTATATATATATATATATATATATATATATATATATATATATATATATATATATATATATATATATATAATGTTAATATTCATGTCAATTATCATACATCATTACTATTTGTTTTCTATTTTAATGTTTATATTAAAACAGACATTCAGCTGTGGCTGGGTGCATGACTTGGTCATCTACAAGCCCCCAAACTGTGAAAAACATTGTACTCATTTGGTACTCACTGCAGAGGTAAGTTGCTTCACCTTTTGTCAAGTAAAATGTTTTTGTAAAGTCACCTTTATTTATACAGCACTTTTTACAATATGTGTGTGTGTGTGTGTGTGTGTGTGTGTGTGTATGTATGTATGTATGTATGTATATATATATATATATATATATATATATATATGTATATGTATATGTATATGTATATATATATATATATATATATATATATATATATATATATATATATATATATATATATATATATATATATATATATACATACACACATATTGTAAAAGCGCTGTATAAATAAAGGTGACTTGACAATTTTTTTGACTTGACTAAAGGTTAAGCAACTTACCTTTGCCAGTACAATGGTTTTTCACAGTTTGGGGGCTTGTAGATGACCAAGTCATGCACCCAACCACAGCAGAATGTCTCGTAGCTTTCTAGTGATTTCAGGCTTTTGAATTATTGCATAGAGTAAATGGTTAATTACTTGGTTTTGTCATCTGATGCCAAAACCAAGTAATTAACAATGTCTATATAGGTGCAAGGTGGTAAAGAGTCTAGAGCCGCGTTTCCACCGCAGGAACTTTCCCAGGAACTTTGAGGTGGTACCATAGACTGTAAAAATGGTACTCGGTGTTTCCTTTCGAGAGGTCTCTCAGACATGTATGGGAAAAACTCCTTTTCTCGAGAATATGAAGCAAAACTTTATTCATAAAGTGTCTATGTAAACGGCGCGGCTGCACAGCCGATAGACCAGCGCGAGCTGCGCGCTGATTGGCTGTGCAGCGGAACTGCATGAACCTATGGCGAGGCGGCAGAGAGAGCGAACCAGTAGGGGTCGCTAAAATTCCCCGAACAAGGTCTCTAAAATTAGCATATCTGAGGCTATATAGACCGTGTTTTGCCATAGGAAATCAGATTTAATCTCCTTCAGCGATACCTTCGCTGACCTCCGGAATTGAAGCCCCGCCGTCGAACAAGCACTCAGCGGAACTTCTCTGCAGCCCTGAGGACGCCGGATTCCCTTGGTCTCCGCCTTCAGCCGCCTGCCGTTCCAGCTGCACCATCCGGCGAGTGAAGCCCCGCCAAAAGCACTCAGCGGAACTTCTCTGCAGCCCTGAGGACGCCGGATTCCCGCTGGTCTCCGCCAGCCGCCTGCCGCTCCAGCTGCGCCATCCGGCATATATCCTTTATTCTGTGTCTGTGCTATTTGTGTGTTGCCGCTGCAACTATTTCTAAAAGAGCGAGCGTTGTTGCAAATGCCTCGCCTTCCTGCGCCTCATGCCGAGCACCTCTCCTCGGCGGCGACCGCCACATCATCTGTGTGGCATGCCTCGACGCGACCACGCGGAGACTGCACTCAACAGGGGCGGCTGCCCCGAGTGTGACGAAATGGCTCTGCCGACCCTTCGGGCTCGCCTCGCCAGCTTCGATGTCTCCGCTCCCACCGCTCCTCGGACCGCGCAAGAAGAAGCGCCGCGACCAGAGGCCTCCCGAGCGCCCGAGCGATCGCAAGCCGAGTAACTCTCCGCGTGCCTCGCCTCGCCGGTCGAGTTCATCCAGGAGGAACAGTGCCACTCACCTACTGTGGCCTGTTCCGTTTCATTTGGTGGACCAATAGCGGAAGAAGAGGAGGGGGACAGCCTTTCGTTGGCTGCATCTGGCAGCGAGTGGTCAGACTCTGTCTCGAGCCCGCCGACGCAGACTGCCACTACCGCCAAAGCCAGCTTTGACACGGAGATGGTCCGGTGCTCACTAAGGCCGTGGAAGACCTCGGCTCGAGTGGTCCCACCCTACTGAAGCGCCACGGAGTAGGCTGGACGAGTGGTTCCTACAAGGTCGCCGCTTTCCTCTCCTCCCAAGCCCGCCCCTTCTTCCCGGAGGTACACGACGAGATGACGAAGGCTTGAAAGCCCTTCTCGTCGCGCTAAATCCGCCTTTTCCTCAGCGCTCTCCTCGGTTGACGGCGCGAGGGAAAAAGGATACGAGGGTTTTCTCCTCGAGGAAGCAGTCGCCGCAAGACCTTTGTCCGCCTCCTCCAGAGGATGGCAGGCCAAGGCTCAGCACCCTTCCTAGCCATGTCACTCTACATCAGCTTTCGCCAGTCGAGCATACGCCTCCGCTGGCCAGGCTGCTTCAGCGCTCCACACCATGGCCGCCCTCCAGGTATATCAGGCCAAACTTCTCCGCCTCTGGACGAGTCTGTTCCTGATTCTGAGGCCTTGAGGGACCTGCGCAGCGCCATCGATTTAGCCCCGCGGGCAACCAAGGCTAACGACAGGCTATCGGTAGGACCATGGCCAGCCTGACTGTTCTGGAGCGCCACTTGTGGCTGAACCTCACCGACATGAAGGACGTGGATAAAGCCTCCTTTCTGGACGCTCCCATTACCTCCTCTGGGTTGTTCGGTCCGGCGGTCGTTGGCTTCGCCGAGCGCTTCACCGAGGCTCAGAAAGCCTCGCAGGCCATGAAACACTTTCTGCCCAAACGCCCAACTCTTCCTCTGGCCGCCACAAAGCGCCGCCCACCCAGCCCGCTAAAGCAGCGCCGCCGCCCTCGGCCACGCCGATCCAGGATCCGCAGCGCCACGCTCTGCAAGCCGCGGCAGGCAGCCCGAGTCCCGGGACCTCGACCCAAAGCCGCTGAGACCCGAGCCACCGGCCGCCCTAGCCGCAAAGAGGAAAAGAAGGTGGCCAGGTCCCGCTCGGCTGGACCCCACCCCACTCTCTCAGTCTCACAGTTCCTGCAATCAGGTGACTGCCGACTCAGTTTTCGCAGTCAACGAGCCCTCTATCAAAAGCGCCGCTTCAGACACAAACGCTGCTTCACGGCGACCCAAATAAATCTCAAAAGAGCTCTTTATGTAGTCAATGTGCCCACTGTACAGTCAGCACACCTACGCTCAAACACCCCCACACAGCTCACACGCTGTCCTGTGCCAAAATGCGCGCGCCACTACACAGTGCACGCCGCCATACATAAACACTATCCAGGCCTGGCAGGCCATCCCGGCATATCAAATTGGGTGTTGAACATAAAAACGAGGTTACTCGCTACAGTTCGCCGCAGACCCCACGCTTCGCGCCGTGGTCGAGACCTCAGTGAAAGGCAGCGCGAGTCACGTGCTCGCGCCGAGGTATCGAAACTGTTGGAGAAGGGAGCGGTGGAAACCGTGCACCCCACTCAAAGCGAGTCAGGCTTTTACAGTCGTTACTTTCGTTCCAAAAAGGATGGCGGCCTCCGCCCATCCTAGACCTCAGACATCTGAACAAAGCGCCCGCCTGCTTCAAGATGCTGACAGTGAAACAAATCCTCGCGCACATTCGCCCGGGGGACTGGTTTTTCACGGTCGATCTGAAAGATGCATACTTTCACATTCAGATAGCACCCGTCACAGGCCATTCTTGAGATTCGCCGAGGGTCAGGCTTATCAATACACGGTTCTGCCATTCGGCTTATCCCTGTCACCCCGCACTTTTAGTGCATGGACGCAGCCATAGCCCCGCTGAGGCTGAAAGGCATGCGGATACTCAACTACCTCGACGACTGGCTTGTCATAGCTCAGTCAGAGGCACAGTTGATGACACACAAGTCCTGGCTCCTCAACCATCTAGAATGTTTGGGCCTCAGGATCAATATCGCCAAGAGTTCAATGTCTCCCAGCCAAACTATATCGCTTCTGGGCACGGTCATAGACTCAATACAGATGAGGGCGCGGCTTACGCCACAGCGCCTCTCTATTCAGAACATGGCGAAGTCTTTCAGAGCTGGTGCTTACGTGCCCTCAAACGCTTTCAAAGAATGCTAGGTCTTATGGCCTCGGCATCAGCAGTACTCAAACTGGGTCTGTTACACATGCGCCTCCAACGCTGGCTAAACCCTCGCGTTCCGGCTCACGCATGGCGATCAGGCCAGTTTCAGATCAAAGTGAACCACAGCTGTGTCAAAGCTCTGGCTCCTTGGAAGGCGACCACCTGGTATCAAACAGGTGTTATGATGGGTACAGTCACGAACGGAAAGTGGTCTCGACAGACGCCTAACCTAGGTTGGGGCGCCTACACGAGGGCATGCCAGTCTCTGGCCAGTGGGCAGTTACAGAGAAAAGGCTACACATAAACTGTCTAGAGATGAAAGCGGTCATCCTATCGCTGAAAGCTTTCCTTCCAGACATAAAGGGCCACCATGTCTTGGTCCGAACGGACAACATGTCAGTGGTATCCTATATAAATCGCCAGGGCGGGCTGAAATCACGCCCCTACATTCCATGGCGAATCACCTCCTTTTATGGGCAGAGCACTTCCTGAGCTCCCTAAGGGCGGCTCACGTGCCAGGTATTCTGAATCAGGGTCCGGATATGCTATCCAGAGGCGGTATTCCCCCCGGGGAGTGGTCTCTTCACCCGCATACGATTCAGTTGATATGGAGCATCTTCGGCAAAGCAAAGTAGACCTTTTCGCCAAAAGACAATGCTCACTGCCCAATATTTTTCTCCAAACACAGAGACGCGCTGGCCCATGTCTGGCCCAGTCTCCTCTGTATGCTTTTCCTCCGACGCGATGTTGCCACAGGCCATCAAAAGATCAGGGAAACCAATTCCACAGTGCTCTTAATAGCCCCGCTGTGGAAGAATCAAATATGGGTCTCCGAACTGGCTCTCATGTCAGTCACAGCCCCATGGCCGATTCCGCTGAGGAAAGACCTCCTCACGCAGGCCAAGGGGAAAATTTGGCATCCCCACCCAGAACTGTGGGCTCTCCATGTTTGGCCCATCAACCAATACCCGCGAACCTTTCTGAAAGAGTTCTGAATACTATTTCTGAAGCTAGAGCACCTCAACCAGGCGGCTCTATGCACTGAAATGGTCGGTATTCTCTAACTGGTGTACAGCACGGAGCCTCGACGCGCCGTGCGCAGGTGGCAGAAGTGCTCACCTTCCTCCAAGAGCTAATGGACGCGGTCGCTCTCCACGCCAAAGTATACGCTTGCCGCCATAGCAGCTTATCACGCTCAGGTCGCGGACAATCACTGGGGAAAAGCGAGCTTATAGTGCGCTTTCTTAAAGGGGCCAGAAGGCTGAACCCGCCGCCCCTCAGTACCTATATGGGACCTTGCCACAGTGTTGGAAGCTCTAAAGGGCTCTACCTTTGAACCGCTTCAGTCTGTGAGCCTAAAGCACCTCTCGCTGAAAACCGCTTTCTGCTGGCACTGGCCTCAGTCAAGCGAGTGGGCGATTTACACGCACTCTCCACGAGTGCTTCCTGTCTCAAGTTTGGGCCTAACGACTCCAGGGTCGCCCCTCAAACCTAGACATGGTTATGTTCCTAAAGTGCTTTCTACTCCTTTAGGCACAGGTCATTTCTCTTTGGCCCTGCCCGCCGCAAGACGAAAAGGACGCGAATTTGCTCTGCCCAGTCAGAGCGCTGAGATTTTATATAGAGCGCCCGCCCCTTCAGGCGATCGGAACAGCTCTTTGTGTGCTTCGTGGCCGCACTAAAGGCTATGCCGCCACGAAGCAGAGACTGTCACACTGATAGTGGACGCCATCTCTATGGCTTACAAGTCTAAAGACCTAACCTGCCCCTGGGCATTAAAGCCCATTCTACTAGAGGCATGGCCTCCATGGGCATGGTCACGTGGCATTCCGCTACAAGATATCTGTGCGGGCGGCAGGCTGGGCCTCTCCGCCCACTTTTATCAGATTTTATAAACTGGAAGTCCCCGCTTACAAGCCGGGATTATCCCCATTTAATAGGTATAGACCCGATGCGTCCGGTCTCCCTGCTATGCATACATGATAAGCTCTCACAAGCACGAGCTTTCATAATATGTCTACACTTATATATTAAGGCCCGACTATGTCCGGTCGTAATTCTATCATATGGCCCGATGCTATCCGGCCTATATACTCTTATGTCCGCTTATAGGACCCACTCTGTTGGTCTCCTGTGACTCACTGTTACCCATCTTAGTGCCTCAGGCCACTTGGGTCAGTTAAGCACGCACGGCAAGCTTTCAAATTAGTTCCCATACGCACACGAGAGACCTCTCGAAGGGAACGACTCGGTTACTCACGTAACCTCGGTTCCCTGGAGAGAGGGAACGAGTATTGCGTAACGCCGCGCTTGTGCTTCTCAGGTATCGCTTCAGTCGATTTTTAACCTGATTTCCTATGGCAAAACACGGTCATATAGCCTCAGATATGCTAATTTTAGAGACCTTGTTCGGCGGGAATTTTAGCGACCCCTACTGGTTCGCTTCTCTGCCGCCGCCATAGGTTCATGCAGTTCCCGCTGCACAGCCAATCAGCGCGCAGCTCGCGCTGGTCTATCGGCTGTGCAGCCGCACTGCTTTTACATAGACACTTTATGAATAAAGTTTTTGCTTCATATTCTCGAGAAAAGGAGTTTTTCCCATACGCAATACTCGCCTCTCTCAGGGAACCGAGGTTACGTGAGTAACCGAGCACGGTTTCCACCGCAGGAACGAGGGTCTAAATGAAGTTCGGGTAAATATTTCCTCCGATAGTCCCTGCTCGCGAGGTAGTACTTTTCAAAGTTCAGGAACTTTCGGGGTGGAACTTGGGCGCTGAACATGCTGATTGGTTGAGTTCACGCAGCATTTTATTTCAACCGGCATTTTTAAAAGTATTGCTCTTTCTGTCCGGTGGCGCGTCTCTCGCCATCTCACGGTCAATGTCCATAATAGCTAATAATAACATACGTTGTCTTATTTTAAATCTAGCTTTACACACTTAAAGCAGAATACGCTTTAGTATCAGTGCTCTCTTTTCCGCCGCTTTGTTAACTGGGCTACCTCTTTAGTAAACCAGTACATAACCAGCGCTGCCGGACTAGGGGAAGTTCCTGGTACAAATTGTTCCGGGTAATTTCGGTGGAAACGGGCTTAGGTCTCAATTCAGATCGTATGGGTCGCGTCTTTTATATCAGCCAGCTTCTCTAAATACCTCTGCTTGGCACTGGTAATAAGTTTATCCCTATAAGGGCCCTTTTCTTTTGCTGCCGCCTTTTCCATTTCTTAATTTGTTTTTTATTTAAATTTTCGCGTAAATCTCGTCTTTCCTGCTCGGAAAATGTGTCGTCATCATGACGTATTCCCGGAGGTGAACGCAAAGCATTTTGTGAATTTGCGGCACAAACGCCGGGCGCCAGACTTCTTTGCATGGAGGGTAGAACGCAGTGTTCATGCCGTCAACCTGCTGTGTTATGAACTGCAATAGTCGTTCTCAAGATAGAAGTGGCATAAAGCTTAAGATATCCCTTTATTGGTTTTCAGCGTGGAAAAATAATGACAGTGTACAGGTTTGTTGAATTCTGACTGCATGCAGATAGATGAGAGAGGGCGAGGACTGTGGTGCTTAAAACATTAGTATACCTTCTCACAGAAGACAGTTTTCTGCACCACTTTTACAATCTCTAGGTCCTGGACCCATCCATCTGGGCCTGCTGTAGCGACTTGAATTTACTGAAAACTTTGTGTGTGTACACACTAACAATAGCGCCCTTTTTTACACATACTCCATCTGCAGTGCGTGTTGCGGTTCAGGAGAGGCCCTGTTGTGCTTTCACAAATGCTGCGTTTGCAGTGCGCAACTGTTGTATACCACAAACACAGCATTTATTCATTATTTTTTATTTCAAATCCAAAATTTTTTACTTAACATGACTTGTCAGAATTGCAATTCTCTTTGTTTACACTTTCATAGATGTCAGGTTATAACGTAGCCTACTACATTTAAACGTTTATTCATTAATTCATTCATTTATATTTATATAGCCTAGTACTTTAGATTTAGCACACACAAGTCGCAAAACATTTAAACAAAGGTTATAGCCTAAAATCACAAACATTTTAAATTAGAAACTTACAATAGGCTATTCAAAACAGCCGACTCGTCTTTTCTTTCGTTTTAAACCTTTTTAAAAGAAATCCATATATATGGGTGATGGAAGTTAGGCAACAGTTTGACGTCCCTTGACCAATCACTCCGCTCATAAGGATCCAGTCCTTTGATTCCCTTTATGTTCTCATATCTCGTCTTTCGATATGGTCCGACAATGTTTTCTTTAGTCCGCTGCATTTTGTAGGATTATATTATGTTTTTCTCTCTCATTTTTAATTATTTTCATGCCAGAACACTAGCCTGCTATGCCAGGCCATGTAAACGGGCCAAACATACCCAAAATTCTTTGCGTTCTGGTGACGTTGCCGCCCAGTTGGTCACATGTCTTAGCAATCTCTATATGCCCCTGGCAACCGGTAGCGTAGGATCCCAAAATGGTGGACGGGCTCAATTCGTCACGTGACAGCGAGCGACCATGACGTATCTCCTCATAACGGAGGCGCCAGATTTGCAGAGGTAAGATACAACAAAAAAACATATTTTCACCACCAATACTTTTTACAACTGTGGTCCTATGCTATGTAGCTAAAAACATTTTCATGTTATTGCAGGTCAACCTGGTTAAAGATGATAGAGAGGAGACTGACTCAGACTGGACATCATCCCTACATCAGGGCCACACACAGGGTGCGTTTCAATCAGCTCCCTTGTTCAAGTATTCAGGGCACTTATCAGAGGGTCTCAATCGCAAAACTCTTCCCTTGGAAGACCAATTTCGCATACCATCCTTCCTGAATAGTGTTCGAAATTAGAATTAGTGTGTCCCAAATCGCAGTATGTTGAAATGAGTATTCCAACGATTCCCGGATGGTCTATTTTTCCCGTTAGAATCCGAAGTGCAGGTTTGTTCTCACTCTAATGGCTAATATTGCCCATAACCCATTGCGTGTTAGACGAGGCTTCAATAAGAACTACAAACGCGAATAAAAATAGTTAAACTACAAACATGGTGGATGTTAAACCTGATGAAAAGATATTTATTCGATGTTATCCATCCACATTGTATTTAATCTGCAACAGCATTGTGAACTTTTGTAATGATATGTGTGGTCATTAACTTTTAAATGCATTATTATGCAAACTGCAAACACATGAGGAGAGTTCTCTGTACTGGCAGATCAACGTGCTGCTACTACATTTCTCTCTGAAATGGTAGGAAAATAAATTAAATTAAATGTGGAGGATTTTAACTGTGACAAGATAATTGACAGGGCAGTTTAAACGGTGAAAGGATGAAATGTGTGAATTATGGCCCTGTCCCAAATGGCACACTTCATATGCACTTAAGGTCTTGTGGACTTGAAAATGACTGTTGCATACTCATGTCTGTTAAGTCCATGAGACCGTAGGTAGGGTGTCCTATTTGTCATTTTAGGTGCCAGAAGGGTGCTCGTGAGTGCCCCCTTTGCGGTCAATATGTGCCCTCCATGGGCACTGATTGAAGTGAACTCCGCAGCAGACTTCTACTCGACAGTCAAAGCAGCATTACGTCACGAAAGTTCGGACTTGTAGGAAGGCCTCAAGTGTTTAGGGTGCCTTATGTGACAGGTTCTATGATGAAGTAGTATGTCCCAAAGCTTGTCTGCTACACACTAAAAAGTATATTCACAAAAACCTTACATACTTTTAGGGGACGCAGCATTAGTTAAAGATTTGATTAGCTGCTTAGGTGTGTTTGATTAGAGTTGGACCTAAACATTGCAGGAAGGTAGATCTCAGGAAAAACCCTGGTTTAAACAATTGAAGGCCTTAATAGAAAAGGCCTGTGGAATGTTTGGATAATGAACTCTTGAAAAGTGGGTAATTGGTGTCAGGTGTTCCAGTCAGTTCAGGTGTGGCACCCCACCATAAACATAACTGCATAATATTAATGACCTGCTGTTCATTTCGAAGGAGCTGAGAATGTGACATTCTGGTTTGGAAGATTTGAGAGTCATTGAATGGTCAGTGAATGGATATACCATAAGATAGAATTCACAGAAATACAGTAGGGATTTGGAGCAGCATTTTGATTATCTTGTTGCCTGAGTTCATTAGCCAACACTAATTCATTAGCTCAACACTAAAACTATATGTCAACAAATGTCAAAATACCTCACAATTTCTCAGCATTGATCAGCATTAGGTAGTTTCCAGCAACTGATACACAATGTTCCCCCCAATTACTACATACAAGGACTCACATTCTTCTTTCATCACTGAAGTTGATTGTTAAAACTATTTGCTCAACAAAGATGGCACTGTAATATGTTGCAGTTTTTCATGTCTGTGGTTCATTAAATTATATGGTTTTAATGATTGTAATCAAATGAAGATAATTTTATAGCAAACTCTTAAGCAGAAATCCAGATAATTCCAGAGAGTCAATCATTTATATGTAAAAAAAAAAATACTGGCCAAAATGGATTTTTTAAATTAGTTTTTTTAAAGGCTTTTAATTTAAATAAAATAAAATAAAAATAGTAAAAACGTAATGTAATGTATTCTTGTAATGGAAAACATGAATTTTCAGTGTCACATGATCCTTCAGAAAACATTAATATGCTGAGTTTTGAGAGATTTATTCGGACTGAATCAAGACCAGGGCTAACTCGCACAAACCTCCCGGATTCTCCACCCTGATTTTAATAGAGAGCTTTAATGAGTGCACACCCACTGTCTTCCGGACTTTTTCCATTGCACCAGTCATTCTCTGTCTTTTGTCAACTGGCAATTCGCTCACTCATGGATATTCATTTTACAAGTCATAATGCTGAAGACATTACATTCAAACAACAGATTAGCACAGCCAGGAGGACAACATCTAAATTCTTCTTTTTTTTTTTTTTTTTTACAATAACAAGAATTCGTTTATACAAACTGAAGTAAAAAAAAATAGGCCTCTCAATGTCAAATCTAATGAAACAATTATATGGTCATTTCTAGAGGCATCAATTCACACTTGTCTATCCTGACAGGGAAAGCCCGTCTACAGGTAAACTTGACTTCAGCCTTTCAGCTCTCGCCCAAAACCCAAGCCGAAAGTTATTGCTGTAAAAACTTGAGGTAATGAAAGACTGGCCTTAATTTTACATCAGGCTTTTTTATTTTTACTCCCATAATTCACCCCCTGAATTTTATATCCAATATTTCCATGTCATATATGTTTGTCGCCTATGAGTCAGTGTGTGGAAGGCAGAGTCGGTGAGCTATTTGGATAAGTGTTTGGATACCACTATGAAAACATTTATTTAATTTGGCATGAACTGAGGTGGAATTACGTCCTCTTATGAGGTAAGAACGGTTGTGACAAGGTACTGATGCCAGACCCATTGTGCTCGCAAACTCAATTATTTCTGTTGCTATGAAACATGGCAGAGTCTTACACAGCATCTGAAAAATAAAATGTATACTGGGAAAAGAGAGTAAGGTAGTGACTGGTCGTTAATGATTCTGTAAAAAAAAAAAAAAAGTCAAAATAAAATAACAAAAATCACAGTTTGGATTGACTTTAAAAATACCAGTTAAACACTCTGATAACATATACAGTAAATAATAATGCATCAAGGGATTTGATTTTTCCCCCTTAATAAATAATGGCCACTGTGAGGGCACCTTACTAGGCCCTCTTTTGTTCTTCATATAGGCTTATAAAAGCTGTGTCCAATACACAGAAAAGTTTCTGTTTCAGAAGGGTGTAGCGCTCTAACGGCCTCAAAACGGCTCTTCTCTTTCTCTTCTGTGGGCTAGTTTGAGAGAGGACAAGTGGGTTTTTTATCCCCTTCCTCCCTTGGCCTTCTTAGTCTTTTCAATGTCACACAAAAGCTGTGATAATCAAGGCTCAATTTCCCTCTCTTTCTCAATGAGTTTGGTCTGAATTTATTACGATGCCAGAGACTTACTCTTTGATGTCATTAAATCCATGAGGGAGTTCATTTTCTCTCAAAGCACTTTATCAAAGCACTTCAGATGCGTCCTCAAGCTTTCTTGTGCAGAAACGCTCTACCAGAGGGCTGTTCACTACAGACGCAGTGTGTCCTTCCTACGAGCCCTTTAAGAATGAGCTGCTGTGGCTGTGTAGCACGCAGTCACTTTATAACCCAGGGAAGCAGGAAGGGTCAAGGGTTAGATCTCATTCTATCAATCTTTCTATTTTTTTGTAATCTAAAAGTTAAAATTCTTTTGTTGTTTAAGTCTTTTTGGTAGATTTTTTCCCAGTGGATTTGCTCTAATGTAGATTGATAAAAAATAAAATAAAACTTAAAAAAAATACTTTAAACTAAGAATTGTTTAAATACACACATTTTCCTTTCGCCAAACTAAAATAATAATATTACAAATAAATGGTCTGGGATTAATTGTGAATTATTTCCAACAAGTCTTTAGAAAACAGAATAAAACAGTAATGTAAAATTGATATTAAAATATTTAAACAATATTTTTTTAATGAAATTATACATTAATTAAACATTATACATTACATGTATGTATATAGGGATATAAATGCACAAGAAAATGGGTTATAAAGGCTTGATTTGTTTGGGTGGGTGGATTTTTGAGAAACCACCATGTAAATAAGATTTGTCTTCTGGTTAAAACCTAACATGCATGGTGTTTCCACGTAGAAGTAAAGCACAAGCTAGGGTCGTTACAGTTTGTTACTCTCACAACTGTAAATTAATCTATATTAACTTTAAAAACTTGCATCGGTATCTACGGTATGTCATTTGCAATCATTTTACCTCTCAAGGCAGAGAAAGATTAACCACAATTTATAAATATTAATTCATCTGCTTAATTTATGCGTCTGCGTCCCTTCGAGTAGAACACAATGAGAGGCAGATTGGAATCACTATCTTGTCACAATGTCATTTCATATTTGAAAAGAGGAAGAGATGGTCATTTAACGCCCAAATAAAGTGGCATCTAATTAAATCAGACAAGGACAATGAGTTGTGATACTTAAACTCGGATAAAACAGAGAGACTATGAACATCTCAGAAAGGTCTGTGATAAGACTGAATGGTCAATTCAGCACTACCAAATGAGGTCTCCTTAGGTTATCTTGGATAAATTACTTTACTCTGCTGACACAAACAATACAGAACTGCCAAATTGCTCATATGTGCCATTGTCTGCGGTGGAGTGCAAACTTTTTCAGCCCGTGGTGCGTGACTTAAAATGGGGCAGCAGTCTTTTTTTCTTTTTTTTGAGCTCTTCTGTGAAAGAGACATGTGAAATCTGCAAAGTTTGTGTTGTAAGGCCAAGGCACTGAGAGAGTTTTCTTTATGTGTGTATTTAAATTCCTACTTAAAACAAATTTGTGTCCTCCCATGTGGCATGGCTTCTAAGACCCAGCAGATGAGATGCATCTGTACTCTAAATAAGGCTCCTTGAGGGCGCGATGAATCTCTGCATGGAGCAAAAACATAGTGGCTTACATCCAAACACTAACACAAGACAGTTATGCAGTATTCCCCTTTTCTTTTTCACACACTACACTAAATAGTACGCTACAAATAAAGAGCCGGCTTAACATCAACACTCCTATTGAAATCAAATAAGTTATTGTTCTGCGTAGGGTACTGACTCGTTTTTCCACCGAGGATTCTGCAGTACAAACAAACAAGAAGAGCACAAAAAAATGTTTGAATACAAAAGTAAAGCTATGATAAAAAAGTATGATGATTAATAAGGCCTCCACATACCCCACAGCCATTGAATGTCATCACTTAGTACTGCATGTGACTGCTGTTGTTAAAACAGTTTCATTCTCTCATGGGACCTCCGTTCGGTTTGTTTAAATGCAGTAAGCCAGCTGTTGACTAATGGTGATTCAAGCAGCGTATATTCTCACTATATACCAGCACTGGGGAGCCATTGAGACTTGGCAGAGTAAAGCTGCCTTTGAGCGATATCAGTCTCATATATTGATACGAAACGCACCTTCCAGTCATTCCAATATCCTCTTAACAAAATGGACTTGAAATAGGATTCGGAGGAATAACTACATGTAAAAAGTGACAGATTTATACAGTCACCTCTATTTTTGATCAAATATCTGTTTGTGTGATTTATGAAAACTTTGGCATACTTCCTTTCACTTTTTGTTCAGCTCAACAGGGTTTCACTACAGGCTATAATGGCCCATGGAGATATTCTGCCACATTAAAATCTTATTGTTATGGTGCTCAAAAATCTGCCAAAATCTCCATGATGTCCCTCAAGTTTTTATTTGAGCCACTTCTTCTCCTTTCTCTGCTGGAAACCCCGTGATCAGAGAAACCCAGACACATTGATCCAAACTGAAACAAAATGTTTATTGTTTGGCTCTGTATTGAAAATAGGGTTTACATGGTGGAGTGTTGTCTATAAAAGTCATAAAAACAAAGGAGGGATGTGGCTCCCAGAGCGCTTGGACATTAGCGCAGGAAATGGAACAAGGTCAGAAAATTAAAAGTGCAATTTTCCGGTTCTCATTTTCTTAATTCATTGCAGCTTAAGCTGTTCTCTACTAAGGCTGGTCGGAAGGAAGGAAGAGGTTTTGGCTTCGACCAGTGGTCTCTTAGCAATAGCACAAATCCGTTTCAACCAACGTGCTGGTGTCCTTGTGGCATCCTCCTTCTTTTTTTTTTTTTTGAAGAATGGAGGCTTCAAGTTGTCGATGAACACACAATGAACCATGTTAGTTTAGAGCTGCTACTGCTGAGAAACTGACAATAAACAACAAGTCTGTAGTTACAATAAAACAAAAAGGATGAATGTGACATTGAGGTTCTTATTTACTTATTTACAGGGCTCTCAACTTCCTCTAAATAACCGTTGACCTCTGCATTATGGCTGGGAATAGATGAAAAAAAGTCATTTAAATCTGTGATTTAATTACTGTTACATAAATATATTTATATGCAGAGATAACACATTTCTGTAGGACAAAACCCGGAAACAAGTTAACATTTTAGCACTTCCGGTTCAGTCGTCCCACAGGTTTTTTTAATAGGATTTTGGTTAAAAGCCTGTCCGTGGTTATCACAAGGTCAGGATATTTTCACGTTTTATTCTACGAAACACACCAGTAATACCCCACTTGTGATTTTTAAATACTTTTACATATCTTAAAAAAAGCAGTTGTTAACAAGTTGCTAAATGAAACTATAGAGGTTGTCAGCGACATTAAACATCATCAAGTAGAAAAAATTCATCTACTTTCACAGCCTCGTTGTATTCATAATCACAGTCTTTCAAAATGACTCACACTTTCAGGGAAAATGTTTGTTGAATAAAGATTGAAAGAGTTGTTGGAATTTTTGTGGTGGTGACATTGAAGTTGAGAGACCATGATAGTAGTTTGTTTCGCCTATGTTTAGCTTTTTGTTTCTGGTGGCGATTGTATTTAGGCTTAAGTTGTGCTGATTTGTGAAAATGATCTTGATGTACAAAACCTTTTTTGACCACAGAGCTTATTTTTTGCAGTTAGCAAAAGCCTAAGGAAAATCCTTTTTTTTTTTTTTTTTTGTCAAGGGAATATGTGATGCTAACTTCCTGGTTGGCCTACCAAAATACGCCATTCCTGACCACTGAAATGCAAATGAACATATAATCAACATCATAAAGAAAATAGAATTTTCTGAATTAGAGAAGGATTTGGAAAAGGCTGCTGTATAATTTTCTATGATATTCTGTGAAATAGTCCTGTGTTTGGATATAGCCTTCAACTGTTGCTTTAGTTGCATCATTTCGAAAATAATTTCTCATCAAATGAATTGTCCTCAATTATACATGCCTTTTAAGTATTTGGAAACATACGTGATTATTATTTTAGGAGAACCGTGTCACTAAATATGTATTTTGTCTCCCTCTAAGCTTTTAGGCCATGTTTCGCAGGAAATCTATAAAAAACATTAAAGTGTTAAACTTCAATGCAACCTCAGTCAGGGCATGACATCTCCACCACTTATTAATAAACAGACTCTCCAGGAGTCATTACCAAAATGTTGTTCATTTTATTATGAAATCTTTATTTTACACTGTTAAATGTTCCCTGATTGTGTAACGAATCAGTATGGTTAAAGAATTGGCCTATTCTTTGAGTTATTCACTTATTTATATATGTTTAGCTTTCATAGTCCTATTAGTTCCAGCATGTGCCATAGAAAACAGGCCTAAACCACAGTAATATCTTCCAAAGATATCACAAAACTCTCCCATCTGAATGCACACTTGTACAAATGCATGTATAAATGCAACAAAAAAAATAAATAATTTGAAATATAATTTTATCACAGATTTAATTTGTAAGTTACACATAAAAACATCTTTGTTTAAACCTTAATGTCCTTTCTCCATCTATTATTGCTTTGGTGTCATTGCTGATCTTATTGTGAACAAAGCGACAGTTAGTTCCATTCCTCAAATTAAGAATGGCTTTGTAACGAAGTCACTGAATCAATCATCCATTCAACCAATTTGTTCATTATTGCTGATTCTTTCAGGGAACAAGTGGCTAGGTGTGTTTGACTTGAAGTGCTGGTGCACAGACCGATCGGTGTATGACAGCAAAGTATCGCGAGAACGATTAGAGAGCTGATGGATCCGTATGCTTTCCCATCTCTCTTGTGGTACATTGATGTCATACACCGTTCGGCCTGCACATTGCCGCTTTAAGTCGAACAAACTTACTGTCTTTCTCTAGTAAGTCATTGAATCATCCAATAGATTTTGTTAAAAAAATCAGGAACTAACCTCTACCGTGTGTGACTTTGTTGTCTTAAAATGTAAGTTACTCAATATTAACCTCTTGTTAATTTAACTGTTGTATAAGCGACATCAAACAACCCCCTCCCACTCCTGTTTCATCTGTCTGATGCTTGTATATAGTAGTTTCCTCCTGTATAGTCAACTAAATAAAGAAAGGGCTCTTATCAGCAGCTATCAAGATTTCCACTCTGTAAAGACCCCCCAAATTCACTAACATGTTACATATGGCACACATGTTTGCTATTACAGCCATTTTCCTAAGCCACACACTTCTGTGCTCTTGCAAATGAGAGGTTCACAGCCCCGCTTCGCCACCACTTGCCTCCAATTCGTAGACTCCTGTTGGCAAAAAGCTGGATGGGACGCGAATACTGATTTTATTTCCTCCCCATCTGATATACATTGGAAGTAATGGAACTTGCGTAGATCAAGCAATGTAGAAATCAGCGACAGGACTTTGAGGTTGATTGTGTCGTCTTTAATTGCATGTTAATTATAATTCTTCTACTTTTGTAGTTGAAGTTGATTCTTTTATTTTTTGCTAAAATATGTTGGTGAGTGCAAATGTACAAATTGAAGTCGGAATAAAACGGAAGTTGTGATTATTCTTTTTTCCTTATTGTGACATATTTCTGATTGAAACGGCTTCTCAGAACAAGAAAACATGTAGGGCGGGACTTGATTCTGTCCATCGTGAATTGATTGGATTGTTGTGGTTTGCTATTGTTGCATTCTCGTTTGAGTGACAGGTTTTTTCCGCCAGTAAACGCGTCATCAGAGAAAAATAGTTATTTTGATTAAAGATTATGATACCACACAAATTTAAAATAAAATAATGATGTGCTAAATAATTTATAATAAATACTACAATATTCCATTAAAAGTTATTATGGTGACTTAAACAATGGCACTTGCATGAATGCTGAACGTTTTTCTGAACTTTGTTCAGGTGATTCCAATGCAAGACATAAAATATGGTGAACATTAAAATATCCCAGTCCAAGACAAAATGTAATGCCACAATTGTTGAAACTTTCCAGTTGCTTACAGCTTGGAGATGAGATGGGCCCTCTTGGCACCCTCCCTCTGGCAGTGTCTTTGCACACAAGTATCCGAGCTATCCTGTGCCAGCTCTTAAACACAATCCTCCAATGCTACTCTGGGTTTGGCACGGGCCTGGAATTGGGGACCAGAGCTAAATAACTCCAGACTCTCTAAGCATTTGAAGGGCAACATTTCTGATGTACGGAGCGAGAATCGGGGGCCTGTGTTTTCCAACCAGACTGATAAGGCTATTAAAGATGTTTTTGAGGCGCTGTTTCAGTCGTGAAACAGAACGTGGCCAGCTAGCGGGAGAAAAAGCAATCCTTTTGTTATTGAGAGGACAGAAGGATTTCTTGAGGCCTTTGGCTCTTTTGTAATCGCATCCAGACTCTGTTTGATTATGATATGTGAGTTATCGCATCACTGAAATCCCTAAAGTGGCTTATGGTCTTATAGGTGACATTTGAGGTTGTATTGGCCTGTATGCTGTCAATACACCGCCTGCGCACCAACAGTTATTTAATGTGGTGATATGTTACATACATAAGAGAGATAGTTTAGTTTATAGTATCAATTGCAACCATATCCATAAATATTTTTTTTTTGCCTATAGTAATTGCACAGCTAAACATATTGATGGTTTGGGGGAAACTCTTTTATGCATCTTACAGTATATTTCATGTATATAATACAAATAAATTTTTATGAAAAAACAAAAAAACCCAAAAAAAAACCAACAACAACAAAACATTCCCATAGACCTATACTAAACCTACAGACATAACAGTTTATGACTTTATTTAGAGGCAAGTATGAGTTTATGGATGTTGTTTTTGAAAGTATTCTACAGTGGCAAAAATCCCCCTTTAGAACAGGCGTTTAATTCAGCGGACCCTGCGCATGTGATCCGGCCCCTGCCTCACAATACTGTCCCTTAGGGCATGTAAATAGCTGTCATTCAGTCATGTTCAAAATGACAGACAACACAGCCATGCACTGGGGTGAAAAGTCGTGACTCTCTCAACCCTGTCCCAGCAAGACACTATGTTAGTCACATGACCTCAGAAGGTTCATTTAAGTTTAAGTGGCTTGCATCGTATTAATCATTTGAACAGGATGCGTTTGAATGATTTTCGTGTCTGTAATAGTAGACCAACTGAAGGGATGTATTGTTCTTGAAAAAATACATTCTTTGTTACATTTAAATAGTGTAATGCATTTGATTTTGTATTTCTTTATTTGCTTGCTTGCAGAACAGTGAATTATCTATGAAAGGAGTCACTCATTTGAGTCTTTTATTTTTGAAATGATGTGCTTCTCAGTGCCCTGTGAAATATTAGAACCTTTTACAATTTTTCCTAATAATTAAATTGTATGTCATTCCTCCTAGGTATTCTTGATATGCAGTGTGACAAGTAGCGAGGACAGTTTCATGAGCTCAGAGAGCACATTTTGGCAGCGAGCATCTTTTAGCACCCTGCCCAGATGGCTCACGACGATCGGATGTGGGGGAGCCACCAATAAATATATTTCCACATTTAAACTACGGAAGAGGAAAGGAGTGTCGATCAAAGAGCCAGATCTCCGAGACAGGTACCAATTACTCTCCGGATCAGATATTTACCATGAAGCCTTTGTGTGCCTTTCATATTGCAGACAGTTTAAGGAAAGGCTGTCTTTGATCAGACTGATAAGCCATGGTGTATGCCAACACACGAATGCACATTCTAACACGGTACAGCACACACACACACTAACGCATGCTAAAATGCACTCAGCGCCACATGTGCAGCCAATTAGCAGCCGAGTGTTTATGGGGGATCCAGATGAGTTTCAAACAGGGCACGCTGCTCGGCAGACTTTGATGGCTTACAGCTTTAACCTGCTCTCATCACACTGTTAGAGTAGAAATGGATGGAAATGTTGTTGAAACGTTTGCTTTGGTTTAAGGGTCTTTAGAGATGGCGTGGGTTGAGCAGGCTAGAATCGCCGCCGCATGCCAACTCCTGGAGTCATGCATTTTCGACATGGAGCTTGATGTGGAATATTTCAGTTAAAAAAAGTTACTTTTTGTTTACCATTGAAGAATTTCATTTTCCTTTGGGTCACTGTTCTCAAAAATCCACCTGAACAAGCTTAGTAGAGCCATAAATTCAGTTGCTCTAGTGATTGATTCCATATCCACTGATCCGCTGAAGCCTCTGATTTTTTTTTTCTCAGAGCTCAATACATTGTACTCATCTCCATTTTGCCTCTAAACCCCCGCTTCCCGACCATGTAGTTGATGACTGCTCCTACAGGATACAGGGATTATAATCCAGCACGGTGGGAGTCAGATTGAAGCACAATACTCTAATCCTGACAGGCATTCAAAGTTTGTCAGAGTTTCTCAATTTGCGCCGCACCTAATCTGGAACCTTTTATTAGATTAAGTCTGATTTTAACTTTTTTTCGTTAAAATTATGGCTGACATACAGTATCAAAGTGGCCGTTTTCTTGCCCCAGGTTAAGGTTTTGCACATCTGTCCTATAAGGTGCCATGTTGCTGTTGTTGTTTTTCTCCTGAGGGATTAAAGGCTGATTTGAGAGCTCATTTCTTGGAGTGGACATGCTAATCTGATGGATGATGATGCTGGGTTATGGGGCCATGAGTGCACAGGTGGGTTGGATGTGCTGTTTTTGCATCTGTTGCACCATGGTATGACCTGCAAACTCTATCGATAGTCTAAGTCTGAGTAAACGAGCTGAGGAAAACTACAACCAATGTGTGTTTTCCATGAATAATTGTTCAATGATGACAGAAAAGTAAATCTTGCACAGCAAAGACTGTCAGCATATTTCAACCAACTTCACCTCGACAGAAGAATAGAACAGCACATTAATATATGCACATATTTTATGTATTGTGTGTGTTTGATGCCCAGGAGATCTCATTTGGTGGCTTCTCCACTGATCCCGACTGCTCTGTTGGTTATCAGAGACGGGTTCGCATTCTTCAGATCAGTCCATCCAAAATGGACTTTGAAGTCCGTGCCCCGTAAGGAGTCACTGGTCTCAGGGCGGCTGAGCTTTGGGATGTGTCGGACCTGAATGGAATAAGAGTCAGCACGGGTAATAATAAGGCCTTTTAAATTGAGTTTGAGAAATTGTTTGAGAAATTTAAAATAGTTTGATAAGAAAAATAAGAAAAGGGAAAAAATAAAGGTGTATTCTGGGTTCAATACAAGATAAATTCAATTGACAGCATTTGTGGCATAATGTTGATTATCACAAACTTTCATTTTTAATTGAACTCATATTTTCTTTTATTAAAAAAAAAGAAGAACAATTGCAGCCATGTTGAGGCACTTAGAATTGAATAAGGCAGATTTGGGGGGGTTGAAAGCAGAAATGTTACTTTATAAAAGCACTTAGATTAAATCTTCTCTTAAAATGTACTATTTTAGCTGTGTTGTTTAAATAATAAAGGCATTATAACTTGGTCTATAAAACAAATCCATTGAGAGAATAACAATAACATGCATATTATCTATTACCTATACTATTTCAATTAAGCCTTTTTACATTTTATAAAAAAAAGAAAGAAAAAGAGAGATGAACCAAATGATTTTTGTGATAATCAAAATTATGTTTGAACTAACTAGTATTGAACCTGGAATATCTCTTTAAACATACCACTTTTTGACTTGTTCCTCTCCATGATGTGATGGTCGAAAATGGAGAAGACTTTAGCTGGCCGTCATGTAGGGTGTACCAAGAAGTCCTCGAGAGTTAAGTTGGAGGACGAGTAAGCCTATCGGCCCGGTATGTGCTCCGAGGGGCAGTCGTGGCACCACGCCATGGGTTCAAACACGCAGGGTAAATATTTGCTTCTCTTTGGTAGGCCGGCTTCACGGAGGTCATTCGTCTGGGATTCCCTTGGCATCTGCCACTCTTTGTTGTTACAGTTGGCATTTTTGGCACAGGAAAG
Organism: Gobiocypris rarus; assembly: GCA_023029165.1. Lineage (NCBI taxonomy): Eukaryota > Metazoa > Chordata > Actinopteri > Cypriniformes > Gobionidae > Gobiocypris > Gobiocypris rarus. The sequence continues at coordinate 30,626,225 of CM040910.1, forward strand.
GTGGAGGGGCTAGAAAACAGTCACCTGGAGAACAGAAAGAGGGACTTAGGAGCAGAGCGGAAGCGTCGGAGCTGGCATTCATACAACAATTCCATTTGAAATTCAAGCTTCTCATGTGGAGCCCATAAAAATGCAGGAAATGGAGAAGAATGCATTTTGTCACTATAGGTCACCTCTCTCTTGTTTGTCAAAGCCTTTTATGTGGAAACCCGTCAGAAGGGTTTCAAACTGACTCACTCTTTCTCATGTTGCAACTATAAAACCAACAGAATCCATCTCTTATCAAAGCAATTTCACCCGTATCACTACAGCGAATTCATCATTTATTCTTCCAAATCACAAATGATATCCAGTCATGAAAGGAAACGCCATCCCACCCACTTCTGGATGTCCTCCTGTGATCATCTGATGGTGTGCCATATCAGCCTGTAGATGGTGCTGTGTTCCACCGATCTTCTTTTCATCCCTCTATCATCTCTCTACAATGAGTCCATTGTTTTCATATCCTGTCTTACCTCCTTTGCCCAAGATCCCCCACCGCTCACTTCTTTGACTGCTCTCTCTCTCTCTCTTTCTCCCCCCTTCTCGCTCTCCCGCTCTGTCTGACTATATTACTAGATTTGTCCCCCCTCACAATCCAAGATACATTTCTTTTTTAAACCCACCCAGCCAGGGCAGACCCTGATTATGCCATCCGCATGCTATCGTGGGCATTTGAGGAGGAGGAAGATGGCGTAAAACTCAAGTGCAGAGGAGGTGGGAAGGGAGGAGGGAAAAGGCACATATACACAAACACACAATTCCCAAAGCACTCGTGGGGATTGGCGAGGGCCAAGAAATCTCTCTTCCCTGGAACACCTAATCCTTGGGTCGGGGCCAAGGACCACAATCTCTGTGCACAACTGACACCGGCCACCAGAGACACTTTAGGGTTTTTTAGGCGTGTCCTGTTCTCTCTCAGCTCACCACAGCCAGAGCATGAAGCATGGGAGAAAGACTCGGCAGCCCAAAGAAAATAAATGATGTGGGGAAATACAATTCTGAAGCTTTTCATAGGTGCTCACTGCTCACAGCCATTTTTCAATGAGAAAATCACAGTGTACGTTTTTGTGCCGCAGTGTGTGTGTTTGAAAGGGAAAAACTTGACAGAGAATGTGAAACGACAGTTTGGAACAAGCCTTTAGGGAACTCTAGTGCTGATTTAGGGAACTTGATTGTTTTGTGTAATTTATAGGCTTCTCAATTTCCGATGAATCCTTAGGTTATATGTGAAAACGGGAACTGCTTGATTTGTTAAATACAAATGACGGCAAAATTTACATTAAACACGAAAAGTTCCTGTGTCGATTGCATTTTAAAATATTTAAATGTATACTTTCACGTTCGGTTTTCATGATGCACCATTTCCACCGCAATTAAAATGTATCTTCAAATCATGGCTGTAACTGAAATAGTAAATGAACAGGATTGAGCTAAAAATACAGTCACAAATCACTGCTGCATGCTTCTTGCTGGCTTTCATGCTTTCAACTCACGTCTGCTCAAATAACAAATATAGTGAGTGACATGTTGCAGGTACCTTGCTGTCTGAGAATTTACACTCTAATGATGCAAGTTTGCGGCATTGGTTGGCATGCGGCATGTAAATCTTCGACAGCTGTTGCATCCTGAATGGCGTTGTGTGTTTATATAAGAGTAAATGCCACACTTCCCCTGGTTTTAAAAATGTAAACGTCGGACATGGCCAATTAGAAACAGGAAAAGCAGGAAATGTCAGGTGTGCACCTTTGACCTCACTGTGGCCATTATTTTGTAGGCACTGTTGTAAGTGTGATGTGTGTAATTTTGTTTTATTTGATGTTAAAATACTTTTTCCTACCCAAGTCTTATGTGCATTGACCTGGTACAGCAACACTGACTCAACCAATGGTGTGTTACCCAAGGCAGATGGGTGGAGCTATTTCTTGAATAATGACTTTCTTAATTCCTTGACAGAAATGTCCCAAAAATAGACAGGCCAAAAATGAAAAGAACAGAAGAATAAATAAATTAGTTTAGTACAATATACACTGTATATTAGGTTAATATGAAAATGCACTTTAAGATTTGTTAAACTGTTTTGTGTTTGTACCAAAATAACCAAAGATAATCAAGGACATATGCTTGAATCATCAAATATGTAAAACTTTGAGGACTAAATTGAGCAAATAGTGGTACTAAAATAAGCATTCAAACTAAGTATTAGCCACATTCCACATAAATAAAAAGACTGAAAATATAAATTAATGTTAGAATGACCAAATTGCAAATCATATATTGCTGATGGATGTTTCCTTTAAGCAATTTGAAGTGTAACTGTTTGTCAATGTAATTTGTCACTTGATTTGGTGAGGTCCCAAAAACTAATAAAACAGCAGAACAATGCTGTTTTTTAGACACCGGAGAATAAACAATGAAATGATGTCCCCTGGTTGTTGGTTTGAGATGCCGTGTGTCCTTTGACACTCAAGAATGCACATTTAAAGGTGCTCCTGTTGTTCACACTGTAAGCCTGTTCAACAACACATCGCACCATATTAATCGAAATCTGACAAACGGCCAGCATAAAGTTCATCTACATGGTGAACTTCAAAATGAATAAAACTGTATGAGAAAAACAGTGCTTGTGGCTATGGGCAATCAAATAGATGGGCAATTAGCTTTGACATGTTTTCCCCACGATTTGATTGATATTTACATTATCATATTCTAATTGTCTGTTCATGCATACTTATTTACGTTATAAAATGAGAGGGCTTTATTGTGTTCAGCTTAAAAATTATTTGCATAGATTACAATGTCACTAAGCAAATTATGTGCAGTCAGATGAACATATGCCTCGTTCTGACAGTGTTGGCGTTGTCAGAAAGCATTTAAACAAGCTGTGATATATCAGTAAAGAACAGTTTTCAGTTGATTTTGGAAATTACATGGATTCATTTGACTTGGAGTCTGTCCGTCCGTCTAATTGCCTCACAGAAAAGCAACAGAATTAACATTTACAATTTGATAATACAATCCTTGTGCTAAAAGGTCATGAAACTACAAGGTGTTTTTTTAGAAAATGTAGAAAATTTTTCATAAAAATGAAATAACGTTCATGTTGTCTAACTTAACTTAATTTTTTTTACACATATGAGGGACACAAATGGCACCCGCTTTGTAGATATGTTGGGTGTGATATGGAGAGAGAGTTTGTTGGAATAATATCCCATTAATGACCTTCTCATTCAAGGCCACAGGAAAAAGTTCATTTTAGTTCATGATGCACAAGGGCCATTTCCTCAAACAGATGCTGGGGTCACGAGGGGCCGAGTTGAAGGCCATGAATGTTTTGATAGAGGAAAAGGCTTAAAGGAGACTGAACCACTACAGTCGCTTTTAATTTGGGTAAATAAAACACTTCGTGTGGGTAGTTTGGGGGGGTAAATTCTTGCAGAATTTTAAGTCTTTTGTTTTCAAATCCTTTCCACCCAAAAAATGCCAACCCACCAGACTGGCAAAACCTGTGATTCACCAGCTATCACTAGCCAGCAGACCCTAAACTCTCACACACATGAGAAACACGCAGTCACATGCAGGGAGCTGTGGGAAGGCATGTCAGGTGCCGTTAGATCAGGACGCTCCCAGCAGGCCTGTCGTCTGGGTAAGGTAATCTGCCACGGACCTGATTGCTCACTTCAGCTGCTCAGTGCTGACCAAACGCTTCCTATTACAGCAACAAATACCTCCACTCCTGGGGAGACACAGTCGTCTGGGACATAATTCACTCCCATCATTCTCTCAGGCTTATTTAATTGCCACTAACCATATTTAACTTTCTGTACAATTTTAAGTACACATGAACTAATTCTGGAATATGAATCAAGAAATGCTTTTATTCAGCAAGAACTAAAAGATCATGGCTTCCACAAAAATATTAAGCAGCACGACTTTTTTCAACGCTGTTAATAATACAAAATTGTGATGAAACTTTAGATGGTGCAGGTTGATCTCTTTAACTCATTCTGCTTGCAATCACATCATTCTCTATTTGACCCAGCTGATTGGTTCCTGATGTATCAGTAGCCAATGAGCTCACTGCTCAAATTTCTAAATACTTGGTTAGCATTTGGTGAAGCAGTTTGCAGCTCGCTTTCACAAACGCTCCACCTGTATATATCTACTACGGGTAATTCACATATGCTACTTTGTACAGCAGCATGTCTTACTTGCTCACTGCAGCGGTTCATATTTGTATTGACCCTTTTCACATTCCGGGATTCTCGAAAGCGGAAATCATCATAGTTGGTTAAACGTCTATAGCGGTGAATGAGAAAATACATTGTATATATGTTTTTGCACTCCCATTTGCTCAAATAGCAAAAGAAAGACTCCACAAAAGTGTTTTTACAACTTTAAAAAAGAGGGAAAAAATAGAGAGAGATTAATAATAATTTTATTAAAAATGAAAATATAAAAAAAAGTTTGCAGGACTTACGAGGCTGATGACCAATAAAACGCATCAAGAGTCCCATTTGCCCTGCAGCAGCAAAACATCAACATTGTCATATCAATTACCATGCCAAGCACTCTGACAGTTGTCATGACATAAATAAGAAACAAGAAGAAATATTTCTTGAGCAGCAAATCAGCATATTGGAATTTCTGAAGTATCACGTGACACTAAAAGACTGATGGCAGCATTAATTCAGCTTTGCCCTCACATGAATAAATTAGATTTAAAAAATATATATTAAAATAGAAAATAGAAGTTATTTTAAAGTGTAATGTTTCACAGTATTACTGTTTTTACTGCATTTTTAGTCACATAAATGCAGCCTTGGTGAGCATTTAAGACTTATTTCAAAACCATTAAATAAATCATACCAACCTTCACTGTAAAAAAAACCCCTGTAAAAATAGGGCACGATACTGTATAAAAATGAAGGAATTTTTAGTATTGTTTTTTTTAGGTTTAGTTTTTTTTGTTTGACCTGTATTTTGAATTACGCATTGCATTAGGTTCTGTTTTAAGGTTTAACGGAAATTTCCGTAAAAATACTGGATAATGTCCTGGCAGAAAATTACTATTTTCTGTTTTCTTTACAGTGTTGAACAGGTGTGTGTGTGTGTCTGTGTGTGTGTGTGAATCATATACAGTAATAAATAAATATTGCTGATGGAATACAAAGAGTGGAACTTGACTAAAACTAAAATATTGTTTTGTAATATAGTTTTTTGTAGTTCAATTAATTACTTGACATATATCATTATTTTTATGAATTTTAATCTATTTATAGCCATAATAATCATATTGAGTGTCAATTCAGCTCTATTAAAGAAATGTGATTCATATTTTCTTAACACTCCTGAGAGCGATGCTGATTCAACAGGGGCTTTGTGTGCGTTTGATGCATCTCTCGGTGGTCCAAGTCTCTCTGTGGTCCACCTTCTCTGATAAAAACAACATCAATGGAAATGTCATGCTTCCCCCTCTCTCTGTTAAGATATCATTTCTCCCTTATGAAATTTCAAATAAGTTATTAAAAATTGATAAACCTCCTTAGTGCATACGAATATCTGCCCTGTTAACTAGAGCAGCAAGATTAGTCAATAAATTTACATGCTTGAATATGTTTTGCCTTAGACCTGGATGTGGCCCTAGACACCTCTATGTGATGAGAATCTGACACAATCCACACTATTTCATCTAAACTTTCCATTTGCATGAGAGCGAGGTGCCGTTTTTCATGCGGTAATTCTAGAGGACAGATGCCATAGTGTGTGTGCTAAAAGAGGGATAATTCTGAATTTTAAACAGAGGCCAGTGTATGCTTCAGGCTGCATTTGAATTTATGCAGATTGCTGTCAAAGCGATATTACTCATATTTGAATGTGTTTTTCAAGGGGCCTATTCACGTCATGTGTGTACATGTCTTATTAGGTAGCAGTGCAACCTGAAAGGTTAGAGCGTAGCATTAGAAATGAATTACACAAGGCTACTGGGCTTGTATCTTTTAACACAGTGTGAAGGCATCAAGTAGAATCTAGTGAGTCAGTGACCCATAAGAACTCTGATATTATGGGGGAGGTTAGATTTATGGTAATGCTTTACAGATCCATTAGCATTGGGGGAGATATCACTACTAATGACAGGAAGAACTAAAATATATCTGTGGGCTTAACTTGTAACACTGCATTTTGTACTCGACCCTGCTATAATACTTCAAGCACAATTCCCACCCACATGTTCCTTGGCAGTCTGCAATAACGTGTTGACAAATTATTCAACAAAATGTGAAACAAGTGTGATTGGCTTTTTAAGTTTTACCTGTTCAGATAAGAAAAGTCTATAAAGCAAACTTATTTAACCACAGAATAAATGACTAACTAGTACAATGATCACCTTGTGTGCAACAATGTAATTTGAGTACCGCTATAAAATCACATTTTCCTGCACTTTTGATGTAAACAAGTTTGCTTCTGACAGACAACTTGTATCTGGTGCCATTTATGTGTGCATGATTTCCCACTGGCATAAATTATCATATATTATGAGACATCAAAAAACCTGCCAATTGCCTCTAATCTCTACTTCCAAGTTGACAGCACTATTATAAACAGTGGAACGGGTCAAACTTAAAAAAAAATGTAAGGACCACGGACATTAATCAGGACGAACCACGTCTGGTGTAATCCAGAGGGGAAAAAAACATGCAAATGTGATGACTTTTAGGGCATTTTAAGGCAACTTTTTGACTACACAAACAGAAATCAGGGGAGAACATTTGTTTCTCGTTCCCATGAGGCCAGTATCTCTGTGTCCCTAATCAGACAGGTTTCGACAAACGCAGTTCCTTTGTTGATAATGTTGGGTAATTAACGCAAATGACTGCTAGTCTTACAGGACTCGCCCCTGGTGCGATTGTAATCATTCTTAATAGTGAAATGAAGGCCTGTGCTTGTTCATGTGTTTTTCATCAGTGCATGATGAGCTACCTTTAAGGCCCAAGATTGCATGCAGTAATTTGGCATAATAAGGCTGTAACTTTGTGGTAAAGGTTTGCGAGAGCAGTGACTTTTCTTTGAGGGAACCACAGCCTCAGCAGAGGGCGGTTGTGGTTGTGTAATCAAGCGCTTAGAACAATGACAATCATATTTTTCCACTGTAGTTTACAAAGACCTGAAATTTCGTTTCATAGAAATGTGTTGATTTTCCCTCATATAACACTTTACACTTTGTTTTATTTACACATCCCGTTATTGCTAGACACATAGCTATGCTATTACAAATAAATGCTGTAGTATTATGCATTTTTTGGCATTTCTGTATGTAGGTGATATAGTATATGACCAGTAGGCCTATTTATGGTTTGGCTTTTTACATATTTATTATTTATCAGAAATCTGATAAAAATATCAAATGTTAGTTGTATAAGTGTATGTGTATGTATGTATGTATATATATATTTATATTTATATATTGTTGCATTTTTTTTGAATAAATTAAAAGCAAACTACTGTAACCAAAAACTACTATGATCAAAAAGTACAAGCTTCATTTGATCATAGATTTTTGTTTTGTTTCTTTCATTATCTACTTTTATTCAATACTGAGGGGCTCCAACTGGACATAATAATTATTATGAATTATGAATGAACTGAAGTTTTTCACCTTTCTGTCCTATGGTTTTGTTCGTTTACATGAGACTCAACTTTTGTTTCCCTCTTTGACTTTGTGCGTTTTGCACAACATGCTTAACCAGATGTTTAAAAATAATTTAACCTCTGATTAGAGTCACCTCTTCCCTTTTAATTTCCTCATGAAACTAAGAGAGAGGGAACTAAGGTTGAGCCAAGAGTGGCCTGTCGCAATCCAGTCGGCCGAATGATGTACCTGGCAAAGTCTGAGCACAGAGATCTGGGTAGTGAATCATGCTGATAATGCAGTTGGGTTTTCGTGGAGGCTGAACCTTAACTGGAATGCTGTCTTTGAGTTTCTCAATACAGAAACACACAAGTAGCAGTTTCACCTCTATCTGTTTCTCCTTTTACCTCATTTGAGGACAGCGGTGAAGAAAGTACAAGGATTGCAAAAGAAAAACTAGAGGGAGGGTTAGGGAGGGTTGCTTAAGAAACTGTCTCAGAAAGACATGATACCTGTGGTTAAGATAACATGCCTGTAAGGGTTTGAAAGTAAAATGGGAAAATGAAGGGAAATCAACAACACAATGTGTCTGCTTATTGATTAACAAGCATTTATCAATCAATAGAGTTTAGAGTTACTGCCGTTGTGCTTTGAGTGAACCAAGCATAAGTGGATTTTGGCTATTTGCACTTGGTTCATGTGTTTTTACTGATAATATAGCTTTCTGATCATGAAAAGAACAAGTGTAAATGCCCCTAAGAGCATTGAAGACAGACAACGAACCAGTCACAAAACATTTTCGGAGAACATGTTTAAATGCACATGTTTGTTTAGGCCAGGGGCTTTTAACTGCAGCGTGTGCTGGAGAAATGTGAAAATGTGAAAGAAAATGTTTTTTGGTGAAAATATATAAATTAAAAATCTAATGCAAAAAGTTATTGCTGCTTAATATTTATTTAGAAATGTGCAGAACAAATAGTTGAAAATGGAATTGAATTGAATTAAAAAGGTTTATTAATCTAACAATTAATAGGTTGAAAAAAGATACATTGTCAGCTTAAAACAGATAATATTTACAGAATATATTTGTTTTGGCTTTAGTACAGTAATAATATAATAGCCAATTATTGACATTTGCAAAAATTTTACTCTTAATGTACACTTGTTTTTCTAACACATATAAATTAAATGAGTCTTTTTATTGACTTTTTATCCATAAAACTGTATATCTGGCCTTGAAATTCAGGAAAATCATGGCAAGCAAAAACTTGAAAACCCCCACACATATACGTAAACTCCTAAATAGAACCATGAAAGCGTGCAAAATGTGGCACATAACAGCGGTTGCAATCAATCAAGATGCATGAAGTGACTAAGTAAAAATAGGCCTTAACTGGTCTTAGGAGTCGAATTAGATAATTTCGTGATGGAAGGAATGAGTAGTGCTGCTGTTACATGTTTGATTCATTTGAATTATTTGCATGGACCATCTGCAGTAATCTCACAGATCTCTAACTTATCCCAACATGTGACTCCACATTCTAGCTCTGCCACACTCCAGCTGGTGAACTTCTTTTGACTGGTTTAGATGAAAATATGGGCCACCGTGCTATAAGTCAGCTATGCTGTTTTATCTTAGCATGGAAGGAGATGTGTGTAATCAAATTTTAAATGAAATTTTGCATGTACATTTTCAAGTGTGAAAAGTCCGGCTCTTTGACACATGCCGTCTTTGAGGCGCTAGCTGACTCTCCCCCCCCTCCCCCCTTTTTCTCAGAAATACTTGTGATGCGAGGTTTGAATGGCAGGAAGGCGAGAGGTGATCACTCAGGCAGGAAGTAGGGAGCGAAATGACTCGCTGGTTGATTGGCAGTTCAAAACACAAGCGGCAGACTTTCAAGCATTCTCTATAAATTCAATAATTTAAACAATTATTTATTCTTGTTTTTATAGTTCTACATTTTTGCAAAGAGAGATTATGCGTTGTTTATTAGAAAGGTCAGCCTCACTGCTGTATGTCGATGCTACGTTTGTACACATCTTTATTTTAGCCTCAATCAGAGTATGATTATTTCCATAAGAGAATACATTTGTGGATGGGTATTGCTCAACATAAGCAGGTGGAGGTCTAGCCAGAGGCATGCTGCCACGCTGACCCCCAGTAGGGATTAACATTGCACCTGCTTTACAGGAAATGGAGGGGGAGGATTTAAAATGGGGACGGGGGGAGAAGAGGCGAGCACCTGTGGACGTGGGTGACTCCGGAAGCAAAGGGAAACCCTTAGGATTAGAATCCATCTGCTCCTGGTTAAACTCCGCTCTTGCTGGAACTGCTACTAACTTTGCCGTGGACTTCCAGCTTTGTTGAGAGGAGTTACGAGGAACTTTGTGGTGATACGTTCTCACCAGTTTTGATATTTGCATGCTCATTTCAGATTACAAAATTGAATATTATTGGGTCCGTTTGAAATGCTGACTGTAATAATAATAATAATGTACATAGTGGCAAAAGGTGATGTCCAGAGGGGATATTTTTAAGGAACCTACAAGTTTGATTAAATCATCGAAACATGAGGGAATTTTTTAAAAAAAGTGCACTATGTAACTTTTGTCCCTCTACCGCATGGAACTGCATGCATTTTGCAGAAGAACATTGTTTTGGTTGTGCTTTGCTCTGAGTGACTTTGCAGATGAATATGACCCTTCACAATAGATAGTAATGCTTAACAATGAACTCTGTTACTGAGCTACATAAGGCAATTTATCTGTTCAATAAAATACCATTTCTCACCTGTTCAAAGTCAAGCCAGTGTTGACTCTCATTTTATTCCAAGCTCTGTTGTGTTCTCTTTTTGCCAGCAGACTCTCCTCTGTTTGACATTTTTTTAAAAGGGTGATTCCCCGGAGGTTTAAGATTTAGCGCGCTCCATGTCAACCTTTCTCTGCTTGTTGTGACAACTAACTGTTTCCATTTCCGCACATATATGTCAAAGTAACTAGAGTAACTTTTCTTTATTTACGGATATGACGAGACATGCACAGGTGATTTGTTGTTTGGATGCAATTTCCCACAAAAACCATCCCATCAGGTCTAAAGTACAAACACTTATAATAGGCATACCATAGTGAATCAGGGTAAGACAAAAACACATTTTTGGAAAAAGCATCGATGATGTATTTGATTTTAAAAATATTTGAATGTTAATTTTGAACAAAAAAAGTTACCTTTTAAATATTTGAAATTTGTGGGAATAACAAAACACTAAACTTGGTTTATTTATCTGACAAAATTGTTTGGCAAAAAAAGACACTACAGCTACAGATTTTATTTTACTATGAAAATAACTGCATAGAAAAACAAAAAGCTTACAGGAAAAAGAATACTTTGACTACAACATAATCGGTTATTCATATTTTGTTGATTCTTTGCGCGTTCATAATTTCTTTGTATGACTGCCTGGCCAAAAAATATGTCTGTAAAGCCATTTGGAACATTTCATTGCATTATCACAAATAAAACAATTGACTCCAAGCACCACTATGTAATATGATTACAAAATCTTTAACACATTTTTAACAATATTCGAATAAAGGGTGAAGATTTCCACTTCATGAGTATGTAAATATCAGAGCTGGTATGTGAACGTTGTCATGATCCCGGCTTGTGTTCCCCTGTCTTGTGTTGGACCTGCATTTTAAAGTATAATTATGTTCCTCTGTTCCTATGCTCAGTTTCTTGGTTAGGTACTGTAGTCCTCCTCTACCTCTTATGGATCCAGATTTGGAAGGTTGAGGAGGAATACAAAACATAGGAACAAAAGGAACATGATTATACTTCAAAATAAGAGCAAAATAAAAAAAAATTCATCACAAACGTATGAAATAATGAAATATTTATAATAATATTTAGCTTGTGTTTGTTTTAGAATTGCTGTCCATAAGATCTATTCATATCATCTAGATATGAAATTGGTTACTGTGATGCATCCTAGTCATCACATACTATTTCCAAATTCCAACAACAAGAACATCTCTGGATTTAAAATTTGCTCATAAAATGATGGATCGAAGTCATCAACCAGAGGATGTTGTTCTCTATCCATATTTGGAGCGTTGCCTGTTCCTAACTATCCCAAGTTGGACAGCTTAACGATGCTGTTACTCTTCAGTTGGATCCGAGTCTCATGGCCCAGTGCGAGTCCCAGCACGGCATTGTGGGTGTTGTCCCATTCTGCAAAAATCATCCAATTCACCCTTTTATACATTCCACAAAAATCTCTGAACAGCACACAATTACAGATTTGGAAACTCCATTTTGTAGCTGGATGCCTTGCAAAGCTCTTACAGAACAAGTCTGGGTTCCGTCCAGTTTGGATATCTCGGATATCAGATGTCTCCTGCACATGTATCGCTCGTGTATAATCAAAGTCTGAAGCTGATAAAGGTAAAATGCAATACATTTTTGGCTGTGACCTGACGGTCTTCGCAGATACGGTCTGGGTTTGCGCCATTTCCATCGCTCAGTGGGTTGTCTCTCTTTAGCCAAAGCAGTTGTAAAACCAAAGGAGTGTGCTATCAAATGGGCCTGACAGGGGCCTGATAAAAACAACTTTTGCCAGGGAGAAAAACAGAGCCTTGGCTAAGCTCACATAACTAATGTAGGCCTTGCATCTTACTCTCCAGGATTTTAGACTTCTCGCTGCTACCCTTGGCAGAAGCATCACTCGCATTCACATAGGCAAAGGACCTCCGAAAGAGCACAAGAAATGTCTGCCAAAATGCTCACAGCTCAGTTTAAGGAAAACAGTCCAAAACTGCACTGAAACTCATTTCTTCCCACTGGGCTGTTAGTCAGGACCTGAAGTTATGTCAACTTTCAGGAGATTTTTGTGGAAGATTTTTTTTTTTGCCACTAACGCTTCTGGCCAACATTTGCTCTAACTTCATGTATTTTCATAGGACTTCAATTTGAGGCCTGCAGCCTCCTTTTAGTCCGGACCGTGACTCTTGTAAACAAAGAGAGCGGGGATTAAGTTAAATACTGAAATATGTGTTTGCTATATTACCACACTTACTGTTAGGATAACAAACAAAAGTGTTTGTTGGTCATCTGAGAAAATATAGTTTAATCGGTTGTTCAAAATGTAAGGAAAGTTGGTGTATAATTCAGAGGCACGTGAAGGTTGGCGTTGGTAAATGAGATCTATTCTTTGGGAATGAGTAAATGAATATGTTTGTTTTTTAGAACAATTGAACAGATTCACCCGCTCCGTCTGTGTGTTTGACACACGGCATGGAATATGTAGCCTCTCTTTCTTTTTAACCATTTCACCAGTTGCAGCGTGGGCTTTTAAGATTCGCAAGTATTCCCTACAGAATTCATTAATCATTTAATCCATGTATCGGCGCCTCTCCTGTACGAACATCTTGCTTTAGGTACTTTTATTCCTTGTAATAAAACTTTAATGTGGTATCCTCTATATATTCAAGTTCAGGCATCAAAATTTCCTTCTTTAAATACTTAATGCACAGCCTGCTTCATATCTTTCAACTTTTAAACATGAAGAGCGCAAAAGTCGGAGGCTCAGATGTCTAACTCGCTGAAATACTTTTATGCTAAAGATCAGATATTGAGTATAATCATATGTATAATCACATATCTGCTGCAAAAATAGCCATTTCACCTGCAGGCTGAGGATTCACATTGGCTGGATCTGCTGGTTCTGGAGGTATTTGGCAGCATGTTTGCGGATATGGCCCGTGGCATTTGACATGATGTTCTTATAGGTTTGCTCTGAAGATAGTCCATCATTCAAAAGCACAAAGGGCCCTGCAGGGACTCACCCTTAGCAAGCTCTCAATCCATTTATGCATGTGAGAAAGGTCTTAACTGTGGCTTGTTGATTTTTTTTTCTTACAGTGACAGTGTAGAAAATGTTTGAGCTGATTCCTTTTTTTAACCTTAAATCTGAATTTCACATATAATGTGACAGATGGGTAGAAATGTCATGTGTTACAATGATTTTACCACAGATAAGTGACCCTCATAGACATGAAATGAAGCGGACATAAAACACCTTAACAATGGTATAATCACTATAATGCATGGCTTAGTCTAATCACCAATTATAATAACTAGATTTATTAACATTAATAATTGCCATCATCTTTCTGATATAACTATTGATTAACCCAGATTAATAAATGCTGTAAAAAAGTTTTTTTAAGGTTGATAGCTAACGACTTATTGTTAAAAAACTTCTTGTTTTAAGCATAAACGTCTCTTTATGTTGGTTAGTTTCCATTTCCAAACCACATAGAACTTATACTGTAGAATTCTATTGGCATGTGTACTTTTTAATGATTTTGTCTCATCCAATCAGATTTAGCAAACAGCACTCGTAGCAGTGAACAGTGACTCTTCTGTGTCAGGATGTGTTTTTCTAGGTAATCATGCCTAACCATGAATCACAAATGAAGTAATTAACAGACCTACTGAGAGCTCATGGGCAAAGTATTACCATTCATTAACAAATTACACCTTGCGTTCACATCACATATATTCATGCCTCGCTTGTAATTGCATAGGACACACCACCATTTGCCCCATGTTTGGCTGGGCGGGTAAAAGTTACAGAGCGTGTAATTTGCTGCTCAACAACAAATTACATAACCATTTATCCCACTCCAGCGTCCCTCCAACACAGACAGGTAGAGCCTGCAGCTGACGGCCGCCTCCTGCGCCTCAGCCTGCCGAGGCTGGGAAGCTCTTTTCTTGCCTCATTGAAGCAAAGACATTGTGGATGACATGTTTCACCTGGCACGCGTCAGAGTCTGGCAGACAGCCGTGGCCAGTACACCTGAGGCCAGCGCTCCTGGATCACTCGTTCTCTCTCTGTCTCTCGCTCTCTCTGGCTCGCTCTATGTTTGATCTAATGTGACATCTTGAGGGAATACCCAGCATGCTGTTATGTCTGCTCTATTACCGGCTGAGTGCCTCAGGTTTACCTCTGTGACTGTATGTGTGTGTGCGTGTGTGTGTGTGTGTGTGTGTGTGTGTGTATTATTATCCACATCTGCAGTATTTTATCTACATCTGCAGTATTTTTATCTATATCCAAGTAGCAGAACTGACAGTGTTCACATGATACTCTGTTTATTTTTTACATATAACATTATATTTATTTCTTAATATTTTTTATTTACACATTTTTAGTAAATACAAAATATTACAAATTATATATTATATAAAAAAATATATATATATATATTATAATTATATTTTTCCCCATTATTTTTATATATTTTATAAGGTAGTCTAGGGATAAGTTTATGTTCAATGCTATGGACATTTTAATGACAAATGTTACTAAATGCTTTTTTAAGTCTAATGAATATTTTGTATTGATTTGTATATAAATTAATAAGTTGGTAACACTGTACAATATCGTCTCATTTGTTAACATTAATGTATGAACTAACATAAACTAGCAAAACATTGGCAAAACATTTGCTGCATTTATTAATCTTTGTCAATGTTAGTTAATAAATCCAGCTGTTCATTGTTTATGTTAGTTTTCAGTGCATTAACTAATGTCAACATTCGATTTTAATAATGTATTAGTAAATGTTAAAACTAACATTAACTAAGATTAATAAATGCTGTAGAAGTGCAGTTCATAGTCTATGTTAACTAAAGTAGCTAATAATGTTAATGAAACCTTAATGTGTTACCAATAAGTTTCTATTCTACCTCATGAGAACATACACACTGACAAATGCTTAATTTTCTGTGAATTTTGAGTGGCAGTTTCTTTCTGCAGATGATGAGGTTGTGGCATGTGACAGCATCTCAAATACACAATAGAGCTTAGAGTTACAGTTTGTCTGTACATTAGATTATTTGAAAACAAATATGTGTATGAAGGCCAAAATTAGCAAAAATGAACAGTATGTGAGCCCTTTACTATGTTAAAAGGAAAAAGTGACAAAGTCATGGGATAGCTTTAATGTTTTTTTGTGACTGGGTATGTTTAGGTATAAAGTAATAATAAATAAATAAAATCTAACAATATGGATCATAAATTCAATCTTTGGTACTTTGTGGAGAAGAGAAGATGATTATCCTTAACTGAACAGAGATGCTGGAACTCACATGTTCTATTAAACTAAAAAGAGAAAAAGACATGATTGGTATAAAACAATCATTCAAATTAAAATATAAAGATAAAATGTATAGACATTTTAAGAATGTGTTGAGTTGACAGTCTGTGAATATGTAGAGCTGAGCTCCAGAAAATCAGTAATGAGGTGGCTTTGACAGTTACAGATTTGAAAAACAAAGAAGCGGGAACAAGGAAACTTAAACTCTAACACAAAGAACAATTTCAGCATATACCCAGTCAGGCATAACCAATATTGTGTTGGTCCCCCTTTTGCTGCCAAAACAGCCCTGAGCTGTCGAGGCATGGACTCCTCTAGACCCCTGAAGGTGTGCTTTGGTATCTGGCACCAAAATGTTAGCAGCAGATCCTTTAAGTCCTTTTAAGATGCGAGGTGGGGCCTCCATGGATTGGACTTATTTGTTCAGCACATCCCACAGATGCTCGATTGGATTGAGATCTGGGGAAATTAGAGGCCTAGTCAACACCTCACATCTCACTGTTGTGCTCCTCAAACCATTCCTGAACCTTTTTTGCTTTGTGGCAAGGCGCATTACTCTGCTGAAAGAAGCCACAGCCACCAGGGAATACCGTTTCCATGAAAGGTGTACATGGTCTGCAACAATGCTTAGGTAGGTGGTAGGTGTTATAGTAACATCCACATGGATGGCAGGACCCAAGGTTTCCCAGCAGAAAATCACACTGCCTCCACCAGCTTGCTTTTTTCCCATAGTGCATCCTGGTGCCATGTGCTCCCCAGGTAAGCGATGCACACGCATCCGGCCATCAATTTCTTCTTTCATTGCTCTGTGGTCCAGTTCTGATGCTCACATGCCCACTGTTGCCGCTTTCTGCGGTGGACAGGGGTCAGCCTGGGCACCCTGACTGGTCTGCTGCTATGCTGCCCCATACACAACAAACTGCGATTCACTGTGTATACTGACATCTTTTCATCACAACCAGCATTAACTTCATTAACAATTTGAGCTATTATAGTTCAGACACGGGCCAGCCTTCGCTTCCCACGTGCATCAATGAGCCTTGCCGCCCATGACTCGGTTCCGTTTCACCACTGTTCCTTCCTAGGACCACTTTTGATAGATACTGACCACTGCACACTGGAAACACCCCAAAAGAGCTGCAGTTTTGAAGATGCTCTGACCCAGTCATCTAGCATCACAATTTAGCCCTGATCAAACCCGCTCAAATCCTTATGCTTGCTATTTTTTCCAGCTTCTAACGCATCAACTTTGAGGACAAAATGTTCAATTGCTGCCTAATATATCCCACCAACTAACAGGTGCCATGATGAAGAGAATAATCCATGTTATTCACTTCCCCTGGTCATAATGTTATGCCTGATCGGTGTATAAAGGGTTCTTTAGGATGATTCAGTTCTAAAATAGAACTGTTACTACATGTAAAGAACCATCTTTTTTGTGAAGAATAGAGTAGTAGTGTAACACTACTGTTAAAGTTTGGGGACAGTAAGATGTTTTTTTTTTAGAGACTCATTAGAGACTTACCGAACCCACACTTTGACTGGTAGTGAATATAAGCACAGAAAGAATTATCAATTATAGCTACATATTCACCGCCTGTGCTGGACTTGGGCTGAAGCTGTACTGATGTAAAACCTTTGTTTAAATATAGCTTCATTAACCGTGCTCTTCAGTAACCATGTGTATTTTACATTTCTATTATTATTTGGTACACAATACCTTCCCAATTTGTTTTATTTCAAAGAGAATGAAGTGGCACAGATTTAAAGGAGCATCATCTTCCTGCAGAGAGAAGTCAATATGTTTCAGCGCAGGTCTGCATAACCTCATTTGTAGCTTCTTGTCCTGTTCCTTCATGAATAATTCAAGTACGCCGAAAGCAAGTGTGCTGTGCGTGTCTCTGTGTGCGTGTGTGTTGAATGCGTGGAGGAAACGCTCTGTCTGAGGAGCCCTTGCCCCAACTTCGAGACCTCCAACTGTGCTGCCGAGCATCTTGGTATCGCTGCAGATGAAAGTCTAGAGGCCTGAGTGTGTGTGTGTGATCTGACATTGAAGATATGCTCTTGCCTTGAGCAAAGTTCTTCCCCTCTTCTCGAATGCAACCAAATCCTCACGAGAACGTCATATTCAAATAATGAATACAAACACAATTGTGCTTGGCAGTTCGCATAAACAAAGTCAGAAAACAATCAATAATTGATCTCGCAATTATATCTTGACTTATGACAATAGGAATAATCAAGTTGGATGGAGAACGAGGGTGGCAGTTGGAGTAAAAGCCAAACGTGTTTAAAGGTGTTAGATGTTAGGTAGAGAGGTCAAATACTCTAACTTTTTTTGACCTGAACACTTTCCTTGGGCTTTTGACCTTTCAAGATGAACCAGAGAACTTATTCAGCTCATTAGGGAGCTCAAATCTAACAAAAACAAAAAAAATCAGCCTGGTGAATCAATAGTAGCAAAAAGAAGTGGCCCGGCTCACACAAAAACAGATTCTCGTTATTGTGCAAAACACAGACCTTGGGCGCCAAAGTATGCGGAGCAGGCCAAATAATTCCTAAACATAGACTGCAACAACTCATTTTGACAAACAAGAGCCAAGGGATAAAGTAACGTTTGGAGCTGCATTCCGCTGGACGCGTCGAGATTCTCCTTGTTATTTAATATTTAAGGAAGAGTGCAGCACCTTTCTGTAATATGGAACAGATGGTGGCAAATCGACTCCTGCTATAGCCATCTGTGAAGAGCAGGTGTCTGCCAATTGTGTTGGATAATGGGATTCAGTCCAGGAACTACCTGACCAAAGACAAACACCCTGTAGGGAGCACTTTGTCTATTCACTGCTTGTTTATCCTCAAATATTCCTCCAATATTTCTGCAACCCCAAGCTTTGTCTTTTACTATCTTCATTTAACATCTCTCTCCTGTAAAGTCACATCTCCCTTTGCTCCTTCCCTCCACTATTCTAAAGGAGATGGGGTCGCCTTAGAGTCCAGAGAGGGCAGCACAAGAGTGGCATTGTGGGCCAAAGGAGAGACGACCATTGTTCCTGCCCGCTGCCTGCCACAGCTGTGCACGAATAAGAGCAGGGACAAACCACAGCATATATCAATGTGGAGGCTGTGAGGGATGGTCCACGGGTGTCCACACTCAAAGAAGCCTAGTGTCTTTCAACTAAAAAATGCCAAAGGGCGCACAAATCACTCAAGGTGACGCTTTTATTGCTTTCAATCCACAGGGCGAGACAAGAGACCTAGTAAAAGGAAAAAGACTCCTGAGGAATAGAAAATGCATGTCTAGGATATATCTGTCTATCTTTGTATTGATGCAAATATATATATAGTATGCATATATTTGTGTGTTTGTGTGCATGTAATTTGTAAATTTTTAGAATGAAAGATCGAAGAATCTAGTATTTGTGCTTAATTTCACATAATTCAACATGAAACTAAGTAGAAACAGCTCACACTCAACAGGCCGCTGGATCTAGGCTGGTCAATGAACTGGAAGGAAATTGGACATGGTATCTGCAGGATATTGGCAGCGGGCAGGGCTCCCCGTGATCGCGGCTGAAAACGAACAGCGCAGGGGCAAGTTAGGCGCAGCATGTTCACCCCAAGCGCGCCCTTTAAGAGCTGTGAGTGCATTTATCGCTGCAGGAGCGCCCTTAGTCCACACTAAGCTTCTCTTCCATAACTTACAGAATTATCCCAGACTCCTCGCTCTTTCTCATGCTCTTCTTGTGCTCCTGTTATTAGCTACCGCTCTGGACAAATATTGTGGTTGTGGAGTCAGAACAGATATCCGTCTTAAAAAATGAACAAGATAGGGACAGAAAGAGGTTAGGAGCTGCTCTTGGACAGGAGAGGAATGCTGGGAGGAGCGTGCACATTAAAAGCTCAGAAATAGTCATTTGCCTATAAGTCATGTCAAAATGTTGTGGCCATTAATGTATAAATATATACACTAATGTTTAAAAGTCTCTGATTCTCTCCAAGGCTGCATTTATTTAATCAAAAACACAGTATAAAATGTAATATTTTAAAATATTACAATTATCAGTTTTAATATATTTTAAACGTATTTTATTCCTGTGACGGCAAAGCTGAATTTCCAGTCTTCAGTGTCACATGATCCTTCAGAAATCATGCAAATATGCTGATTTGGTGCTCAATGAAAATTTCTTTTGTTATCAATTTTGAAAATAGTGATGCTCAATATTTTTGTGGAAACCATGATATTGTATCAGATTTTTTTTCAGGATTCTTTGATGAATAGAAAATTTGAAATCGTAAACACGTCGTATAGTGTTAAAAAAATATTTATGAAACTTTTAATTGACAACAATCCATATTGTTTTACA
Organism: Gobiocypris rarus; assembly: GCA_023029165.1. Lineage (NCBI taxonomy): Eukaryota > Metazoa > Chordata > Actinopteri > Cypriniformes > Gobionidae > Gobiocypris > Gobiocypris rarus. The sequence continues at coordinate 30,646,421 of CM040910.1, forward strand.
GGCATATGGATGCATTAAACTTAGAAATTAATAATTTTATTAATTTACTTTTTTTTGTGCTCCTTTCCATGCCATATAAACTACTGTTTATATATCTTAATTCTATATAATTTTGTACCTGTACTTGCAACAATGCTGTTATTTAGTCATTTTAGATGTTTCTCATACATACTGCCATATATGTTGTTGTGAGAACGTTTTCGCTCAACATTATGAGAACATCAGTCAAGCACAAATAACATGATAAAGACGTTGCAAGAACGTTGTTGTGAGACCTTTTTCGCTCAGCATTATAAATATTCCATAACATGTTTTCGGGTCTACAATGATTACTTGGATTCTGGTCTATCACTGCTTTGACATTTGTACCTCAATACCTCAATGTAATCTAATACAGCAAAATATTTTTATTTACATTAGTCCTTATGTCATTTGTAAAATGAAATCTTAGTTGCTAAAACAGCATCTAAGTACAAGCATTTCAAAACGGTGATGTTCAGAATAATGTTTCAGTGGCAGATGTTTTAGCAGGGGATTGAACAGATTTTTATTAATGTTTATTGCACCTGACGATGACTGCATAAGAGACCTAACTCTGAAGTCACATGTGGGACATTTGAGAAATACTTTTCTTCCTTCTCAAATTTCCCTCTATTCTCCTATTCAACTTCACAGCAGACATTATATGCATATGATACGACATTTGATCTTGCCATTAATGTCGCATGATGGATTAAATAAATCGAATCAAGGTCTGCTTATATATAATATAGCTTTTGGAAGAGTTTGAGGTCCTCTTCTGCGCAGCTCACCTACGAGCCGCCATGTATCACTTCTGTGTTAAAAGCGCCCTTTGACACTGATCTGGCTGTGCGTACGATAGTGAGCATTGCATTATGGGAGTGGAATCTTGTCAACAGGAAGTTGGATTGTCCACAAGGCCTCGCTCTGTCGTTTAAACAGCCTCTTCGTTGTGATACGCTCCTATCCATGTGTGGAAAAAAAAACAGCTGGACATAAAACCTCTGTGTGCGAATTTGTTTGTGAGCATGTTTTACTCTCCGAGCGCCACAGATAATAGTGCGATCCTCTTCTACCCCCCGAGGATGCACTTTGGCTAAGGAACGGGGACCGGGGACAGAGGGGAATCACAGAAAGCGTTATGAATGTGCGTTTGATTTCATACGCCACAGGGGTCCGCGGCACAGTGGGCCACTTGTTGTGCGGACGCCCAGATGTGCACCCGCCCGCTCGGATGAGGTCCCCCCTCAAAGACGCCCTGTTAGTGCTGCTGTCTGTGGAGACAGTGAGGAGCCCTATCCTCACCTCGCCCTGAGACCGGCATACACACACACACCTCAGAAATGAATCAGTCCTGTACCAGGCAGAGCAGCAGTGTGAAGGGAAGATTCAATCATTCCAGTGTTTGCGTTTGATTGTGTTGAAGAGCTCGACTGGCAATGTGTGCCGTATAAAGGAGAAACGTGAAAAGAGACCTGATATATGACCCTGTGTCTGTGGGGTTACATACTGGGTGCTAACAACAACATATATGTTTAAGAACAATGAATAAGTCAAAGCATACATCCTCTCTGGGGCCACGTGGTGATGAGGATGCATGTTGTCTGCCAGCTTAAATAAAAACTTCCATGAATAGCGTTTCTCAGTCTTAGACCAGTGGCAATCTCATATTTACATATATTTTCTGTGCAAATGTCACATTAAGTGCTTCAAAAAACACTTGTTTTAAGACAGTTATATATTTTGCTTTAGTGTTGTCAATAGGAACTATCAGTTTTATATTTCCAAACATTTTGCCTTTTGCAACTATTGTTTTTTGCTAAAGATATTTTGAGACAAGTAAATTCATAAAAGAACTGTCATTGGATCCAAGATGCTTGGAACAACATACAAACCTCCTTAAAGGATTTGTTTACTTTAAAATTAACATTATCCTATATGATTTACTCACCCTCAAGCCATCCTAGGTGTATATTATTTTCTTCTTTCTGATGAACACAAACAGAGTTATATTAATAAAAAGTTTGAAGCTCAAAAAGTCCATCCATCCATCCATCCATCCATCATAAACGCACTCCACACAGCTCCGGGGGTTTAATAAAGGCTTTCTAAAGCAAATCGATGGGTTTGTAAGAAAAAATATCCATATTTAAAACTTTATAAAGTAAAATATCTAACTACCTCTAGACCGGCTTCCGTATTCAACTTGCGCAAAAAGCTTAAATGAGGCGATGTATGATGTCGGTACACGCTTTGAACTGCGAGAGGTGTTACACCTTCAACGCAAGTTGAATATGGAAAGCCAGCCTGGCAAAAGTTCGATATTTTACTTTATAGTTTTAATTATGGATTTGTTTATTACAAAAAAACTGCGATTTGCTTTAGAACCCAGGTGAAAAATATAATACAAACTATTAAATGCATAAAAAATTTACTTGATTATGTTTTTATGACAATACAAATATAGTATAATGCATTTTTAATACATTAAATAGTGCATATTTTTCACCTGGAAGGCTCCGTATGGAGTATGTTTATGATGGCTGGATGTACTTTTTTGAGCTTCAAACTAGTGGGCCCCATTCACAACCATTATAAAGTTTGGAAGAGCCAGGATATTTATTATATATCTCTGACTGAGTTCATCAGAAAGAATAAATTGGGGTAATAACATGGGGTAATCTTCAAAATCTTCAAAAAGTGAACTAATGATTTAATACTGCGCGCAACTGTTCCTTGGAAAAAGCTTTTTAAAAGACAAAGGGTCATACCAAATATTGATTCAATTTAATTAACAGAAGTTTAAAAAACTCTGGCATTATTTTTCACAGCATGTTTTCAGAAGTGGTTAAAACAGTAAATGTAGTTTCCATGTACGTTGTTCTAAGTGTCTTGGAGATGTTTCCCAGATGTTTGTCTCTTTATATAATCCCAGACTGACTTGATGCTGAGATCTCTGTGAAACCCTCCTATAAAAATGATCATCACTACAATATTTGCAAAATTTAAATTGATATTTCCTATTAACTTACTGAAGCTATAAATAACATATTTTGTGAAGCATCTAATGTGACTTTTGCACAGTACGCTGTGTATATCACTGTAAAAATACTGTTACAATATTATGTTAATTATACATTAAAATAATGGAATAAACATGAACTAAATAAGATGTTACACAAACACCATAATGCACCTTGCTAATAACGAAAATGAAACCAAATTATTTATATAAAATATAATCATATGCGATATGTCATGCAGAGACTGCTGGGAATTTCCTTTTACTGAATCGCATGAAATGCTGATATTAAATGTTTATAATTATGTCAATGTTTATAAGGCACAGCAGCACAAATCCATGAATGGCCTTTGGAAAATTTGATATTTATCACTATTTTTAGGGTTAAAAACCATCAGCTTTTGATCCAGAAACGGTTTTTAAAACAACTTTTCAATAAAAGATGTGGAAAAAAATGGGGATGGAGCTCATCAAACACATGAATGCAGAATTAGCATGATACACCTGACAGTGAAGCACAGAGAGTTTAAATTATGGGATGCCAAAAGTCATTTATAGCAGCAGGAGTGTTTTTACATTCTCTTTTATGTGGGTTATTGACTTGGATCTCCTGTGAGAAAGAACACATTGTACCTCCAGGTGTGACAAGATGCTTTTGTGTTCGCAATGATTTCTTTGTCACGCACCTTCCCAAAGGAAGGCTAAGTGGCCAGCATCAGGCATTTAAAGTGGACGCACCCTGCTGCTCATCATTCATAACCTGATCAATACTCACAAAGGGAGGCTATCGATATGCCACACTTTCACCTAGTCCAACGTAAGCTCATAAATGCAGAAACACAGGCCTACACACACACAGTCCTCCTTCCACAGCATACACTTCTTCTGCTGAAGGACTTACAATAATTTTGGCTTGCTGATCTTGATTATTCAGAAATTATTCTTAGAGGGCTGTCAAAATTTTATTTAATCTTTAAAATTAAAATAGAAAGCTTTAGGATTTTGACATTTAAAATAAATCAATGAATGTAAAGGAATTAAAATATATTTAGGATTAATTTTCCACATGCTCGTCATATTTCAGAGTTAAATTTCACCAACAATTGAAGTAAAAGTCACACAAAGTCTGCAAATTACTTAACATTTGTTAAAAGACTATGATTTATAAATATAGTACCCTTAAGACGGTCTTCAACTGTTAAATGAAATCTCATGGGATTGTTGTATGTATTGAACGTACCTGTGCTGACGTTCTTATTCAGTGCTGTCTTTAGAAATCACATAGAACTGAATGAGTCAAATTTGTGGCATATATGACATAAATATGGCATAGCCTGCTTTTGTGCTTACAGGAACCTGGGCTTGAACTCAGTCTGGTCTATTTCCCGATCCCACTCCCCTTTATAATAAAGAATAAATCCAATATTTAAAAAAAAAAAAATTCAGATTCGATAAATGTGTTTTCTGTGTTCAATACAATGCCATACACCACATTTAATAAGCCTAATAAGTTTGAGCAGCACTAGGACCAACACAATGCTTTTTAGTTTTTACAGTGAAAGAGTGTGCGTGGTAAGATATAAGCTAAACATTATTTGAAAACTGTTTTAAGATGGATATGTTTAACGACCCACATACAGTGATACAAATTACTCATCTTTTTTAACGTAGGCTAGTATCGCATTTTGACTTGAAAATATGCAATCGTTTACTAAATGTGACGAGACAAGAAACATTTTTTGACATATTAGACTTACAAGAGTGAATGTGTGCACATGCTAAATAGGCTATAATTAGACCTAGAACTTCTTTTACTGTTCTTATTTATTCTTTATTCCCTTAACCCCCTTGTTAATCTTTTATGTCTACGGCGTGTGATTCCGCGTGTATGTCTACGGCGTGTGATTCCGCGTGTATGTCTACGGCGTGTGATTCCGCGTGTATGTCTGGCGTGTGATTCCGGCGTGTTTGTCTCTGGCGTGTGATTCCGGCGTGTGATTCCGGCGTGTTTGTCTACGGCGTGTGATTCCGCGTGTATGTCTACGGTGTGTGATTCCGCGTGTATGTCTACGGCGTGTGATTCCGCGTGTATGTCTACGGCGTGTGATTCCGGCGTGTATGTCTACGGCGTGTGATTCCGCGTGTATGTCTACGGCGTGTGATTCCACTTGTATGTCTACGGCGTGTGATTCCGCGTGTATGTCTACGGCGTGTGATTCCACTTGTATGTCTCTGGCGTGTGATTCGGCGTGTATGTCTCGGTGTGTGATTCGCGTGTATGTCTCACGGCGTGTGATTCCGGCGTGTATGTCTCTGGCGTGTGATTCCGCGTGTATGTCTCGGCGTGTGATTCCGTGTATGTCTGGCGTGTGATTCGGCGTGTATGTCTCACGGCGTGTGATTCGGCGTGTATGTCTCGGCGTGTGATTCCGCGTGTATGTCTCTGGCGTGTGATTCCACTTGTATGTCTCACGGCGTGTGATTCGCGTGTATGTCTCTGGCGTGTGATTCCACTTGTATGTCTCTGCGTGTGATTCGGCGTGTATGTCTCACGGTGTGTGATTCGGCGTGTATGTCTCTGGCGTGTGATTCGGCGTGTATGTCTATGGCGTGTGATTCCGGCGTGTTTGTCTGGCGTGTGATTCCACTTGTATGTCTCGGCATGTGATTCCGGCGTGTATGTCTCGTGTGATTCCACTTGTATGTCTCACGGCGTGTGATTCCGATGTATGTCTCACGTGTGATTCGGCGTGTATGTCTCGTGTGATTCCGTGTATGTCTATGGCGTGTGATTCGGCGTGTATGTCTGGCGTGTGATTCCGGCGTGTATGTCTGGCGTGTGATTCCACTTGTATGTCTGGCGTGTGATTCGGCGTGTATGTCTGGCGTGTGATTCCACTTGTATGTCTCGGCATGTGATTCCGGCGTGTATGTCTGGCGTGTGATTCGGCGTGTATGTCTACAGCGTGTGATTCCGGCGTGTATGTCTCGTGTGATTCCACTTGTATGTCTCTGGCGTGTGATTCCACGTGTATGTCTCGCCGTGTGATTCCACTTGTATGTCTCGCCGTGTGATTCGGCGTGTATGTCTGGCGTGTGATTCCGCGTGTATGTCTCTGGCGTGTGATTCGGCGTGTATGTCTCGGTGTGTGATTCGGCGTGTATGTCTCTGGCGTGTGATTCGGCGTGTATGTCTCTGGCGTGTGATTCGGCGTGTGTTTCTACGGCGTGTGATTCCGCGTGTATGTCTACGCCGTGTGATTCCGCGTGTATGTCTACGGCGTGTGATTCCAGGTGTATGTCTACGCCGAAATGAACCGTTATGTGTGTGCGTGTCCACAATGTAAATGGATTTATAAACATACTAAATTATGTTTTTTTTTTTAATGTAAAAGTGCAAAATGTTTCTTGTGATGGGTAGGTTTAGGGGCAGTATGTGTGTGTGTGTGATGGGTAGGTTTAGGGGTATGGGCAGTGTAGGGGGATAGAATGAAACAGCGTTGATAAACACACTTAAAAGCGATTATGCGTCTTGATAGCATTCCAAAATGGCATACGAATTGGCGTGTCATACATACGCCATTTCATGAGATTAATCTGATGTGTGTGTATGTGTGTTAAAATTATTACTGTTTTACTGTATTTATAATTAAATAAATGAAGCCTTAGTGAGCAAGAGACTTTCAAAAACATTGAAAAAAATCTTACACAGGGGTCGCCAAACTTTTGAATGGCAGTGCACATTCATTTAATATTTCAGGGTAAAGTTTAGACCCTGTGCTAATATACACACTTTTATCAACAAATTCAGGGTAAATAATGGCAGAATCTAATGTATTCTGCAAAGCAGAAGATTTATCAGTTTATGAACATGACTTCATGGCTCATGTGGAAATGTAGTGTGACTGCTCTTCCTGGGACGTATAGTGACCCAGATAAAGAGAATGCATTATTGATGCACAACGAGGGGCTTTTTTATCTGAGCGATCAATTTGGTGCATTCACTCAGGGTCCATCTCTACAGTGCTACAGGACACCTGCTGAAGCTTTAATATCTGACCAGTCGATATATGTAGCCCTTTACACCACAGAGAGAGGGACAACACCACAGTCAACCTCTGACAGCTCTCAAACAATGACCGAGTAACACTGCACACTCTTGGAAAGATGTGGACATAGGAAATGTCATCTGTTGTTTGTAAGAAAGTACAGTTATATCATGCATGAATTTTTTTATGCACACAGTACATGATGAATTTCACATGCACACTACACTCATCTACAGGCAAAAGTGAACTGGGATGACCATTGGAGTGACCTAAATTCACCCTTCACCCTTTGTTCTTTTGCATAGAAATTCATTTGTTAAAAATTCTTGATCAAAAACAGTTTGAGGACAAATACATTTGAATTCATTATGCTAAGACATTTTTTATTTTTCCTTCTATTGATGCATGATTGATTCATTGGCCTAAAAATGGAGGCTACAGAATGCTTAATCACAAATAAAAAATCTAATTACTATTTTGATACCATTACCCACACACACACACACACAAAATAGAGCAAAGCTGCTTTCCATGGCATGCTATTTAAAAACAACCCAGCAGTATACTTTAAAAAAGCTTCGTCTGAAGTTACCATCATCTTTCAAGACCCTCAAGCTATACATTTTTCACAAACGTTCTCCCGCGGGACAGGTTAAAGTGAAACAGCAAACTAAACAAACACGGCGGTGCAGGCTTACACATTCTCCTGTCTGAATGAGTCGGCCGACAGGACGTGGAGAAAGGTTGCAGGTCTCAGATGAGTTGCATAATGTGGCCCTCTTTCACTTATTTCATTTAAGCTCAGGCTTTACAATGTTATACTATTATTTTCATGGTTTACTTTCTTCCATACACTCTCAGAAAAAAGGTACAGTGCTGTCACTGGGGCGGTACCCTAAGGTACAAAAGTGAAAAGGTACATCTTTGTACCTTACTCACCCCTAAATTGTACATATTAGTAGCTTAAAGGTACATATCAGTACTTTAAGAGTGCATATTAGTACCTTAAGGTACATTTTAGTACCTTAAAGGTACATATTAGTACTTTTCGGTTTTGTACCTTAGGTACCGCCCCAGTGACAGCAATGTACCTTTTTCTGACAGTGTAGTTAATACCCAAATAACAACAAGAGGAGTGCCTAATGATACTTAAAATTCCATTTATTTGCCCCCATTTTTTTTGTCTGTTCATACATGATAATATAGATGGGCCCACTACCTCATTGCTTATTATGAGCATATTGTAATGATGTATTGGTGACATCAAACAGAAGACACACTCTAAGAACTCTATTATATATACCATATATATATATATATATATATATATATCAATTAACTACTGTGCAGCGATTATAGCTGATTAGCCTGACAGTAAGCGTCTATGAGTCTCCGTAGTCATTAAACAGTGGCATTTCTCCCAGCAGCATGAGACCCGGCACTCCGGGCTAGCAGTGACGGATGACATGGTTCAGGGCTTCAGGGGGGTTTCATGCGACCTTCGAAACAGTAAAGGGGCAGTGTGGACGGTGTCTCTGTGTAAGTTAACAGAGCGAGTGATTCATGCGCTTTCTCCAAAGAGGCATTCTACGAGCAACACGACTCTAAGGGCACTTGTAGATAACAACCTGAGCGTTGTCAGAGAGCACCATTGTTGGGGATTTTGACTGAAATTAGCCAGGACCTTTTGGTCATGTGAACTGACCGCAACCGTTTAGCGGTTGAATGTGTTTAATATGCGACGCCACAGAGTAGACAATACGTTTTTTCCTGCCATGACTAATTGCAATCGGGTTAATAAAAAAGATGATGCAATGATTATCAAAAAAGATGCAATTTGAGCCTTTACATTGGAAACAGGTAGGCTTAAATGAAATGTTGCAGAACATGATTTCTTCAAATGGATACAAGAAACAAAATGGAATCAAAAGATTCTGAAACGGGAGCAGAAATTCCATCGCATCTTTCAGCCCAACAAAGCGATAAGCACAGAAGCAAAGTGCGCAGCCAAACAGTGTCATGAGTAGAGTGAATAGGATTGCTCTTCTATCGCCTCTCTTTTCCCAAAACCGAGCTGACAACCTCCGGCAACGCTTTCCATTCAAGCTTAGCGGGAACACGTTTTCATTTCAATATCACTGAGTGGGCTGGGACGGCCTTTGATGTCTACCTAGCCGGTACCTTGTGGGTAATCTAGCCCTTGGATTAAGCCATTTCTAAAACGTTTTCCCCCTCCTCTCTTCCACGGCCAAGATTGCCATCACTGCCTCCGTAATCTTTTGTAACAGAAGCTAATGCAGAAGCACCTGCCACACAAGCCGGGCACATCCAGTCCTGTCGTCGTAAGCAGATTACATTCTGCAATGCCAGGTATTTGAGGAATATTCATGTCGCTAAGTGCTTATGTAATGAGTCATAAAGCGCTATAGGCTCCCCCTCCCTCCCCACCCCACTCTCCTTAGTTGTTTTGAGTTGATCTCATCCCCATAAATGAGTGAGCCTTTGGGGCATTGTTTGGGTTGAAATCCCTGGCCCATGCCAAGAAGTGAAATTGCTGCGCCTTGGGGGTCTTGGAGACAAACTAAAGAGCCAATCCTCTGACTTGCTGTTGTTTCACTGGTAGTCTTGTGATATGATGCTTATTAGGAGCATGATGTTTTGATAACAACTCCACATGTTATTAATCATACTAACAGGACATCGAAGACTAAGGAGCTGTTTACAATTCAAGAAATAAATGTTTTTAAACAGTTTAGCATCTAGAACTGATATTAGTTTGTATTTTACAGAAGAATAATCCTAATTGCTATCAGTAATGTGACTAATAATAATTCCGTATATACAATCCTCTACCGGGTAAAAGTAAAAAAAAAAGTAATGCTTTTGAAAGAAGTTTCTTATGCTCACCAAGGCTGTATTTATTTGATCAAAAATACAGTAAAAACAGTAATATTGTAAAATATTATTGAATTATATATATTTAATATTATAATTTTGCTTATATGGTGTTCAGGAAATGTTTTTGTATTATTATCAATTCATATTTTAGCCTAATATTTTGGTAAATATTTTCCCCAGCATTCTTTGAAGAAATATAATATATATATATATATATATATATATATATATATATATATATATATATATATATATATACACACACATGCACATCATAGAAGTTATAAGTCATTAGTCAGGGTAAAATGCATTTATCAAATTTCATAGAAAAATTCATATTGCAATCAAAACTGTCAACTGTGTTTTGGACTGATTTATCTTATAAAATATACTTCATTTATGGTAAATGAAGAGCAAAGACCCATACTGGTTATTCAATAAATGTTACACCATGTTATAACTCGAGCTGTGAGCTGTAGCCTAAATCTCACAACATATCTCTTCTGCAAATCTGACACAGGAGGAGACAGAACTGAAGCAAAAGGAAATCTGGAACAAAAGCGAAGCCATCTTTTCAAACAACAGCCTGTGGCTCCTTTCACTTGGCATCTTCAAGACACATCTGATCCTTTGCTTTGTTTAAAGCCAGAGCGTCTTTAAAAGTGGATTTATTTGTTTGAGGTTGTTTCTCTATTTATTTCTGTATTTACCAAGATCATCCAGTTCTGGGAGGGAAAGGGACGGTGGGTTTTGTCAAATCCTAGAAGGTTTCTTGGCACGGACACAAACACAACTTGATGACTTACAGAAGACAAAGATGGTTAGTTACCGACTGTCTGCTCAGGGGTTATTGTGATTGATCCACTTCTCCGATCAAACCTACTTTCAAAAGTTCACTGTGGATACAGGCCTGTAACTGAGGGAATGGTGCAAATACATTCTTAGCGGCGACAGGAAACAACAACAGGATCTCCTTCATTTTGCCTTCAAGATTTATAAAAACAACAAGGTAGATAAGCTGGGGGATCAGGGGAATAAACAATTGTGCAATGGAGCTGAGAGCCATTAGATCAAATAGCTTTAATTACCTGATTACGGTGAGCTAGAGCTGACTCGCTTTCTCTGGAACGCTGGCTGCATGACTAAATTAGCGGAAGAGATAAGGTACAGCCCCATATCTACTCCACCTTACCTAATCTCAATCAGGTTTACCATCAACACTGCCTGTGACTCAGTTACTGTTGAATAAGAGTGGTGGAAATGCTGTTTTCCAGCTATTTCTGGACTGATCAAACCCCATTTAGATAAGGAGGGCTGTTACAAGACCTTTTAATGTTCAGGACAGCCTTTGAGAACAGAACGGGTTGGGATAATTGCTCTTTTATACTTTCCCATGATGAAGACTGGCAGATCCCATCAGGTCAACAGTAACTGGCAGTGATAGATCAAGGCATTTTGAAAAATGTCTTTGTTTCAGTTGGACACACTCACATTCATCCACTTGAAGTAGATTTCAGATGTCTAAAGTTCATGGTAGAAAAGGTAACAACAATATCAGCCGCATAAAAACAATTACCATATTAACACAAAGGACAAACAGTGTTTTGTTACTCAACAAAGCATGTGTTATTTAGTCATTTCACCTAGTCTTAATAAACTGTCTAATCTTAGTCTAATCAAACTAATGGCAAGTTTGATGAAGGTGTGTGTTATCATGTTTTGTCTCTCCGTTTTGCATTCTTTGCAAATGACCTTTTTACCTCAAAATGAAGCCATCCAAAAGCCCAGCAACGTACACACATTAAATATTTTCTTTGTCTTACTTTTGCTCACAATTGTTTTCCAGTGGTTATTGGATGTTCAGTCATCCTGTGTTGTGATCATTGTTAGATAAAGTCCTAGCGTCCCAACAAAAGCATCTTGGAGATACGTGAGGATTTGGGTGTCCTGTAACTATGTTTGTTTGACTGATGGGTGTTGTCGAATGATCTCAACTCTTGTGGCTTATACTCTGTTTTTCATTTTTGCTGAATCCGATTTAGTCCTTGGAATGTGACATTCATTCGTGACATAACTTTTTTTTTTTTTTAACCTGCATCACATGTTTTTCTAATCTTAAAATACAAAAAATCAAACTTTGACAATGGAGCTGAGGAGACAAACCAGAGCCAGTGCTGTTCTCAGCCCTCACTCTGCACTGTCAATATTCAATCCCCAAATACTGTACATCTCTTTTGAGGGCAGTATTTGCATCAATGATTTTGCCCCATGTCAGTTTCTCACAGCTGACAGCGGTGACTGCTGAGGAGTTTGACATCAGCCCTGTGGATTTACTCCTGACAGAGGTCAGACCCTGGTGTGACAGTCAGATTTACAGTCTGGTGACAGCTTCCCCGTGGACAAGATCGCCAGGGATTGATTGTGAGCTCACTTCTGGATGGCAGTCATTTCACTGGCTTAATTTCTTCTATGTGCATATGGATTGTATTTTAGTTACAAGTCAAATATGTATCGAATGCTAGCAATATGGAAATAGATTTTTGGCTTGTACATTAAGTTAAGCATTTAGCTAATGTTCAATTTGAAGTTATGTTCAATGTTAAAAAAGGAATCGTGAGAAAATGTAATAACAATTTAGTTTACCCAAAAATGACATTTCTGTCATCAGTTACTCACTGTCATGTGGTTCCAAACCTGTATGACTTCTGTATAACAAATGAAGGCAACATGACACATTAAGATATTCAAGTTCTCACAACAACAATATAAGATAAACATCTTAATAACTGTCCTCAGTAACATTACTTTGTTCAGTCAATTTGAATTTGGTTGTTCAAATTATTGTCAACTAAGGTTTTCTCAACAAATATTATGTTCATTTCATGTTTATGACTTAAGAAATCAACAACGTACATACAAAGTTCAATAATGGTTACAATCAATAAATATTACTGTAAGTAAACATGCTGTAGAGGTTCCTGTGTGGGAGGTAGGGAAGAGGACACAGGGGTCGGCTGGACTACTGACGTTTTATTTAATAAACTCAAGCTAGCTTCGTATTTGCACTGCTGTGCACATTCAACTCAAACATTCGTCGTCACTTCCGGGTTTCGACCATCCGGGAACTCAAGGCACGGCGTCAGTAGTCCCTTCTCTCTCTCCTCGTCCTCCATTTCTCCAGGGCTCTTATACTCTCCCCGTGCCCATTACTGGAACGAGAGACAGGTGTTGATGGTTTGTGTCCAACCCACTCACTTACCGCTGGTCTCCGCCTCTCTCTCGCTGCAGACCTCGCTGAACCACGCCCCTCTGCCACATACCCCACCGCCCGTCTCAGGCCGGGGAGCCGGCCGCCAACCCCCCCCACCCCCATTCCTGGAGAGGAAGTCGGCCACCGCCATCTGAACACCCGGCCTGTGTATCACCTTGAACTTAAATGGCTGAAGAGCTAGATACCAACGGGTGAGCCGTTGGTATCCTTCATGCGGTGGAGCCACTGCAGCGGGGCATGGTCCGAACAGAGGGTGAACTCCCGCCCCAGGAGATAATAGCGGAGGGTGAGAACGGCCCACCTGATCGCCAGGCACTCTTTCTCAATGGTGCTGTACTTAGCCTCTCTCTTAGAGAGCTTGCGGCTAATGTACAGCACCGGCCGCTCCCCCCCCTCCATCTCCTGGGACAGGACAGCGCCCAACCCCCTGTCCGACGCGTCGGTCTGCAACAGGAAAGGGAGAAAAAGTCAGGAGAGTGTAATAACGGCCCGCCACATAGAGCAGCCTTTACCTGAGTGAAGGCCTGCTGACACAGCTCCGTCCATTGGACCGTATTTGGCACCTCCTTTTTAGTAAGGTCAGTCAGCGGGCTGGTGAGGTCTGAATAATTGGGAATAAAGCGTCTGTAATATCCTGCCAGCCCTAATAACTGCCTTACCTCCTTTTTGGTCTTGGGGCGCGGGCAGGTCGCAATCGCAGCGGTCTTATCAATTTGGGGACGCACCTGTCCATGCCCCAAGTGGAAGCCCAGATACCTCACTTCCACACGCCCAATCGCACACTTCTTTGGATTGGCCGTGAGCCCCGCCCTTCTCAGCGACCTCAGGACGGCCCTCAAATGCTGCATATGCGCTGCCAATCATTACTAAAAATGATAATATCATCTAGATAGGCAGCCGCGCCGCCGCATGGGGCTGTAGAATCCGATCCATGAGGCGCTGAAAAGTCGCGGTGCCCGAACAATCCAAAAGGAAGGGTGACAAATTGGTGTAACCCAAACGGCGTTGTGAAAGCCGTCTTTTCTTTGGACAATGGAGACAAGGGGATCTGCCAATAGCCCTTCGTTAAGTCCAATGTCGAATAAAAACGAGCCGTGCCTAGCCGATCTAACAGCTCGTCAACCCGTGGCATTGGATACGCGTCGAACTTCGACACAGCGTTCACCTTGCGGTAATCTACGCAGAACCGGACGGAGCCGTCTGTTTTCGGAACTAAAACTATCGGGCTGGCCCAGTCACTGTTAGATTTCTCGATTACTCCCATGTCCAACATCGCGCTCAATTCGTCCTGAACCACCTATTTCTTATTTTCAGGTAAACGATACGGCCGGCTGCGAACTACCACGCCCGGCTCTGTCTCAATGTGGTGCTGAATGTGGTTCGTACGGCCAGGTAGAGGCGAGAACACGTCGGCGAATTCCGGCTGCAATGTTGTAAAATCAGTGAGTTGGGACGGTGAGAGGTGATCTCCCCCTGGGGCCAGAGCGAAGGACTGCAGTTTGATGTTCGCCTCTGGGCCGAGATCATCCTCTCCGCCAACCACCGACACCAACATCACTGATTCGGCCTCATTCCATTTTTTCAGGAGATTGAGGTGATATACCTGACGCCCCCCTCCTCTATCGGACCGTATAACCTCGTAATCAAGATCCCCGACTTGTTGTGCGACCTCAAACGGACCCTGCCACTTAGCCATTAATCTAGAGCTAGACGTTGGGAGTAATACGAGTACTTTCTCTCCCGGTGAAAATTTGCGTAGCCTCGTTCCCCTGTTATACAGCCGGCTTTGGCAGCCCTGGGCTTGTAACAAATTCTCCTGGGATAGCCGCCCCAACGTGTGGAGTTTTGTTCTCAAGTCCAGCACATATTGAATTTCGTTTTTGTCCTGAGAAGGTCCCTCCTCCCAAGCCTCTCGCAGGACATCCAGTACCCCACAGGGCTGGCGACCATAGAGGAGCTCGAAGGGGGAAAACCCCGTGGAGGCTTGTGGGACTTCCGCTGGCGAATAAGAGGGGTTCTAACCACTTGTCCCAATTTTTGGCGTCCTCCTGTGCGAACTTCGGATCATGGATTTAAGCGTGCGATTAAACGTCGACCAGACCGTCTGTTTGTGGGTGGTAGACGCTAGTTCGAATCGATCGAATGCCCAATAACCCTTACAGTTCGCGTAACGTCCGTGACATAAATGCCGTGCCTTGATCGGTGAGGATTTCCTTTGGAACCCCCACCCGGGAGATAAGACGAAACAGCGCGTCCGCAACACTTTTCGCGGAAATGTTGCGGAGGGCTACTGCCTCGGATACGCGTTGCATAGTCCACTATGACTAATGCAAAGCGGTGTCCCGTCTTGAATCGCTCTAATGGCCCGATGAGGTCCATCGCAATTCTCTCAAAGGGACCTGCATTAATGGAAGGGGGTGCAAAGGCGCTTTTGAGGCGGCCAGGGGATTCACTAACTGACATTCCGGACACGCCGCGCGCCACCTGCGCACGTTGTCATGAATGCCTGGCCAGAAAAATCGGGTCATGAGACGATTCAGTGTAGCCGCCTGTACCAAATGTCCCGCCATAGGATTTGTATGAGCCGCGTGGAAAAGCATTTCCCTGCGGCTCTTCGGAACTAATAACTGGGTCGTATCTACTTTTGTTCGAGCGTCTTGGGTCACTCGATACAACCGATCTTTTATAATGGCAAAATACGGATAGGAGGGCGGGAGAGCGGGTTGGAGAGCCTGGCCATCGATGGAACGGACCTGCTGAAATGCGTGTTTTAGTGTCTCATCCTGGGACTGCTCCAGAGGAAAGTCATCCCGGTCCGAGAGAATTAGTCTCTCGATCCCGGTCTGTTCCTCTGAGGCAGATAAAATGGTCCGGGTCGCCGCCGCGCCAACAGGCCAGCCCAGACCTACCCGCCGCTCCTGTGGCGGGAGTGGGCTGGAGGCAGGCGCGGAGAAAGCGGAAGCACTATCCCCTCCGCCTGTCGTAGGCCCCGCCCCCCTGGGCGGAAACCTGGAGGACCCGAAGTAGCCTTGGCCCCGGCTCCGTGGCGGGGCCCGAGGAGGTACTGGTGGTCTCGACCTAGGCAGAGGGACAGTGCGAGAGAGAGAAGGGGAGGGGAGAGAGAGAGAATTAGTGGTATTGTCGCCGACCCCCTGGGCACGCCACCATGTGGTCCTCCGCCAGATCGATGGCCGAGTCCAGCGACGTGGGTCGGTGGCACTGGACCCATTCGGCCGTCTTCTTAGGCAGCCGCGCGATGAACTGTTCCAGTACCACCAGATCGATCACTTGGTCCACGTCACTTTCCTCGGCCCGGAGCCATTTGCGGCACGAGTCCCGGAGCTGTTGGGCCAACGCAAAGGGCCGGCCCGCGTCGCCCCAGTCCAGAGACCGAAAGTGCTGGCGGTGTTGTTCGGGCAACGCAACCGGCCGACCCGCTGGAGAATGGCCCGCTTCAGATCGTCGAAGACAAGGAGGATCGCGACCGGAAGTTGGTGGGCAGCCACCTGCACTTCTCCGGACAATAACGGAATTAGGCGCATCAGCCATTGCTCCCGGGGCCACCGGCCAGCTTCCGCAGATTTCTGGAACAGTTCCAGGAAGACTTCCGGGTCATCTTGCGGTCCCATCTTGTGCAGAGGGACAGTCAACGGGACTGTGGACTGCTCGGTGGCTCCGTCGCGAACCTCCGTCCAGCTTCGGAACCTCTCACGGTCCTCCTGCTGGGCCTGTATGATCGCCTGGAAGCGGCGTTCTTGATCCGTGCGCAGGTCCAGCAGGGCTTGATGTTGTTCACGATGCAGGACCGCGAGGGATGTGATGATGTCCGCAAATGGCGTAGAGGACGGTAGTCCCTGCATGGCGGCGGCATGGGTTCTTCTTCCTCCGGGTTTAGGCACCAGTGTTGAGGTTCGTGTGTGGGAGGAAGGAAGAGGACACAGGGGTTGGCTGGACTTCTGACGTTTTATTTAATAAACTCAAGCTAGCTTCGTATTTGCACTGCTGTGCACATTCAACTCAAACATTCGTTGTCACTTCCGGGTTTCGACCATCCGGGAACTCAAGGCACTGCGTCAGTAGTCCCTTCTCTCTCTCCTCGTCCTCCGTTTCTCCAGGGCTCTTATACTCTCCCCATGCCCATTACTGGAACGAGAGACAGGTGTTGATGGTTTGTGTCCAACCCACTCACTTACCGCTCGTCTCCCGCCTCTCTCTCCCGCTGCAGACCTCGCTGAACCACGCCCCCTCTGCCACACATGCCTTGTAAGCTTACTGCGATAGTCGATGTTGTCCAGTTACATCTCTTGCCCTCTGTGGCACCGTTTGGAACAACATTAGGGTGAGTCATTAATGACAGAATTTTCATTTTTGGGTGAACTAAACCTTTTAGCGAGTTGGTCATTGTACTGTTTTGTTGTTGTGTTTTTTATTAAGAATAACAGGCTGAACCCAACATACATGTGGAAACAAAAACATGAAATTAAGTGAAGCACAAACACTTACATTTTAAAGTTGAAATAGCACAGTATTACTTATTCTGGTGTAGAATTTTAAGTTGTGATAAATAATCGCAGCAATCATTTTTACAGTGTTATTGCTAACCCAATGATCCTATGGGACTGCTAAGAATGAAGACAAAAAGAAAAACAACAGCATAAAAAGTAACAAACAATAGCGTCTTAACGGTATCTGCTTTCTTTGTTCATGCTGCAATGTATGCTGAGAGCTTGTAAAAAAGAGCTTGTGTTTTCATGTCGATTAATATTATATTATATTTGACTATAGTTTTAAGCATATTCAGTTCGAATTAATACATTTCAATTTTCTTTACCTGAAAGTGTGTGTGTGTGTGTGTGTGTGTGTGTGTGTGTGTGTGTGTGTGTGTGTGTGTGTGTGTGTGTGTGTGTGTGTGTGTGTGTGTGTGTGTGTGAGAGAGAGAGAGAGAGAGAGAGAGAGAGAGAGAGAGAGAGAGAGAGAGAGAGAGAGAGAGAGAGAGAGAGAGAGAGAGAGAGAGAGAGAGAGAGAGAGAGAGAGAGAGAGAGAGAGAGAGAGAGAGAGAGAGAGAGAGAGAGGATGTGTTGACAATTCTTCAGTTCCATGGAGATCCAAAAGACTTGAGAAGACATCCATGCAGCTGCTAAAAAACATGATGGCAAACACACCCACACACCCACACGTTTGTTTAATGATATTAGTGAGGAAATTGCATAGACTTTCATTGATTTAAATCAGGTTAATGATATTTTCTATGACCTAACCTAACCCCTACCCCTGAACCTACCCATTACAGAAAGACATGCAGAAACATTTTTTTTTATATATACATATTCTTTTTTTTTTTTAAACTAGAGAGGACCAGTAAAATGTCCTCATTAGTTGTCATAGTAATATAACTAAGTACATTTGGCCCTTACAAAAAAAAAGCCAAACTTGTACACACACACATGACCTCATGCTTTTTAGGTAGGTAATTTACCTGATAGTTCTAGCCCTCAGTCTACATCACATTTACACATTGATAACAAGCAAAAAGTTAAAAGGCCCGTGTGTGTGGTGCAATGTAAGCAAAAGACTAAAGTTCTGCCTTGAGATAGGAAAGGCCCAGGCAATTAGGCTGTTTCATGTCACTGGACTGTGTCTGTTTCCCCCTCTGGACACTTCTGAGTACCGCTTAAGACACCTAAATGCTGTGGAGTTGGGAGCAGAGCACGGATAATGTCATTTAGATTGAGGAACCGTGACTGGGAGTAGTTTTGGATCAGATAATGGTCTCCGTAAAGGAACATTATTCCACATCAGCATGAGTCAAGCTCTTGTCTGATGTTAGCTGGCTTGATATCTCTTTAAAACATAGGATAAAAATATAGTCTACTTTAGTTAAAAGATGTTCAAATGGTGAATTCAAAAATGAAGATGAAAATTTAACTGAAATCAGGTTAAATTGTAGTTCAGTTACATTCCACAAACAGTTTTAGCTTAAAACACACACATACACAAAGTATCTGGAGAATTTCCTGTGCCTACCCACCCACCTTAAACTGTCTCGTGGGACAGAGGAACAGAGATGAGCGGGGAGGAGGCTGCCTGTATGTCCTCAGCACGGTGGCACAAATCCTGATGAATTCTCAGGAAATTCTGCCAAGCTCAAGTTCTTTGTCTGTGTCCCTGTCTATTTTTTCATCAATATCTTTGACCTAAGCTCAAACAAGATCATATAAGTTAATAAATCTGATATAGATAAAAGCTTTGATTGTGCATAGAGAAATTAATTTTGGTGTTCCTTCAACTATGGGAATGCATTGACCCTATGGAAATTATGGAAATTATATTTGAAATGTTTTTTGAATACAATGGCAAATTAATTTGTATTGAAAAAAATGTATTTTTTGCATAATTAAAACAAACTACAGCTTGATTATAAGAAAATAATCAGTCCCATTGTCTTTAACTTGCGTACATTTTTAGATACATATTGTATTGAACACTTATTGTACTCATGTTGTACTGCAAATCAATTTGGCTCCTATTGATACAGATAAGGTTTGGAACATGTTTAGTGGTATGATCAGGTTTAAGTGTAGTTTAAGGTTCAAAATGTAATTATAGAGGTAAATACAGA
The DNA here is from genome assembly GCA_023029165.1 of Gobiocypris rarus. Lineage (NCBI taxonomy): Eukaryota > Metazoa > Chordata > Actinopteri > Cypriniformes > Gobionidae > Gobiocypris > Gobiocypris rarus. The sequence continues at coordinate 30,666,301 of CM040910.1, forward strand.
AATGAATTGCAGATGTAATTACAGGCAGGCATTTTTAAAGTGTCTGAAGTAAATGGCATCAAATGATTAATTTTAATGTTAGTACATAGTAAGTACATATTGCTGCTTTGAAACAATCGTCATTGTAAAAGCGCTATATAAATAAAGTTGATTGATTGATTGATTGATTGATTGATTGTAAGGTACGTAATATAAAGTTGGTCCAAATAATCTGTTTATATGTGATACTATTTTCGGTAACACTTTACAATAAATAATTAATTTTTCAATTACATTTTTCATGTACAATTAATTTAATTTATTAACATTAGTAACTGAATGTGCTAAGCCTTTAGCATTTATTCATTAATGTTATTCTCAACATTTACTACTATCAAATTTTTTATTTGGGAACTGTGAACTAACATGTACATGCATATTTTTTTTTATTAACAATGGTTAGTAAATTCTGTAAAGATGGTAATTGTTAATGCAAATAAATGAGACCTTATTGTAAAGTGTTACCGATGTCTCATTTCAAGCATGCTCACTTTGTTGTCTATTTGATAATTATTTTTAAAAGGTTACTTCAGTGATTTAGCATTAATATTTGTAATTAAACAGGGTCATTAATGTAGTAGAAATGTGAAATAATTTTTGAATTTGGTGCCTTCTAGACTGTGAAAATGTATTTTCATTGGGATTAAAGACAACTCCCAGAATGCACTTGCTTCACTCCCCAACGAGGCCACGGCTACTGGTAATATCACACCGCGGCACCGGAACCATCCCCAACGTTGTTGATTTTCATAGTAATACAATAATTTCGTTCAGTTAGAGAATAAACACCACAATTAAACTGAGCGTGTCTTTTCAATAACGTGTGAGTGAGCCGAACGAAAGTCACGGCACAAACGCAGCAGAAGTCAGATTACATTCATCACGAGAGCGCAGAGCTGAGGTAAGTGCGGCAGTCCTCTACAGCGCGTGTACAGTCTGCCATGTTTTCAGATCGCATATGGAAGCTAAAGTTTCATGTGATTCATTGAAAAGTCGAAACACTCACTTTTCTCTGCACCGCTCCGTTATGAATGCCCGAGGCCGAGCTGTGCGCATTTACTTTCTGTAAAGAAAAAGAGCTTCTGCGGGTTGATAACATGCAGAACTAGCTCCCTCTATTGGCTGTAGTTTTTAGGCTCTGGCCAAAAAATCCTCATCGGAGGATTTTTTTCTCCAGAAATAACATAATTATCTTGTCTCAGGGTGATATGAGGGGGGAAAGTACCATCATTCGAATGTACTACCGGGGTTCTACTGATACAAAGCTTAACGCTAGTCGCTGAAGTAACCCTTTAAAAATAGCTGCAATAAGTGATTGTTATGTGTAGTCTGCATCACGCACGACACAACAAAGGAGTAACACAATGAGCAGCATTTATTCAGAATTCTTAACACTCAGGAGATATCAGGGAAACGCAGGAGAAATAGCAAACCACATTAAACTCAAACAAGAACTGACTAAATTAACTGAATGGATTGAATGAAGGGAGTATAAATACAGGGTTAACAAGGGAACTAAATGAACAGCAGATGAACATAATCAGTAACTAAGAAAAATAACAAGGGCACAATGAAGACTATGGAGAGTATGTTTACACAACATTATTTTAACTGAAAATGGAAAATTGTTCATGTGTTCTGGCTGTTAATTTACACGACAACAGCGTTTTGGGGGCCTGAAAACGGAAGCTTTTAAAAATGGGTTTCAAAGTGCAAGGTTTTGAAAACGATGCCTTTGCCGTTTCTATGTAAACAACAAAAAAATGTGAATTTGTGAAAACGGTGACATCACGTACATGCGCATTACATATTCACGCATGCGTATTACGTGTTTGCGGGTGTTTCTTTACAAAGTGACATGTCCACTTCTGGCCTGGCACATTTTTACAGATCAGTGTGAAAGGGGATCGCTTCGACAACGCTTTCGCCTGTTTTTAGTACGCCTTGTCTTCTAAACATACCCTGAAAGGGTAAACATGAAACCAGATATTTCTTATAAATGTCATTAATAGTACAAATGGGGGCGAATATCTAAACGTGGTATCTGAAATTTTCTATTTTCATATTCATGTAACAATGTATCTTAGTGCTGGGCGGTATGGCCAAAAATATCATTTAGAAAAAGTATTTTTCTAAATGATAGTGGTTTCGTGGTATATGACGGTATTATTTCCCTTTTCCCATGCATGACATGGTGTTAACCACATTTTCTACTGACTGAGAAAGGAAATACTACAGTAGATTGACTTAGAATGCCCTATTTTACTGTCATGATGAGTGAATATTGTAGAAACATTGCACACTAGAATTAATACAGATTTGCAAAGCCCAACAAAATGATGCTGTGGGGAGACAACAACCAATAAAACAGACTACACACTCATTACAGAAATAAGAATATTAAAATATGACCACTAAGAGAAAAAAACAGAGTTGAGGGCATCTTAAGCATTTTGAAAATCGAACCCTATATAACAACAAACTGCCAAAACGAGGGAGAAGCGCAAACGAACATTTAAAAAATCTAAGGATATTTTCAGTACATTTAAGAGCACTACACGGTGTACACAGTGCTGGTTAATTTTTAGAGGACTAGAGTATATGAAATATGTCCATTAAAAATGTAAACACGCGTTCCGCACAGAAACTCACGCGCCGCATGTTTGAATTCTCCGCTGTAATGTGATCTCAGCTGTTCCTTCACTACAGTGCAACGGTGTAAAGGGTCCCCTCTTAAACAGATGCTTAAACAGTTTCGCACTGAGCCGTGTTCCGAACATTGTTTAAGCGACATGCACCAGTATTGCGATATAATAAATATTCATATCATAACAAAAATATATACCGGTATTTCGGTATGAACCGGTATACTGCACTGCACTAATGTATCGTGATCATTGTATTCTTGACCAAAACCGATAAACTTTTGAATGTTACATTCCCACTTTGACAATCACAATCTAAACCTGTAGCCATTAGAACACAACCGTTATTCATTCTGATATAACCGTTTGTGAATGGTTATTTGTTTTTATTCATTCAACAATAAACGCCCAGTAACTGCTCAGTTCCGCTGTCGCTTATTTTACACTTTACATTAACATTGTTGTACATGTTGTGCACTGCACATTATTATGACGCATTAACACTGTAATGTAAAATTTGACCTTTTTATGTTTCCAAATCCATGATGTATCACAACTGGCTATATAGATCTAGTTCCTGATGGGGTGAAGAGAGAGTTGTAGGGCCATTCAACACCACTTGCACTTAAAAAGAAATACAAGCCGACAGTAACATTCCCCTCGTAAACATTTATGAAAGTAGAGCGTTTGTCTTGAGAAGGCCAAGTCACAGACATTTTCACAGAAATATAATATCCGTTATCAGAGTTTCCTATTTGTCCCACATAATTTTGGTGGAAGGTTGTGGCACAGGTGATTTTTCTTTCCTGCATGAGATAAAACAGGACTCGAGAAAAGAGAGTAAGTCTTAAGTGGGACTATGAATCCTTATCTGATGTTACAAGTACTTGAAATATGAGATCATATCCAGACCCAACAAATATGGAGAAGTGGGACAAAAAAACGCATATCTGCGATCATGGCATTAGTTTGCTTTGTGTCAAGGCTCATTATATTTACTGATTTAGCTATACACGACGGTAACTTTAGCCACGTTATTGTAGACTGTTGGTGACCCTGTAGGTAGTACATGGAAAGGTGGGGAAAAAAAGGATATTAAAATGAATGTCCATGACTCCGACCTTGAACAAAAATCTCATAAATTGTGAATGTAGCAGAGTGGTTTCATCAAAAGGTGACCTATAGTGTAAAACAAAATGAAGGCAAACATTGACCGCCTTTCACTCCACAGATAAGTGTTTACGTAACATTCACGTTGTGCCGGTTAAATGAATGTCAAGAGTCCAAATGGCAAAGCTGCAAGAGTGAAAAAAGCCTGTTAGGACAGGGAATATTTTTATCTATCATATTGCATGGAGGAAAACAATGGTAAACAGGCAGACACATCTGTCTCCAGCTTATCTGTGTATTATGACGCACTTAACCAACACGCCTAATGCACACATCACCGGTGCCTGTTAAAGCCTTCTGTAGCTGGACTTAACGATACTTAGGTCCTCACCACAAGCATTTACTGTAAGCTTTATGGATTGACAGGTCATGGATCGGTGGTCGGCAGATATTTGTTTTCACTAATGGCTGGCAGTGTTTAGTTGTCTGAATTAAAACATATGGGTTTAAATTTACAGGTTTTACAATATTATTTTCGGAAACTCAAAGAAAGTTAGAGGTATGGAGCGAATTCCACACAGCGATTTTGCACCCATAAAGGGCACTTGGGGAAAGGGATGCAAATGAAAATGAACACCTGAACACAAGTCCTTTAGATAAGGGTACATGCCATGGTCACTTCAAGGAAGTCATTTTATTGTTTATGGTCATGTGGCGAATCCTCGCGATTCATTTTAAAGCTAGGTGGATGGAGAGTTCAAGTTAACATACTGTATAAACAGAATCATTTGAGTTGTTTTGATTTGTTTGAGATATTTTACATGCATTTATGTCATACATTTTATATGGAGTTTAAATCGGTTTCATAAGTAAGACATTAGTTTAATAGTAGGCAGTGTTGACTACTTGCAGATTGTAAGTTTTAAAGTTGACAGCAAGACGGAACACATAATATATATAAAGCATAATTTTTAGAAACTTCTTTATAAAATGTATTCCTCCCCAATGGATATTTGTAACAATTATAAGAAATTCCTCTTGTAATAACAACTAATGGACTTATGGACAACCCACCATGTTGTTACTTGTTATGGTAACATTCCAGGTGAGGATAATGAGGAAATTACGTTGTCTATCATTGCTCCCTATAGCCTTCCCTTCACCAGTGCATTCCAAATGGCTACATAATGACACGCAAGTGCCCACTTCAAAGGCTTTCCCTTTCGGATTGAGTAGGGCATAGGGATGCTGACTTCCGAATGTAACGATAGAAAGACAGATTGATATAGAACAAGTCAAGTGAGGCGTTGTAAAGTTTCCCAGACCTTTCAAAAACTCAAACAAACTTTGTTTCTGTTAAAAAATACAGTTAAAATGATGTTCTTTGAATATCAATTATTTTTAATTCTACTTCCTTACTTCCAAATTTTAAACTGCATTTCTGCATGCTGTTTGCTGCCTTAATTCATGTTCAATTTAAATTCAATTAAATTCTGAATGACCTATAACTTTGCCTGGTGCAGCACAGTGCTGGTTTAGTGATGCCCAACTAATTTTCTGTCCTCAAAATCACTTTGTAATCAAATACTTTTTAATTATTTTTTTTATGACAGGATAATTGTTTTATTGACAAAGGTCAAAGGTCAAAGATTGGGGAGGATGTAGTGATGTTTTTGGATGAGCTTTTATGATTATCAGAACTTGCACGCGAACAAGCAAATTCCTGCAGGAGCTTTCCAAATTAAGAAAACAACCTGAAACGGAAAGATTAGTCTCTGTCTGATCTCCTCTCATTTGAACTGTTATTTCAACCATCTTCATTTTCCTGTGCCAATGGTGAAACAAATGTTCCTGTTAAACATTCCAGGATTCATCCATATTTAATTACTCGCACCTTCATTAGCATACGCCTCCCTTTAATGAAGAAAGTGTTACATTTATTCACAGCAAATGGCAATTCTGCCTTTGATGATCTCAACAATTAGAGAACATCAAAGCCTAGGTTGTGCAAACTTGGATTCTCATTTGCATAATTAAACCAACCTGTAGACAGAAAAAAAGACTAACATTTGAAATGGAAAGTTAAATTATATTTATGCTGCTTATGAAATAATTATGTACCTTGTACTCAATTAAGGATGTTTTAATTAACTTGTAGTTTAAACATAACTAAGAAAGTTGTTTAGCTGCTCTGTAATGAAATAGTGATGTTCGTTTTGGCATGTCTCATTCCTCACAGTAAAACGAGGAATCTTTCATCTTTTAAGTCATTTTAATGGCAGAATAAATAGTTAGTTATGACAGACAGATTGAGATTAATGCTTTACAAAATGACCTCATTTGCTCCTGCCAATTTCATACCAATCTCTCATCAGAGGTGTTCTCAAGATGTCCATGATTTTTTCTCTTGGTCTCACACATACACATGCTCATCTGCACACAATAAATCACTTGATTAATACTGAGTGTACACAACAGGCTTGTCAACTTCACAGGTTTTTGTGGATCATACTTTTCAGTCCACTTTATATATCACATACAAAAATTGCCATTTGTTAGTGCATAGTGCAAAGTAAAATAAAACGTTATTTTTCACTCATACCTTATACTCTATAGTTTTTTTTCTTTTAAAGAAATGAATACTTTTATTTAGCATGGATGCATTGAAAAGTAACATGAAAGACCTGTATATTGTTACAAATGATTTATTTTGAACTATTCTTCACCCAAAAATGAAAATTAGGCCTTTTTGAAGCAAAGCGAAGCATTTGTGTAAGAAACATATACATGTTTAAAACTTTATAAAGTAAATTATCTACTTCCGGCCAATCGCCTTCCGTATTCAACTTGTGGAAAAATGCACATTAATTACAATTTTTTTTTCTCTTGATCTGGCAGAAGCTAGATAATTTACTTTATAAAGTTTTAAATGTGTATATTTTTCTTACACAAACGCATCGATTTGCTTTAGAGGACCTTTATTAACCCACCGGAGCCATGTGGAGCAGTTACATGATGGATAGATGCACTTTTATGGACTTCAAAAATGACAATTTACTGCCGTTAGAATGCTTGGGAAGACCCTTTTTTTTAATATTACTCCTATTTTATTCATCTGAAAGAAGAATGTCATATACACCTAGGATGGCTTGAGGGTGAGTAAATCATAAGCTAATTTTATTTTTGGGCGAACTAACCCGTTAAGCAGTTGCTCTAAACTGTGATTTTGTTTATTTAGCACTTAATCAACATATTAGAATGATTTCTGAAGGATCGTGTGACACTGAAGACGAGTTATGATGCTGAAAATGCCATCACATATTCAAATAGAAAACAGTTGTTTTAAATTGTAATAAGAACACAGTATTACTGTTTTTACTGTATTTCTGATTATATAAATGCACTCTGTGTAAGCATCTTTCAAAAACGTAAAAAAACCCTTACAGAACCCAAACCTTTGAATGGTAGTGTATTGTATATATTAACATAAACTTCTCTAGACACTCAGAAATGAGTGTTGTGCTAGTTAAATGCATCATGATTTTGTCATCCCTCTATATCCGTTATCCTATTACAAATTAACATATAAGTTTGTTTGTTTATTTATTTATTTTAGGGGGTGAAATTGCCACCTCCCCAAATGAAACCTATGCCACTGGCAATACATCTCATAGATTTCAAAACACTACACAGCGTTTCATGCCTCTCCAGTAACTAGCACATTCAAGAAGGAAAGTTCAGGAACTTGTTGTGTTTGGCCTTTGCACTCCATCCATCCCCTGTTCAAAATCAAACCAGGGTTCTCGTTGTGACCTGTTCTCTACTCTCCACTGTCGACTCTGTTAACATTAGACAAACTAATGAGGCAGCGCTCCTTATCTGCCTCCCTCCTCTCTTGACATGAGCGTCCTGCACACAGTTCTCTCGCAGTCATCGCTCCTCTGTGCGTCAGCTCCCGCAAGTCGGGGAGTCGAACCCCTCTGGCCCTCGCTCTTCGTGGGAACAACATGCTCCCCCCCACCTCCCCGATGGACCTTAGGCCTTGTCATCTTTAAACCTTCAAACAACACCCGAGTCGCCCTCCCCCTTCCCACGGTTAAAATAAATTGTCCTTAGTGTAGAGCCGGCTGTCTGAAGCTTGCAAGTTAGGCCTTCCTGTCTTCAGGATTTTGGAAGCCCTCCCCTAGAGAGTAAGAAAGACTTTGTGAGAAAGACGAGAGAAAAGAGGGACAGGAAAAGAGAGCAAATGAGTAGGTGTTGTAATTCCTGCCCACTCTTGAATGAGGACAGCGCCCACACACTTTTTCTCAAGCCCCCACGAACACCGATGGCTGCAGTGATAGTATGGGGCTGGGTGTGTGTGTGTCGTAATGACGGTGAGGTGGCGTTTAATGGCTGGCCAAAGTATCCTCGTGGGCGACTGCCGTTCCCATGCCCCGCTGCATTCCTCTCTTAGATCCCAGACGCGTTCTTTTGCTACTATTTATTTTTCCTTCCCCCTACGTGGAGGCCAGGATGTACAACGAGTGCATTACCAGTGACCTGAGTGGGAGGGGAAACAGTGGAGTCCTCCTGAACACAAATGGACATACACACATACACACTTAAATGTTGCCATTAGTCCGGCCCCCAAGGGGTTATACTCTCCTTTTAACACAGCAGTGACACCATGTGTAGTGTGCTCTGGGTAGTTGTAGAGCAACTTGACCCATCGTGAGGTCTGTGTGATTATATCATGATTAACCCAGTTTTCTCTCTGAATTATTATTTTTTAAAATAAATTAAAGGTTTGTTGATTATGATAATAATGAGTCAATCATGGTGAACTGAAAATTCTGTCATTATTTTACCCTTAAGTTGTTCCAAACCTGTAAGAATTTCTTTTTTTTCTGCGGAACACAAAATAAGATTTTTGAAGAAAATGGGTAACCACACAGTTTTACACATTAATGAAACAGACAGCCTATATATTAAGACCTAATAATCTCTAATGTTTACCAAACGTTTATTTAAATGATTAGTTCACTTTAAAATGAAAATGTCCTGATATTTTACTCACCCCCATCTCATCCAAGATTCAAAGTTCCTGTCTTTCTTTCTTCAGTCGAAAAGAAATGAAGTTTTTGAGGAAAACATTTCAGGATTTTTCTTCACACAATGGACCTCAATGGCAACCAAAATGTTGACTGTCCAAATCAATGGAGTTTCAAAGGGCTTCGAAGGGCTTCGGAGGATCTGCACGATCCCAGCTGAGGAATAGGGTCTTATCTAGCGAAACAATCGACTGTTTTCAATAAAAAAATAAACATTTATATACTTTTTAACCTAAATTGCGCATCTTGCTCTGCAAAGCACCACGGATTGCGCAATCACGTCGGAAAGGTCACGCTAGTCATAGGCAGAAGTACTGCAACAAGAAAACGTGTGAGGACTAATAAAAACACCATTTACAAAACTCTATCTTCAACTTCAAATCTGTCCGACATTGTTGTTTTACCTTTTTTTGTTAAAGGACATTTGTATTAGTCTTCGCACGAGCGCTTTGTAAACACAGGGGGCGCTACTTCTGCCTAGGTTTAGGTTGACCTTTCCAATGTGATTACGTAATCTGTGGTGTGCCGCGAAACAGCGTAAGATGAGCATGTAGGTTAAACTTTTTTCTTTTGTTTTTTAGAAAATAACCGATGGTTTTACTAGATACGACCCTAATCCTCAGCTGGGATCGTGCAGAGCCTCTGAAACCCTCTAAAGCCCTTTGAAACTGCATTGATTTGGACCTTCAACATTTTGGTTGCCATTGAAGTCCATTGTGTCAAGAAAAATCCTGAAATGTTTTCCTCAAAAAACTTTTGATAGAAGATAGAAAGACATTAATATCTTGGATGGCATGGGGTGAGTAAATTATCAGGAAATTTTCATTTTGAAGTGAACTAAACCTTTAAGACATAAAAGATAATGTTTGCGTGAATTCTCGCCAAGACAGATATTTAAAAAATACTATTATTCTGTGTATTTGTGGATATCGGGATCGCATACGGTCTTAGGCTGCATTTACACTTGGCATTAACATATGACCTGTCCGGATGTCGTGGGATGAGGAATAGGGTAAAACCTTCTGTCATTTTCAATAAAAAATAAACATTTATTTACTTTTTAACCTAAATTGCGCATCTTGCGCTGCTCTGCGGTGCACCACGGATTGCAGAATCACGTTGGACAGGTCACCCTAGACGTAGGCAAAAGTACCGCCCCAAGCGAACGTGCGACAGGTCAAATATGAAATCTTTTTTCAGTATTCTTTGATAAATAGAAAGTTCAATAGAACAGCATTTATTAGAAATTGAAAACTATTGTAACATTATACATGTATTGACTGTCAAAATGCAGTCTTTCTGTAAATATGAAAAAAAAAAAAAACAGACAATGAATATATAAAGGATAACAAATTCACAATATTGTATTACAATATGTCTCACTTGCCAGTTTTTATTACTTGAGTCTTTACGTCTCCACTAAGCTGCCTTGACTGCATCCCTGAATTGTTCATGCATGCAGCACTGAGGTCTGTAGCTTGTGGGCAGAGCCCAGGGTGGCACTGGGAGGGCAGCGCTGATACATGTCTGCACATCAACATCACAATGCCCAGGGGCTCAGCCATATTACAGTGAGGGAGATTATCTCCCATGATGAAGGTGAGAGAGAACTTCAGGCCTTTGGCTTAAGGACTGAAAGATCTTAATTTCATTTCCTTTCAGTTTCAAGGCTGATAATGGGACATTTTGTTTTAATATAGGCTCGGTCCACAGTAGCTGCTCTTGGACAGGGCTGCATTTGAGATGATTAAGCAAAATAAACCTGAAGAACAAAAGTGGCATATTTATGTAATCATTCAATATACATTTATTTTCTTATCTATAAATACAGTTTATATTTATATATATTTATTTATATAATTTTGTATCTATGTATATGACTCCAAGTATATGAATGAATAGGCTTCAAGAATCAATGTCACTATAGACAATAGACATTGTGACATGTTAAGTCAAACTGTGAAATATAAAGTTGCAATTTCAAGAAAGAAAGTCATAAAAGTTACAAAGTTGCGACTACACATTACAAAGTCATATGGAGAGATATAAAGTAAAATTGTGAGATAAAAAGTCACATTGTGATACATTAAGTCCAACTACAATTTTGAAGGAATCAACAAGATAATGAGTCATTATTATGAGAAATAAACTTACGACTGCACAATATAGTCTTATTGTGGGATTTATAAACTGTCAGATATAATGTCAACTTGCAATATAAAGTCAAATTGTGAGATAAGTATGGCAGTAAAATGGGATAAAAAAAACAAAACAAAAAAACATTACTAAAGATAAGTTTTGTTCAAAACACATTTCAGGAGACAAAACAATAACAAGAACACAGTGACAGTGACAGTCCCGGGCACAGATTCATCCAATCAGTAAGGAAAAGATACTCTAAAACACGAAGAACATCTAAAAAGGAAACAGGCCTAAATCCCCGTCTCATGGGTTCTTCCTGAGGCTCTTCTCCCTGGGAAAGCACGGGGCAAGCCAAACACCCAGAACTTTCTCAAAGCCCTCACAATCTGCAGATCTGACAGGCCCACTTCCTGTCGGGGGAACTTCCCACCTCTCCCTGCTGGAGAAGAACAGGATGCAAGGACCCCCTAGGTGATCCAAAAAGTGGAGAGGACATTGCTCTGGGGGCCCTGTACAGAGCTATCATAACACACTATAGATTCACACGTTCCTACCCCTCCAACCCGGCCCGTACTTTCTCACAGAGTTTGTGATGCGCTGGTTTGTGTACGGCGGTCTCTCAAACAGGAGGACTGCCGCCTTTTCACCCTTTCAAAATTATTGTTCTTGCTTTGTCTATTATTACAGGCAAAGACGCTGATGGACCAGGCCTCCGTGAGGGTCTTTTTTCTCTCTCACTTACTGTCTCCCTTTTTTTAAATGAGCAATTATCTTGATTTACTAAAACCTGACACGCGGTGAACTGCATTCTCACGTCAGCCCCAGGAAGAGCGACGCCACTCTCCCGGACATATCCCCATTTAAAAATGCATAAATATTTGTTCTCTTAAGGAGCGCATTGACAAATGCTCTAAAAACAAGTCATTTAGTGACTCTCAATAAATCTATATTTAGCTACCACTACAGCTGAAACTCAAGTCATTGACCCCGAGTCAGAAAGGAGGGGGAAAAAGGAGGTTTTAAAGAGAGTGAAAATGTATTTTGTGCTGGAGCACATCTGGGATTGGTTACCCTCATGGAGGTAGGTATTAAAATGGGAAACACGCTGGATTTTCCCTGAGCGTATGCCTTAGTGACTCTAAACAAAGCAGAACATTTACACTTCCGTTTTACACGCGGATTAGAGAAAAGCAACATGCCCCCGTGAGTCCACCTGGTCGGATTCCACTATCACAACAATGTTGAACCGACGAACCAACTATCGGCCTAATCCTTGTGAGAAACAACCAACGTGCTCTTTTGTAGACTGGGGGATGTCAACGAATTAGAAGTTCTCCAGTACATTACTGGACTCTTTGCCTTTTAGCGACTTGAAATTATCCCATGCTTCACTTGGAGACCATGTCATTTTACTCCATCCCAGATAAGTGCTCTAAGCACTGTGTTCTTTTTCCAGTTGCCTGACATCTCAAGCTGACTGCGCTAACATCAGTGATATACAAATGAGGAAGCGTTAAGGGCCGGCTAGTTCGTTACAGGAAGCTTTTCTGCAGGGTAAAATAAAAAACAGCTCATTTGGACAAGACAGTGAACACATCATGAGAAAACATGCCACTCGTGACACCCATGTCATTAGCAATCAAACAAATGTTGATAAATTGAATATAATTAGCATGTGTCAGATGCTTTTAGTGTAATCAGAAATGATGGGCCAGCCAATTAAGCACACACATCAAAAAGTCCCAGATTGCTTCTTTAAGTAGAAATATTGGTCATTTCTCTCTGGCAGTGTGTCCTTCAACTTTTCTGCATGTTATCTTGGATGACGGATTACGGCAGATTTGTCACTTTTAGAAGAGAAGTAATACAGGCTAATCACGCCATCTTGCACATCTATTCACCATTTGCAATATCTTCCCAAACAACATAGTTGGAAGTAAGAAAAATGTATGTTGTCAAGAGCATAAAACAAAATTTGTACCATTCAAAAGTTTGGGGTCAGTAAGAATTTATATTTTTGAAAGAATCCTGTTAAGCTCAGTTTATTGATCAAAAATACAGGAAAAACAGTAACATTATGAAATATGAATACAATTTAAAATACCTGTTTTCAATTTTAATAGGGTACATTTTTAAATGTAATTTATTCCTGTGGTGGCAAAAAGCTGAATTTTCATTGTCATTACTGTAGTCTTCAGTGTCACATGCTGATTTAGTGCTCAAGAAACGTTTCTTATTATTATCAATGTTGAAAACCAATTATATTTCTGTGGAAGCTGATTATGTCATGTTTCTCGGTGAATATAAAGTAAAAAAAAACAAAAAAACATTATTTTTTTGTAACATTATAAGCGTCTTTAAGATTTTCATCAGTTGATTTAAATAGCTGGATAAATGCACTGCTTTGTAACATAAGCTCTGAGTGTGCTGTGCAACTCCTGTGTGAAGAATGCAGTTCCCAGTAAGTGCATGAACAAACTGTGATTATACTCATGCCTGATATGGCCTTTGTATCAACACCTCCAACGAGTGAGGGGCTCTCAGCAGCCATTAGTGACCACATACAAAGAGCTCTCAGCTGGAATCAAAACTGTATGCACTGCACAATGAACTCTACTTCCTCTAATTCATTTCCCACCTGTGGAGGTCCATGGTCCAGCATGTTCTCTTAAGGAGAACTCAGAACATTAAAATAACTCTCCAAAGAATCAATGATGAATAAACCAGAAACAACCTGATGGCCTTCTTGTACAGAGGACCTGAGAGAGAACAGCTGGCCTCTAAAGTTTAAAAAAACCCTAACCCCTGATGATTTTTTAAAATAATTTAAAAGTAGCAGCCATTTTAAAAATGTACTTACAAAACATACATATTTTGAATCAATTCATTGATAATTCAATTTCACCATATTGCAAATAACTTTTTTTCTTCTTTAATACCAGTTTAGTTATGGTTAAATAAATTCAACTATTAACTTTCATATGTGCGTGGGAGACCTTTTGTTTAAGCGCGTCAATCATCAACAATACATTATACCGAACACAGTTAGCTATGTTTCTGCAAATAAAGACGCATTGGTTATGTTCTCATCGAAAAAACAATGGTATCAGATCTCCGGAGCCAAAGACAATAGCAACAACACATCAACATTGAAAACATTGAAAGAGCACCGATATACAGCATTTACATGACCTCTAATACACCTTATAACAGCAGACAGCCACACATTAAGCTGAGGATTTAGCCCAGGCTTACAAGACCTCTTCACTCCTGACATTTTTTTATCTCACCACATGGACGTTCAACTTGGAAAAACTACTCAGACAAGGTAGAGGATTTGGTGGAGCAGCTTTATTTTCATTAATCAGTCTTAAAAAAGCAATCTCCGGACAGATGTTTTTGCCTCCTCTTTTTCTATTTCTGACGGGCAGCTGTAAAGCCGTTTTAGGGCAGGATTGAGAGCAGGACGCCACCTGTGTCGGCAGTTCCAGAGCACGGGGCTCTTGTCCCTGTGAACATCTGAACTAATCCGGTCAGATACAAGAAGTGTTCAGTATGCTGATACAGATGTACTGGGCATATTGCTGTCGGTGAGCTGGGGCCAAACGTGTCGTGCTGAAATTGAACAGGCGGTGAAGACAACCATGGATAAAAATGCCCCTCCCCTAATCTCGTGTAGAGTTCATTGTGACCTCCTCACCGATCTCCAGGGTTATCTAAGCAGGGAGGTCTTCATATTGTAGATCTTCATGAGGGTGTGTGCCAACATATTTTTCAGATCAGGAATGAATCATCCCATAGTAAGAGGAATATAATTCATTCAAATATATAGTTCCTAAATTAATCAAATAAATTGGACCTGTGGGCTTACAGTACTGTAAAACAAATTTTAAGCTCTCTTTAGTTTATTTTTCTACTAACAATGGATTTACAGTATATGTATCACAGAAAAAAATATATACACACACAGTATTATAATATTTTAATTTTATATATTATATATTTCATATATATAATGGATCGTCATAGTTTAATATTAAAAGATTTGGGCAAAATAGTATAAAAAAAATAAAATAAGGCATTTTAAAAGTAACACAATTAAATGTTAAAGGCATGATAAAAAGTTTCCCAGTTTTAAAACTGTGGAGAAAAGTTTTAAATGTAGCAAAAAATAATAAAACAAAAATCTGCTAGTTTAAATAAATATCAATGACTGGAACATAAAAGAGGCCATGTGTTTTCCAATGCCCTTTCTGTCTCTGAAGGCATCCTGTCATCACTCACTGCTTTGATATCATAGTCAGCACACTGAAGGGATGATGATTCTAATCCCGAGGCATGGATTTTGGTTTTGTCATTCAAAACTTCAGGACAGCCACAACCAATCAGATTCCATTCGATTAAAAGTTCATTTGAGATGGAGTCCACCGCAAGACTCATACAGCTCAAGAGACGAGGTTAATGCTGCCAATTGCAAGTAGTCAGTGAGATCTGTAAATTTAAAAGAGGGGAGGAAAGCATGCTGGACTATCTGTGAAGAGTGAGAGTTTATGCTACATGTAATAGTAAAATCCCCACCCAAATTAGGTAGTTTAAGGTCTGGGTAAATATAGGACAGAACACAGGTTGGGCTAAATTTACCCAGCAAATTGGGTTATTTATTTAACCCAGCATAAGGGGTTGATTTTATTAATTGATTTTTTTGCTATAATACAACGTTTGGGTTTGTCCATATTTGACCCAAACATGGGTTGAATCTTGAAACAACCCAGCATTTTTAGAAGAATTATCAACCTAGCAGAATGTAGATCAAATAAATTGTACACAAATCTGTATTTTACAGAAGAAATGCACAAATGCTATGCTACTGAGAACTGCTACTAAGAAGATGCAAAAAGCCTGCCATAAATAACTCAACCGCTGAGTTGTGTGACCCAGGACCTGGGTAAGACAAAACCTACCTAAACACTAACCCAGTATTTGGGTTGAAAAAATAACCCAAAATGTTTTAATAGGGGATATCCTGCATATCACAACAAGGTGACAGTCACTATAGACATGAGCTAAGTGGACCGAGCTCCCAAAATCCCATTTATACTGAGGGCTAGTTTAATCTGCTTTGGTGCCATAATTCAGCATTTAAACCTCAGTATTTATTCAGCTCTTAGATGATGGAGGCCCACTTACAGTCCCCCACCTTTCTGTGCTCAGTTTAACCCCTGATCACAGTCTTGGCTTCCAGCAGTGAGTTTAAAATTTTTAAAAAGCAATTCAGAAGTCCCATTTCATAGACAAAGCGATCAGCTTCAGAAAACCCCATCCATCCACCCCCATCCATAATCATCTGTATAGAGCAGTTGATGTGCATTCCCTGCTGTTCAAATTTTCCTTAAAGGAATATGCTGGGTTCAATACAAATTAAGCTCAATTGACAGCATTTGTGGGATTATGTTGATTACCACATAAAATATTTTTACTTTTCTCTCGTTATGAAAAAAAAAAAAAAACATCAAGAAAGAAAAACAAGGTTACAGTTAGGCACTTCAAGTTAAAATAAAGGAGGCAAAAGTTGTAAGAATATAAGCAGATAGGTAAAGTTAATAATTTTATGAAATGTTCATTATATTAGCTGTGAAGCTTTTCTTGTCATTTTTATGGTCATGTTAGGCTTTTAGCCATGGCGAAAAACTTAAATTGGATTTAACTTAACATAGATAAGGTTTGTAAGTTAATTATTTCCTCACTAAAATCCTATGTGTTAAAAAACATATATAGCTATACTATCTATCAGACATGTTCACAAGTCCCTGCGGTCCAAGTCAAGTCTCAAGTCTTTGAGGTCCAAGTTCAAGTCAAGTCTCAAGTCTTTAGGGTACAAGTCAAGTCTTTTTTCTATTTTTAGCAATATATTTTTTTCAGCTATCAAAACAGATTACTTTTACTTTAAAATGGACTTATGCACACAAAATACTACTTAAATAATTACTGTTACTTTTCAACTTTGCACATAATTATACCATTTAGAACCACCACAAGGGGGAAAAAAGTGATGTGTATTTTGAGCTATTTAAGTTGCCGTAGTTTGCTGTAGATGTCAAGAAATGCTGGATAATGTAGACTTCCAGTGAGCGTCAGCAGTAACAAAACATGTGTATAGACGAGCATTACAGTAAACGACACAAAGAACAACATTTCCATCTGCGTGTCTCGTTTGTGGAAATGAGTCGGACAGGGTCATAAATTGCATATGAAAGTGTTTGTGCAATCCAGTTGCAAATTAATTTGGTAAATCTGGATTATATGCATAATTATGTTAGCAAATAGCCTACTTTGGGGAAAAACATGAAAAAGACATGGAAATGTGTACTTTTCGAAAATGCAACACCACAGCTTCCCTTCGGATCAGTTGATTTGCAAATTAAATTAATTACAATTTTTGTAAGGTAAGGCTTGACTATATTGTTACTATACTCTAAAAAATTCTGGGGAAAAAACAAGCCAATGTTGGGTCAAATATGGACTAACCCAGTGATTTGGTTGTCTTAAGCAAATATTTAACCCAACCGCTAGGTTAAAACAACCCAAATTGCTGGGTTAGTCCATATTTGACCCAACATATTTTTTAAAGTGTATTTGTTGCTAATATATTTAACAGCAGTTTTCTAATGGTGATGAATTTGCGTGCCTTCAGATGTGTCATGTGCTCGCTGGCTTGGTGTGTTTAGAAATGTTTTGTGATATGCTGCAGCACATACTTGGGAATGAATAGTAAAAGCCGGTGGTTCGTGCTGTCATGTGGGGTAGTAAAAAGAACGGAATCGGGAATGCCGTGCCCAAGGACTTGTATTTTTTCTCAGTCTCAGTCTTCAAACCCATGTCAAGTCCAAGTCAAGTCTCGAGTCAAGTCACGGATCATTGTATGCGAGTCCAAATCAAGTCGCAAGTCATTTATTTATATATTGCGACTTAAGTGCAACTCGAGTCCAAGTCGCAGACTCAAGTTTCCATCCATCCATCCATACATACACAAACTGCCTGTCATATCCAGAGTCTCAGGATTATTGAAAAAGCAAATATTTTAACATTTATGTTTCGGTCACATTCACTTCGATAGTAATTACCTCACTGTAAACAATGATAGACAAATGCAAATTAATTTTTGTGTTAATCAACATCATGCCAAAATGATGTCTACTGAGATTAACTTGTACTGAACCCGGAATATTACACAGCTACAGTATTTTATAGTGCCGTCCTACACCAGATATTGCAGTGTTTTTATTTGTGGTTCACATTTTGACACCCTCTGAAATCCAATGAGAGCATGATGAATCCAGAAACTCCTTGAACCACAAAGATGTAGCTATGAACCTCCAAATTATCAGTTGACCAGCTTTCTGGAAAATGCTTCACAATTCCTGTTTAGGTGAAATGACTCTTTAATGAATCCACCAATGAACTGGAAGAGTTTTGAATTACTTTAGGCTGAAATAAGTATACCCTCTACTTTGGCAGTGTCTCACCACAAATTTGATATGATTATTGTTCCATTATTTAGCCTTTTTGAAGCATTTTCGAGGCTCCTCTCTTCAAATGTAACTCAAAACAACCTGAATGAACGTGGTAAAAACTCTAGAAAATGAACCGGACTGATTAATTGAGGTGAGAGGCGCATGTCTGTTTAAAAACATCAGTGACATTTTACTGGGATTGAATAATTGCAGCCTGTCATATGCGAAAAACATTTAAAAGAAAACCGCACTCTTTGGCAGCAGAGACATCTCCTTGGTGAATTTTAAATTATATGTTGTCGATGGAAGTATTTGAGCTATAATTTGGTGTCTCTCTTTCATAAAAGTTTAAACTCATTTAATTTAACAGTGCTGAGGGAGCTTTCCAGTCCGTGGATCACTTTCCACTCTTTTCACTCAATGGAGATGATCGTTGTCTTTGTTGCAGAAATGTCTGAGATGCGATGCTATTATTCTTCCAGAGCAACAAGGTCATTAACAGATGACTAAAATGCTGCATTTCTCTAACGGCTGATGTTCTTATCGAGACATGTATATCTTCCCTTTCACAAGTGTCAGACATGGTTTTCTTTGTTGTTAATGTATGAAAGGTTCTTAATTCACAGAAATATATAATCATACACACTTCACTCTTTGAAATGCCATGTTTTTTTTTTTCATGTTAACATATCGCTACAGAGCAATTATCCATCTAAAGCTACCAAATGAAGGAAATATGCTTTCCCACATTTTCCCTATGCCTTTTTTTTCTGTATCACTTTGTTCCAACATCTGCCAAATAGATGTGCTATTCCAGATTTGTGGCATTTGGAGGCATTACATGGATTTATGGCTTGTTTTAACCTTTTTGCGCCTCAGAAATTGCGACAACAAAAATGTGTTCCCTCAGTACCAGGCCCGGAAGAAAGGCATCTGTTCAGGGATACACAATGGTCTCAACATGCCTGATCTCAGAGCAGTGCCACAATTCAGTGGAGCCTGTGAGGACGGACCCAGAGGCTGGGATTTACCAGGGTCCTCCTCGCTCTCAGATAAAACCGTACTGGATGCTGCACAACTGGATGTGTTTTTACAATATACAGGACTTGCGTTATGTTTGAAGCGTGATGGGCAGAATGCATATATGGTCCTGAAAAAACGCTCAGATGCTGAAGATATAATCAGATTACTGTAAGCGTCCTGCAGATAGTAAAGGGAAATAAATAAATATATAACTTAGCTTTTTAAAAGCATTTATCCATGGAATTACAAGCTCATCTGAGGACGTGTGTCTGTGCATGTGTTGGTTTATGTTGTGACACAAAAAAATCAGTTCCACAGATGTTGTAACATTTAGCTGTAATCCACTTAATAGCCTAGTTTGAATAAATATTGTAGATCATATTTACATCTATCTATCTATCTATCTATCTATCTATCTATCTATCTATATCTATCTATCTATCTATCTATCTATCTATCTATCTATCTATCTATCTATCTATCTATCTATCTATCTATCTATCTATCTATCTATCTATCTATCTATCTATCTATCTATCTATCTATCTATCTATCTATCTATCTATCTATCTATCTATCTAATCATCTTTTAATCAATGGCTTTGCAAGTTTGTCAGATGTTTTAAAAAGAACTTACTTTGTTAGCAGTTAGCATACAGTCCAAGCAAAAATGACACAAATATAAATCAATTGTGTGACGACTCTTAAAACAGCATGACCCTGGATATACATCTTAACCGCCTTAAAACCGCTTGCCTGATATTCACCACTCAAATGATCAGGTTGATAGAACACTTGAAAACTCACTTAAAAACAGCGGTCAAAGGATGCTAACCATCATGGTCAGCAATCGCATTTAAGATCCTCAGACCGCCTGCCAAGTGAAATAAGCATGGAGAGTAAAATTAACTGAGCATCCATGTGCCAGACCTCAGCCTCAATCCTGGAACGCAGGAACCTCTCACAGGGAATGCGATAGCGAGCCTCTGATGCCTCCTGCCAGTCACACCCATACACGCAGGCCCTGTGACCTCATATTCCTGCTTCCCTCACCCTGTTGCGAAAAGCTTCCTGGCGTCAGCAGACAAAAGGAGAAACTCTTTCCAAGAAAAAGATATTAAGGCCTTTATTTGCTCAAGGGCGGTGGAGAATGCGCTTGATATAGAATCCAGTAGTTAATACAAATTTTTATAATTTCATGGACGCCTGAGCCATGCGCATACAGCCGTGCAGTGAGTTACTACAGTGGGGAACAAGGGTGGTGGATGGGGTCATGCCACGCTATGGGCTGTTGAGAATGTGAAAGCAATGAGGTTTGAACTTTCTCCACGACAGCTCAGTCCACAGACCAACCAATCTTTACCACACTTTTGGTTGGCTCCTCTGGACATTCATTTGTTTTCTCAACCCACTGTATATGTGACTGAGGTTTCAGTCCATGAACACAGTATGGCCACTAATTTGTACTCCTCCGGCTGTTTTTGCTACATGTCAAACTACCGCTGCACTGCTTGTAAGTTGTCAAATTCAGGAGTGTCATATTCTTGTTCTAATACATTTTCTGAACCTCGTTGCACATCAATTGATCAATGCCAGGCTCAGTGTTTTTGAATTTTGTCTCCA
Source organism: Gobiocypris rarus (assembly GCA_023029165.1). Classification (NCBI taxonomy): domain Eukaryota; kingdom Metazoa; phylum Chordata; class Actinopteri; order Cypriniformes; family Gobionidae; genus Gobiocypris; species Gobiocypris rarus. The sequence continues at coordinate 30,687,487 of CM040910.1, forward strand.
AATGTCATTTCACTGTAAAATACTGTCACATAACATGATATGATTGGAGCTGACTATGTACACTTGTCACTTTGAAATATGGCATCATTCATAGACCTTGCCTTTTGTGCCTGTTGATTAGGCACATGGATATGTTTCAAGAGAAAAATGATGGAAAGTAGTTAAGTTGTCATTTCCACTAAATAGTATGTTTATGCACAGCTGCGGTTTTGAAATAGGTACCTCTTGACATAAAACACAATCAATTGTCTAAAATTCGGTCTGCTGAGCAGTCGAGGTTTTGTAGTTAGTCCCTCATCTCTGGCCTCCACAGGTATTTGAGGGAGGCTTCCCAAAACAGAACTGAAAAATAAAACAGTCCGGACCAAATCAGCCTCCTCTCCTCATTTTTTTTCGTCAACAGTTTTAAGACTTCTCATCTGACATATAATTTGAGCTGTGGTCCTTTTGAAAACAGCACCGTGGCTTGGCTGACATTTGACAAACCTGTGTGGAGTTGACAGCGTTGGTCTGTGGTCTACCTTATTTGAAGCGAGGCTGCCTACAGCACAAAAAAAGGTTTGAGTTACTGTTTTAAGAAACACCGCCACATTAACTGCAGGGCTCAGAGAACGAGAGCTGAACTAGAGATGAAGGTATGATCTCTACCTCAACTGACTTCAAATTAAACTTGCCATGGTCGCTTGTTAGGAAAAAAAAAGTCCATAATTGAGATTCAGTTACTGGGATCTCATTAGTATTTACAGGCATTCATATGTAAAGCGGTTCTAGCACATGCACATTTAATAACAACACACTTATACAGTATAATCGTATAAATGCATTGACAGTATCTAAAACCTTTAATGTATGAACAAATTTAGAGACATACACATTTGAAATATGAATTATACTGTATTTATATTTAATTAGATATTTTACTGCGATTGCTTTTAACAGTAGCATTTCTCTATTTCTCTAAAAATTGAAAAAAGTTTTTGATTACCGTATTTTCCGCACTATAAGGCGCACTGGATTATAAGGCGCACCTTCAATGAATGGCCTATTTTAGAACTGTTTTCATATATAGGACGCACCGTATTATAATGCGCATAGAATAGAAGATACTGCAGTCAAACGTTTGCGTTATGCATTCACTAGATGGAGCTCTGTGCTAAAGGGAATGTCAACAAAACAGATAAAGTCCAACTTTATTAAGTTCTGACAACTCCGTTCACTCCCATGGTAACGTTGTTCAAACGTTGATGTGCATATAAACAATATCTCCCAGCCTTGCTAACTTTTCTCCCAAGCGTGGAGGGGAACTTTTCCTTAATTCAGTAAACACATAGTAAAATAAACAGTCGGATACCACTAAATCAAACGTTTGTGCATATACGTTCAGTTACGTATAACACGTAAAGCTCACTTTTTCAGTTAATTCCCCATCCACGAATCCCTCGAATTCTTCTTCTTCAGTGTCAGAATTGAACAGTTGGGCGACTACGGCATCCAACCTGCCGGGCTCCCTCTCGTCATTATCCGAAAGCACAGTACCGGTGTTTACTGACTACGGTAGCCGTAATGCTGCAAGCGGTGCGGCTTTGTAGTTTACCAGTCGTACTGAAACATTTTATTATTATTAAATTGTTTTTATTGGTTTTTCATACTGAAACATTTTGACAGAAAATTTTTGAAAAAATTAAACGCTTTTAAGTGCGCCTTATAGTGTGGAAAAAACGGTAATTCACCCATTTAAGTGCTAATGACTATACTTTTATTAATGAAATGATCAGTAAAAGTAATAAGCCACGAGAGGATGTGCATTACAATGACTTAACTATAGGCTATTACTATACTATGTACTGACTTTACATCGAATATGAATTTTTTGAATTGTAATAATGCAATGTTATGAAAACATGAAGGTGACCAAACGTGACCAACGCTTTGTACAGTTTACAGGTCAGTGCTGCATCATAGCGAAAGTTTCAGCCTTTCCAGTGTAAATATTCAAGCGCTGGAATATGCAAAATTGTCAATCCCGCGCTGTGTGGGCAGTTTAAACATCCGAAGCACGCAAAGATGAGCTTTCTTTCATGCTTTCCTGCGTTTGAATGGACAAATCACTCAAAATTTTAAATGTCTGTCTCGGCATAAACATGGTACGGAGCCCGGCGCAAGACATGCAGGAAAAAGACTAGTAGGCTTGAGGTATAAATCGAGGGAACGAATTAGTAAATTGTGCGTTTTTTTCTTGCATGTCATGTGCGTTGCTTCGTAACATGGTCAGTTTTGTCTTAAGTAAACACAAACACATGATCCATGCATGCATGTCAGACTTAAAGTGACAGCATCATAATAATCCTGCTACTGTCTGCATTTTTAATGTTAATCAAACAACAAAGGCGAAAAGAAAAAATAGCTCACTGCTTTTGAACTTTAAAAAGGATGACTATGGAGTGTTATTTATTTGATTAGCCTACTTCATTCGATTTATTAGATCTGCCGAAGAGCACAGTTTATTTCATTTGTGTCTTTGTTATATTGCATGTATTGGTGCTATTGCTTGTAATTGTTTGTTCTTATTTTACTTGTCTTTTAATTTTATATTAGTTTAGCTAGTAGTTTTAGGTGTAGTATTGAAATTGGAATAGAGGATTGTGTTGTGAGTAAATTTAAAAAAAAAAAAAAATTTGTTTCATGGCTAGTAAAAAAAAAAGTTTTAGACCCTAAAAAAAGCCTATTTTTAAGCATAACACAAAGCAGAGTGGTGTAAACCACTGTAATGCAAGGGTTTGAATGCATGGCTATTGCTTTATAAAATGACGGCAACAGCAATATGATAAAGAACTTATTAATAATAATCAAAATAACAATTCTTCCCCCACATAATATGGTTCATGATCCAAACACATGGTTATCAAGCAATGTAGCAACATTCTGAATTAATACAGAATGTGTGGTTCATTCTACATCATCTAAGAACATGGATCATCCAATCAAAATCTATCTATATTATCAAAATGAATTGTCGTTAATAATAAAACATTTTCATATATTGTAGTATTTACCATTATTTATAATTCATTTATTATAGTTTTAGTGTCTACCCAAACAAAAATGTATGTGTACACTTTACATACAAATACAGATCACCCTGCACAAGCTGTAAGTAGTCTTTGTTGTGACATCAAAACTTGGACCTTGAGAATCCTGTGCTGTACAAATGATTGATAAGTGGTGATATTAAATGGAGAATGTGTGTATTTCAAAACATCTAATAAATATACCAAAGTACATGTTTACGTTGGTCAACAGTATTTCTACAATATTTCTAGCCAAAACTATTACACTACAAATTGTTAAAGGCTGTATGTGTGTGCTTGCACTCTCATAATTAAAGAGGTAAAATAAAAACGCAACACACTCATTCTCTGTTAATTTGCAGACACCAACAAAAATGGAAAACAGACAGCAAATGGACCTTCCGACCCCCATACACACTGGAGCCAGTGAAGTGTGTCAAATCTAATTGGAATATATGAATGTTTCCTTTGTCTGTTGCCCCTATCCCACTTGGCAGCAAGGGGGAATCAAAGATACACTGCTTTTTTGATCACCGTATGAACCATAAACCTGTGCAGTTTTTTTCTATCTATCTATCTATCATCTATCTATCTATCTATCTATCTATCTATCTATCTATCTATCTATCTATCTATCTATCTATCTATCTATCTATCTATCTATCTATCTATCTATCTATCTATCTATCTATCTATCTATCTATCTATCTATCTATCTATCTATCTATCTATCTATCTATCTATCTATCTATCTATCTATCTATCTATCTATCTATCTATCTAAATTCAACTGCCTAGAGTGACTCATTTGCTTCTATAGAAATGTAAATAACAGATGCCATTAGAAGCGTCATTGTTATATTTTAAACACAAAGGTTTTACAGATTAAATTAGTCAACCACAACAAACTCAGTCAAACATTCAATTGGGAAAATCATAAAAACGAGTGACCACAAATTTTAATGACATCAAACCTTCCACAGAATCACTGTTGGCAAGAAAGGCAGTTCTCACCACATTTAGCAGCATTCATTAAAATGTCTACTACAATACCTTCACTCTAAGTATCCCCTTTTACGAAACAAAACTATTTTTTGACAGAAGTGAATTCAATCTTTCTAATGAAAGCCAACATAATCCTGTCCAGTGTGCAGATAGGTTAGCCATTAGCCATCAATCACCCCAAGGTCTAGTGAGTGCCCCCTGGCACCCTGTCATCCCCTCACACAGAGGCAAGAGGAACACCGTGGATTCCTGGACTTGGGAACGGCTGGAGTCTCTGAGAATAAACTATCAGAGGCTCTCAGCAGCTCCACCAACAATAATAAAAATGCCCTGACTTTAAGGTGACATTCCCAATTTACGAGTATTTGTGTCTATAAAGTGTATTCCTTGGCTCCTGACTCCTTCAGCCTGTCTCGTAGAAAGAACAATACATTTGGTCTGCCTGAGACACTTGGAAATCCTTTTCCTCGTTTATTGAAGCTTCTCTCACCATCCTGCTGTCTGGCTCACTTTGCAGATCTCTTTGGCTATACAGTACATTACTTGTAATAAATAATTATATTTTAAATTATGTTATTATGCAGTATATAGTTATAGAATGAAACTAAGCATTTAGCAAATGAACAGCCCAGTGTACCATTGCACAATTCACTGCACAAACTGACCTTATTATATTTTGATGTAAGCTGTGCTAGGGGAGGACCCCAATTCCCAGCATGCACTGCAACATTAATAAATCATGGAAATTGCTGCTTTACTGTTTCACAATTTGCTGTTTCTGGCACTATTTGCAATGGTGTTGTTGTTGCACCTTTAAGCGAAGTGTATGCAAGAGAGATATTTGTTTATGAAAGAGCTACAAAACCATGCAGTATGGGCCAATTATCTGCACAAAGCCACAACCATAAATATATAGCATAAATATAATGCATGCACACAAACGTTAAAAGTTTGGGTCGGTAAGATTGTGTTTCTTTTGCTCAGCAAGGTCATCATTTGATCATTTACATGAGCAAAAGTAAAGTAATAAAAACAGTAATATTGAAAAGAATTGTTACAAAATTAAAATGACTGTTTTCTATTTTAATATTTTAAAAAGTAATTTATTCCTGTGATGGCAAAGCTGAATTTTTCATTACTCCAGTATTGAGTGCCACATGATCCCTCAGAAATCAGTCTAATGTGTTGGTGTACAAGACAAATGTCTTCTTATTGTGCTGCTTATTATTTTTGTGGAAACCGTTTTCATTTTCAACCATTTTCAAGGATTCTTTGATGAATAGAAAGTTAAAAAGAACAGCATTTATTTGAAAAAGAAATCTTACTAGACTAGGATTATTTTGTATAGGAAAAAAAACCCTGCAGTTTCATACTAATGGGAGATTCCACCTGAAAATTTAATTTTTCTGAGATCATAATAGTAAAATAATTTCAGTCTATGCAAATATGCCTAATCTATCATTACTCAATTGTAGGCAGGAAGAAAATGGACATGGTTGAAATGTGCAAAATAGGCTAAAACCAGCGGGACTGCAAAGCAACACTATATTTTATTTACTAAAAGTGTTTGATTATTTGTCTCATGCCCTGCTAGAAACTTCCTGTTTTGCTGGACTTTCTTCCTCTTCTCAAAAAACAAGACAAAAAAGTTATGCTCTGTTCATAAAAGACATGATTAATGTAGAGAGCAAATAAACGGAAATTTGACGTCTACTGAAAAGGGGCCTCTTTGTAAAATGAAGCCATTGAGAACAATGAGCCATGCGGAGCCATTTTGGACCTGCCAAATAAAGTTCGACTTCTGTGGCGGCCACAGATGCTATGGCAACACGCTCTGACAGGGAGTTTATTTTCTCTAAGCTCTGGTGGAATATTAATAACTGAGGCACACATCCTGCCAAGTGGATCTGGATGGGGCATAATCCCAAACTGCACGGGAAACACAAGTCGAATGTCAAATTGGTTGAGCTCCTGGTATTCCATCACGTATATGCGAAGCGTTTGCATTCGACTGATGCCGTTTTGGCTTTGGAAAAATAAGATGTTAAATCAGCGTTGCAATAGAGTAGGTTATTTTCAACTTTAATAGCACTGATGTTTTGTTAATGTAACAAAAGAATGGATTAATCTCCACAGTTGAGAGCGTATTGAGAAACACTTCTCCTTTTGAGGAGGAATATGTCAATTTACTTTTCCTAGTAATTACATATTGCCTAATATATCTCAATTACACTACATTTGTATTGTAAAACACTGAGACACATCCAACGTATTGTTATTACTAAATCAACAGCACAGTTTTGGTTCCTACAATCCCTTGTTTGTGTAGAATCCCCTGATGCCTGGACTATAGCTGCTTTCTCAGGGTGGGAGTCAGGTACCGCAGCCAGAGCGCCATGGTTCTGGTCTCTTAAGTGTAGGGACTGCTATCTCACATGTGTTTGACACAGTGTCAGGCCACAGAACTCCCACCAAAGCACTCAGGCACTGGGGATGTTATGTTTTCCCCAGCCCCTAATCATTTTTGGCCCCGGACCCACTTCCTGTTCTGCAATGAAATGGCTCAGGAATGCCATTCCTCTGATACAAGCGAGGCTGAGAGTGAGAGAGGGCCGAGGAGGACGTCTTCCTGCGCTCTACGTGTGTGTGAGATAGTGACACTGACCTGTTTGAACAGTGATGGCTTGACTCTCACGTTTCTAAATCCCTTATGTCAACATACTGCACATTAATACACATTTTTAGACCACACTCCCTTACACTCTTCGACTTGTTGAGCTGGAATGCATCAGGCGACAGGGGAGTGTAGAGGACAGACTTTTCCCACATCGAAGTCGCGACAGACTTTCGAACGTTGGCCCTAAAATAGCCCCGTTTGGTTCAACCAAATTTGTAGGATTGGAGGTCAGCCGGAGACGAAGCTGGCGTCACATTTTGTTAACACAAACAAACACGGTGTCAAAAACTTTCTGTGTCTTTATTCACCACTAACGGTCTCAGTTTTCATTCCGGGCGAGGTTGCGCTCGCTTATAATTCATTACAATCTTTTCTAATGTTATATACACCACAACAGTATTGTAGAGGCTCAAATCTAGAGCGCGATTCGGTATTTTATGGGTTTGATTTACATAACCCTCATCCAGACCACATCAAAGCCTCACGCGAAGAGTAAAGAGCACGTCAAAAGGCTCCCCGAAGCGACATGATGTCTTGAGAGGATTCAAAGCAAACACACGCTGCCCACAGAAGTCCTCCGTATGGAGCCTCTCTCTCTCTTTTTTCCGCTCCCCCCTCTTTTCCGTGCTCTTACAGGGGTGTTGAAGTGACTGTGGTGTATTTTTATACAGTTCCATCCCCTCTGAAAAGAAGGCGCCTCAATTGGCTTGAACAATGTTTAAATAATCAAGGAGCTGTGAGTCTTTGAACTAATTTCACAAGGAGAGAGATCCAGATGTGGCGTCCCTCGCTCTGGCTCGCATTCTGGTTTCAAATGCAGAGAAAGGCCTTTACCTCATCTAGTGGCACCATTCGGTTGAAGTCGGTTGAGTCTGTCAACAACAGAGCTGGAATGATAGAGTCAAAATAAACACTGCAAAAGTGGTAAAGATAAAACAGCAAGTCAGTCAATGAGCTGCCAAATGTATGAGACGCTTTTAAAAACACGCATTCAGAGAAATCCTTCATATCTAGCATATCTGCAGGTACAGCATCTCCTGAAATGCTTTCTGTGCTCTCAGCCAATACACTCAAATTACAATTTATTCCTCCCTTTGGTGCCATGTGTTTGTAATTGCCCCAAATGATCCTGCCTAGAAATGTGTGCTCAACATTTTCTTGACTTCTCTTGGGTGTCGAGAGAGATAAACGTGCGTATGAAATTCTGAGTGAGAAGGGCCGCACAAGATTTCATCAAACGTTTCATTTGTATACGTTCATCGGAGGGATATCTCTAATCAGATTTGAAAGGCTTGATTTAAGGATGATGAAAAAGAGAGTCTGCAGAGGGACTGCATTGCCTTTGGCAAGATGAAATTACTGAAATTTGGAAGGCAGTGCTTTTATTTGAGTGCCTGTAACAAAGATAATTTTACAAGGTTTCCGTTCATTAAGTGCTGTTCAGGTGCAGCACAGACGGGAGTTTTTGCATACGTTCACACACACAGCTCAGCGCACACACATGCATGGCCATGCACATCTGCACACCCTGAATGCAAAAAAAAAGAGAAAAAACTTGAGAAGTCAAAAACAGAGTCTTAGAGCACAGCTGAACAGAACAGAGTAGAACAGAATAGAGTAAAATAGAACTAGTTTTCAACTAGTGGGTAATGACCCAAAATGGCCATTCCTGTTCAGTATGTGCTTTAATAATAATTACAATTAAAAACAAAAACATTTGTTTGCTTTGGTATAACATTTTTTGGAACTGTGTTAGGTCACCACTAATATAAAATCTGGGTCAGTTGAGAATCCCTGGAATAGAATAGGGAACATGCCACTAAATTGTTCTAATAACAACTAACATGTTTGAAATGCACACGTACACGTACACGTACACACACACACACACACACACACACACACACACACACACACACACACACACACACACACACACACACACACACACACACACACACACACACACACACATTTGTTTTTGTGAAATGTGGGGACATTCCATAGGCATAATGGTTTTTATACCGTACAAACTGTATTTTCTATCCCCTACACTGCCCCTGCCCCTAAACCTACCCATCACAGGAGATTGTGCAGTTTACTCTGTAAAAAAACCTCATCCTGTGTGATTTATAAGCATTTTGAAAAGTGAGGACATGGGGAACGTCCTCATATTTCACCCTCTTTTGTAATACCTATGTCATACCCATGTCATTATACACATTTGTGTCCTGATATTTCACAAAAACATGCACACACACACACACACACACACACACACACACACACACACACACACACACACACACACACACACACACACTACTCTTTTCTCTGAACTGTGACACAGAGAATGTTGAACCTTAAAGGAAAATAAACGGGCCACTTCTCAGCTGCTTGGGCTCTTTCCCAAACTTTCACATGAGAAACAGAGGCAGGAATGCTGAGGAGCAAATCTCTCTCTTACACAAGTACATCCTTCTCATGTGTCCCTGGCATAACATACCTTTAATCGAGTCTATTTTTAGATGTTTCCTGCTTCTCCATAGGGCAAGACGGGGGGACTTCTGATGTGTGTGTGTGTGTGTGTGTGTGTGTGTGTGTGTGTGTGTGTGTGTGACTTGCAGTCAGTCACTCAGTTCCATAGGGAACAGGCTGTTGTTCTAGCCTGGGAAAAAATGCACCTATCTCGTAAAGATTTTTGGGAAGGAGTAAAAAATGTTGGCAAGTCGCTCTGTAAAAATCCCCCATTTATACAACAATGAGAACACAGATTTTAGTCATTCTGTTTCCCATGATGCATATTGAGACAGAATAGTTCTATTTTCCAACACCTTTGCTCATATTATGAAATTCTGGGTTTACCTCTGAACACACCAGAGATGACTGCATTGTTTCTGACTATATTGGGCCCTATCTGTCTGTCGGTCTGTCTGTGTACATAGATCTTTTGCACAAGCCTTTATGATCCTGTTTACACCTGGTATTAAGATGCGTTTTGGTCGATCGTGTCTCAAGTGGACGGTGCTAAACACAGGGTCTAAAAGAACAGCCACAAAAGACCGTCTACTCCCCGACTACTGACCTAACGCGTAAACATTACGGGAAGCGCACTAGACAGACTGGATTTACACTTTGTCGGCTGAAGACCCAAGTTTGGTTTGAAGACGAAAAACATACCAAGCACAATGTTCTCTCACCATTCCTGATTGCTAACATGCACTCACAGCATTCGGCGTGGTCTTGTGGCTGTCAGAGCAACAAACAAACAAAAGCTGCTGCTCTCTGTGTGTTTTTCTGTCGTCTTCAGTGCATTCATATTTAAATAAATTGTGTGAGCTTATTTGATCCATTAGATCGAGAGATCTGAAAAAGCCCATTCATATACCTACCCATAGGTACTCAAAGTACCTTCCCTGACCCTCCCCTCAAAGAAATCAGGACAGAAGTGGTCAAAAATGGACAAAAGAGATGGATTAAAACACCAGGTGTAAACAGGAATGTGTCTTCCTCATCTATTTGTGATCTGATTGACCAAAATGCATCTTTGGCGAGGTGGACGAGTGAGAGAAGTGGGAGGAGCGAGCATGACCCATGATTGAGAATGAACGTCACCTGCAAGGCACACCGGTCTCGAGTCCTCTCATGAGGGAGCTCGGAGGCATATAAGGAACGAGTGACACCAGTGAAGGATGAGAGAGGACCAGCAGTGCCGCTGCTCCCACCACGCGCATCACGCACTGCCTGTAGGGCACCAAGTGCTGAGGGGGCCACCACAAGAAAATTCTCTCAGCACCCAAAGCTCAACATAGTCGCGGACACCGCATCTGCAGGCATCATAAAGTAATTACACTTTGGGCATCCAGACGGCCAGCGGCAGGACTGAGGACCAGGCCTAGATTTTATGTAATGTTTTGTTTTGTTTGTTTTATTATGTGTGTGCGTGGCAGTCGTCTGTGAGGCTCTGTTCGTGTCACTTTCATTTTGTTTATTTATTTATTAAAGTCTTTAAATGTTTGCCGGTTGACGCCTCCTTCCCATATGAACAAACTTTATAAAATCCAGGCCTGGTCCTCTCTCGTCCTTCAATGGTGTTGCTCGTCCTTATACACATTTGCTCCCAAAATCCATAATGGCAAAAATCTCTTGATGAGAATAGAAATGTGGTCAAGAGGATCGGCTCTTTAAAGAGGCCTTGAGGTGTGTGTGTGTGTTTGTGAGAGAGAGAGCTGGACAGCAGCATGAGGGTTTCCCACCAAACACACGTGGCCTCTTTAAGTGCTGGTGTGCTAACTAGTCTCCCAGATGTCAGGTTGTCTGATTGACATCAGCGAATCTTGGATGAAGCCAGGGCCAGTGAAGAGAAAAACCAGCAGGGTCGTCTATCCATAGAGGCTGGCACATGTTGGCATTCCCGAGGCTGGCATTCCCCATTTCTAGAGAGAGAGAGAGAGAGGCTCAAATTTTGCTGCTAATGAGCAGTAAAGTCCCATGAACATTATTTAAATAGAGTAGAAATAAAGAGTGAAAGAGAAACAGAGACAAGAACAGGGCAAGAGAAGGAGAGGGTGTGTTATGAAGACAGACAGCTAGAAAGAAACCAAAAGAAAGAATAAACCAGGAAAGAGAGACAGACAGAGAGAGAGAGAGAGGTGTGTCTTGAGAGACGTAAGAGTTGAACTATGCTGCTCTTGGCAGCGCCGGGCCGGAGCGATGGAGCCGGAGGCGTCACGGCGCCACCTCAAAGAACGTTCCGGCGCAGCCACTCACTCGGGCGTTCACTCCCAGCACATGGCATTCATTTAGAGGGGGGGCTGCCGGCGAGCACGGGCCGCTGTCTCCCCTCACAAAGCCCAGCGGTGCCTGGGCAATTAGGAGGCCGCAATTACCCGGGGTGGATCTCCTCCAGAACGTGGCCAGAAGTTACAGCGAGCCCCTGCCAAAGGGCTCTGAGGGAAGTGACAGGGAGGAGAGCTGCGGGGCGCTCGGCGCACTTGATTTACGTGAGGAAAACTTTTCGGGATCTGTTTGTGAAAATGAGTTTCATTTGAGCCATTTAAGTCAAAGACACAAACACATTTGAGGCCTGGCCTTAGGGTGACAAGGATAATTAAAAATGTGCATAAGCCACATCCTCTGAGTGTTGTAGCAAATACGCAGCATGACATCCTCCCCTTTGCAACACTTTAGAGGTCTCTGATGGGCGCATTTCCTCGCCGTAATTTTTAATGCCAAAGATTCCTCCCTACAGAGAAATAGGTTAGCATGTTCCCAGTATGGCTGGAGTTTATTCAGATGATCTGATTCGGCATGAGTCATATATGCTATGAGGTCAGGAAGGAATGAACATGTCAAGTGCAGCTTCAGCAGGTTTGTGCTCATTTAGTTGCGTTACATGGAGTTATTTTGTTATTCAACACAGCTCATTATAATTGCATTAGAAGTACAATCAGAAAAAGCGACAGTTTCTCATTATCTTTGTGTACTCAAAAATACATAGATCCCTCAATGTCAAGATAAATTATTATTTGCAGTGTATTCACTAGTCATATTACCAGTATGGGGGAGTAACTAACTAAAAGTAAAAACACTATCAACATTACTACATTTTTCATGTATTTATCTGTTTATTTATCTATCAATCTATTTATCTGCATTATGGGGTCCAACAGATTTTTATGTTTTGAAAAAAAAAAACTCAAGGCTGCATTTATTTGATCAAACATACAGTATAATTCTGAAATATTATAAAATAACAGTTAAAAAATTAAATTTGTCTTTTTTCCTAGGGATTTTATGGTTTTAAAGATGCTCTAACATTGTTGCTCTCAAATAACAAAAAAGAGCTCTATTTAGTGTTGTCTGTGTTAACCTACATTAATGTCAAAGGAGCATTGTAGAAGAACACAGTGTAATGAGACGTGATTATAAACCGAAGTGGTTTTTAAGCTCTTTGGCACACTAGCTGACAAGTTACACGCTCTCAAATGGTTAAAAAGTACCCTGTTAAAACAGTGTTAAAACCCCACACATGAGTTGGTAATCCTGCTGTTTTTATCCAGATTTTTGCAATAATAATCTTTAGGAGCTGCAAAGAGAGAGATGAGGAGGGACAGGTCTCAGGAGAGTGTTCAACATGAAAATTAAAAGAGGCTAAATGGCAGGGTCCCCTCAAAAGGAAACTGGTTTTCATGTACAAACATTTCTACAGCAAAATCTAAACATTGTAGTTAAAACTGTTCTGAACAAGTAATTATAAATTGTTCAATTACAATTAATCACTCTTTACAGAAGCAATAGTGGAATCGTTACAAACAAATCACCATGCTATAGTATTTTGAGAGTCATTAAAACACATTTTTATGTATTTCTCAGACATAATTTGGCTTGCTACATGAATACGTTTCAAACAAATTACTTCTGAATTTAATATTCAGCAAACCGCCGAGTCTCTCTTGACTCTCTGAGGTCAAAGCAGCAAGTCAGCAAGAACTCAGTTTGCATAACTAATCTAACATTTATATAAAAATTCTGCTCAGTTTTTAGAGAACAAGCAAAGTATTGGTGCCTCGGCTGGACAACTTTTTTTAAAGCCACCCAATATTTGTCAATAATCGTTAAATAGCTCAATCTAAAGGGACCAGAGTCCCGACGGTTTTCTAATCTAACCTTGCTCTGCTCTCAAAACTCTTACTGTCCTGTTGAAAAACCTAAAAGTTAGAACATCATTCATTTCCATTTTAATATGATACGATTTTATTGCTTTTGATCCACTGTGGTATTCTGTCATTGGTGTTTTGGCACTGTAATGCCCACTTGAATTGTGACCGTTCCTGTAACTCCCTTCTAATGGTGCACATCTGTTATGTTTTACTCTTACTTTGTTAGCATAAAAATCATTCTTTCTTTACGATCAGATCCACTGAGCAACAGTTAGTAAATAACAGCTATGCTTCAAAGAAAAATTAAGTAGAAAAATGGATGCGTTTAGACCATGAATCACTGGTATTGCACTGGAACTTCATCTCTGAAGAGTAATTGATTACAGTGGCTAGCAAAGATTTGTCCACTGTATAAAAATTAATGAAATAGAAGATAAATACTTTGCAAATCTATATGGAACAAATCCAACAGTCATAATTCTACTCAAGCTGAAAGAAAATACTAAACACAGCACACAGAGATGCATTGATACTGCACATAAAGGCGATTTAAAGTACCTGTCAACCTGACTGAGTCCAGAGCAACAGTACTGGTTAGGGAATGTGGGAATATGGTTCTGAAAAGTTAACAAAGTTTCATCTTTACATGATAAGTAACTCAGCTTCACCGTGGTAAACTGTGATTGTGTGCTAAACTCAGCTTGCTCGCTCTTACATCTATGGCCGTTTTAATGAGATAACGACATTATAATCAGGATGTGAGAGAGACTGAAATTGAGCTGCAGGGAACGAGAGGAGGAGAGCGAGGGACACAGATAAAGGAAGAGACGGAGAAGAGGGAGGAAATGTAACATGACGAAAGAGTCTTCACGCAGACTGCGAGACGCCACGCTGCCAGCTCAGACGAATAGCCTGTCCGCACGGTGTTTGCTTGTCATGCGCTTGTCGCACATGGCCGCTGACATGGCGGCATGCGATGGGCGGGGCTGTGATGATGTCAGTCATGTGGGAAACAGGTGGAGGCTGCAATAACCCCCGTAACTTGCGGCGAGTAATAAAGAGTGGACAGCATGTGAAAAATAAAAAGCGGTCAATGTAAGCCAGTATTTAAAATAAAATGTAGTTATTCCCTTGATGGCAGCTCTGAGTTTTTCGTATAGTCCTAACTATCAGTCCTATCAGCCTTCAGTAGGGCTGCTACTTTTTGTATAGTCGACTAACAGTTGACTGATCGCACATTTATATAAGCCAAAAATTATATAATGAGCTATTTAATACATAGCATAATCAGTGCTCAAAAACACAAATTACACACAAAAGTAATGATTATGAGTGTCGTGAAAAAGCTGAAGAAAACTGTTTAAACATTTTAATAATTTATTGATGATGTTTTCGGGTGCAGAGATTAAAGGTGATGATACATGGGGCAACTTTTTTGATCAATGTTTTCGAGCGATGTTGCTTGGACACTTTTCCATTGAGATGGACAACAGATTTGTATCTGGATACTTTAGATCAGTCGTGAGCCCTGTGTCTCACATGGTTGCCGCTGACGGCAACACTTTCCAGCAACATTGCCCAGTGTATCATCACCAGACAATTCAAGCTTTCTATGGATATATTTTTCATGTATGCGAGGCAAGTAGAAGAAGAAGTTTTATTTATATAGCGCCTTTCTATAGCTCAAGGCCGCTCTACATAGTGTTAGACAGTACATTTGTCCACATACACAATAGCACATTAACAGTATAAGTAGCCTAAAGGGTGAGTTTCGGTAAATTTTTGCGTCATGCTCAAGTTCACTGAAACCGAGACTGCAGAAAGCGCATCCTGATTGTTTTCATTATTTTACAAAAGCACAACATCTTGTTTTACAGAAATAAAAGTAGACCCTTTACAGTTTGCATTACTCTTTTCTGTATGACCAAAGTATTTGAAGTGATCGCGCCGGCGCCTGTGTGTCATGCATGAAGCGCACTCTCCACACAAACAATTGGATATGCATCTAATAATAGCACACATTCATACAGGTTAACATTAGAGCGTGCAGACTTTTAAAGTTGATACTACTTACAAGTTTCAAGTGATAAACCATATTTGAGGTAGATGAATGATAGGCGACTGTTTGGATTTCCTGGCAGATTTCGGCACTTCCTGTGGAGTTTTTTCTTTTTCTGCGACTATCCCACTAGTCAAATTTTGATCGACTAAGCCTCTTCTAGTCGACTAACATTTAGTCAACTATTAGGGGGCAGCCCTTGTCTTAAGAGTCACATTGATCCTTCAGAATTCAGTCTAATGCTGCCTTCATGTGCATCGGAATTATCGTAAATACTAGTTTCCTAGTTAAAAGATGGGACATGAACGCCCTCTCAAGTCAAAATTTTAATATAATGAGCTCATAATCACAACCTCAGAAGTGGGAAATTTTCGATAGCACTTGAAGGCAGCATATATGCTGATTTGGTGCTCTTTGGATTCTTTGATGAGGGATTCTTCAGGATTATTTGATGAATAGAACGTTTTTTAAAATGTAAAATTGAACAATTAAGATTTAAGATGAAATTGAAGTTCATATACAGTAGTTTGCCGTCACTCAGTACACAGACATGTCCAACTGACGGCTTTCAAATCATACAGACAGAAGTACACAGCATATTGAAATTGTGGAACTTTTTTTCTACTCTCAGTTGAAACTCTGATGCTAGTATAAACTAATATGAAACCTACTACAAGGAAATGTGTGGCCTGCTTGAACACAGTAGTCATTTACTGACACCTAATTTAGCCAGGTGTCATTTCCTCATATCCAGTCAAATTGCTTTGTTTCTGGAGTTTATCAAAGTACTTCCATTTCATTTGTGTTTTCAGTAATTATTTAGCCTTGAAAGGGTGCTAAATCACATTCTCAAACATGTATTATTGCTTTTGCATATAATGGAGTGTAAATGTAGTTTTGGCATCAGATCCGCTGAGATACGGTGCATAAGAGAGTGTGGAGCTGCTGTCATTACATCAGAACTACTCAAACTTTCACAAAAGTTTGTCTTTGTCTGTCTCACCGGAGAAGCATTGGGTTTTATCTATAGTTGAAATCAAGAAGTTACAGACTTGTAGTTATGAATACAAAGAAGACCCCCAAACTATTGGACAGATAGGTGAAATCTGCCCTAGTTAGTTTGAAGAGCATATTAATGAGCTTACTTGCTCAAGCTGACTTGCTTCCGGGTTTATAATAGATTGATTTATTTGGTACAGTTTCGCTGTATTAGTTGTGAAATTAAATTGTGACATTCTCATATCCTTTGTTGAACCCTCTTATCATGCTTTTACTTTTGGCCATTAACATCTGACATTATTGCCATCAGGTTTGTCTAGGTGGACATGACTGTTTTCTCTGAACTAAAAAAGTCTGTTTTTGTTTCTTGTTACAAATGAG
This sequence comes from Gobiocypris rarus, assembly GCA_023029165.1. Lineage (NCBI taxonomy): Eukaryota > Metazoa > Chordata > Actinopteri > Cypriniformes > Gobionidae > Gobiocypris > Gobiocypris rarus. Next base: position 30,704,338 of record CM040910.1, read on the forward strand.
CCCGATAAAGAGATTGGTGAGATCAAAACAAATATCAGCTGCGGCGGTAGAGCTCCTTCATCAAACGTCTTGGGAGACCACCAACACTTCCCTCTTGGCTGGAATCCCTACTTATCCAATGTTTGTGTGTGTCCAGTGGACCGGTTGTTTTTCTACACAACAAACTTGAGAGCAAAAAAGGTAGTGCATGTTTTCATTAATTAAGAGAGCCAACAATCTTTCACCTGCTAAAAACATTTTTTGCCCCCCTTTTCAGGCACCTCAAGCGAACTAGAGCAACTTTTAGCAAATCTGTTTCTTTGAGGCCTCAGCGAGCTCAGCCAGCTGTACTGACAAGTCCTTTTGCCTATAAAAGTGACTGTTGACCTGGCCTGTGTCTTCTCTCAATGCGTCCTCCTCCCCTTTTGGCCTTGGGAAAGCTTTGGATATTGCTTGCCATGCTGAAGCAAATAATCTGGAATTAAAAAATGGATTCCTTACTCTTTATCCCTAGCAACAAGCCTTGTGCCATCTGCTAGGCCAAAAGGGGCCACAGTCAGTGGGAATTTGGGCTGTTGTGAGGCCTCTGTCACCTGTTCCTGTGTGTTCTTTTGTCCATGAGATAATGATCCCCTTCAAAAGTGAAGCAGTGAATAGCCATGATTTTCTTTCTTTCTTCTTCTTCTTCTTTTTTTTTTACTGCAGCCTGAATGATATTTGTTTAAAGAATTTAGTCATATTTCAACAGTGTTATTTATTTTATTTAATCTTATGTACATATATTAAAGTGATCGTTTAAATGTTAACAAAAAAAAAGAAAGAAAAGGTTTGATCTCTAGAGAAAAGTTGGTTACAGGTGCGGAACACAGTGCAGCAAACTTATGTACAGTATATTATACACACAATTTATAGAAACAAAACATAATTTATATGTTTTTTACATAATAAAATATAAATGATCTAATATTCATTTTTATTTTATTTTTTATTGTCTATTAAAATGTCTAATACATTTTTGGTAACACTTTACAATAAGGTTAAGTCTGTTAACATTAGCTAATGCATTAATTATTTAACCTATTTTAAATCATTTATTAGTCTGTTCATTTCTACATATACTAGATGATTTTTAAGTAGCTATAACATTTAAATTTTATTATCATTTATTATGAACAAACATGAATTACATGAATATTAACATGAAAAATAGTATAAAATCATATCAATAATAAGTTATTATAAATTAATATTATGTTGAAGTGGTTGAAATGTAGCCTGGATGCCAGCCGAATTTAGCCTCGCCCACAAAAAATTAGTGCTCGGGCAATTCGGTCTGGACTCGCTCCATAGTGGAGTTATTATGCCCGATCAGAAACTGTTCGGACCAATGAAATTGTCAGGGCGGGCTTTAGACGATGATGGGCAGATGATAAACAGTAACGTAATCATCAACGGCATCAAAAGCGCTTGGGTTGAATTTGCTTTTATCCTAAACTGAGAACTTGTTCGTATATGCATTCACCTTCACTATTTCACTCAGAAACGATGATCGTGTTGGTAAGTACTCTGTGTATCCTTAAATTCTTTTTTTTACAACACTGGCAAAGATCTTTACACTCATCTTTTTCTTCTAACATTACTTAATCCAGCATGCGTGCAGACAGGGATGCCTTGTTTTTTTGCAATGTCGCGCAGTTGCTACTCAAAACTATAGCCCAAAACAATAGCTTTCCGGGGGGTTCTCCGGAAAAAAATTGCATTTGGTTGGCAAAATACGTTATTTTGGCACGGTTGCCTGCTAAAATTCGCATTCCTGGGTCTATGTATCACATAATTGGGGTCGCTTCAACCCGCGGGAAAAACACGAACTTGGCAACAGTGCAGTTGAGTTCTGTTGACATTTGACAACTAACATTACGCGTTGCTCCGTTGCTCTGATTGGTTGTGGGTCTATCCAATTGAGGTCTTTCCTGGCTCGGTTGAAACACGCCCCATAATAAAAGCCCAATGGAGCGGTTTCAGACTCATATTCTGATTAGAATTGAGTATGACCATGTCAGGCTAGTTGAAATGGGTACTGCAGTCCAAATTCAAAATATTGTTTGCCCCGCCCCCTCCTCCTCAGACTTGATGCTCATGCGGGTTGCCAGTTTGAGGACGTGCAACAGGAGCGAGCGCAATTGACAATGGAAGGCGAGGAGACATAAGTTGATGAGTTGATTTTTCCACGTTTCTCTGAGCTAGTTTTTTTGGTGGCTTCCATGTTAGCAATATGCTGTGTTTTCCACCAACAGGCAACCTGTGCTGTCTAAATACTATTGGGTAAACTGGCGATGTGGAGTATCGCACAGACCAAATCAAAACAGACATTCCGACACGGAACAAACATTTCAAAGTAAAATAACTGGCTTTGTTTTTCAGAGAAGCGAGTATGTGAACTTAGCATGTTTCCTAAATATATGCAAACATATTATGCCATTTTTATGCTTTAGTACAGTCAAAAAGTTATATACAGCACCTTTAACGGTTGTTCATGTATTGAAAACTATTGTCAGTGAGTTGAATCTTATAAGTGTTGCAGTCTATTGTCTATCAGTAACAGCTGTATGAAAGTCTTTTATAAGATTCTGTAGAAAGTGCTTTCATAGTCTCATCTTACTAATAAAACAAAACACCAAAAATGAGCCATGAGATTACAAGAAGGAAATATGAGTGAATGTTTACCCAGACATCTCTAGTACACTTTGAAGGATTAATCATTAAACTTTTACCGGTAGGATGTAAAGACAGTGGGAGAGGAAGGGGTTAGACAGTGCCATTATCTCAGACAGCCTTAAGCCATCAGGGCGTCCCGCTCACCTGGGGGGCACCAACAGCTGCTGAGTTTCCCTTCTGCTCACTTTAGGTCCACTAATCCAATCCAAAACTCTATCTGAAACCTGAAAACCAAGTTTAGAGACAAATATTGTTTATATGTTTTTGAACACGTTTTGCAGAATGTCCAAGCTGTTTTTTTGTTTTGTTTGTTTTTTAAATTTAATGTTTGTGAATCATCATCATCATCATGGCTGTCCACTTTAACCGAGTTGAAGATAAAACAACAATTCTAGCTTCCTTTTAAAGTTTTTTTTTTTTTTTTTTTGCATGAAAGATAGTCATACAGGTTCATTTCTGGATAAACTCTCCTTTTAAATGAGCATTCACACTGCAATAAACTGAACCCTGTAATTTGAGAACAATCTCAGTGGCACATTAGAAAACAGAAATATACCTGCAGTTCAATACTTGCTTAATTGTCCTAAGAGGAAAAAAAAAAGAATTCTAAAGGTCACATGCATGATATCTATCAAATAGTTATACTATCAAATATTTAATAATCAACTGTTACTTGATTAATTCTATTATCTATAATTCTATTCTATTATTATCATGTCTTCAGATGATTAGATTTCAAATTTTAAAAAATCAAGTTGCTCAGTTCTAAACACAGGTAGTTTAACTACAGTAGAATCCTGTGCCTTTAGGATAAAAATACAAAATTACACTCCAGTCTGTGATTACCAAATCAAAGGATTTGTTTAGGCATAGATGAAATAGTGACAAGGGGCATATTGAACCCATATGGGCCAGTGCCGCGAGTCAAGATGTGCTCATCACTGGAATCAGAGTGCTACCTCCCACCAGGAGGAAACGAAGGAATGCAGTGAGATTATCTTTGTTCAGCTCAGGGGTTCTCCAGGGGGAAACAGGGAACATGATGAACAACATGGTGAAAAGATATGTGCTCAATTGAGAATGTGGAAAAATCTGGATGAAGAAAGAGGGACAATATCATTTGGGAGGTCAGTGGTTAAATTAGTGCTGCCACAACAGTCAGAATCCTCCAGGGAACCACCGTCTGGGTGGCTATAATTCAGGGAGAAGATCAAATTAAGGACATGCAGGACTTACTTAAGCCCTCACTGCAGTGAAGTACATAAAATATAGTCAGGGTGTGCGGTAATGATGCATTTGACTGGCATGAGACTGGAATTCATGCTTAGAAACAGGTAAGAAATGTTAGTTCTTGGATCACAGAGTGATAAATCATGCACAGCCTCAAAGTCAAAGCACAACTTCAGTTCTGTGCCAGAATTCAAGCGAGTTGATTAAATCTTTACTGCATGTACTTCTAAGAGCGGTAATCTGTTTGCTAAGCCCAGCGTGGCTTTTGTGTTCTTGGTTTCTATGAGTTTAAATAGTGATGGGTTGATGGTAATTAGCGAAGCCTTGTAAATAGCTGGCAACTCTGCCACAGCCCTGTAAAATAAGATCAGAAACTTCTAAACCATACTCTGTTCCATATGAGAGAAGTCACTGCTTTTTTAATGACATATATTTAGAACAATGCATGTGTACTGTGTAGCAAATGACATTGCCTGGAAGGAGAAGGAAATTTGAGTTTGAAACTGGACTAGTTTAGATGTAGATTGAATCAATAAATAGATTTACATTGATTGCATCATCATAATTGCTAGTGTTCAAATTTTGTGTGGCTATACTCATTGATATTAAAATCCTTGAAAATCCATGCCTGCACCTGCTAGCATACAACACAGAAATCCTTCGCAAGAAAAGTAAGCGATTTGCCATAGGCATCACGTCAGAAAGGGGTTATAAATGATTAGACCTCCAAATATTGCTAGATCTACCTCTTATATTTATAGATTTAACTAAAGAAGCAAAACTTTAAACAAGTGCTTTGCATGCAAACTGCTGGTAATCAAATTAGATGCAATAAAAAACCCAAGTTAAAGCATTTACTGTTTCCTCTTTTTCACAGAAGAAAAAATTCAGACAGATTATTTCTGTTGCAATGCGATCAAGTGTTATACATGCAGAAAGCATCTCACTGCTACTTCACCCTTCAAAGTCAGACGTGCAAATCTATCCATACTTCAATAAAGGCCAGACACAGGATAATAACTACACCCGGAGGCAAAAATATGAACAAAGAGTGTGCTTATTTGTACTTGAACCAACTTGCCATTTTGACAAAGGGATTTTTTATTTACTTTCTCCTGAAAACATTACAAATAAAATTAAATTCAATGTTCAGAACGAGTATGAGAGCTACCTCATGTATGTTTTGTGTTAGCATTTCATTTTTTTTAATCATTTTGAAACCCCAAATGCAATCGTGCGCTACAGTTATAATGCTACCTCTGTTCCTAGAACAGGGGGCAATGTGTAATTGTGCAAAGGAATGTATGACCAACTGCCATCCACAAAGACCTCCTTAATAGCGAACAGATCATCTCATATTTTTAGAATACCGTCCCAACAATGAGATTTCATCTACCCGCGAGTTGCCAAGCTTGAAATGTAAAGTCCTCTGTGTTCAATAAATGCAAAAGCTGGCATTCCATATGCGGTCCGCATGCATTATGGTAAAGATCACTACCTAAAGCATACAATGACATTGTTGTCAGTCAAAACTTTGTGATTGTCTTTTTTTTTACATAAAGCTTCTCTTTTACTGCATCATGGTTTTCCAAGTTCTATTTTGCTTTCAAGCTAAATACTAAGTACATCACAAGGTCTATTATGATGCCATGGAAATCTTGTAACCCTGAATCTCCAGCTCTTTCCTAACCTCAGGTGCTGGGCTCATCAGTTTCTCTGCAACTTTGAAAAACAATTAAATGTTGAGTGCTGAACAGAAGTCAGCATTTAAATGTGTATAACTCAGGCTAATTTACTTGCAAATCAAATTTTATGGCAGAAGTACCGCATAAACTTTAACTAGGGCTATTTTAGAATATTTATTAATATTAAGTTACAGAGTTGTAAGCTCTTAACAAAGCCAGCCTTGACATCACAGCTGGCTGCTACGTTATGACAGCAGTAAAGCAAACTTGTTACCATGGCTGTCAGAATACAACTGATACTCATTGATTGTAAATTAAGTACACTGCTGTTTGTGTCTACACACACACACACACACACACACACACACACACACACACACACACACACACAAACACATTAATTACTATCAAATGCTGTACCCTCTCTAAAACCACGACTTAAAATTTGCATGAGCTGCGTCTTCACAAGCTTGTTAGATAATCAAATTTGTCCAAATTTAAAACGGGCTATACATCAAGTTTGCCATTGGTACAGGTACAAAATGAGCATGTGCGTCAGATGACCATAAGGGCCAAACCCCCTTTGCCTTGTTATCAGTTAATCATTCCTTTTTGGCCAGCATCCCACCATGTCTAGGGCAGGGGGGAGGATAACAGCACCCCTGCAGGCCACTGAACCAGCCTTCAAGACAGGACTTTCCACCCCAAGCAGTGCAGAGAGGATGAAGAACCACATTGTATGATTCCCACAATGGCCACTCTGTCACCACAATCCCCACTAATTTCATTTGCCTGCGAGGTAGAGCAGAAATTCCCCAAGAATTCCTGTGATGAAGAGTTGCCCCCAGTCTTGTGGACAAAAATGTGTGTGTGGGTCCGTGCATACGTGCATGTCTCTTCCTGTGTACAGATCAAGAACTCCTTGTCGTGACGACCTTCTCCTGAAAGGGGCATTTAATGTCATACACGCTCCCAAAATGGAATCAGATCATCGCTGGCATGAGAGGCCTGAACTGTAAAATATGATAGTGAATGTTTTCTGAGCCATTTTTGATGAACATTTTTGATGAGAAAAGATAAACTTTAAAGCGATAGTTCACACAAAAATCTAAATTACCCCATGATTTACTCACCCTCAAGCCATCCTAGGTGTATGTGACATTCTTCTTCCAGACAAATACATTCAGAGTTATATAAAAAAATCAGACCGTCTTCCGTATTCAACTTACGAAAAAAGTGTAACGCCTCTCGCATTTCAAAACGCTTACGTAGCAGAGTTGAATACGGAAGGCGGTAAGCCAGAAGGTAGATATTTTACTTTATAAAGTTTTAAATATGGATATTTTTCTTACACAAACCCATCGATTCTCTTCAGAAGGCCTTTATTAGCCCGCCGGACCCATGTGGAATACTTTTATAATGGATGGATGCACTTTTTTGAGCTACAAATTTTGATCTGCCATTATCTGCCATTATAATGCTTGGATTAGCCAGGGCATTTTTTTATATAACTTCGACTGTATTCGTCTGAAAGAAGAATGTCATATACACTTAGGATAGCTAATTTTCATTTTTTGGTGAACTATCCATTTGAAGAGATAGTTCAGCATGACATTTTGAAATTACATCAGAATACAGTAGTGAAATTACATCAGATTTTTTTTTCTTCATAATTAAATAATTGGGGTTGGGATAAAAGTAAAAATAAAATAATAACACCCAAACTTGAAAGCCAAAGTAAAAAATGTGTTGGTAAAATATTAAAACAATTTTTTCTTGTAGTGCTGTCCAAGTGACATTATTTAGTGTAATTTATTATAAAAAATCTCAATACAATGGTTTTGTAACTTTTTCGAAGTGTAATTTTAACTTTACACAGCGACAACAGCATGAAAACCCGAACAATCTGCACAAAAATAGCGTAATCGCACTTGGCTTGTATGGAAGAAAAAAAATGTGTTCCATAATTCAATTATGGTTAGGTTTAGGAGTTGGACTTTCTGTTTAGGTTTGGGTCGTACATTTTTGTGACTTTATACGATTTCTTATGAAAATATCTTTGCCAGAATACAAGAACGCATCCTGTGTGAAGACAAGCAAAGCATATTCACTAAATGATCACAGTTGTTAAAGGTTATGTAAATTATTGTTAATGCTTAAGTCTACTGGATGAATCACTTTTAAAAAAATGTAACAGATAAATTACATTCATTCACTTTATTATTTCATTCAGTCACATTCAGTGTTTCCTCACAATTTTCTAATACAGAACGGCGTTCACAGTGAAGAGCATTTCATCAGTGTTCTTAATCTTTGGCATCAGACATGAGCAAGTGGGGTCTTTGAAGCTCTGCCATGACTTCAAAACCATAATCATATTCCCTACAGATCTAACTTAGTTTAAGATATTATTTATAACCATCATCCAGTGTATACTGGAGGTGAATAACCAGATTTAATGTTATTGGAATTTTTCTCAAATCTTGCGAAGCTCTTGTGAAATGACACGAGAGGCACTAGCTTCTTTACTCATTCGATCTGACTCTACTATTGTGCAATTTACATTTATACCAGTTGACTTTATGATTTCAGTTGCTGAATTTTCTTAATGAATGATTCTTGCTGTGTTTGATGAGACAAATCATTTAAACGGATCTGTATTTTATAACAATTTTGGAAGACTGTATTGGATAAAACCATTTAAAAAAAATACATACATGCCACATTTTAAACACAATCATGGCTCCACCAATAAAATCTGCGAGTTCCAGGAAACTACACAGCCTCACAACACAAAAGAGTCTAAACCTCAGAGCTCAGCTTGCATTTAAACGGGTACTCTTGTTTGTAAATTCTGTGACATATTCAGCATGCAGGACTAAAATCAAAGGCTTTCAAGTGTTTGATGCTACTTAAGTACCCACAGGCATCATCTGAAAATTGATCTTTCTGAGTCACGCTCAAATCGAAGATGAAATGAAGACTGGCTTTCACAAAACTGAACTTTGTTTTCAAGAAAGACTGCAGTATGCGTGGATTTTAGGCCTCTATCTCGCTTGTGAAGGAGCTACAGCTTTCCTCAAGAGAGAATATTGTGCAAAAATGGGCAGGAAAACATCACCTACATTTCTAAACAGATTTTTTCTTCTTCATGTGTAACCATAGAAACAGTGAAATATTGACCACACGTGTTTTAATTTATGGCTTCTGTTTTGGAGATTTTAACAGTTGGAACACTGAAAGACGGTTATTTAAAAGGGAATTTTTTAATATTTCAACAATTTTATGAAATAGGCACTTAGGTTCAAACAGCTAAAGCCTTCACAAAATGGAAACTTATCACTTATTCACACACCACACATTAAGATGTTGCTATGTTTACGTCTTGATCCTCAAATGAGCATAAAATTCCTAGCACACACAAATATCTTGTAAAATAGTTCATTTTAATTAGAATCAGTTCCAGATAAAATGTATGTACATCATATTTATAGTAAACAAAAGGTTCTAGTTAGCTGTTGCAAAATATTATAGCAATTATATTTTTAAATTATCTTAAAAAAAAACCCTGTTATTTTAATTTGTTGTAATATTTCACAATATGTTTTACTGTATATTTGATCAAATGAATGCAACCTTGGTGAGAGGCCTTGGGGGACTTCTTTCAAAAACATAAAACAATTCTTAATGATTCCAAACTTTTGAGTTGTAGTGTACATGTATTTAGGATTATGCATGATGTAATGTCAAACAGTCAAGGATCGCTCTGTCCTACAGACGGCGGCAATAGAGAATGGACACTCATTAAATCAGCGTTGGATCGAATTAGGGCAAAGTGACAAATGTGTCCCCCCTCCGAAATTCCAAACACTCCCTTAAGAAATTCATCCTGGCGCCGACTCCACTCTGAACTAGTAGTGTATTGACTGTAGCACATCAGCCTTTTCACATTAGTTCAGCTAAAGCTATTGACAGAGTCAGCATTTGTCAGTGTTTTAAAACTAGGTTACACAGAACCAATGCTCCTTTAATGAATCCTAATAATGGAGGTCATCAGATGTCATTTAATTTCGCTGGCCCTTCCACCTCATCATTAAACTCCTTCCTGCCATACCTCAACCGCTAACAGTGAGAAATGTATTTTTCTTCTGGAAGATGCTGGTCATAATTGTACGGTCTAGCCATCTCCCAGGTTTCCATGAGCTGAAGGTGGAACTACTTACAGTTGTGGTCAGCCGTGTTACCTCACACCACATGGCTGAGAGGACGATCGGGAGGATGAAGCAGACGAGGGGTGCGGTTACACCGTAACCCGTTTGCGCTGCTGCCAGGGGCCAAACCCACAGGCTGAGTGAGTGCAAATACATGGTGAATGACAGAGAAAACAAACTGAGAGAAAGAGGGTGACGCAGTATTTAGGCAGTCAGAGTGCAGAGGCTGCTTAATGAGATGTGGCGGTCAAGTGTAAACACTGCATTTACACTCGACGTGAAAAAAAGCAACTATACCATCCCAGATGTTTAAACAAGCTTGTTTTGGAAGTACGACAGAAGCATGATTTTATTTAGCTGACGTTCAGGAAACTAGGCTTTAAAGATTTGCTTTAAAAGTGCTGTGAGTGTTGAGAGCAATGTTTTGAATCAAACACTGCATGGGAAGTCACATACAGAGATTTGCACTAAGAAAGCAACTAGAAGTTATGGGATTTCCAGTGACATGGAGATTCATGACCACTGGCGGCATGACAAAACTTGAGTTTTGACAAAGTTTAGCTGTATGAGTGACATTTCAGAGATTTTTAAAACTGTTTGATGGCAATGAACTCCAAATATGATCCCCTTTTGAGGTAACTCCATTCTAAAATGAAAGGCAGCTATATATTTCAATGTATAAAGACATATTAATGTATATTAAAAAATAAATAAAAATAACTGCCATGTGATTGGTTGATTAGATAATTCCTTCAATTGTCCTACACACACTCCTTAGAAAGCAGAATGAAACCGTAATGACGTTAACTTATTTTATACTCTATTTGTTATTCATTTTTAAATCTTTTTTTTTCTTTTCTTGGAACTTTTCCAATACTCCTTGAGGCCCCATGGGGGTCCCTAGATGACAATTTGAAAACACTAGATCTATTAAATTAAAATTATGTGTGGAAAACAATGTCAGAAATTGCAAGTATTACTAGTTTGATTCTTACATTTATAAGCATGCATCTTGACGATATAGTCTCAAAATACATACATTAATTTTTTCATTCAGAATGGTCATTTTTAGCAGCAATATACAGTTGCAAGAAAAAGCATGTGAGCCACTTGCAGAATCTGAAAATGTGAATACTTTTAACAAAATAAGAGAGATCATACAAAATGCACTCTTTTTTATGCTGTCCTGGAAAATATATTTTACATTCAAATTTTTTTTTACATACAGTCCACAAGACAAAAAAATAGCTGAATTTATTAAAAATTACCCGTTCAAATGTTTATGAACCATTGATTCTCAGTACTGTGTGTCATTACATGGATGATCCATGGCTGTTTTTGTGATGGTTGTTCTTAAGTCCCTTGTTTGTCCTGATCCAGGGCCGGCATCTTTTGCATATTTGAACCCTGTCCAGCAGTGACTGTATGGTTTTAAGATCCATCTTTTCACACTGAGGACGATTGAGGGACTCAAACACAACTATAAAAAAAAAAAGGTTCAAACATTCACTGATGCTCCAGAAGGAAACACAATGCATTAAGAGCCGGGGGGTTAAAACTTTTGAATAGGATGAAGATGTCCAAATTTGTCCTACTTTTGTTTATATATATATAATATTATTATTATTTTTTTTTTTTCATTTAGTACTGTCCTTCAGAAGCTACTTCAGAAACAGAAGATACTTACATGTTTCCTGGAAGACAGATTCAATACAATTTACCTTGATCTTTAAAAGTTTGAACCCCCTGGCTCTTAATGCATCATATTTCCTTCTGGAGCATCAGTGAATGTTTGCACCTTTTTTTAATAGTTGTGTTTGAGTCCCTCAATATTGTATGTAAAATAGCTTATTCAGGACAGCACTAAATATAAATAAAATAGCATGCATTTTGTTTGATGATTAAAATTATTCACATTTTCACAGATTCTGCAAGCGTTTCACATACTTTTCCTTGCAACTGTATATAAAAATATCTTTGTCAAATAATAATTCCATTTGAATTTTATACCATACCATTTATGATCAAATTCTCATAAGCAATGCCTAGTTATGCAGCCCACCAATAACGTTAGGGCATCTAGCTGTAGGAACACCCACGACCGACAATACAGCCTCTCTGCAGCCTAGTACTGTGTAAGAGAACGCCCCTCAAAATGCCTCTTAGTAACACACAACACTCATAAAGCTTGCAGCATGCGCACAACTTAGTCTAATGTATTTGTATTTCCACAGAATCAAGTTGCTCTTGGCTGAACAATGAAACTGCTAATTCAGTGAAGGCATAATTACTACTGACTGTACTCATGTATGTTGCTAAATCTTTTAAAAGCCATGGAACAAGTGTCTCAAACCCAATACTTCCTTTCTTTCATCAATTTCTGGCCATTTCACAATAGTAAATGGAGGCAGGTCAAGTATGCACAGAATTTCTGTAGCTCATCAGCTGCTGCGAGGTGCACTGGTATGACGCCAGCTTGTTTTGGTTAGTACCTGTGTAAATCTGGGACCTCCGCCAGCGCCTCATGTTCCAAAGTTTTCCTCCCAGGCCAGCAGCTCATAAAGCTGTCAGTGCACTTGTAGTCCTGGTCACCTTTGCCACAGTTTAAGTCAGCAAATTTCCTCCATCTTGCCTCACTCGCACTCTCATCGCTCTTGTACACACATGACCTCAGACATGACGTGCAACGTGCAGCTCATGACAGGCAGGTTGCTTTACTGCTTTAGAAGGAAATATATGGTGTTATAAATAGCAAATTACTAATAAATATGTGTATCCTCATAAATATGAGTAATGAATGGTCCATTTAAATCATACAAAACATGGCATCCAGCAAATGTTGCCTGAATCCCTTGTGTTCATCACTGACATGCTGCTGAGGATGTCAAACTAATTCTTCCCAAACATTGCAACAATCATTTTTATTGTTGGAATGACTCAACTGAATGCATCTGCCACAGCAATCAGAACAATATCGCTTTTAGATTTGTACAATCCACATACTCGTTTCAGCCTGGAATAATTTGACTTTTCTTTTTTAGCTTGTACTATTTTAAATGTTTCCTTCAGTATGACTTCAATGCAGATAACTGCTGTGCAGTCTGTGTTTGAGTTTTAATTGTTGTGAAATGATTTCCCAGGGGTCAACATCATCACTAGGAGGAAAAGCGGTGTGAAGCAAATAACAAAACATGTTTTTTTTCCATAAATAATAGTCAAGAGCTAAAAGAACAGAATCAGGTGTCACATTCACTTCACAAAGAATAAGGGTTGTAAAGCTAGTACGCTGCAAAACTTGTACGTTTAAAGGACAACAATGTACTAAAAACTGAGAGGTTTTTCCATTGAGTTTCTCGCATACAGACGACAATGTTGTCAAAAACGATCCCCGTTCTCACGACTTTGACTAAAAATGCTGTATTATGCATATCAGGCCAGTGTTGGCAATGTCACTTTGTGAAGAAACACTACGCGCCTATAGACAACATGGCATCACTGTTTTTACAAAAAATTTGTTTACACAATGATAACGGTATCACTTTCAAAAACTTGCACTTTGAACCCATTTTCAAAAGTATGCGTTTTCAGCTTTTACACTGATTTTTTTTTTACATTAATTAATTGTGTACATCGGTCCCACATGAATCAATTAAGTTAAACAAACATAATTTGTTCATGTAACTTTAACATCATGGAATGAATACAAGTGACTCCCTGATTGCCCGCATGTCTAGTACAATTATGTGGTTTTGTTTCATTAATACAGTGTATACTTTTTTCTTGGTTTTCACCGGAAAGAATGAAAGTGAAACGTGACAACATGCCCCATAGGTGGGATACATTGTAACATCACCAAATGACAGCTTAAAATGATATTTGATATAATAAAAAAATACCCAAAACAAACTAAAATATTTTGTCAATAAAATACAAATATAAACTTAAAAAAAAAAAAATAATAATGGCATTTTTTATCATAAAAAATACACACATTTTTGATTTTGACAACAAATACATCGCTAAATACAGCTGAACAGCATAGATAAAAACAATACTAATAATAATTTCTGAACATTGACTCATTATTTACCCTTTTCTCATGGTTTCTCAAAATAATTCAGGTATAGAATATAATAGCATGTTTCTAATAGAGGCTCATTGTAACAGTGTTACTACACACCCCATCTGCACAACTGGATTTAAATTGCGGCTCGTGTCTTCTGCTGTTAGATCAGCTTTAAAGAACGATCTCAACTGTTAAATAACAGATATAAGATTAAAATATCATATTTGTCTTATTTTAAATAAACACACAAAAAAAATAACTTAAGTAAGAAATTAATATGGTTAAATAAATGATCATTGATATCTTCCAAAGAATCAAGGATGAACAGTTGCATTGTACCGAGCCGAGCGTGATTGTCCCCCCTCCCCACTTCCCCTCTGGCCTGCACTCACATTGCACTTAACGTACCGGGCCAGAGCACGCTTACGTCAGTCACGATGCAACTTTTTGTTTTTGTTCGCTAATAGACTACCTAATAGATTAACAGATGATTTATGCTGCACAGTGATTTTCACTCGATTGCACTTCACATATCCGAACTAGTGTTGTCACGATACCAAAATAATGACTTCGATACGATACCAGACTAAAATACCTCGATACCGATACTAAATCGGTCAAAATACCACCCAGTAAAAGTAATTGAATAATATGACAACAGAACTTATTAATCATAGTCTTATTTATTTTTTTAACTAAAAACTCACTTGGACAGCATGATCCTGCCCTGGTTTTTAACAACTTCTTCTAATTGCATTTTTTTTTTTTTATCTTTGTTTTTAAAAATAAGCTAAAAATGCAAATTACAAACAATATGACAAAAACAGTGCTTTATTTTTCAGCTATAGGTCTATTTAACAGTATAGCAAGTCAAGAAAGAAAGAAAATAAAAAAACTGCTTAGTCTTAACTCAGTAAATTAACTATACACTGATTTTTAATGAATATATTAAAATTATTTCCATAATCCGAAAGAACTGAATCGGGATCGCATGTTGTCTGAAAGGCGTGTGCTCGCGCTTCAGATCAAAGTCCGGCAGCGCGAGCACATCCCGCGCCGCGCTATATTTTCTCATGCGCGTAATCCGAAGATTATTACGGAGGAATTTGCAGCTTTACTTGCAAACTAAAATTCATGTTCATCAATAAGGTGAGCACCAGGACCATTATAAACCTAAATAAACTTGATTTAATTGAGAAAATGTATCCAAGTAGTAATAGTTTGGTGTTTGCTGTCATAATGATGACAGTAGTGCACAGCTGTTCCGTGCTCTGGCACGGTTAGCATTCACACTGCATGTGAACTGCGCTCTTCCAAGCGAGCCAGGGCCGGCCAAAGAAACCGTGCCAGGGCACGGAACGGAGCGCTCACACTTGTCAAATGAACTGCTTTGGGGGTTAAACGCGCTCGGGCACGGTTCAGGGCGCCTAGTGTGATTACACCCTTAGTTGAGGTTTTTCTTTGACTGTTTGCTATAGCTTTATTTACACTTTTCTGTCATGTTTAGTAACTTGTTGTCTTGTGATGTTATAAAGTGCGGTAACACTTTAGTCTCATTAGTTAGCATTAGTTAGACTAACTACTTTAGTTAACATGAACTAAGAATGAACGATACTTCTACAGCATTTATTTATCTATTTAACGTTAATTTCAGCATTTACTAATGCATTATTAAAATGTAACATTTTATTTGTTAACATTAATGAATGCACTGTGAACAATGAACTGTATTTATATCAACTTACATTAACAAAGATGAATAAAAAAAAAACGAAAACATGGATTGCTCATTGTTTGTTCATGTTAGTTAATAATGCATTTACGACTGTTAACAAATGAGACCTTATTGGAACGTTTTACCTAAAGTGCTTGTTCCTCTGCTTAAAATAATCACGTACACAGTGTTTAGATCTATATATGCTGGTATAGGAATTTAATAGTTTTTTGTTTTTTTGTCCTGTGAGTGTAACACTGTCCTAGTTACAGACAAACACTTTACTTTCCATTACAATCATTACCCATAGAAAACAAAACCTCAACTCATTTTTGAAATTATACATTTTACAGTGTACAAATAACAAAGCTCACAAAGGTCACGGTGATGGCAATTTAGATCCCATGGCACTTCAGCTACTATCTACTTCATTAGTATGGTAATTGTTTTGACCTCGAGATTGCCCATTAGAAAGATGATCAGGCCATTAGCAGATGTCAATAGTGCTTTATGTCTTATAATTGTCATTACTGGTTGGCCTGCAATGTTCAAATTCTGACTTTACCGGTGGGATCATTCAAATATACTACGGCTACAAGTATTTTCTGAGATGTTCTGTTTTCCCAGGAAATGCAGCGTATAAAGCGAGGGTTTTATAGTTTCTGTGATGGAAGGAGAGACAGCCCTTGTCAGGGTTCCAGATTCTGATAGCACACAAGCATCTCTATTCACAGAACATTTCAGTGGAGTCATCTGTTTTACTGGAGATTGACTTTTTGTGTGTGTGTGTCAGAAGAAAAAAAGGACGTTTCAGTGTGATCCTAGCTGTAATGGGCTACCAAAACACATGTGTCTTTGTGTTAGCTGCCCAAATCACTTGATGAGACTGGAGGCTATTTTTTTGAGTGCACCAAAAATGTCAGATGCGTTTTTACATGCTTCTGACATTCTGAAATGCCAGAAAAAGTGCCTTTCACATGGTGCTATTATGATTTAAAGTGAAATAAAGCACATATGACATTGTATAAAATTGTCACATATTCATATGTTAAGTTACTCAAAGGTTTAGTTTATCTTGAGATACTGAATGCATGCAAAAGAGGCACTTTTGAAACCAGATTGTAAATTAGTTTTAAACGGACTTGTGACTTTAAAACT
This sequence comes from Gobiocypris rarus, assembly GCA_023029165.1. Lineage (NCBI taxonomy): Eukaryota > Metazoa > Chordata > Actinopteri > Cypriniformes > Gobionidae > Gobiocypris > Gobiocypris rarus. The sequence continues at coordinate 30,721,096 of CM040910.1, forward strand.
ATCTTCTGACTTGTTATAGTATAGTCCAGGAACAACTATAAGTTAAAAAGCACGTATAAAAAACACTTTAACAAATGACCAAAGTTAACTTCTCGTCACACCTGCCAATAGCGGCAGAGCTGTGCTTTTTGTTTTTACAGACCACAGCACTCTATTTTGCAATATTTCCTCAATAATATATTAATTTAGCCTTAATGATAAAGGAATTATTTATTAGTTTTCCCTCTTACAATAAAAAGTGCTGGTCATTGTGTCATTCAAAGAATCGTTTACAAGCCCGTCTCTTAGTGAAATGCCACCTCGCAAACACAACCAGATCCTTTGTGAACTTATTGTCTTATTTTTTTTTCATTTCATCAAGAATGTGTTGCTAATTAAGATGATTTTGAAAAGAAAATAATAAAGCTTTAGGATTCCTGCCTAAACCTAGCATATATCCTCCATAGGTAAACTGTATGTTCTTGATTTACACATTTAGATTATTGTCTCAAAGGTTTAATAAAGGTTGAATAACTGTATTTGTTCTAGCTTAAAGTAGTAAGTAGTGTGATCATTAAGTGAAGATTCATCAGACTGATTCAAATAGGTAACTTGTCAGTTCGCTTCTTTTGATGCTCTTATTAAAGAGTCTGCTAATAAAGTCAAAAATTTAAAAAAAAACTTCTATAAAGGCAATGACCTCCAAATATGATGATTCCCTTGCGAAGGACCACCATTCTAAAATAAAAAGGCAGCTACATATTATCATGTATTGTATAAAGACCCATTTATACTGTGAAAAATAATAATAATACTACATTTTAAAACCCCAGAAAAACACTCGAAGCAACTTACAAATTTATCATACAGCTTGATTCATGAATATTATGAACTGATTCTATGTTATGCCCAATAAAACAACAACAAGGGTCAGACTATTGTGATAATATTGCAACTTTTACATTTTTATACCATCATTAATCCATTTATTTATTTTAAATATGTTATTGATTAGGGGACAGGAATAGTCCCAGATAGCTCACGGACTGTTCCTGTTCCTCACTGGCATCTGCTATTCCACCTGATATCATTTCTGACCACTACTAACCTCTCAGGCAAAGCTTACAGAGGCCACGCCATGACCCCAACCTTTTCAAATCGGGTACGGGCACAATTGTTCAAGCGGCCCATCAAAAGCAAACGCACTAATCAACCCAGATACAGCCTCTTCATAACTCATTAGGGAGGTTGTTGGGAATTCCCTTAATGAGTTTTAAATCCTGTTGTGTGGCCACATAGCTGAAGAGTGAGATGAAGACTGAATAGCCTGTGCGGAGGACTGGAGTGATGGAAGGTGTGAGTGAAGTGGAGAGCACTGAAGTATGAATAGGATTAAACAGAGTGACAGCTGGAATCACATCACTAAAGTTAACTAGACGAGAGGAGCTTGGCAAGGTAGCTCGGCTAGTGAGACAGTGAGGAGTTGCTGTAGTTAACACTTCTGTCAGGTCACTGCTCATAGAGACACTCTGTGGTCAATGGCTGCAGGCTGTGTTAATGATATAGGAGTTAGAAAGTGTTGAAATATGAACTGTTGACAGTAAGGTCTGTTACCAAGGTTATGAAAAAATCAGAGGGAGAGAAGGAACATAAATGCCTCTAATGTTGCCAATAATGATGGTTAAACAGTAGGATATTAGCAAAATATTTGGACACTTGTAGGTCACAATGTTTGTGTGTCATTGCATTAATAATATATCGACTTAAATGGAAATCAGTTGAATTTCCGTTGTATATTAATGCTCTGTTTTCATTTAATCACACAGAGATCGGAGATTGCGCAGTACATATGTATAAAAATGATGCTGTCAGGGATCAGGAATGGAGGACCCAGATGCAGCAGAACAATAAATGACGGTTTAATAAAAAGACAGATCAACAAGACACAATGGGGTAGTGGATGAGTGACAGTCCAAACACCAGGGCAGGGGACAGACACCACGATGACAGGCAGGGGAGGATGACCACTGAGACCAGTCCAGGTAGCCAATGAACTTGACGACTGCTCGGGAGGTAACACCAGGCAGGGTGATGGTGGAACAATCCAGGCCGGAACCTTGAGGCTCAGTTCTCACAGAATCAGCCCTCCCGTCTTGGCTGAGAGGCAGTGGAGACAGCGGCCAGGGAAAATTCAGGACAGGGAACAACACAGGACACACAAGACAAGACACTAGACAAGACAACAAGAAATAACAAACAAACTAACAACTATGACTAAAGGAAACAAAACTTAAATAATAACTGGAGCTAGAACACAAGGAAAAATAAAACAAAACCAATCTCTATAAAAGCCTGTAGTAAAAGGAAAAACTGGAGAGAAATAACATAAAAGGTAATTATCAAAACAAGAAAACTGAACAAAAAGGCTAGGAGAAAACCAAAATAAAGCCTGGAAAGAATTAGCAAAAATTAAGTCAGAAACTTAACTAGACTAAAAATTCAGGAACAAAGAAAAACTGAAAATAAAGCCAAAGCAAGAGAAACAGGAGACACTAAATCTAGAACTGACTTGACACAAAGCTAGAGACTATGCACGTACACAACAAATGCAACGAACCAGCAAAGACATGAGGAAAGGTAGCACAATATAAAGGGACCAGAGCACATGAGGATCAGGTGAGCACAATTAGTGAAATAAGGACTAGACAAGGGGTGGTAAAGGGAAACAAGGAGGCAGGACAAGAGGAACACACAACCAAAGACACAACCATGTGCTCAAGCACAAGACAAACAAAGAAACACTTAACAAGGACAAAACAGACAAAACTGTCAGGGCAGGATCCTGACAGATGCAGCAAGGTAAAGGGTCTGGCATCATCTTTGCAGATAACACTTGGTTTCATATTTTATCTAATGCAATAACTTTATATTATATCTATTCAAATATAGAGAACATAATGTAACTAAATACAGAGTGAAAAAAATAAATATATAAATATATATGGTGATTAATCACATCCACAATAAAAGTTTGTGTTTATATAATATACAGTATGTGTGTGTGTGTTACGCATAATTATTATGTGTATATATATAAACACACACACATGCATGTATATATTTAAGAAAAAATGTCTATAAAAAAAGATCTATATAAGATAAATTATATATACATGCAGATATTTCCTAAATATATACATGCATGTGTGTGTATTTATATATACATATACATATATATATATTTTACACAATACACACACATATATATATATGAACACAAACTTTTATTTTGGATGCGATTAATCACCATTAATCTTTCCTTTTAATAGTATTAAATTAAATCATAATAAATGATTGTCTATTAGGACACTGTGTCCTGGTTGGGCGTTCAGTGCAATCATTAACCATCACATTTCCTCATTCAACAAACCACACCTGGGGAAACAACCTGATGTTGTCATCACTTCTGTGTGGTCCACATTGGTGCAACATCCCTTTGACCACATAAAACATGAAGTGTTAAAAGGATAGTTCACCCAAAAATGAAAATACTTGAATTAATTTCTCGTCATCTTTGGAACACAAATGATAGACAGCTGAGAGCTTTCTGCCCCTCTGTTCACAGCTACGCAACACTTTGATGCTTCAAAAAGTTCATAAAGAGATTGTAAAACTAATCCAGATAAATGGAGCAGTTTAGTCAAATGTTCTGAATAGACATATTTACTTTCTAATGATAAACAGATTGAATTTTACTTTTATTTACATATAAACATTCGTCAGCTCACACATCAGTTGTGGTAAAAGGAAGCTCAAGCATGTTCACTTCACGCGTGAGAACCAATGAGGTTCATTGATACTCAGCATGTTTGAGCTTCCACATGAGGTTTATTCCTGTGTGTCAAGCAGGTTTGGTTGAGCTTTTATTTATGTTTGCTGATCAGTGTTTAAATGTGAATAAAAGCCTAAATTAAATATGTTCATCATATACAGCTCTCTTCAGAAAATTTGGACTTAACCACTCAATTCATATGGATTAGTTTTACGATCTCTTTATAAACTTTTTTAAGCGTCAACGTGTCAGTTGTGTAGCTGTCTATGGAGAGACAGAAAGCCCTCAGATTTCATAAAAAAATCTTCATTTGTGTTCAGAAGATGAACTAAAGTTTGGAATGACATGAGGGTTAGTAATTTTCATTTTTGGGTGAACTATATCCCTTTAAAACTATTATTTTAAATAAATACTATAAATAAATGTTCCTCTACAGGGAGTGCAGAATTATTAGGCAAGTAGTATTTTTGAGGATTCATTTTATTATTGAACAACAACCATGTTCTCAATGAACACAAAAAACTCTTTAATATCAAAGCTGAATATTTTTGTAGTTTATTAGGAAGTAGTTTTTAGTTTTAGCTATTTTAGGGGGATATCTGTGTGTGCAGGTGACTATTACTGTGCATAATTATTAGGCAAATTAACAAAAAACACATTTATACCCATTTCAATTATTTATTTTTACCAGTGAAACCAATATAACATCTCAACATTTACAAATATACATTTCTGACATTCAAAAACCAAACAAAAACAAATCAGTGACCAATATAGCCACCTTTCTTTGCAAGGGCACTCAAAAGCCTGCCATCCATGGATTCTGTCAGTGTTTTAATCTGTTCACCATCAACATTGCGTGCAGCAACCACAGCCTCCCAGACACTGTTCAGAGAGGTGTACTGTTTTCCCTCCTTGTAAATCACACATTTGATGATGGACCACAGGTTCTCAATGGGGTTCAGATCACGTGAACAAGGAGGCCATATCATTAGATTTTCTTCTTTTATACCCTTTCTTGCCAGCCACGCTGTGGAGTACTTGGACGCTTGTGATGGAGCATTGTCCTGCATGAAAATCATGTTTTTCTTGAAGGATGCAGACTTCTTCCTGTACCACTGCTTGAAGAAGGTGTCTTCCAGAAACTGGCAGTAGGACTGGGAGTTGAGCTTGACTCCATCCTCAACCCGAAAAGGCCCCACAAGCTCATCTTTGATGATACCAGCCCAAACCAGTACTCCATCTCCACCTTGCTGGCGTCTGAGTCGGACTGGAGCTCTCTGCACTTTACCAATCCAGCCACGGGCCCATCCATCTGGCCCATCAAGACTCACTCTCATTTCATCAGTCCATAAAACCTTAGAAAAATCAGTCTTGAGATATTTCTTGGCCCAGTCTTGACGTTTCAGCTTGTGTGTCTTGTTTAGTGGTGGTCGACTTTCTGCCTTTCTTACCACTGGCCATGTCTCTGAGTATTGCACACCTTGTGCTTTTGGGCACTCCAGTGATGTTGCAGCTCTGAAATATGGCCAAACTGGTGGCAAGTGGCATCTTGGCAGCTGCACGCTTGACTTTTCTCAGTTCACGGGCAGTTATTTTGCGCCTTGGTTTTTCCACACGCTTCTTGCGACCCTGTTGTTGAATGAAACGCTTGAATGTTCGATAATCACGCTTCAGAAGCTTGGCTATTTTAAGACTGCTGCATCCCTCTGCAATATATCTCACTATTTTTGACTTTTCTGAGCCTGTCAAGTCCTTCTTTTGACCCATTTTGCCAAAGGAAAGGAAGTTGCCTAATAATTATGCACACCTGATATAGGGTGTTGATGTCATTAGACCACACCCCTTCTCATTACAGAGATGCACATCACCTAATATGCTTAATTGGTAGAAGGCTTTCCAGCCTATACAGCTTGGAGTAAGACAACATGCATAACGAGGATGATGTGGTCAAAATACTAATTTGCCTAATAATTCTGCTCTCCCTGTAAATTATTCAAGAAATTACATATTTAAAAACGTATAATTAAATGAGTCGACCCTCCCAAAGATTAATGAAGGACAGTTTAGCACTGTAAAAAAAAAAGAAAAAAGTTGACATAACTTAAAATTGTAAGGCAACTTGCTGCACAGTGTTTTTGAGTTTACTCAACTTTTACACAAAGTAGTTCACTCAACTCAATTAACTGAACAATTTCAGCTTATTGAGTTTTTATTGCTTTTTTTTAATTTTGTGTTGAAAATTAAAAAATATGTCACCATCATGGTGATCAGTGTTTTTTTTAGTTGGGCAGTTTGACGACTTTTCAATGTTAGTGTTTCTCTGGCTGCTGAATAAGAATATAATCATTGTGTAGTGGCTTAATTCACTGATTTTATGACTGAGTTTAATATGACTAATATACTATTAACTTTGTTTTATTGTAATTCAAGAAAAGATCCAGCACGGATTTAATCAGAAAAGCTGAATAAGGTTTAAAACCGATTACACTTTGACCTCCTGTGAAATTTACTGCACAGACATCAAGAATCAGCCTATGAATCTGCACAATGGCGACATGCTTCATGCCGCAATGCATGCTGGGAGCCATGGATGAGTTTTGCATGATGCACCTAGAATGCATTGTTAACTTGTTGCAACTTGTATGCTTGTTAACTTGCAATTACAAATCGAATTTACAATGAATACTAGGTTGGTCCAACAACTGTTGAACTGACTTCTTTTCACTGGTCAAGCCGACGTTTTTGCATTTAATTGTCAAGTTAACTCAAACATAATCATTAGCCTAAATTTTTGTGAGTTGGATTTTTTAGAGCTACCTGTTATATGTGCCATGGGAAAATGTTCAAGAACTTTTGCTGATGCTGTATTACAGTATTTTTGAAAGTAATAAATAGTGTGTTCATTAAGTGAAGATTCATCGGACTGATTCAAGCATTCTTTTGATGCTCTTATTAAAGAGTAATTTGTTTGTGAAACGGACTATGATTGCACTGAAAAAAAAAGTTGAGAAAACGTAAAAGTTTAAGGCAACCAGCTGCAGAACATTTTTGAGTTTTCTCCACTTATTTGTTTGAGTTATCTCAATGATTTGAGCTATATTTCATGTTAAATAGTAGTGTGCTTGCGCATGTTTGTTTGTTTGTGTATGTAGTCGACAGAACCACAATCAAATACATGTTTTCCTGCAATTATTTTATGACACAATAAATGTTTTTATCATTACACACTACAGGCTCATAAAGTAATCATGTGTGATTAACCGACTAACGCAGCATCAGTGACATTGCGCAAGTGACAGAATTAACTTAACTTACACGTTCACACAGCAGCAAAATATGGTTGTCAGTCCTGTATTACAGTCATTAAGACTGTTACGTTCACACACAGTATGGTTATTTACGGGAGTGACCCCTTTCTATAACCAAACTCACACCTGTACATTTTGAAAAACCTGTGCTGTGTAAACAGATCCACTCTGGACAACTAGTTGTCTGGCACGTTATACGGCGTGAGAGAGGGGTTTCCTGTGTGTGTCAGTCACTGTCTCTCAACCGTAAGATCTTCGGAACACTGAAGATATTTTTAATGAAATCAGGGATTCCTGTTCCTAAATAGACATGCTAGGCAACTTTGTTTATGCTTCAAAAAGTAAATCAATTACGATGGGCCGAGAGAGCTCAACAGAAATGTTTCAAGAGGACCCCAACAAGTGACGAACATGGCTGGGAGGTGCATTGGGTGCTTCTCAATATCCCTCCTAGTTTCCTCGCTCCTCCGTCCTCCATCCTATGACCTGGACACCGATGGAGCTCAGCCATCAGAACATCTCAAATCTCTAATTGCGAGAATGGAGAAGTAAGGAGGCTTCCTGAGGAGTCATGTGCAAGGCTACACAGGTGTATCCTTTGAGGAAGTGTTTATCGACTAAACTTGACGCAGTATAAATTCTCCTCCCCCTTCACATCTTTCCACTTCATTATTATTATTATAATTATCATTATTGTTGGTCTCAGATATTGAAAGGTCTGATAACATCAAAAATATCTTTATTTGTGTTCCGAAGTTGAATGCAAGTCTTACGGGTTTGGAATGAGGGTGAGTAAATAATGACAGAATTTTAAAATGTATGTAAATGAACCCTTTAAGAATGGCACGCTGCTTTTGCTTGCATTTTGAACCCTAGATATATTGGCCTTCCGCTTCTATTTCTTCAGGAGTAGCAGGTGCAATACAAAACCAGTAAGGTTTGACAAAAACGTTCTCATATTTATATTTTTATCATGATATATCATGGACAGTTGTGCTCCTCGTGATACGTACCTTTTTGATTGTATGTGTTTTATTTCATGGTTTACCGGAAAATTGATTTTTGGTAAAAACCCTATGTGTGGGTGGTTCTTTTTCTGTCATACACGGTGCACAATAAAGCACTTGTTTCCTTGTCTAAAAGTACACACAACAGGATGTTTGTCTGTTTGTTTGTTTTCTCTTTTCAGTAGTTTATTATCTAATTTGAGTGCCTTGCCTTGGAAATTCCCTGTTGCAGCATCTTTTGGAGATGGAGATTCTATGTGATATCCAAGTTTCCCATCATAGCTCTCAATTTGTGATTCTTTAATAAATGAATATAAATAAATGAATAAATCATATTTGGTGTATTATGTCTTGAAGGGTCTGATATCTGTGGAAACCTGTTTCTTGCTTAGAGTAGATTTTTTTTCTGCCTTACTCAGATTTTTGAGCCAAGTGGATTTAGAATGCAACTTCCAAAAGCCAAAAAACATCTCCTTTTGGTGAATTTGGCCATTTTGAAGCCAAAATATGTAATATATGTGATTCGTATAAGTGAGTTTTGCTTGTGGGTGGTTGTCCAAAGCTGATGGTTTAAATTCATGCCATTTTAAGCTACATTGAAGACTGCATCAATGCAGGACATTAAATATTATTCAATAGTGACCATGAAAGTGTTAATGGAATTGGGCATTGTAGCACATTGTAGTCCCCAACCCAATGAAACACAAACGTGTTATCAAATTGTCACATTTGTATAGATGCAAGGAAATCATCAGTTGCCATTTTGCTTGGTTCATTATTAGAATATACATTAGCCCACTTTCATACTGAACAAAAATTACAGTAGGCCTACTAGATGATCATGACTTGGGAGGAAGTGCCACACTGTCACTGGTGCCCCCTAAAATAAATGAGGTGCATGTTTTTAAAATGTATATTATGTATGCTGACTGAGGCTTTCGTAGATGTCAGATTTTGCTTTTGATTGAGATAACTTTGGCCCTTATTTATATTGTGGGAAAAAGCAAATGTATTGTATATGTTTCTCTTCTAGTTTTGTGTTTGTGTGATATGCATTGGCAAAGAACTTAAGGAAACACAAGAAATGGTTTCTCATAAACCAAGCCAGTTTGACACTTCTGTCATAATAATGGCATACATCGAGACTGTGGGAGTCACAGCACACCCACTTTTTGTTTAGCATGTTATTTCCCACAACCTGCTCTTGACGCCAAAGATGCACAAATGCCAACGATGGTGCCAGCTCCTTTCATACCACAATGCCACTTGTGCAAGTTTTTATTTTATTTCGAGTTGTTATTATTTCCGGTTGTGTTTAATCAGGCACTCCCAATATCAGACTATTTCCCTCATACTATTGATGTTATTGATTGTTTCTCACTCTTCCATAACATACATCTCAAACAGGGATGAAAGTTCCTGCAGGCAAGATTAAAAGGATCGCTTGATTTGACATGCTGGAGAAACACCTATGAAACAAAGAATTTATGATGGCTGCTTCCTCCTTGTTACTTTCATCTCACAAAAGAAAACATCAGTAATAGTTTCCCTTTCCGACCACTCGGTGACTATTCACCCGGGCTCCTGGACTGATGTGGACTTTCCAGACACAAAAGACACTCCTGGCGTGCAGTCAAGGCGCCTCCCTCCATGTAGAGTTTTCATAGCCATAATTGTTACTTAAAATATGCTTTCTCTGAGTGAAGGGAAATGGCTCAACTATTACTGTCAGTGTTTTTCTTTTTGATGTGTTTCATTGCTGTAAATCAGGGGGTGGTTTCACATTCCATCCTTGTGTTTTTACACAGGAAATGTAACAGACAAGAGAGGCTGCTCTGAGCTGTGATTTACCTTAACTTATTTACCTCTTATAAAAACATGCTTTTGTCTTTAATTACGAGCAAGTATCCAGATACTGTACTCTTGAGATGCTGATCCACATTGCCATATATTTACCTTATGCATTCGTTGCTGTGAATGTATCGGTGTGTGGCTTCTGCATACCACTCCAATGTCTGGGGTTTAGTGGGAGATTTCGTCTTTTGTATAAGAAATAAATACTTATATTAAGCAAGGATGCAACTAATCAAAAGTGACAGACGATTATAATGTTTTCAAATTAGATGCTTTTCTTTTTTAATTTCTATTATCAAATAATCCTTAAATCTATCACAGATTTTAACATTGATAATAATAAGAACGGTTTCTTATCCATCAAATCAGCATATTAGAATGATTTCTGAAGGATCATGTGACAATGAAGACTGGAGTAATTCAGCTTTGACATTACAAGAATCAAGTAAATAAAGTTATTTTAACTTTTCACTTTATTACTCTTTTTACTCTTATTTGCTCACAAAAATGCTGCCTTGGTGAGAAAAAAGATTGGCCCCAAACTTTTGAACGGTGGTGTACCTTCACTTTCAAAACAGCTTCTACCCATTTGAAACAATAGATTCTTATTTCACCCTTCAAAGATACCCTCTACAGTCCTTTTCTTCCCAAACCAATGTACTAAATCAAAAATGTCATTCTCTGCTATGGGCGTGTGTGCTGCGTATAACTCCATTAGCCACCAGTGGTGACACTGTCTCTCATATGGGAAGAAGAATAACATGAAGAACTTTTTTCCACTATCACGCATGGCCATGAAAACCACTGCTCCAGGGCTCTGTCCCAATCTAAACACATTTTGTCATAACTGAAAGCCTCTACCTTTTCTGCAGATACATGGTGTAGCATTTCCAAACTGTGGCTGAACGCTCTGTCAACATTGTCTGTTATAACAAGAGACTACGGTGGGAGGTTAGGGAGCTGTGTACTCAGGCAGGGCTCGGTTTCCCCCTCACTGAAAGCTCTGGCCGTGAGTGATGAGTACCCAGTCAGACATACCAGACGCTTCATCTTTGATTTGTTGTCCCAGCAACCTGGCACCTCCAAGCCAACACACCAGACTCCTTTTTTTGATCCCCTCCGCCGACAAAAACCATAATCATTTGACAAGCTGCTGTTCCCAACATTCCCCAAACCCTGCCATTATACACCCTCTCTGCCGTGCCAGCTATCGGAAATCTAGAGATTTCCATTTTTACTTCTTCTTTTGGAGAAATGAAAGCATTTCCTAAAAAAAATGCCATAGAAATGTAAAGAAACTAAAAAATGAGGAATAGATGCGGTTGTATGCAAAAAAAGAGAAAAAGCAGAATGATCACCATGCCCTTCAAAACAAATTACCATGTCTATCAATAATAAAAATTTATTTATTTATTTCAATCCATTGTGACATCTTGACAAAGTCCTGGGTCACTGTTCTATTTTTAATTATTAACCAGTTCCCTTTTTTCCAGAACAAAGAAATTACAGAGAATGCTGACTGTAAAGTTTCCATGTCACAAAAGTCAAAAGGTAAGTCCAAGGAGTACATCGCATTTACAAAATCTCTTATCTTATAATTTGGATAAACTCCAAGTAAGCCAAATGAACTTGAACCTGTCTGAAGCCAATTTTCAATATTTTAACACTTGTTCCACTTTGTTTCATGTGTTTAAAGTATTTTTCTAGCAAAAACAGCCAACTTTTTTTGCTTCCCTCTACGTTCCTTGCGCCTGAAGCCGCTATATTGTCTCATATCAGAGGTAAGTCGGTTGCACTTTTTAGTAGTCATTGGTGTGAACTCACACATCTATATCTTATAAACTTCAGAGCTTCTAGGCTACCCTTGCAGTCAAACAGGCCATGAAGTGACAATGAAAAAAAAAACAAGAACAGCAAGAGGCAGAAAACACAACCCTGATATGACACCCCAAGACCAACTTAGATTTCTAGACAAACAATTTGAGTGACAACATCCAGTGTGCTGTTCTCTAAAAGAGTGGCACAGCCAATTTTTTGTGGAGCTATTGTTTAACAAAAGTGGTTAGTCATAATGGGTGTGCATCCCGAAACGCAATGTCAGAACTTTCATAATTTGAAACAATATCTTCCATTTGCATATTACTCACTCGCTTGTTTTTTGTGTCTATTGCCCATTGTGTTGGCGTCAAAATGTAGGCTTATGTTATTAGAGAAGAGGCTTCATCTTATGTATCATTAAAAACCTGCGACCTGGGGCATTCAATCATTTAGACATGTAGCATTATGCCAATATTCTACGCTTCTAAAGCTCACACAAGCTATAGATGTCCATGGCGCCACGTCACGGAGTGAAATTTCATTACTGTAATGAAACAAGCTGGGTCAACAGAAGACGACTCCCGCATTAATATGAGCATTAATTTTTTTTTTGGTTTTTGAAATTGGCCAGGCATTTCCAGACACAAACACATTTGTAGCTGGGCCCGATGACAGAAGTAGCTGTGGCTTCCAGCTGTGTGTTAACACAATAGCCTTAACACTTTGGCCGGATTCTGGATGGGTCCCTGGAGAACAGCTCTGCTTTTTAAAGGTAAGTAATATGTATCCAGAAAATCAGCCATAAAGGGGTCCCTTTTCCCTCCCTCTAAAGCTACCCTTGCCGTTGTGAGTCGCGGCACTAGTTTACTTTGGCTCGATCTGTGGGGTTTACAGTTCAAATGGAACACCTGACCCAAGATGACTGGTAATGTGACTCTAGTTTAGGCCAGGAACACTGATATCATGGGATATTTAACAGTTGTGTAGAGGTTGTGGAAAGGTTGTGGATTAGCTGTGCTTGTAGCAGATCATATCAAATGATCATTCCATTGTAAATGTACAACTTGTCCAATGAAGAGGTGAACAGTAACTGTAAAAGTGTGAGGAAATTCTGGACCCAGTGTGGTCTTGATTCATTACTCATGCAAATGTTGCAGTAAAGATAAGATTATTATAACATCTATTATTATAATACATCAAATATTTAAATATTTTTCTTTATGTTTTTCAATATAACTGTCATAAAACTAAAAGAAAACCAGTCATTAGGTGCACATGTATATGTGTGGCAATAGCCAACAATACATTGTATGGGTCAAAATGATAGATTTTTCTTGTTTGCCTTAGGAAATTAAGTACAGATCATATTCCATGAAGATATTTTGTAAATGTCCTACCGTGAATATATAAAAAAAAATTATTATTAGTAGTAATATGCTTTGCTAAGGACTTAATTTGGACAACTTTAAAGGCGATTTTCTCAATATTTAGATTTTTTTGCACCCTCAGATTCCAGATTTTCAAATAATTGTATCCTGACCCTTATGGCTGGTTTTGTTGTTAATGATATGATAATGATGATATGATTTTCTTTTTAATTTGATGATTCAATCTGGTGATTTCTTTATTTCTGCTGATAAATGTGTCAGCTACAGGAGCAGAATGTCTGTGTCCCAGGTTTCACAAAGAGGAATGCTGTTTGTAGCTCTTCTGGAAAACAACTGAGAGGAACACGGCAGAGGACAAGAGACATTTGAAGGGCTATCTTAAGTGGTGATAGGGAGGCGGATCTTCCAGGAAGATGGACATAAACCAAAGCAGCACTGACAGCATTAACCTGACCTGCCTCAGCATCCTAGTCTTAAGGTTTGTTCTAAGCTGAAATAAAACATAGCACGTACATGAAGACACTAATACAAAAATGTCCACAGAGCAAACATCTCTGCTGTAATGTTGAAGATTGCTCTGAATTTGACAGTGAAACACTTCTGTTTCCTTTGAAATAAATCCAGAATACTTTGCTGTGCTCCAAACCAATGTCTCTAAATGCTACATTTTTGTGGTTACACTGGAAAACCGCAATTTATAAAATTAGTCGAATTATGGAATGTTGAGTATTTGTCAACTTACTTAAGTAAACCTCAGACTGCCAGTGACCAAAGTGAAGCAAGAACAAGTGTAGTTACTTTATTAGCACAGTTAATAAAATGTGTATCCTAAGGTCAAGTCCATACTGAAGTGATTAGGATTTTTAATAAAAGCAGTTGGTGTGTCAGGAACAGTAAATTACAACAGGCTTAACAATTTAGGTCTGTTCATCACACAAAGTTATCTCATGGCTTCAGAAGACTTATGTTTTATGTTGCTTTTTGAAGCTTCATAACCCATGGTTGCTATAAAAATATTTAAATACTTATTTTTTTATTCGTGTTCCACAGAAGAAAACAGCAAATGAATTTTGAACAACATGAGGGTGAGTTAAAAATATATACAGTGGTGGCCAAAATTATTAGAACACCTGACAGATCTGAAAATATTGACCTTTTTATTTAATGAAATGTAATGAAATGTATCATATAAAAACATTTCTATTTCAAATAAATGCTGTTTTTTTTAATGTTCATCAAATAAACCTAAAACATATTTCTACAAAATTATTAAACAGCGCAACTGTTTTATAACAGTTTAATTAATTTTATATATTGATAATGATAAGAAATGTTTATTGAGCAACAAATCAGCATATTAGAATGATTTCTGAAGGGTCATGTGCCACTGAAGACTAGAGAAATGGCTCCTAAAAATTCAGCTTTACCATCACAGCGATAAATTACATTTTAAAATATACTGATCAGCCATAATATTATGTAAAGTGAATAACACTGATTATCTCTTAGTCACAGCACCTGTTAGTGAGGATATATAGTAGGATAGTGGGTGGGATATATTAGGCAGCAAGTGAACATTTTGTCCTCAAAGTTGATGTGTTAGAAGCAGAAAAAATGAGCAAGCGTAAGGATTTGAGCGGGTTTGACAAGGACCAGATTGTGATGGCTAGACGACTGGGTCAGAGCATCTCCAAAACTGCAGCTCTTGTGTTCTTGGTCTGCAGTGGTCAGTATCTATCAAAAGTGGTTCAAGGAAGGAACAGTGGTGAACTGGCGACAGGGTCATGGGCAGCCAAGGCTCATTGATGCACGTGGGGAGCGAAGGCTGCCCTGTGTGGTTCGATCAAACAGACCATAGAGCTACTGTAACTTAAATTGCTCAAGAAGTTATTGCTTGTTCTGATAGAAAGGTGTCAGAATACACAGTGCATCACAGTTTGTTGTGTATGGGGCTGCATAACCCCTGTGCACTGCCGAGAGCGCCAGCAGTGGGCACGTGAGCATCAAAACTGGACCACGGAGCAATGGAAGAAGTTGGCCTGGTCTGATGAATCACATTTTTTTTTACATCATGTGGATGGCTGAGTGCGTGTGCGTTGCTTACTTGGGGAACAAATGGCACCAGTATGCACTTTGGGAAGAAGTCAAGCAGTGGGAAGCAGTGTGATGCTTTAGGCAATATACAGCTGGAAAACCTTGGGTCCTCTCTGTTATTTTGACACGTACCACCTACCTAAGCATTGTTGCAGACCATGTACACCCTTTCATGGAAACAGTATTCCCTGGTGGCTGTGGCCTCTTTCAGCAGGATAATACGCCCTGCCACAAAGCAAAAGTGATTCAGGAATGTTTGAGGAGCACAACAACGAGTTTGACATGTTGACTTGGCCTCATATTCCCCAGATCCCCAGATAAAAAAATCTTACCAATCCCAAACTTTTGAATGGTAGTGTATAAATAATGACATTTAGTTATGTTTTTATTTATTTATTTTACTTAACCAAAAAACTGCTATGGATGAGTGATGAGTTGTGTACATGCTCCTCTAGAAATAGAGTATGTAGTGTATTCCAAAGTCCGCTGAAAATGTGGGAAGAATAACACCTAAAGAAACAAACTTTATTAACAAAGGAATAATCAGGGAAGGATTCAAAGTGAATTATACAAAAATGCTTACCGCAGTCGCTGTTTTCAGTAAGCACGAAGGGGAAAAGGATAAGCACAAAAGAAAGACTGGAAGACTGAAGCACCCAAATAAAGTGCCTATGAAGTCAAGCAAAATTTTAACTTCACACATATTTATTTGAGTTGCTTTTTTTTCATGCTAGTGTAGCATTTTCTAAAGAATATTTAGGAGCATTGCTGTAAACTGAACATTATTAGCTTATCACTTCTAATCTCTTCCCATGGTGCTCCGAGCCAGCGGCTGTGGCTCTGGTCAGTTTCAAGTGCATAACTACATTCTATTTTTCCTCTTCGCTCTCGCTCTCCCTCACTCCCTTCAGCAGTCCCTGATAACGTGACATCCTGTTTAACTCGGTCAAACTCCTCTCCGACAGACTAACCTGATGTTGTGATAGAAATAGTGTCTTATTCTTCTGTCTGCCCGACAGCGCTGTGAAACGCTCATTCATTCCTGCTTTCGTCCTCCTACACACTCCCTCGCTTATCATCTCTGCTGCTAAATCTACCTGACAGGCCCCTCACAGGTAAACCTAATCCTCTCTGTGGCCTCTCTCGCTGTCTTTCTCTCTCTCTCTCTCTCTCTCTCTCTCTCTCTCTCTCTCTCTCTCTCTCTCTCTCTCTCTCTCTCTCTCTCTCTCTCTCTCTCTCTTGCAGTCTCTGTCTTTCAGTGCTGTAGTGCTTCAACAGCGGATGAGATCAAACATCCATCCTTTCCTTGTTGGTACAGTCGGTGTGCTTTACAAAAGAGATGACATTTCATCAAGGCAGTATGTTCTTTTCTGTTGTGTTGTTTTTCTAATCGTTATGACAGGATTTTTTTTTTTTTTTTTTGCCAGTCTTAGATATATTACAGTTAATACATGAACATGACAACTGAATAAACAGATGAAGGGCATGATGTAGGCCTACTGTATTTGCTGCGGTGAATGAACAGTAAAAAATATAAGACCAATTAAAACATCCTCTGTTTTAAAGCCTCTTAGATTTTCTAAGAGGGAATAGAGGCACATATTAACAACATTATCAACATCAAATTTAATGTAGAAAATAAGTCACAGACACAAGGCATTAATCTCTTTTTTTAAACATGGTTAGTATCTATATATGCGGTTACTTTACTACAATACATTTTGCTATTCATTACCCATAATGCGATTCTACTAAAGTGAATAAATCACATTAGGAAGAGATCATTGCAGCATTACATAAGTAGGGAGGAGTGGAGTAAGCTGTGTCACTTTTGATTTTAGATATCCTTTAGGCCAGGGGTGTCCAAACTCGGTCCTGGAGGGCCAGTGTCCTGCAGTGCTTAGCTCCTGCTTGCCTCAACACACCTGCTTGGAAGTTTCTAGTGTGCCTAGGTGTGTCTATTTGGGGTTGGAGCTAAACTCTGCAGGACAGTGGCCCTCCAGAAGCAGGATTGGACACCCTTGCTCTAGGCCAATGAGAAATGAGTTAGAAGACATCCTGAAATAATGATCTATCACCCATAATTAGAATAACACAACTATAACATAGAAACATACCTTTAAAAATAGTGGTCCAATAGTGCCCAATTTGCCATGCATTATGGGTAAGCTGTTGATGGGTAAGTTGAATTATTGGAGAATATGTAAACCATTTTCATTTTGAATAAAAAATAAAATATCTTATTTTGAAAAATGCAAATTAAAGGTTGAATATTCAGAAAACTGTATTGTTGTTATTACTTGTATTTGTATTTACAGTATGTATTGTTTATAACAATATATGTTATATTGTTATCAATCCTAGGGAGTTACTGATTATTTGTAATCTGGATTACGTAATCAGATTACAAAAATGAAATACTTGTAATTAGATTATAACATTTTAAAACACTAAATAAACAAAATACAGTGAACTTTTTTTTCAATTTTAAAGTTTTTTTTTTGTTTGTTTAAATTTTTTTGTTTTAAAATGTATTCTCCTTAAAGGGTTAGTTCACCCAAACATTAAAATTCTGTCATTAATTACTCACCCTCTTGTCGCTCCAAACCCCCAAAAAACACAAATGAAGATATTTTTGATGAGATCCGGGAACTCTCTGACCCCTCCATACACACCAATTTAATGATATATATATATATATACCTAGTAAGGCAAACCATAACATTATGTAATGCTTAGTGCACTTCATATTGATTTTTTTGTCAATATGACAAAAAAAAAAAGATTTTTTTTGTTGAAAAAATATAAACAAATGGTATTTTTTATTTCTATTTGTATTTATCAATAGGGTGCAAGATTATTCTATTGAAATCAATGTTGTAAACAAGTTAGATAAAAGTTATTAAAAAAATAGATTATATTACCTAAAATGTGCAATGCAATGGCTTATGTCACTAACTACCATTTAAATCATGTCATTTGTATTCAATAATGTACTACAGTTTGTAAGTAATATATCCATCACTGATTGTTATTGTATTATTTATATTTTGTTTATATAGTACATCCTACTTTTTTGGACACTCACTATCACTATCAGTTGAGCCACTGACACATCTTACCCCAAAACATCTGATATATTTTACCACAAATCTACCATTTTAGAAAAAAATAAAAGCTTAGTTTAAAAATTTGTGAGCAGTCTTTTACCAAATAATTTGTATGGTTTACTTTGACATTTTACCAACATCCAATAGATTTTAGACCTGGAAAAGTTTGACAACCTTAGGAAATTTACTTTAACATGCACAAATGTGGTAATGAAATAAGCAGTATGATGAGTCCTTTCTAAATGTACAGTAATGTGGCAAATATTATGCACAGCTTGCTAGATTAAATGGGATGACACAGCTTACCCACCGACACATCTTACCCCTTCCTCCCTATTTATCAGTATTCCTTTTTTTTGTGTGTGTGTGTGTTAAAGCCTTTGGAGATCAGTACAGAAGAGTGTGTGTAAGAAACATCAGTTTAGCCTGGTTCCAGCACACTTTGTTTGACGATCATAGCTGAACGCACATCCGTTGTGAGCAGACCACCGATAATGAGCCTCATACCTCGCCTTTTTCAGCACACGCACAACACAAGTGAGGTGTTGACAGTGAATGTACATTAAAAAAAATAGTTCAAACACTTTCTTTCACACAAACACACAGAGAGGGTATGATGGGGAGAAGGTAACCACGTACAACACAGTGTAGCGGGGGAGGTGATGACGGCTGTGACAGCCGTGTGTACAGTAATCAGAGGCTGGTCACTTCCTGCAGACTTCCCTCTTCAACCCACCAGACTTCACCTCGCTGCTTCCCCCAGAAGATTAGTTCTGCTGTTTCCTGAGCACCGATTAAGGGTCCAACACAGGGCTAAAGCTCACTGAGGTTGCACACTTCTTATAGGGTCATATTTGGGCACATGTGGCACAGAAAGAAGGAAAGGAAAAAGTATGTGACATGAATTCAGAGGACAAGCTACCTTTGAATCGGTTGTTTACTTTCAGATGCATTTGATTTGTGACCTTTGTGTTTTCACCTCATGTTTATGAACTATTGGCTTTGCTTAGGCCATTACAAACCTAAGTACTTAAAGGAATAGTTCACCCAAAAATGAAAATTAGCCCATGATTTACTCACCCTCAAGTCATCCTATAGGTGTATATGACATTCTTCTATTAGACGAATAAAAAGTTATATTACAAAATTCCTGGCTAATCCAAGCATTAGAATTGCAGTAATAGTTGCTCTGTTTTTGAAGTCCATAAAAAGTGCATCTGCCCGTAAAATAACGTGCTCCATGTGGCTCTGGGGTGTTAATAAAGTTCTTCTGAAACGAACCGATGTGTTTGTGTAAGAAATATATTTAAAACTTTATCATGTAAACTTTCGGCAGACCGCTTCCCTGTTCAATTTATGGAAAAATTGTTGAAGGTTCCTCTGCCGATCAAAAGACTAACGCGACCAGGTAGCCACGTCATGACGTCACATACGCATCTTGAGTTTCACTTTCAACATTCAACACTTTTCCACGGAAGGCGGTCGGCCAAAAGTTTACCTGATAAAGTTTTAAATATGGATATTTTTCTTACACAAACGCATCCATTCAGAAGGCCTTTATAAACACCCCGGAGCCGCGTGGAGCATGTTATTTGATGGGCAGATGCACTTCAAAAACAGAGCCACTATTACTACAATTCTAAAGCTTGGATTAGCCTGGAATTTTGTTGCTTGGAATTTTGGTCTGAAGCGCATGGGCAGATCCACTTTTGCTGAAAAGGGTTGTACCTAGTCTATTAACTCTTTCCTTGCAAAACACAAAATTTTCCGTTATTTGTGAGAAACACTTCCCCGCCAAACACAGAATTTTCCATTATTTGTGACGCCCACACACACTGTTAGATGCTGGGGGGCGGGGGCTATTACGCATCGTCTGAATGAGTACAGAATCTCCTGATCAAAACACACGTGAGGAAGACGAAGTAAAATAAGCGATCGGATGTAAAAAAAAAAATTCAAAATGTTGTTTTTTATGAAACTTACCCATATTCAAGTGTTGATAAAAAAGGACTGCATAAAGCTAGAATAAAACATTTTTTGTTTGTTTTGCACGCTCAGATATTCATAAAACAAAATATTCTATGGACTAAAACATTTTTTTGTGAAAATGGTCAAAAACCCTGGCGGTGGCTGGCAATTTTTTTTTTAAACGCTGGCAGGGAAAGCGTTAATAAGTCATAGGTGTATTTTGGGCGTAATGCACAATAAACCAGTCAGAGTATCATCTCCCATTCCCTTTAAAAGCCAGTTGCACTTGCAACATGGCTGATTCACTATTTACATGGCCCTAATAACAAACTATTGACTTTAGACTTGGTTTTTGTTGGTCAATGGTGCAGTCGTTTTTAGCTGCCTCAAAATAGCAATTGTGCCAACAACGCGCTTGAACACGCCTCGTTTTTAGACCAGTGCAGCAATTGATGAACAGATGGGCATGAGTGCATTTGCTATTTAAACAACGTGGCACTGAACATAAAATTGTAATTGCATCTGGTTGAAAGTAGCAAAAAACACTTGCATCACATTGCGCCGGGTGGATGATGGGGCTATAGGGTTACTTACTTTCAAATGCTTTTACATGCATTCTGAATGTGATTCAGAATGCTGCAGCACGTCTTGTATTCAATGAGCCCAAAAGGGCCCATGTCACTCCTCTCTTCATCTCTCTGCACTGGCTGCCACTTGATGCGCGCATCAAGTTCAAGGCCTTGACACTCGCTTATGGATCCACCACAGGCTCGGCACCAGCATATTTCGACTTGCTCCTACGAGTCTACACCCCTACCAGAAGCCTTCGCTCAGGTAAGGAGCGTAGGCTTATGGTACCATCACAGAGAGGCATGAAATCCCTCTCCAGAACTTTTTCATTCACCGTTCCTGGCTGGTGGAACAATCTTCCTACCTCCATCCGGATGGCAGAATCACTGTCATCATTCAAAAGACAGCTAAAAACTCATCTCTTTCGTGAGCACTTAACATTATCATAAAAAATAAAAACTATTCTCTTTTATTCCTTCCTTATCCTAGCTTAAGCTTATTCTATGTAATATCCAAAACCTGGTATTTAAGGCACTTTTTGCGTTTTTCGCCTATTCATGACCGATCGCTTCCTGTACTCATATGTTGTAAGTCGCTTTGGATAAAAGCGTCTGCTAAATGCCTAAATGTAAAAATGTTTTACCTTACCACGTGTGTTATTATTCAGGTGGCTAGCTATAAACGTCATCTTTAATTAACTTTCTCAGCAGCATTTTTATCAATCTGTTGCTGTGCCATGACAGTAGTTGAACTAATAGGGGAAACTGACTGTAAAAGAGTAAACTTCTTAATGTGAAGGGCCAAAAATCTAACTTGATTGAGGGCATATCAAGCTTTAATATATACAAAATATTATTATTTTTTAAAACTCATTCTTGACATTTCAACACAAAAATAAAACAACAACAACAAAAAAAAATGTACTACAACAACAAAAAATAAATAATATGCGTCAATGGCATGGCAGGCCAAATCAAAGGTCTTCAGGCCCAATATTGTTTGTTTTGGGCATAGTTTACACTAATGTCCACTAATGCGCTTGTAACACTGAAAATACCACAAATACTAGTGTTATGAATTGCGGTATAACTTCTTCTATACACTTAGTTCACACTTGTCATGTTTGGTTCGATTAAAACGAACCCTGGTGTGATTGCTCGGTTAGTGTGGTTCATTTGAACATATGTGTATGCTGCCATCCGAACCCTGGTGCGCACCAAACAAGCGGACCAAGACCACTGAAAAAAGATGGGTCTCGGTCCACTTCCAAACAAACTCTGGTGCGGTTCGATTGATATATGAACGCAACATGGACCAAAGACATGTAAACTAACTAAAAACAGGACGTAATGTCACAAGATGCGATGCTACAAGTCAGCTGATTTGAAGACGCGGAAAGATCGGTGTACCTGGTTCTTCTCATCAAAGGACCCGTGTTGCCCATTAGTCGGTACAGACGATGGAACTGCCGTCCTTTGCAGCAGATCTTCATTTCTGCATACAACGGAGGAAATCCTGGTGCTGTTTTGAATGTTTTTAACTTTTTATTAGCTCTTCGTGAGTTCTCAGCTAGTAAAAATAAAACCATATGTTCGCGCATAAAATGATCGCTTTTAATCCAGCACACAGCATTGTTTTGAATGTTCGGTAAGCAAGTTCTGTCACGAAATATACGTCATAAAAGCCGACCAATCAAATTGTGACCGCATCCCTATGCCTTTGGTTCGGTAACTTTAGATTTGCTGTTAAAAATGCCTGTGTGAACGCTAAGCGGACCAGGACTATATGTTTAATGTAAATCAAATTAGAAGTGGCCTCGTTGGGCAGCGAAGCAAGTGCATTCTGGGAGTTGTTGTCTTGCATCCACATGAGACAAAAATAAATTTTCTGGCTTTTCACCAAATTCAAAAATTATTTCACATTTCTACTACATAAATGACCCTGTTTAAATACATATTCATCTTCCCAGCGCTGAAGTAGCCCTTTAATATAAAATATTTAGTTAATTCACTTTTTTCTTTTGAGTTCTTGCAAATCAAATGAGATAATTACTTCAGTGTAAACACTAATAAGTTGTAAGAACTCAAAAAAGTTGAATGAGATTCAGATTTTTTAAGTTAAGAAATATGTTGCTAGCTTTAACAAACTAATTTGGATAATGCATTCTAAAAATTGCTGGGTTAAAAACAACCCAAGTTGGGTTGAAAATGGACAAACCCAGCTATTGGCTTGTTTTAACCCAGTGAATGGGTTGTTTTAACACAGCGGTTTGGTTAAATATTTACGCCACTTGTCATCATATATGTTTTTTTTGTTTTGTTTTTTGGTCAAACAAACCGAACTACGCTCTTCTTCTTCTTTAAGAAGTGTTTGTGATCATATACTTTGAAGGGTTAGTTCACCCAAAAATGTAATTTTCCAAGCCTGTATTACTTTCCTGTCATCTGTTGAACACAGCAGATATTTTGAAAGATGGGGTCCATAAAACAACACTGGACACCATTGACTTCCATACAGTATCTTCTTTTGTTGTGAGTAAATAATGACAGAATTTTTAGGTGAACTAGCCCTTTAAGCAAAAAAAACTAAATCTGGTGATAATCAAGCTGTGTGCTTGTATCAATTTATCGATCACAGGTGCTCACAGTCTCAGTGGTCCTTGGAAATATGTGAACTTTATAAATATGTTCATAAGTATGTTCAGAAGGACAAATGACTTTCCACACTCTTTTAATACATCTGGAGAGTGCAGATTTCCTGTATCATTCTTCTCTCGAGCTCAGGGACACTGTGCATCAATGCTGTCCACACACACACACGCTCCAACCTACAGTTCCTATCCTTTGTCAGACTTGTCAAGACACTTGAGTATCCGGCCTTCTTTATCGGCAAACCTGAGGGCAGCTATGACAGGCCTGAGGAAACACCAGAGACCAGCTCAAGAGTAAATTTAGCCCTGACCTGACAGCCTGTCTCTTTGTCTGCCTGACAGGAGCTCGACACATCACTCTGGGCACCATTGATTACAATTCTGAGCTCATTGTGGCTTCTGTGTCACTTGAAGTGATATTACTTGAATATTTCCTCTCTCAACTGTCTTTACCTCTGTCCTTTAACTGACAACAACATGAGCTATACTTCATTAGCACAGGTTTAGCAGTCACGCCAGAGGCAAATTTGTTGTCTGGTTTGTAATTATATGCTAGTTCATCTTAAAAGAGAAATCACTTTCAAATATGGATGTGAAATGAATGGTGATTTCTCATATTCATAATGGCTTCCCCTGAGGTTGGCAAATGTAACTTTTATTTATTTAAACTTTTCAAAGATGTTTCGAGAGCAAATTGAGACTTGTGTTCTTTTTTTCACTTCTGCAATGAACACTAGAGTTTTGTTATGTGGTGTATCATTGCAAATTATGAAAGCAAAACTAATGCAAAATATTGTACAGAAACAGAATTTTCAGTATACTGTAAATGTGGAAAATGTAAGTTGATATTGACTCAGTAATTATTTGAATTACTGTAGCTCAGTGGTCAGCAACATCACGACGGGGTAACCATTGGTAAGCAAGTGATAAGCACAAGAAAAGAGATTAAGACTAAATGTATTATTTTATTAATTTAGATTAACCCCTCATGTCTATATTTTTATTATATGATTGGCATAGTGATTTACAAGAAAAATCTAAAAAATGAAACTAGTGGTCATAAAAGGTTGCTGACCCCTGCTCAAGCTCATGGACATTTCAAAGCAAATAAAAGTTCTTCATTTTTTTAAATTTTTTTTTACAATTAAAGAGTCTGTTTAGCCATATCAGCCACCATTGCACATTTTCCAGTAAGAGGTTTCATTACCTTTTCCACATAATCATGACCTTTGAAGCACACTTCAGCACTTTAGTTCATTTACCTCTGCTCAAGAACTGTTGCTGCAGGTCACATCTTCTACAAACTTCCTGCTGTTTTGCACAAGTGTGTTTTTCTCTTTACATGGCTTATTATACTTTTTTTTTGGTTATTTGGTTGGTTATCTAGTTAGTTAGTTAGTTAATTCGTTTCTTTATCATATTTATAAAATCCTTTTTGGTTTTATTTCTTTTTTTAAACAATTTAAAAAAAAAAAACAATTTACTTCCATTGCAGCAATGCTAGCCTATATGTGAGGTACAGTATAAAACTTTGAACTTTGAAGTCAAACTTTGCAGACTGTTGGTGTGCTCTTGACAAAGACATCTGCTTGTGTGGCTCCCACTCACATTACTGTTCTTGTTTGTCAGAATGAAGAGGCCAAAAAAAATCGCATCTGTCTTTTAGAACAATTATGAACAGAACAAGTTTTGACTCATTGAGGTGAACACTCCAATCTTACTAATGGATGGCACTATGCAAAAAAATATTATTTATATATATGTTATTAAAATTTTTATATTTATTCCCACACTGTAAACCTGAATAAGTTGGGAAAAATAATTGAGATAATCAGTTACTTCAAAGGTATGATGTTCCGTATTTTAAGTAAGCAGAACTATCAAGTTTTGAGTTTGTAGTACTCATGCATGTTAATCAGGGATGTAACCACCATAGACATTGAGGGGGACAAGTCACCTTGGATATTTAGAAATGGAAAAATTACCCCCATTTTATTTCTAGAAAAAATCCTCAGATGATGCAAATATTTTTGCCAAATTTTTTTCCCAGAGACTAAAGACTACAGCCAGTAGAAGGAGCTTGTTCTGCATGTTTTCAACCTGTCCATGGGGGTTGGGATCGCACTCACAGAATGTGTATGCGCACGACCGCTTGGCTCGGGCATTCATAGCGGAGCGGTGCGGAGCAAAGTGAGTGTTTCAACTTTTCAGATAGCTTCCATAGGCATGATCTGAAAATGTGCCAGACTCAACACACGGCTCAAATGTATGCCGCGCTTACCTCAGCTCTTAGCTCTCGTGATTAATGTAATCTGACTTCTGCTGCGTTTGTGCTGTGACTTTCGTTCACACTTTATTGAACAGTTAAGTTTTTAATTGTAGCGTCTATTCTCTAACTGAACAAAATTGTTTTATTACTATGAAAATCAAATTAGGAGTGGCCTCGTTGAGCAGCGAAGCAAGTGCATTCTGGGAGTTGTTGTCTTTCATCCACATGAGACAAAAATACATTTTCTGGCTTTTCTTAGTCTAGAATACCCCAAATTCAAAAATAATTTCACATTTCTACTACATGAATGACCCTGTTTAAATACATATTCATCTTCCCAGCGCTGGAGTAGCCCTTTAATATAAAACATTTAGTAAATTAACTTTTTTCTTTTGAGTTCTTGCTAATCAAATGAGATATTTACTTCAGTGTAAACCCTAATAAGTTGTAAGAACTCAAAAAAGTTGAATGAGATTCAGATTTTTTAAGTTAAGAAATATTTTGCCAGTTTTAACAAACTAATTTGGATAATGCATTCTAAATATTGCTGGGTTAAAAACAACCCAAGTTGGGTTGAAAATGGACAAACCCAGCAATTGGCTTGTTTTAACCCAGTGAATGGGTTGTTTTAACACAGCGGTTTGGTTAAATATTTACGCCACTTGTCATCACGATGGTAACTCTCCAAAAACCCACATTAACAGAAACTCATCAACATTAGCATAATAAAACATTAATCACTACTAAATCTCCCTTACCATTAATCTTGTACAAAAACACTATATAATTTTTTTTTTCTTTTTTTTTTTAGCATTTACTCTCCCTTCCGAGTGCCATGGGCAAAGCATAAAACAAAAATCCAAGCCCAGTTTCAGTTAAACCTAAATTAGTCTAAGGCCTAATCCACATGCACACGGGTATTTTTATAAACTGAGTTTTCCCTCCGTTTAAAAGAAGAAAAAAAGTGTCCACATGAAAACACAAAACACGCTATGAAGCAATGTCAAGAGCATGCCAAACCAACAGGTGGCAATATAACTCTAATCGTAAAGGCATGTTGGCCAATCAGAAGCCTGGAATTTTTTTTATTGCCGGTTTTATTTCCACACGACAACACATCAACAGGAGTTTTTTTTTTTTTTAAATGTTCACACTGGCAGAAGTTTTCAAAAAAGTTTGGTTTCAGTGTCCAGATACTGCATTTGCGTGTGGACGAATGGCCAAACCGCAAAGATAAAGCTGAATTTTTAAAAATACCTGTGTTCATGTGGACAGGGCCTAAATGAAAGGAAATGAGTTCATACAACTCAAAAAAATGAAACAGTTCAGTTTACTTGAAAGATGTCAGTGCTGTGAAGTCAAAAGAAAAATAAAGTTTTAAATACTCATATTTCTTAACTCATTATTAATTTTACTGAACTAATTTGTTTAATTTAAATCTGTCCTAATCAAACCAATTAAGTATTTTGAGCGTTAGGGTTTTCAGTGCCATAGTAACATTGACAACAGATTATCTAATTAAAATGTAGTTATATAGATCATGAAATAACTAAATCATTTTAAAGGTATTTATGATGTATGTATTATATCTTTTCATAAATTATTGTAACCTAAGTTGAAATTTTATAATATATACAGATTCCTTATTACATCTGAAAATGGTTGTTTGTCATGTTTTAATGCATTATACTTAACACACTAAAGGTGTGCTCAATGAATAGATAAGTATTATAATATAATTGTGGATATAATTATTCATGATACCATGACAAGGCCTCATTAATGCATCAAAATGGTTTATAATGCATTATATATAAAGGCTTTAAGTAGACTGTTACCTTAATTATGCTTTTGAAAATATTAAACATATTTTGTGTATACATTCCTGAATTCCAATTGTGAATCAATTCCTGCCATCAGAACTGAAGGTCAGTAAAGGACATCAGTTGAGTTTCAGAATTAAAATATTCAGCATAACATGAATTACAATTATCTAAGCAAAAAAAAATATATATATAATTTTTTGTGGATTTAATATTTTATAATAAATGATATATGCCTGTAAATCATATTTTATACTTTCTGACAATATGTATGTGTGCCCTTGTTTATATTATATTGTGGGGATGTCCCCATTACAAATGTCCCCATAAGGATAGTAAAACCTGAGATCACCTACATTATGGGGACCAGCCAGCGGTCCCCACCTTTCAAAATGCTTATAAATCACACAGGATGAGTTTTTTTGAGAAAGTAAACAGCACAATCTCATGTGATGGGTAGGTTTAGGGGCAGGGGCAGTGTAGGGGGATAGAAAATACGGTGTGTACAGTATAAAATGCATTACGCCTATGGAATGTCCCCACATTTCACAAAAACAAACGTGTGTGTGTGTGTGTGTGTGTGTGTGTGTGTGTGTGTGTGTGTGTGTGTGTGTGTGTGTGTGTGTTTGTGTGTGGGGGGGGGTCCCCAAGAATGATCATGACACTCCAACACTCTTAGCCACTTAAACAGAAGACCTTGTGGTGTCTTGTGTCTAGACCGCCCAACTTGCGGTTTGTAATATCTGTCTCGTTGTTGTCTTACACCTTGTGTGCTATCCACATTTGAGGTGTCATATTTTCCATCGTTGACTGCATTTGATTTGAATACAGGCAACAAAACATTTACCCACCTAATAGCATTTTGTTCAATGTTTTTTTTTTTTAGTTACCACATTTATTTATAATTAATCATCTTTTATTTAGAACATTTGCTTATTATTATTATAACTTACCAGGTGATCGGCTTGTATTTACAGATTGAAATCAATGTTTTAAGAATTCTGAATTAGTTTAATTAGATCATTTCTACATTCTCAAAAAGTGTTCTCTTGTTCCACTGACATCATCTGCCAAGAAAAATTGAGCGTAGGTGTGTTGTGGCAGGGATTTACTGATACAGCTTATGTTAGGCATCCTGTCAGGGAGCTCATGATTGTGCATGTGAGTGTGTGCCTGTGTGTGTGTGTGTGTGTGTGTGTGTGTGTGTGTGTGTGTGTGTGTGTGTGTGTGTGTGTGTGTGTGTGTGTGTGTGTGTGTGTGTGTGTGTGTGTGTGTGTGTGTGTGTGTGTGTGTGTGTGTGTGTGTGTGTGTGTGTGTGTGTGTGTGTGTAAACGTGCATCTGAATGTCACCACCTGGCACGAATCACGCGGGCCCCGTGATTTGATAGACCCACAACAGGTGTGTGGAGGCACAGCAAACACCCTTGACTCCTGACAGGTGTTGAAGTTTGGGTTTCAGCCCAGACTGCGCTGCATTTGCTTGTGACACTCACATTAGTCACCGACTCGCTCGCCGGACCTCTGACTCTAATAGCCAGCTAGGTATTCTAATCCCTCCATGGGCCATAAATGTTAATAGCTTACTAGGTACGGTAATCTCCAGTGGTGACATTTGGTCTACCTTAATCTGAAGATGTATTAGAGGAAAAGGGGCAGAGAGAAAAGGATGGAGGGATGGTAGGATAGATGGATGGCTGGGGATGGGTGGAATTACAACGATGTAGTGAGGCATACGTGAGTAAAATGTATCATTTGGCTTAACCCACTACATCATACTCCTGTGCCTGCTGGGGGGTCCAAATCCGGTTGGCTGTGGGGGGTCCAAATCTCAGGCTCTATGGGTAAAAACAAGCACTAAAAGACATAATGCTATTTGAATGATGCTGTAGCTGCTTACAGCAGTTGCTTATTACTTATAGGAAACATTAAGCTTGTTGTGGGACTATAAATGTATAATATCGTGTCTTAAATAGCCACTACTGAAGCCCATTTAGCCTCAGAGTAAAAATAAATAAAAAAGGTAATTGTAACCTTTTTACATACCAATTGCGACTCTCATAATTGTGATCCAATTATGATTATATATCTTCAAAATTGTGACCTTGTTCCTCTTAATTAACATTATAAGTTAACATTTTGACTTTGTATGACAGACTTTATATCTTTGCATCTTTATTTCTTGTTTCTTATTTTAAACTCTCACAGTTACCTTTTTTATTATTTACTTTGAGGTGGAAACATGTTTCCATATTTTCTTCTATCTAACCACTACAATAAACAGTTATTTACTATTTTCCTGATCATTTCGAAGTAAAACAGAGCAAACATTTTGACAGTATACAAAGCAAATGCTAGTACATAGAAATTCTACAATTGTGTAGTCATAAAGTCTGATTTATTCATGGAAACACATGACTTTTACAGGAAGGCCTCTAAACAGGAACCTGGGCAGGAAAAGAGCTGTTACACCATATTAAAGCAGTAATCAGAACGAAAGTGAATCATACAGGGGCTAAGGTGTGCCTCCCATCTGTGCTGTCCTGATGTCTTTCAGAGAGGGTCAGCAGGTCACAGTCATGCTGCACACAGTGTATGATTTGGAATGAAGAGTCTGCGTTATGTTCAGGTCAACAAATCACAGAATACAAAATTCCATGTAGACCCTTATGCAGTCCTTTTTCATAATAAAATGCGGGACCCTGAAGTTGTGTAGCACTTGATTTTAGAATATTTTATAAGCATCTGACAAACGGTGAAGATTGTTACACAATTAATAGCCCCTTAACACAAAGTCTTTTCCAAGACACTAGTGTAATCACGTCACAGAACCTCGTCCAAAAGCACTAATCCTCCTTTATTTTGTAAGCTGATAGAGCAACCATATGCCCCTGCATATCACTCACTCAATTTTAGGTGAAACCAAGCCCTGACCTCCCCTCCCCAAAATAGTGTTATATTTCCAAGGTCTATTATTAATCTGTACTTTTCCCCCCTCAGGATTAGGCCACAGCTCTCCCCCACTCTTCTCTTTTCCACTTAGACCGGTATTATTGCCATAGATGCACTCAGATTAGTCATGTGTTTATGTTGACAGCGGTTGTAGCTGGATTAGGTCATGCTTGTGGGACGCAGGGGAGGGATGTTTGTGTCCGTTTGCGTGTGCATCAAGGGCCCCCGTCTCGTTTGACCTGCACCTAGAGCCTCGCCATGCTAAGCTGACAATAGGTTGGGCAAGACCCTCGC
This sequence comes from Gobiocypris rarus, assembly GCA_023029165.1. NCBI lineage: Eukaryota > Metazoa > Chordata > Actinopteri > Cypriniformes > Gobionidae > Gobiocypris > Gobiocypris rarus. The sequence goes on from CM040910.1 coordinate 30,752,012, forward strand.
CCCATGCAGACATCCATTGTCCTGAGACGTAGAGCGACCCAGACACAGAGGGGGTGGAACGTGTGCAACTTTATGGAGTGAGAGTGGTGACAATGAAAATATGGGGCAGAGCAGCATCATAGGTGTCAGGGAAGTAGAGTTCAGAATTGACTGTGTCAGTTTGGACACACAAACAAGACCGCAACCATGCAATATTAATAAAATGCTTCGTTTGGGGGAAAAAAAAGGTTGTTTTTTCCAGTGTCTCACCCTGGTGGGCTGTTCATACAGAGATTGTGTCTTTTGTGTTGCAAGATGTACTTAGGCAACACTATGCGTGTCTGTGTGTTGGTTTGATGAGGAGGTGACTAGGAGCTCACATGGTCACAGTATGGTAAACCTTTCCTCAGGTTTTTGTTGACTCATTCTCTCAGTTCTCTTTTATATTTCCAAGAATTTGCTGATTTTAAACTAACATCGCCTAGACTAAACTTTGTAACTCACGTCTACGAGGGGATAATGGTGCTGCATAGATGATGTGGCTGGACTTCCCTCTTTCCATCTTGCACCCACAGGTATTTTGTCAGCAGGCTATGTTCTGGGTTTTTGTGGTAAAATAATAAGGCCTAACTAGTTCTTCAGTAGGCTACTAGAAAAGACCATTCAGTTGTCGTCGTGACATTTTCCGACTGAAAGATCCATCATAGTGCTATCTGATATCCTGTCAAACTGTTGTAAGTGAAGACTCTACGTGAAGATTTTATTCTCTGCTCTGATGTTTTCTGAAAGCAATAAACTCCCACTGATGATGCAACAGGAAGTGTCGAACAATTCTGCTCTCTGTCAATGCTGTTATAGTTTGATTTGCTCTCAACACTCACTGTTATTCTTTTTTTCAGCAATTTCACACTTAATCAATAGTTGACCGGTTTTGTTAGATCTTGGGTTTTTTGTTTTGTTTTTTAACTACCTTCAATTTATTTATTTATTTTTTTCAGTTAACCTATGCCAAAACAAATATTTAAGTAGTAGTAATAATTAAATCCCGACAATTTAACAAAACTAAATTCGAGGCAAACCACAGCAGAGGAATCTTGTTATAAATGAGACAAAGGGATCATTTGGGAACAGAAGTATGTGGGTGAAACGTAAGAATATGAGGTCACGTTGATTTCTATCATTGCGAATGGCAGTTAGAGAATCAGGAGTTGAATATATGCCGTTTTATCCTCGGAATGTATTAGTGAGAAATCTCGCGAGGGGAGCTGATTCCAGTCAAAGTGAATGAGTAATACAGCAGAACTTCTGCTGCCAATTGACACAACAGCACACACAGAACGGTTAGCTGAGCACCGTCCTTGTTGCACTCGATTCTTTCGTTTTCTTCACCAGAAAATAGGTCATAGTGTCTCAGAATACAAAAAAAATAATCGACACAAATAAATTTCTAGGTTAGGGTTTTATTCTCTCGACTATGATCCAATTTCACGCCACACTCGTGGCGTGCAGCGGCACAAACACACATTCATAAAAATAAAAATGCATGAAGAGGGAAAAAGAGTAAAAGCAGCGTCTAGTGATTCCATGTTTTTATGAAAAAGTGAGTTTTTTATATATTACAATGACAACAATTACAATAACTATTAATTATATATAATAATACTATCAATATACATGTGTTAGCCTATTATTATCATATGCGCAACGAGGGATTCCAAGTAAGAACTCAATGCTCAAGCAATGTCTAAATAAAATGCATCGATTAATATAAACGCCTCCAGTGAAATCCAATTGGTCTTTAATGAGTACATCAAACAGCACTGGCATTTTATTGGTCAATTAGTAATGCTTAAAAAAATGCACGAATTTAGGGAGGGTAAATGTCTTCACACTGTACCAATCAGAGTAACTTTAATATATTAAAATGATGTATTAAAATGAAAGATTGACGGTTAAAGAAGGCTGATGAAAGGTGGAAAAACGTTTTTGAAAAAAAAAAATCGAGATTTCTTATGATATAGCTTAGCTTTCTGTGGAAATAAATCACTCTTGGTCGCATGCTGCAACGAATTCAGCAGGTCCGGCTTGAAATAGGCAACACAGAGCCACTAAACTATCACTTTTAATTGCATTGTTCACCCTGGAGCCCCTAAGCAGCCCGTATTTTATACAGTGAATCACATAGGCTATAAAACATATCCGTGAAAACCGCAAACGCAACATTCATCAGTGCGCAAGACAAGAAGTAACAATGAAATGCCAGGTGAAAGGAGCGCGCGCGCACACACACCACACACAGGTGAGCTACCTGTCAGATCAGTGCAGCACCGGCAGCCTCTCGTGCATCTTTTCAGCTCCTCTTCCTTAAGATCATGCTGTCGATGCTCGAGTTCTAACCGTTCTTGCTCTGTTCAGACTACAGGATAGAATGTCCACAGCCTCACCTTTCCAAAGTCCCACCTCTGTCGCAGGACGCTAGACGCGAGCACCTGATCTGGATCATCAGACGACCTCAGTGTTTCTCCATCTATCCCGCCCTGTAAAGATAGGTGGCGTGTGTGTCAGAGTCTCGGAGCGCAAAAGTAAAAGAGAGAGCGCAGAAATGTCATCTGAAGAGGCGGAACACGTCAGTGCGTCCTCAGGTTTGTTCCGTGTTGTGGCTCACAGAGATCAGTCCAAACCTGTCCATCAGGAATAACGGTCCCTCATTATAGAGCAGAGTCCTCCTCAGCGCTCCAAACATCTCTGTGGCATTTTCCTCCCCTCTAACCGGCTCTTTGGGGAATTTTCATATAGAATCGGGTAGGTGAGCCTGTTTCGTGTACTTGAGTCCTTGTGGATGCTTTTTATACAGCCTGTTTGACTTTTTTAAAACCCCCTCCCGATTGTGAGATTGCAATCAACTTGGCTTCAGCCGGCTCAGGTGAGAAAGGTGCGCGCGCCTCGCGGATGCTGACACACCGGCAGCCTCACGCAGGGATGATGGTGATGATGTCGCTCGTTAAATTCATCAGTGCATGTTTACGCGGCTCTCACAAACGGATGCTTTCCCTTTAGAAACAACACAACACAACTCTTTTTTTTTTTTTAAACAGCATCTCATTTCAATCTTATTCTCGATCTTAGATACATTACTTATAGTTTTAGTTTAAATATTTAAACATATCTGATTGCATAAATAAGCTTAAAAATAAATTTAATTTTGTCATCAGTATCCACGAATTGTCAAAGACTTGCATCTAAACTGTGATGAAAGGGTAATGTGCCTCGTCTATTTGTTTGTTTATCATGCTTTGATTCCGCTTGTTATTTTAATGAATCGCCTATGCTTGCACTTTTTTTTTTTTTACATTGTGAAACTGACTTGGCTAATATAGATTTCGAATGTAAGATTTATTATAAGCAATTATTATAAGAGTTTAAACAAATTTAGAACGTAATGTTTTGTACCCTTTTCATTTTTTTTTTCTAAAAAGAAAGAAAAATTAAAAAAGGGAACTATATGCAAACATTTTAATCAGCACCGTATCTCTTAGTAGCTACTTTAAAACATAACCTAACGGGAATCTCACGTCAATTCCGAGGAAAAGTAATTATGCTTGATTAAATTCAGTCAATCCATATAAGTCAGGCAGTCGAGAAATTATGATGCCAATATTTACATCCGTCAGACTCAAAAAGAAAGTAACCCACAGGATCTGATGCCTTTAACAACTTAAAGCATAAAGAGAGAGAAAAGTGGAAAAAATACATAAAGCATGTCCACTAAACACAAGTTGCCGGAAACTTACAATGCTTTTCATTCTATGATATGCTCTATTCGCACAGCACATGCTTTATGGTGACTTGAAGGTGTCGGTGTGTCCGTCCCCCTTCATTCGCGCACTCGCGCGCTGCTGTCCGATCACACACACACTTCAAAAGATCAGACGACGCGCAGGACGCTCACGGTCCCTCTAAACAAACCCTTCTGGATAACTTCATTCGGACGTCTCAGTCACTCTACCCCCCAAATATCATTTGCTCTCCTGTGAGCGACACACATCCTCCTTCCTGCCCTGAGAGTCCAATTGTTGCCGTGTGTGTGTTGGTTGCTAGATCTGGATGAAGGAGCGGAGCCCATGCGGACTGCTGCCATCTGACCCACTCTTATCAATGAAGCAGGAGATCATGGCGGAGGGTCCCCGGTGTAAGAGGAGAAAACAGGCCAACCCGAGGAGAAAGAACGGTAAGAAAGTGTCTTGTGTCGAAAAACTTGTGTCTCCGGCTTGTTCTCGCGTCTTTAAAAACAGTTGGATTTGGGTGAGATTGTGCGTTGTCAACTGAAGCGCTGTACAGAGGAGTGCGGAAAACTCAACGACAGTGTAAACTATTTTGCTGTGTGCTTAAGGTATAAGTCTACTGATTTAAGTTGTTTTCATTGCCGTGGAAATGTTTAAGTTGTAACAGAGTATGAGTTAGAGGGAGATCTCAGATATGCGTCTATTATCTCACAGCACAAAACCGTTATGTGCGCGTGAACGCGTGCGCGCACGCGTGTCTTCTGCAGGGCACAATACGGCTCTAAAATACCTTAAAATACTTATGAAAGTTGTTTTGAGTGTTGTATTTGTTTTGTCAAACTTTTACACTTACACTTGGTATGGTCTTAAGTCTTCTGTGGAGTTGTGAAGGAGTGAACTAGTGCTGTACGGTTACAGGTTAGTGTGTTGGGACACTTTTCGTCTCTTTCTTAACTTATAAATAGTCACAACCGTTATGACTTATTAAACACATGACTTTTGATTCATGTTGAAGGGATCATTGACGTGAATTGAAGTAACGATTGTTTTTGTTGGGATCCTGAGGAAAAAAAGACAAAAAGAAAAGTCCTGGTGTAAGCTATTGGCCTGAGGAGAATTTTAGACACAAAGAAAAACAAACTCATCTACAAACATCTTTAGACTATTACCCTCGCTGGCCCATCCTTCTTTTATAGATAAATATATATATATATATTTGTAAAAAGAAAATATTTAATTTAATTGGATCAGTGTATTATTTTTAAAACACTTCTAATTATGCTGATCAAGCTGTATTTTATGTAAATAAATGTAAATAATGCGTTGGTTATTTTGGGAGTATAATTTGCACATATTCCCGGACTCTGTTAGCTATGTTTGACCTCGATACTTTATTAAATGCGATCTATTGATTTTATAAAAATCAATATAGCCTGTCGCGGAGTGTAGGCTATGACACTGAATAAAGTCGATGGGTTGAAACTATTTTCAAATGGGAGCAAAAACGAGTGAAGCGGTCAATCAGTTCTTGTGATTTGAATTGAAGCAGGAACGCATCATGTTGGGTTTATAATTATTTTCAGCTATTTGTAAACATTTACTAGGGAAACCATTAGTTGCTCGTGTATTTAACTTTTGAGGGAAATTTACATTTTCCCTTCTTTTTAATGACAGAAAATGTATTTAAGGAAAATAAGTAGATAAATAATACATATCGAGCGATGACTATAAAACGAGTCATGGAGCCTATGAGATGTGAGTTGAGTAAAATGTTTTGAATCGTTTTCACAGGCCATTATTATATATGCAAATAATAGAAAGAATACACACACACACACACACACATTAATAATATTGACTAATTGGATATACTTTTCTGTTGAACAACTAAAATGCATTTGTGATTCTTAAGCCTATATATAACTACATAAAATTTTAATATTATTTTAAATTATCCGTTAAAATGTATTATTAAATGTATAAATTCAATTGTTTACTTTATCGCCTCATTAAGTCCAGTACACATTTTATCCAATTCAAATATGATACTGAATACTAAAATTACAGTTTTGTTAAAAAATGAATCCAAATGAATTTTTATAGTTTGTAGTTCAGGTCCTCTTCTCTTTGCAGTGCGGCCCCACCCCGCTGTTTTGAGGGCCCAATGGGAGGTCACATTAGGCCCTATGTGAAACTCGATCCGCTCTCTGGCTGCAGTTGTGTTGTGGTTGTCATTTACCCTCCCACACCCCCAACCTCCCCCTTTTTTTCACAGCACGTCACATCCAGCTGTGAGGGCCAGCTTGACAAAACTGTCAGAGGCGCAAGACTATAAAGTTGCAGCGTTCTTGCCATGGTTCTGTTGTTGTTTGTCTCATTCTCTTTAATGACAGATCGCTGTAAGCTTGTTGTGATGCTCAGCTGCATCGGTTTTTAATTTCTATTATTAAGCATAATTCGTCTGTGATGTAAACTACGGCTGTCACTTTAAAATGTATTTGTGATTCATTTTGGCTAATTTAGAAACCGATGCTAAAGCTACTAATACAGATGATCAGAAGCCTTTGTGAGAAGTCGCTGTATTGAGTCACTGCAGCTAACAGATTAAATCACTTGTTTCTATGAAGGGAACATTGTGTGATATTTGTTCGGGTGGCATAAAGAGGCTAGCAGGTTCACCGAGACAAAGCGCTAAGACAATGGCTTGTCATTCGGGCATCTCATTGGCATGCTCTTATAATCGGCAGTACCAGGGTGTCTAGTGTACTGTCTTTGGCACGTATTGCGCACAACCGGGCCATTGTGAATGCAGCTGCAGCAGATACCTTTCACCCTCCTTTAACCACTTCCTATTAAATACAGCGTTGAAAAATAAATAAATCTTGCAATTAGTTATTTGCACATTTACAAATAGTAGTCTCGCTCTCTAAAACACATGTGCACACCAATCTCAAGTAGCTCTCCAGCAGTACCATCATCTTTGCTGACCTGAATGCCTTTCATATCTGCTATGCCATGTTTCAGCCACCCCCTTTCCTTCTTTCTCTCTCTCCTTCTCTCTCTCTCTATTTTTTCCCTCCCTCACTCCCTCTCTCCCTCCTCCACCACACACCCCCTCAGTAAACACCCCCGAGGGCAGAACAAAGAAAAGGAGCTCCTCTCCTCATTCTTAATCACAATTCAGCCCTTTCACTGCCGCCAGGCCACTCTCTCGCTTTCAGCATCCCAAAGCCAGAGATGAAAAGAGCGCAAGAGAGAAAGGAGAAAGGGAGAGCGAGCGAGTGAGGAGAGAAAAGGTGGAAACTATGATCTAGAGCTAGAGGTATAGAGGTAGAGTGACATAACTTTGGTGCCTCTTTGCGATTGTTAAACTCCCTTGGTTACGCTGCCCACGCCAGTCAACTGCCCCAGCGAGGGATGGGGTCCTTACTAATGGCTAGATAATGTTACTGGATGCCAGTCTGGAACTATTAACGGCCGAATAGCAGACGAGAGAGTGCGAATAGGGAGGGACTTTGAGAGACAAAAAAAGAGAGACACTGATAAGGTTAGCAAGAATTGAGTGGGAGAAAACAAGTTAGTGTGTGTATATGGGAGGGGAGCTGGGGGCCGGGGAGCAAGCAACAGATTGTTTTATGGACCCAAAAGAAATATCACAAGTGCTTGAGACTAAGTGGAATCAATTTTTAAAGTGCTGCTACAGACGTTAGGTGTTAGTTGTTTATGTTGTCACTTTGTAGCAAGATCACACGCTCAATTTTAGCTGACTTGTTTTGTTTCTTATTCTGAGTTTCTTTTGGTGATATTTTGTCGCCCCCTCCCCACCCCACCATAAAGTTGCCATACATCTGCCATATTCAAGATAAGCCAACGACCCAGATATAGAGATAAGAGAAACGGGACGTTGGTCTTTAGAGATTCATGGATTTGTATGGGTGGCGGGACAGATGCCACTCTCAGGACCGACACTTTCTAGCAGTCCATCGCTTTCACGAAGTGAGACAAAACATCCAGTCAGGGGCCAAACGCCTGTGCCTTTTCACTGACAGACAAGACATCCATTATTGTGTTAGCCTTTCATTCGCTTTTCCCCCTGTACCTCAATAGGTCAGGGATCACAAATGCAAATCCACAGGCATACCGAGAGAGAGAGGGAACGTAAGAATACTCAAATGCACCATGTGATATGAATTCTTAATTTTATCTGTTTCGCTCCCTCCCCCCTCGACTTTTTTTTGTTTGTAAGAAAAGGAGATTATCTGTACACCTTCATTCAAGTCCCCTCCCCTTTCAGCTGGGCCAAGCTGTGCAGGATTTAGGCCGATTTACTTCAGCAAACACCTATGGACACTGGGGAGGGGACGGACCCAGCTTGGAAAGAGGGGGTCCTTTGTTTGCTGGGGTGCAGAAGGCCTAATGCTTCACCGGGCGGCCGTATTATCGCATTAAGCTGTATGCTGGTGGCCCAGGGAGGCTGGTTAAAGCTAAAGCAGTCTGCTATCTGCCAAAGACAAGGGAACATACATTAGTGTAGAGACGTGCCCCCATTGTGTGCCTCCAACTTCTTCTCTGGACGCGAGAGATTAGATGGGTCTAGGTAGAGGAGTTGTCTCGCGAGCATCTGCACAAAGTGCATTGTGGTCTGAGTACATGCCGATTCAAAGAAGTCTTGCTGAAGCTTGTGATATTTTGGAATATTTGCTAGGAGATGCTTAGATTCCTATATACTTTGTGGCAGGAAACTGTCTAACCGTGGCATAACTATGGTGTTTTTATTCCAAGTTAAGCTACATTAAGCCCATCCCCCAGTTTTTTTCTTTCTCCAAGCTAGTGCAGAGAGCTTTATCTGACTCTGTTCTTCTAACATCTGTCACCGCTAAGAGGGACAGGAGAACAGCACCGGAGGCTTCGTTAGTCCTGTGTCACTTGTGACTAACCGGAATGGGCAATTCACAGTAGTGAGTCTGTTCCCTCCTCTTTTCTCCTGCTCTCCCACTCTCTACTAGATGATACAGCTTCAAATACCACAGCTCTTGTTTTATGCAGTCCATCGCTACGTTGGGTGTGGGTAGTTGGCCTAAGAGTGCCAAAAACACCCACGTTGGCCATGGTGATCAAGATAGCGTGCGATGTTTCCATAGTCAGAGGCTGTACTTTACAAGTTATCTGTTGTTGTTCAAGGTGCTCGGCCGTGGACGTGTATGTTTGTGGTTCAAGGTGACTGACAGTGTTTGCTGTGCGTCTTCCCCCTAACTAACCATGTGCACATTTTCTTCATGAGTGAGTACAGAGTAGCGCTGTGACATTTTGTGGCGCCGAATTGCCGTTAGCCTAAACAGCGAGGATTTACCAAGGTCAATAATGAGGTATGTCACTGCAGGCAGCAGAAACAACAGTCCCGGTGATAGTAAATGGAACTAAGGTTGAGCTTGACTGGGATGTCTGTGTGTTTGCGTTGTTGTGAATATAACGTGCACAAAAAAATTGATAAGCGTTTGATAAAAGTTGTTTTTCATGCATTTAACCCCTCTATTTTTTCACTATTTCTTGACAGTTTGGAATCACAGTTAATTGTTCCCTCAAGTCCGACTTATGTTTGGCTACACATATGGATGCTCTCTCACAAACCCCACACGTACACCGTACGCACTCACATGGATATGTCCCGTTTGATTAGTGGAACACCTCCGGCAAGGTCACAGACACATGGAACAATCAATAACGGATCGGTGGATTAAGGTGTCATGACATCTGTGGGCCCAGACCTCCCATGTATGGGTGAATGCCTCTTAAAGCCCACTCTGTTGACAATGCTCCCGCCCTAATGCCAGATCTATATTACAGGCCCAAAGAGTCCGTGTCCATGGGCTGCGGCCTTGCTGCCAGTCATCTGCGTTTGAAGGTTTTCCCCTCACTGAGCCGTTAGGAAAACACAGGCTGCGTCTGTCGGCGCGTATCTTCCCTTTGCTGTGATGAGGGTGGAGATGTTGGCCTGTGATACAGTGGTTAAGTAATTGGAATAGATTGCTCTCAGAGATTAGCTTGAGTGTAATGGCCTCTTTCATTCTGACCCACAGTCACAGGCACTGCTCTGAGATCAGACTAAACATGCACGTCTATGTTAGAAGGGCCAATAGCTGTAATTACATCAGCCTTGTTATCTAAACTCATACTTATTCAGTCATCAATTTTCAACATACAAGTGAAAGTAAAAGGACTGGCAATGGGCTCTGACATCTTATTGCACAGATGTGGATTCTAAAGTGTGAAAAGGTGGTGCTATTCCAGGCGCTTGTCTGAGACAGAGGGGCTGTGGGCACTGTCATAAGCAAATGTCAACCTGCTACCTCAGGAAATGAACACTACTGAGGAATTACTCCTGACAGCATTCCCTCTATGCCTCCTGTTTGACAGACTGCGTTTGTAGCACTTCACTCCCTGTCACTCCTCAAATCTGCTGTGTCTTATCATTATCTGAGGTGAGGTTTTGAAAGCAGTCACCGAGCCCTACCTTTTCTGTTTTACTGCTTTTCCTACTGTCCACCAGCAGGGCTCTCATCTGAGATTACAGGGCATAACTTTTTTTGAGGGTTGCAGGTCTAGCAATTAAAGTAATGAGGAGACTCTCCACTCACAGAAGCCAAGGCATGAGTGTAGTGCTGACTTGCTGCCTTTCAAGTCGATAACTCCTGGCCCACAACCTCGGGCAAGGCATGCCTGCTCCTTATCAGGGAGGATGTCCTGTGCTTTACATTCCTGGGCTAAATGATCCTCTTCCTTAGTGTAAGCGCTAGCACTCAGGAGGATTGGATCTGATGGCCCCGTCAAAGCAGCCTCTGGTTGCTACAAATGAGACAGCATGGACTAGCTCTTTCCCTCACTTCAACTAGTGCATTTATTCACAATAGGGAACCTGAGCTGCTCAAAGGTATTTAAAGTAAAGTTTATTTAACAGAGTGTGTGGGATTTTCTTTTTTTGAGAATTTTAAAAGCATGCAGGGTTTTGTCCGTTTCTACTTAACCTTTGCTGTGAAGTGCTAAAGTTGTCAATTGCCTGACTGAATGATGTTAGACTTCCTTATATTGATGTAAAATGTGCCCTGAGGGTCTACTGTAACTGAATGATGTCAGGCCTTAATTGTGTTCCAATTGCTAGGCAGTAGTGGGATTGAATTGCCATGTGTGCCACTGATCCAGATGGTACAACTGAACCCACCTTTTCAGGCTGGCAAAATCACTGGTCTTAATGCCATCGGCTTTTCAAGTTTTACAATGGGCCATGCCTCGTTATTACCAACGGCGGCCTCTTTGGCGAGACTGCCATAAAGAAAGTGTTCCTCAGCAATTAAAGCTAATGAAATATTCATGTGTGGCACCTTCCTCAGCCATCCTCGCAAATGAGCAAGCCATGCCACCCCCCCTAAAAGCAACTCCCAGCTTTATTATGGTGGTAGCCTGGCATGTCTGCAATTAGTGCGCTGTCTAGCAGTGCTGGCTGGGTATGGTGGGTAGCGATTGGAGGAGAGGGGAGGGGAGTGTTAGAGATGTTGGAGAGGTCACGTGATGCTTTGGGAAGGTACACAGGAAATGGAAAAGGGGAAGGACCAATCAAGCCATTTGTAATGCGAGGGTGGCACCGCCTGCTGATTCACTTCACACTCCAGCTTTTGTGCAAACATGCAGGGAGGCAAGGATAGTGGTACTTGTGTAGAGGTTTGAGGTGTGAGACAGAGAGTTATTATATGTTATGTGTGTGGAGTGCTTACTGATAATGCAGAGCTAATTTTCTCCATTTTACAATGTACTCCATTTGTATACGATGTATCTAGTATTGAAAAATTCCTTTCGCTATGTTGTATTAGAAAACAGGACAGCTCAAAAAAAGCTAACTGCTGTCGATCCACTAGTTGATCTCTCTCTCTCTCTCTCTCTCTCTCTCTCTCTCTCTCTCTCTCTCTCTCTCTCTCTCTCACACACACACACACACACACACACACACACACACACACACACACACACACACACACACACACACACACACACACACACACACACACACACACACACACACACACAAACACACAAACACATGTTTGTTTTTGTGAAATGTGGGGACATTCCATAGGCGTAATGCATTTTATACTGTACAAACCGTATTTTCTATCCCCCTACACTGGCACTGCCCCTAAACCTACCCATCACAGGAGACTGCGCAGTTTACGGTCTGTGAAAAAAAACTGTGTGATTTATAAGCATTTTGAAAAGTGAGGACATGGGGAACGTCCTCATATTTCACCCTCTTTTTGTAATACCTATGTCATACCCATGTCACACACACACACACACACACACACACACACACACACACACACACACACACACACACACACACACACACACACACACACACACACACACACACACACTCACACACATAATGTCTCTTTATCTTCTTCCTACTTTCTTTCTCTAATATCTCACAGACTGAGACAGATGGACACAGATCCCAATGTTGTTTTGTTTAGCCAAAGACAAAAGTGGGAGGAAACATCGAATAATTGCTTATTCGACATTCAGATTTCGGTCAGTAGCTTATAAGATTTTTACCTGTGAACTCTCCAGTTATATAACACACCATTTGTTATGGCAGTCAAGACTTCAGCATTAATTTAAATTCTTTTATCGCACCAAATTGAATCGTACATTTGCATTAACCAAAGACTTTACCCATCTCCACATCAACCTGGAGAGGCCTTTGTCACTTTATGAGGTTTTCACTTTGCCAGTGACCCCTTTGCATCTCAATGAGGTGCTGTACCCTCTCCTCCCTCATTCCCACGCAACGAGGCCCTATCCATGGTGCACCTTTCCTTGGAGCTCTGTGAGAAGTCCCGTGCATCCTCCAAACAGGCCGGCCCTGCCGTGTTTACTGTGGGATTAGGGGGGTGAAGGGGGCGGCTGCGGGAGGGTCTGGGGGCAGCTGAGGAAGAGGTAGCCATGGGAAGGGCCCCCCAAAGGCATGGAATGCCGGTGAGGTCAGCAGGGGTTGGTGCGGGGGGAACCAAAGAAGCTCTCCGGGGATGGAGCAGGTGCTTTTGTGTAGTCCGTCAGGCATCAAAGACGTGACGAGGCTGAAAAGGTTAGTGCTGGCGCTGCAAAGCGAGCACTCCCCCCCGCCCCAAACACATACTTTTTTTTTGGCTCCGTACTTGTGAGAGTGGGTGCAGGAGTGAAAGTGAAGGCTGGCTCCCATGCTCTGGTGTTCAGAGGTCAATTTTTGTACCTGAATGGGCTCCAAAGGAAGAGAGGTCCATGGCAAATGCTCAAAGTAAAGTTTTCCGCTCCGTAACGGCCTGTTTGCAGGCCTGTCATCACAAATGCGCTTCAGTCGGATGCATAGGGGTCCTGAAAGTCCCATCAATCTTTTAGATGACAGTAAATTCATCATACCTATGAAGTGTTTAATTAACCAAAGTCAAGTGGTCTTGTTAAGCTACATTATATTTCACCAGCTTTGAAATGTCACTTTAGATTTGTTTAAATTAACTTATTTTAAAATTCCAACAAATACATATATGTGTTTTGGAGACTTACAGAAAGGAAAGTCTTTCAAATAACTTTGCTACTATTATTATTATTTTTGTTATTTTTTCAGTTATGGGGCCTGTCACTGCTCTGACATGGCATCAGGTCAAAAAGCCCAGTCAGGCATAATGCTGAGGAGTCTTAACAGCCTAGCGACAAATTGTCTTGCCTCTCTCTGCACTTGACGTCCCAGCCTCACCCAATCACTGCACCTCATGTCTTTTTTTCTCTCCATTAGGATGGGCAAAGCAGGAGGAGGAGGTGAGGTGAGGAAGCGGGGGTTCAGTTGTTGCAGGTTGCGTCATGGGACCCGGTGTCCCCTTTTGCAGCACGTCAAATGTGGTTAACATGCGGCCATTTATCTGCAAAGCCCCCTGGGTGTACAATGGCCTGGCTGTGTGTGTGTGTATGCAGAGGGGGAGGAAATGGTAGAGCGGTGGGCTTAGCATCGGAGCGTTCCCATTCTCTTTCCCTGTCGCTGTCACCTCCTCCTCCCCTCATTTCTCCTCTTGGCTGCACACAACCCCTCAGTCATTGTTTCGTTCTTTTTTATTTCTCTCCCCTGGGGTGCTGTGTGGAGCGACTAGGTCAGGCGGCATCTGACAAGGTGCTTCAGAATGTTGTGAGCTCCCGTGAGACGGATAGTTCCCCACAAACGTGGTGTAAAGCATCAGGGTTATAAAAAAGAAGGTGCTCTTTAATTCCCAACAGCACCTAGCATATTGCAGAGTGCTTTCTGCAGAGTCAGAACCAAAAGACATTCTGTGACACTTAGTCATCCCTATCTGTAATGTGTAAGGTTCCTCAAACCGTGAGATCCTTTAAGGTCCTTCAAAACAAAATCATAGCCAGCAAGACAGTTATGGCTCTTTTGATCACCTAGTTTGTTTTGCCTGAGCTAAGCCTCCTTTTCAGTAGTTCTGTGCCAATAGAAGTGGCATGCATGCATTTCACAGGTAACAAGATTACTCAGACCGGTGATTGACTCATTTGCCAAGGGAGCTGTTGAAATAACCGCACAGGAGCTCAATGTGAGATTTGTTCATTTTATTTCTTCAGACATGATGCAGTCAAACAGAAACTTATGGCATCAGTTCTGAAAAACAGCCTTTGCAGTTTGTGTATGTCTCTCCTAGAGAGACCAGATGCAATGGGGTCAAGGGCCAGTGTAATGATACAAGTGATGTGGTGGTGGTGGTGGTGGGGTGGGGGTACATGTATTTTTTCCATGTGAGGCTTCTCTCTTTGCATTGGTATGTGGCCATTGGCTTATATCCGTTACAGTCTGATGAGAGAGATGACTTAAACCGTATATTGATAGACAATTTGTCACAATCCTAAAAAATTCTTTACTTGACAGAAAAGCACATTAGAATAGAAATTAAATAGGTGGAACTGAATTGCTTTTTGCTGAGATATTTGTTATTGAAAAGCCAGCTCATTTTAGGTTGGACGAGTCACTGCTTCAGACATTGTACTTGTACATGTTGTTTTCCTTAGAATGGGTGGTTACTGTCCCTGGAGGCGAAGAGCTCTGAGAAGCCACAGAGAGCACTACCATTTTCATTTTCCATGTTCTCCCTAAAAATACACCACAGTACATCCCTGCATTTTTGCGGTGGATGCTGTGAACCGGGTCCTGTTGGTTGGATAATTGTGTTTCAATCCCATGTCATGTAAGGGTAGCTGATGTTTTTGGGACCAGCCGATAATTTCCCATTTCAACTGATTCAAGGAAGAGTAGTTTACATTAGCAGCGCCAAAAAAAACCATCGGCCGAAAAACGTTCCAGGAACCTCCCAACTGACCGTGAATGTTATCTATAAATTTGTCTGCACAAGCTATTTACCCTTGTTCACTTGTTGTTGCTTTTTACCTTCATTTTCTTTCTTTCAGCTAAGCATACTATCAACAGCAAGCTTGCGTCGAATAAACAGTTCTCAGGCCAGCTCTACACTTATTTCCCATGACTGCGGGGCGAATGTCTTTTAACTGGCTTTCTTTTTGTGATTCTGAGTTGACTAACACAGAATAGTATAAGGTGAGAGGGAAGCATATGTTTTTGTAGCTGCTCGGTTACAAATATTTGCAGTAAAGCTGCTTGTTTAGTCAAAAGTTGTAGCTTTATGTTTGAAATAGTTACTCATAATATTTCTCAACATAGGAAGTGGCATAAAACATTCATACCACATGAGATAACTACGGTCGAATGTTTGAGAGAAACAGTGCGCTCCAGCTGTCTGTTGCTACTCTACTGACGGCAATCAGCAGCGAGCTGTTGACACACGGCCATCTGTAAACATTTAAAAGGATGAGTTTGCTTACAGTCTCTCCCTTTTAATTAAAGAACCGGGATGGCGCCCACCCTTTTCCACAGGTTATGTGATAACTGCACCTCACTGTGAAGAATGAGAAGGTCTGCTGACGTCTTCTCCAAAACACTTTAGTAAGGGTGGAGATTCAACCGTGTCCTAAATTAGACACTCTGACATGAGCCATTACAATGCGTGGGGAACTTCCTGTTGCATTGATTTGAACCAGGGCTCATCTGAAATTAACTGGAGTGAATCGGATGAGATATCAGTGACCTTTAAGATGACGCACTTTACATTTGCATAGCATTTGCAAGATCATGTAAAACTAGACATCTTTTCTGCTAAGGTTGTCATAAGTGTGTGTGTGTGTTACTATACATGATGAGTCGTTTGTTTATGGCAGTCGCTGCTGAAACGGAGGGGACCAGTTCTTTCTGTCTGGCAACCAAACACAGGGAGAAGCAAACAAACAAATAAACAATGTGGGGTGAGACAGGAGACAGGACGGGAAGAGTGGAAGGAGTGGGAATCCTTCTGGGGCACAGTGTCAACCAGTTCACCTGAAACTAATGCCCAAGCAGACACTCTTCCTTATGCAGAGCCCTAATGAGTATGAGGTTGGCGTGGGAAAGAAGACGGGGAGGCACAAATAGGTGACCCACTAGGCCAGGGTGGGGGTCATACCTCTTGTCTAAGGGGGTCTTTTGTTTGCATGTCTGAGACATGGGAATTAGTGAGACCATAGTGTTGTGTGTTATGCCTGGTTTGTTATGAACAGCTTGAGGGAAGGCATATTACCCACAGATTAACAGTTTTGTAATTATATGTTATCAATAAAGAATATTTTCATCTTTTTTTTTCGTCTTTGAAATCTGCTCTTGACCAATTCAAACATTGGTGTATTTTCTTTACTGTTTGTTTGTTATTTTTTAATCTAAGTAATTAGATGCAGAAATGATTGCAAAATAGGACAAATCTATAAATCCTATGAATATGCTATAGGCAGAAGGCTGAAGAGTTTGTAGAGGTGGTCTGTATCAGTTCATATTGACCACACCAATCACATGGTGTAATCCCTGTCAACTGGAAATCTAGGTTAAATGCAAATTGATTCAAGCAATACCAGACAGTAATTAACATGTTAGATGTGTATACGTTCACTAGACCAGAAAGTCATTCATTAAGATCTGGTTATGTCTACAGTTACTATTCAAACCAATTGAAGGAAAAGTAATTATTTTTTTCAAACACTCCCTAGAGCAAGAGCCAAAACTGTCAGGAAATGTTTTCACATCATGTGAGAGAGGGAGAAAATATATCTGCGAACCTATGATCAAAAATAAGTTATATGATGATCACATAGAATAAAGTATCATGCATTTTAGAACGGCAAAAATAATTGTTTTAAAATATAATATATGGTGAATATGCATAAAATAATATTGTTTATGTAATAATTCCTTTTATGTGTTTGGTCATTTTAAATCTGTATGCACTAATTCTCTCTTTGTCTTCTCTCTCTCCCCCGGTGCGGCATGTGTTCATCAACATAGGTAAGAACATCTTCATTTTAACACACACTTGTTCTTCGTTGTCTGCTGGTTAAAGACACCATGAAGAAAGCTTTACACTTCCTCTTTATTATACTTCCTCTGCTGCTCAGTAACAAAGTCACAATTGCAATACGGTTTGCGTATTATTTGACTCATCCCTGATAAGCAGCCTCTCTGTCATTGCTTCAGTGCTGTGTAAAGTCTATATTGCACGTCCAGCTGTTCAGACGTGATGACTATCTGTGCTTGTGTGGAGCTGTGTATTTATTTTTAGATCTTAACTTGCAACACATTTACTATACTTCTAGGTTGGCAAAGCAACAACTGGACTTCAGGAAACCATTCGTTTTTTGATTCGAATATACATTTTAATCCCTTCTCATGGCTTGAGTCCAATAGAAGCATTCTTAAACATATATAAATAAATAAATAACACTCTGAAACAAACAAACAAACTTTGAGTGTTTACCACACTGTGAGCATTTCTTGTTTTAGTCCTTTAGCTTGTGGTTTTCTCTCTGTCAAAGGAAATCTAACAAGTGGAAATATATGTCCTTTTGTATATAAGGGACGTGACACCATGAAACCTAAAGTTGCTTTTCACAGCAGCTAACGGAATGATTAATATTAAACCGTTCTAATAAAAGCTGCACGGTTTCACAGGCCCCTTTAAGTGAGGCAACAATATCTCTTTTCACCTGGGGAAATGAATAAATCCCGTTTCCCAACTGTGCAAAATCTGTTCTTTAATGTGTAGCACAGCCTAGCCTGCATCATGTGGGTGGGCCTGTGTTCTTCCCACTAAAATTCTAGGATACTTCTCTCTCTTTTTTCCTTTTTGCCTGGCTGAGAAATGCATTCCCTCGCCAAGAAGGGAGAAAGCTTCGGAACCAATGAAAAGGTGTCCCCAAGGAAGCTGGGAATGATTTGCAAAATATAACCCAGAACTCAGAGCGGTTATGGAAAAATAATTAAAACAGTTCATCTGATTTTGTAATGTAGTTTTTTTGTGCTTTTTTCCAGCTTTTTTTTTTTTCAAATATAAATTTTGTCTGTCCTTAGGTGATATAAATAAAACATTATACATATACATTATAATAATGTAATATAATTTAATAAATATAGAATAATAATTATTGTTATTTATTTTATATGATTATTTTTTTTTTATTTTGCCCAAATAAAAAGTCAAATTAATAACTGAAAATTAGCTTGATCTCCAAATGAGACAAACCTTTTTATTATATATTATATTATATTATATATGGTCTGATTTTTTAAGTTAGACAGAGCTTGATAATGCTATTTTTGCCTAACTGGGACCAGCATGTATACACGTTATTTAGACTACAATTGGCCTTGGTGTTATACACATCCACTGACGAAAGACAGAGGTGGCACACAATGTAAGGTGACAGACTGTGCAAAAACCTACTGTAGCTTCATTATAACTGCGCACGTAAATGTGCATTAGTGCCATTTTGAAGCTGCTTATCTTAACCTATTACATGGTTTGGTTCTTGGAGGGCATGACTGTTCCACACCTATACCACAGAAGCTGACAGTGAAGGCTATTTTGAAAAGTGACGCTACTGAACTGATACAACTGAACTTACAGTGTGAAGAAGTGGCGTGCAAGTGCTTCCTACATACATGTGCTTAGTGTTTAACAGACTTCATGTAGGATTGTGGCTGAAGGAAAAACAAGACCGGTGTTTAGGGGGAGTAAAATGTGGAAAGAGCGAGCGTGTGCGTATGCGCGAGGATGGGTGTGTGAGGTACAGAGAGCTTTTTCAGATAAAAGCTGTAACTCATTCTGCTTTTCAGCGACACTTCTATTTCAGATACGATAATGTCCTCACACCGATCCCTATTTCTGCTGCACTATCAAGACTCTTAAAAACGACTAGTGCTCTTAAAACTATTCTAAGCAAAACAGCTCGAGCGTTTTGAGAAGTCCAGTTTTAAGTGGCAAATTGTTTTCCCACAATAGAACCAGGCAATTGCTAATTGGAGCCTATAGTCAATTTGACCGAGGACTGATTGGGAAAGAAAGACAGGACGAGAGAAAGAAAGAGAGAAGGGTCCTCCACGCACTTGCTTTAGAGTGCACCTTGAGTGGGTATGCTAGTGTCTCACTACTTTGGGATTTAAAGAGCAGAGCGACGGTGGCGCAGGTCCCAGTCTGTGGCTTTGGATAGTTGTGCTCGGGTTTCCATTTTCAAAATGTTTATCCCTCTGCCGACTTCACCGGTAAGGCAGTCGGTAAACTGCATGACTTAAAGGTGTCTGTGAGGGGAGACGTGAGGCATAATCTGCCGGTAATGGAAGGATTTATTCGGAAATGCACTTCGATCTTCAAGCTCCACCCCCTATTTCCTGATTTACAATGTACCGCGGCACTCGCTCAGTAATCAGTATCTCCGGGAGTGATCTGCCAGGCTAAAGGCAGTAAGATGCCAGCATGACTCAGGAATGAGACGTGGCGGGTTGACATTTCAGTCCTACCTTCTGTAGGTGTCATCCCCCCACTCCTTATTCCGACATCTGGAGTTGATCAAGCGGTCACTTCCTAGTGCTTTTAACCACCCTCACAGCTTAAAGGGGTCGACAGCTGTTAAAACACCTGAGCACGCTTGCCGGAGACCCCTTCCTCTCCTACCTCCCCGCAGAGGTGCACACATTACATGCTGGTGAGGAGAAAAAGGGCCACATGCTAACTCAGGTGGCCTGGCAACCTGACACCACCAGGGTTCATGAGTCTAGACTAAAGTTCTGGCCTAATTTTCAGGGCATTTGGGGGTCTGCTGGGATTACAGCCCTACAGGCCTCTCCTACAGCAGGGAACCGCCGTCTATGGGTAGATTGTATCAGCAATTTAGGTCTTGTCGGCGGGTGATCTTAAAGGTTGCGAGACAAGCTGGGGTTCAGACAGCTGTAGCCTTTTTGATCTTGCAGTCTCCCACTGTAGCGGTCCAAAGATAGCTGTCAGTCACATACACCTAAAAATAGTAAGCCTGGAAAACAATACGCATCAAAGACACCTTGCGCTGTAGTGCATGTTCACAATTATGTGACCAGCTAAATGACAGAAAGAACTTTGGATTCAAAGGGTGTTTTTAGTGTGAGAACAAAACAATGGCTTGGTGCTGAGGTGATTCAAAAAGTAGTTCATGACCTAGCCTTTCTTTCTGCTGCGACTCAATGTAACAGAATCAGTGTTAGCCTCTAGCATCCCTTGGGAGAGGGCATTATGGCTGCTGTATTGTTGGCTAACCTCCTGCCAACTGTGCGGGGAACAAAAGGCCGAGCGTTTATTACCAGACCCTGCTGTGTTAAAGGAAGCCCAGACCAGCCCTCCTTTCCTGGGGATGGCCTTCTTTTGGCTCTTTCATCAAGCAAATGTAGCTTTTTCTAATAACCAGGTAGATAGCAAATTCTATAGAACTATGTGTCATTTTGTGCTTGCCGTGAATTGGATTAATGCTCAACATGTGTAAATAATCACAGCGAGACACATCACTTTGTAATATGGGCACTTCTGTATACTATTTGTGCTATCCTGTATTTCTCTGTTTTTCAGAGATTTATTTTATAATCACTTGGTATTTTAATATAATTTCTGTGAATTGGCATTTAACAGCACGTTCTTATCGGGCATCATATAGTTTTCATGAATAATTCAAGACAATGATACACGCATTATTTTAATATTTAAAAATAAAACAGATTCCCATAACATCTTGGGTTTTTCTCCTCAAATTAGTCTTTTAGGTTTTCACATTAAAACCAGCTTCCGTATTTTAGCGCAGTCAAATGATAAAACAGGAAGTGGCAAAGAAAACAACTGTAATAGGCTATTATTGATAAAAAAAAATCATTGATTCAATGACTGCGTCGTACAATCAGAGTTGCTTCCTCGCATATCCACTTAAATTGTACATTTGGCACAGTGTGTTTGTTGGTTAAGTGTGTACTTCTTATACTGAATCTCTTTGTTGTGTTCCACATGTTCCAAAGAAAGACATGTTTATACAAAGCTGGACACAAAATGGAAGCTCAGCGCCAAGAGGTGAGCTTGCTTAGTTATCCCTGTCCATCCCTGGCTGCTAGAGCACATTTTTGGCGCTCGCCCTTGAAATCATCTCCACCTGGATGTTGTAGGCTGGAGTCCAAACACAATAAGGAAATAAAATACGAGTGTGAAAAGCTAGCAAGAATGGCTCTTCCCCCGCTGGGACCCACTGCACTCCACAATGCACTTCGATGACAGGAAAAGTTTATGGCGATTTGTTGAATCAAAAAGAGGAGGATGGGGGAAAATGCTATGAGCATGAGCTGTCACATTCCGCACCCATGATGGAGGCATGCGTATTTTTTCACTAGCTTAGTCCAGCTGCTACATGCTAGCCTGAGAACGAATCGTCAGTGTTGGCCACGGGCCCACATGCAGGAAATTTGGGTTGTTGTTAAGTGGGAGTGAAAGTTATTTCCACTGAGATTGATCATTATTGTACAGTATGACTGAGGGAAACAGTTGTGTGGGCCATCTCGAGTATTTTACCAACTCTTTACTGTTTTCATTAGCATTGTGACCCACTGTAAATTTTGATATACATTTTACTGTGCAGCCAACTCTCCTCTTTTAATTGATGTTCTTGTTATCATGGGATAGATTAGCTAGTTAGTCTTGCTCAATTAGCTTTTTAAGGCTGGATTGGACTTTAGGGATTGCACATATGCAGAGGGTACGTGGGAGCTAATGCTAATGTTCAGTTGCCAGGTCAGATTCTATATTAATTGACCAAAATTAATATAAATATTAAACTTGTTAAGTGTTAAAACATTTGGCCTTTTTGATGTACAGTACAAATGTTTTTCAACTCACACAAGAGAAAAGGTGAGTAGATTACAGCTATCATGCTTCTTGCCAATGAAGCAACAAACTTTAATAGTCCCATTAAAAGCATGTGGGTGTTGAACAGGAGAAATGTTTTTTTGTTTCTTTTGAGGGGGGAGTAATGAAGACCAAATGATTACTCAGAAGTCATTTATTAGATTTTTTTTAACCTTCATCCTACCGATTCACTTGGGTGGAAAGTTTTGCCCTGGGGAGTCCATGGTTGTCAGTTCCTCTTACCTCAGACAACCATCGCCATCGACAGTGTCGAATAGGAACAGTGGGACAAATTACCCGCACTGTGCCCAGGGGGCAGGTGGCTTTTAGGGGTCGTTTTCTCAGGTCACATGTAGTAGACGTACATCTGTCACTGTGAAGGTAGCACTGGGGGACACACGGCTTGCCGTTCCCTGATGTGTAAATTGATTCAAATTGACAGACGGTGGTACCTTTTGCTTCGTTACTCCCTCTGCCCTCTTTAACCGGAGGACAGAATCACAAAGCAGGGTTTGTTAGGGTAATCTAGGCCTTTGTCCACTTATCAACATGACGAATCATCTGTGTAGAGCTAGACGAGGTATAATGCAGTTCCATTGAGGACCCGTTTATTTGCCATTAATTCAACACTTGAATTAATTCTCTCATAGGACTTTTCGCATTATATTATTAGTACACAGTAGTCAGACATGTATGAGTTGGGTTCAGGTTGCTGAGGACAACAGGAAGATATTTGCAAAGAGAAAAAACAAGTGTTAAATAAGTGTGAATACAGTCATCCTTTAAAAAAAAAAGTATTGTATAAGTTCTGTTTCCCATAAATGATATTGTAACTTTAAGCTCAAGGACAGGTTTGAGGAGACCAGTATCAGAATTTACATTTCGCTGGTCTAAACAAACTTGTTTATCTTCATTTGTCGTTCATTTTCATGTGTAGTTTATCTTCAGCAAACACGAGAAGGCTCTAATGAAGTTGTTTTCGTGAGACATTTACTTTTAGTTTTAGTGACTGACAAAAAGTCTGTCCGTCTATCTTTCTATTTCTGTTTTATTTATTTTATTCATTATTTATGTATTAATATTGATTTTTATTTTTTACTGTTGTTTTATTTGATTAATGATGTGGTTGCTCCTCAAAACCCACTGAGAGTGTGGCAGTTTATGTTCGAAATTTAATTTTTCTTTTTTTTTAGGATGTATAAAATCATATACTGCATATTTGACATCTGGCACATTTGGCATGTTTTGGTGGTGCAGTGGAATTTTTAGTGGTGCTTTATTACCACCATCAGCTGGCTTGTACAGTGGCGATGTACTGTAAATGTCCTTTAAGCAACTGACCCATTTAAAATGCATGTGTGTAGCTCAGTGTAGTCAAACATGGCTAGAGGTCAGATTTACATGGTGGAGGTTCATCTGGATCGTTGAGCATCAGTGGCCAATCGACAGCGGTCTGCTGAGTTATATAGTTTCACTACTGCAAAATTTTCTCACAGGAAATTAACAAATAGGTGAAAGGACAAACTGAGAGTGGCTAAAAATTGTATTTTGTCTGTTTAAGGACAAAAAAATGTTTGACAGTATTTTTCGTGCATGCACACATACATGGTTGAACGTGTGCAGGGTGGAAGACTACAAACGGTCTTGTGTGTTTGTGTGTGTGCATGCAAGTGTGTGATGTACTGGAAAGGGATCTTTTATACAGTGACTTTCACGAATATTCATAAGGCTCTGGTCAAATCTGTAGTGTTATTCATCATAGAATAATTGCATAAATCCTGTTTGGTGAGAGAACCCCAGATGCCCCACACATTTAATCTCAGATATTATACTGCTCCCTTGATCTACTTGAACAACACTCATACTAGAATATCCACGGCAAACAAGAATGAAAGGATTTGCAACAATTTGTTTTTCTTATTTACATCACGGCACTATCGCATACACACACACAAAGCTCCATGTCGAACTCCCCTCCGGTTACACTAGTCAAAAATTGGAAAAAGAGGAAAGAACATACCAAACAATATTATCATAGAAACGTCTATCCATTTATATTTCCTAACTTTTTAAACATGCTGAGATGTGAAGTCTGCGCTCAGAAATGTAGAACCAAAAATGAACTCCACTAGCAGGGCATGCTTCTGTGCCAGCACGCATAAATTACATCACATACAAACCAGTTAATATTTCACAAGGGAATGAAAAAAAAAAAAAAAAAACAGAACAAATTCTATGCCCTGGACCAATGCAAGCCAGTTGCAGAGATTACAATACATAGTAAGGTCTGAAATGTGTTAGATGTGAAACAAAGGGTTCCCTGCAGTCAGCCTCTCAGAGGTGAAAGGTCAACCCGGCACATCTGACATACTGCACATTAAGATGTGTGGGCCAGGGAGCCTTAAGGTACTATTTGCCACCTGGCAAAGATCAAGTCGTAGTGCTTTGTTTGTGTGTGCAAACATGAATGTGTGTTTTGAGGGCAACATTTTTTTTGTTTATTTTTGGGCTAAAATTGAAAATCAGGAACTCTAATATAGCAACAGAGTGAAATAATACTGCACACTGTTTGCATGTAAAGTCATTATTAAATGATGTATGGAGAAAGTGAAGATGCATTTTTGATTTGATCTGAAACATTAGGAATTAAACATGTTGCTTTCTTTTGTCAAAAAGGGTTTGAACATTTCCAGAGAGCACTCCCACCTAGGTCAATAAATAATTCAGGCTTTTTGGAAGTAGGCCTTGCGTCCCCTTGAGAGGCTAGCGGGCTGCTGAAACCGGAATGGCTTCATCATTTCTAGCATTTACACGGGCATACTGTATGCCGTCAGACTGGAGCTCATCTTCTCTGAGGCAACTTTTCAGGTTTGAAAAACGTCTGGTTTTTCAGAACGGCGCGAGGTGATTCCCCAAAGCGAGTTTTCTTGCAAATGAATGTGATATAAAATGTGTAAAAGAAGAATTAGTTACAGTTAGGAGAAAAAGGGAGAATACCTTTCTCAAACACACACATACACGCATACACAAACAGAGCCATTCATATCTTCGCGTCTTAGGGCCTTATCAGGGACAAGCAGCTACAGAGCTTTCTTTTTTTCCTCTCTTTTGTCAAACGACACACTGTTGCTGCAACATTACCGGTATGATGAGGTGAAGCGTTTTTTTCTTTTTTTTTTTTTTTTTTTTTACATGACTGTGTTTTGTTCACCTTAATCAACCTTACTTACCACAATATAGTTGTACTAATACTAAAGGGTAGTTCAACAGAAATGTATATTCTGTTATTGTTTGCTATTTCAAACATGTATGTCTTTCTGCCTTCTAACAGGAAAGGAAATATT
Organism: Gobiocypris rarus; assembly: GCA_023029165.1. Taxonomy (NCBI): domain Eukaryota; kingdom Metazoa; phylum Chordata; class Actinopteri; order Cypriniformes; family Gobionidae; genus Gobiocypris; species Gobiocypris rarus. The sequence goes on from CM040910.1 coordinate 30,777,467, forward strand.
TAGCAGATATATTGAGAATCGTTTGAGCAAGCCTTATATCATTTTACAGTTGTGAATAAAATTAAAGTATTTCACTGAAAATCTTCCCCTTTTCCCCCTTTATTTAAACATGATATTCAGCATTAATGATGGTTAATTTCACCAAATTTATTGATTTATTTCTTTGACCACAACCTAGATGAAATTGATGCGCTCTGCCTGAGGGGATGATTTTTAGTGAATAACAGCTTATACTGTGAATTGTGGTCTGTTCCTCACAATAATGTAAGGTTTCAAAGACATTGCGCATGATTTGTATGGACTACATTCATGATGCTTTTAGGATGTATTTTGTCATGTTTAAAGCTTCTCAGTTCCAATACTCATTAACTTCCTTTGTATGGAAAAGATCAGCCTGGACATAATTTGTTAAACATGTAAATTGTAAAAAGTTTCATAGTCTTACTATAATATTAATATTAGAATATACATGTTAACACAAACACTACACAGTTCAAAAGTTTAGGGTCAGTAATATATATATCTTACTGACCCCAATCATGACCGCAATTATGTTTTTGAAAAAAGCTGCATTTAGGCCTTTTTGATAAAAAAGCAGTAAACAGTAATACTGTTAAATATTTAAGAATTGTTATTACATTTTAAAGTAATCTTTCCTATTTTAATAAAGTTTCCTGTAAATCCTTCCTGTGATTGCAAAGCTGAATTTTCAGCATCATTACTCCAGTCTTCAGTGTCACACGATCCTTCAGAAATCCTGAAAAGCTATGATAATATGCTGATAAGAAACATTCTTATTATTATTGATGTTCAAAACAGTCGTGCTTCTTAAAATATTTTAGTTGAAACCGTGATACATTTTTTAGGACTATTTGAGGAATAGAAAGCTCAAAAGAAATGCATTTATTTGAAATTGTAACCATGTAAAATCGTCACTGTCCCTTTTGATTAATTTCATGTGTCTTTGCTGAATATAAGTATTCATGTCTTAATGTTTTAATAAAACAAAACTGTAGTGTACATGTAATAGCAATAAGACGTGCAGTTTGTAAGCGACAGCACAGTTCATATTACAGCTTGTTTTAATTAATACATTTAGAAAAATGGTTTTAGTACAGAAAACGATATGAAAGTAAATCCCAGGGGTATGACATTCTGATGTAGCAACTTTGTCCATCGACTATAGATTCTCTTCTTCATTTGAAAGGAAGTTGAGCTCAATCAAGTGACACGTCCTCTCAGTCAGATGTTCGCTTCTTTCTCTGCAATCCATGGTAACACAAAATATTTGGTAAACAGGCAGAGGACCCAAGGAAAATATGTGTGTAGCTGTGTGTGTGTGAAGGCACGGTAGCGCACATCAGCGGCCTGTATATCACATGCTTTGTGATACTCTATCTAAGTTCAAATGAAGCTTACAGTGACTCACAATCTCACCAGGTTGTTTACGCCAAGAAACCTGAATAACACTGCTAAGATTGTTTCAGGGCTGAGTTGACTGTATCACGAGAGGTAATTATGTAGGACATACACATTACATTAATGTATATAAACAAACAAACAAGAGAAAGTCATTGATTTATTCATTTCTATATTTTTGAATTACAATTAATTTGCCAACGACACATACCCAACCTATAGCTGGAAAGAATTTCTAGACTACAAAAACTGTAGTCCGTGTGTAAAAGAGGTGCAGCTGTCATTTCGGTTAACGTCTGCTCAGCACCCATCTCAAGGTGCTAAAGGCTGATTAAGTTCCTTCTATAAGCGCCTCTGGCTGAATTGCTGGGCCCCAGTGATCACACCTCTGAAAGTGGAACTTGCCACCCTTACCAGGTCACACCTTATTCCCCTCATGACTGATAAGAGCAGCACAAGGGCAGAAAAGAGCTCGTGGTAGCAAATACGTGACAAACAAAGCAGCAATAGGGTTTTTTTTGGTGCCACTAAGTCACTGTGACATTCGGTGTACCTAAGAAAGTTTTGGTTTAACGTGCAAATGTTCTATTTATCAGCTCATACTTGAGAGATTTTAAGAACAAAAAAGAGGAAGTGATTCAATTCTTTATTTTGAATCCACAATGCCTTGAAATATTGTTTCAATGGAGCTCAAACAGTTAACTGTCTTATAAGAGCTCAGAAAACGAGAAGCCGAATATGGGAGAATGTGACCTACGGTCCTTCACCCTTGTTTAAATAACAGGTTTTGAGACCGTGGAGGTTTTTCTTGGCACCTGTTGAAGTCAAAACTCCCCAAAACAGACAGTTTCACAGGCTTTTGTATTTTAAGAAAACATGTATTTTTGGCCACTGTCTAGCTCTGGTTTCCATGGAACTCTGGGAGAAGGTCAGAAATCAGCTTTCTTTTGAGGTGACCATGCAAAGATCGTGTTATTTATTGATGTATTTATTTAGCCATTTTTAACTGAAAGGTTTCAGCCGTATTGCATTTTTAAAGGCACGGTTGTATTACCCAACAGCTAAAATCAACAATAGCAGAGCCAGCGTTGAAGGTTTATGAACATAATAGGGATAATTATACAGTAGAGTTGTGGCGAATGAAAAAGAACAATAAACATTGGGGTGTGAAATAAGAAACTCAGTCTTATAGGGCGTTTATATGGTCCCTTTTAGTCTGTAGGTTTCAACACAAACTACCTGATGCCATTTTTTAACAAACATAGAATTTTATAGGGATATCTATTTAACTTAAAATGAGTGACAATCTGGTAAAATAAGAACCTAACTTTTCTAGACTATTGCAGTGAATATAATTGCAATGATTTGATTAATATTTTACAGCGCACTCATTTGTTTTTGGTGGTTCCTCCTGATGGCCATTATCATGAGGGATTTAGTCACAAATCAAGCTGCATTGAGCTGCATACGCTCTTGAAGTGACTGTCCAGGGTACAGTAACTCTAACGCCAATAATTCAGCCTGTTTGTAAGTGACTTCGGCTAGCTTTATTAGCCCAACGCTTTGCCACTCCCTGCGTTAAATCATAGATGATTCCCTAACAAAGCGGCAAACCCTGGCTGCTCAGGAGTTAACATGGGTCTTTCCTGTTCTGTGAAAGCCCTGCGGTCCTCAGCATTACGAATGATGTGGCTTCTGAGAGCCTTAACACAGTCGACGGAATGAATACGACTTCCGTTTTAGACGATAATATGATCCGCGTGTGCTCCCTGGAGGTGTCATCAAGGGGAAAGACGAATCCTCATCACTGAACAGAGGAAGTGAAGGGAACAATGGCCCCCTCAATATTTACTGGTTCTCCACTCTAAGCCTGTCTTATAATCGCCTGAGCCAAAGAGATGTTTATGGCTTCCCCCTGGACTATTTGTATGTATGCTGTGTGTGTGTGTGTGTGTGTGTGCGTGTGTGTGTGTGTTTGTGAGAGCGAGAGAGCGCTTACCCAAAGGAGAGGTTACAGAGGGAGGCTGTAGCTTTAAGCTCTGCAGTACCTTTTGATTCCTGTAATCGGCATTCTAATTATCCACTTGAGCTAATTAGCACCTTGCGTTACCCCAGGTGTGTTACTGTAAACATCATCAAAGTAGCTCACTTTCACACTCTTTGATGTGCTCCTAATCCAGCACCTCCTCCCCCAAAAAAGATTTTCATCCTTTGCGTGTTTCCCAGTTTGCAAAGTAAATGATTTTAAACAGATTTAAATAGAATTGTTATAATTCTAAAGTAATTTAATAAACTTAAAAAGTGTTTTATATTGACGCGCACATATACACACAAACAGATTATATTTTTAGATTAAATTATTTTAATAATTTATGAAATTATTTAATTTATATATAAAAACATTTGTATATTAATTAGGTATAATGTATGTCTGTATGTATGCAAATATCTAAATATTTTTTATATTTACTTTTTGTATTATAATATTTATTTTATATGTTCTAATTTCATTTAAAAATGTATTTTGCCTACGTCATTATATCAGTCAGTAAAACGAATGTGCAATCTTATAAATTCTCAAGCCAGTACGAGTCACTGATCAGCACTATTGTCAGGATATTGTAGTTCATTCATTCTGTTCTTGCCTCTCTAACACTTCTGACAATACAGAAGGGCCAAATATGGGTCCCTGGTGCATCCCATGGGTAATCTGACCTTTGATGGTAGTGATGGGGAAAGGGCATGGAAAAGGGAGTGGGGTTGGATGGGGTCAGAGAATGACCACATTTAGGGCCGAATCGTTCCCTTGTGTGCTACCTGCTGGGGAAACTATTCAGGTGACCAAACGCCTCACACAAGTGTGTATGTGTTAGGATGTGTGTACGGGAGGGGGTTCTGAACAGATGTGTTTTACTCCCTCATTAACATCAGAAAGAGCCGCTCTGATTGAAGGTCCTGGACCAAGGGGGCTCTATTTCTCATTGGATGTGGACTGTCCCCATTCACTCACACACACTCACACACACTGACCTCTTTAAAAGACTCCCACCTACACTGCCAGCTGGCAACTGGTTAGGTTTTGCTGTGGTCTCCACGGTCCACGACGCAAATCCATGCACATGAGCTCTCCGAACACCTCAGGTCGCACACACCGATAAACATGTTGGCAGCCGAACACAGGCATGCACTTGCCACAAATGATCTTCCCAGTGTAACGTTTCTGCAGGGTCAAATGGCCCATTTGAATCCATTTCAAAAGTATCTTAAAATGTGAAATAAGCTCTGAGATATTATGTATCAGCCACAACCCAAATTCAAAAACCTTTTCAAATTGAATACCTTCGAAATCCCTGCTAACTGTTAACTAGTTGAGAATACGGCACCCACAATCGTCAACAAAGTACTTAAGCAGCGAGTCGCATGGCGATTCAGGTTTCGCCCGGCACTTTTTCAAGTCAAAGGAATAAGGCTTACTGTAATCTGTACTGGCAGCGCCGTATGTTATTATCGTGTCCTAATTAATCTTACAGGAGGTGTAATTCAACTTCAGATTAGGCCCGCACCTCACACAGATTAATTAATGTCTCTAATCAGCAACAGCAAAATTAATTTTGCCCTGATTACGCGCTTTTGAATTTGCATGTGCTTAAAGCAGGCTCTTTATTTCATTATGATATCGAGAGCAGATTCTTGCACACACACACACATGAAACAGGTTAGGCTGCTGTAAATGGACATGTACACGTACACATAACTGGATGCGGGCATAATCTGTGTTATTCACTCGTGTTTTGGCACACACATCACACAAGGCACATGTACACACACGCTCGCGGCGGTAGCCAGGAGCTGTTTGCAGTAGAGTGTTATTGATGGGGCTGTGGGAGTGATGGAGAGAGAGAGGCTAAAGAACAACGCAGCAGATGCGCTGACAGTTGTTCACAGGCAACCTTGTGCATGTTTAATACCACCCCAGCTGATCCTGGGCCTGCCGAACACAGGAGAGCACAGCTTCCATCCAGCGTGCATGTGTGTTTGACAAAGACATCTTTGCCCTCGCAGCAGTAGATACAAGCGTCCAATGTATATGGAGTGATATAGGGAGGGAAATCGCATTCAGCTGAGCTGGAAGTGGGTGAAATGGTATGGTAATACATGGCCTTGAGAGCAAGTCGGCAGTCTCAGCTGTTAAGGTGCAAAATTTTGAGGCACAAAAATTATTGTCAATAGTGTAGAGTAAGAAGCACAGCTCGCACAGAAGTCATTTTCAAACCAAGCAGCGTTCTGTCGATCAACGCTACCAACTTGAAGCCGTTGTGAAATCTGCATGGGGAAATCTTTCACCTTCACACAAAATTCCTGATCGCGTTGATTCATATTGAAATGACTGGATTTCACCCATGGAAATTTTCTGAACAATGTAAATGTGAACGCACCTCTAGGCTTGAATTATTCTCTCTGAATCAAACGTACTACTCTCTATCCATAATTGAAGCACTTACGAACTCAGAAAATGTGAGGGATTTTTAGGGAATTGTTATAAACGAACGGTTTCCCATGCAGGCAGCACTTGTGAAACTACAATTAGCGGTCATATGGTGTGAACACTTGCCAAGACACACTGAAGAATGTCCAAAAAGGAGTTTTGAGAAGAAGGCTTGAAATCAAACCATGCTTTGCTATATTCTCTGAGGGTTTCTTATGATAAGGTAGAGTTCGTCTTTGTGGTGCCAGTGAAAGAGTGCTTGTTTTCTTCTTTTCTTTTTTCTTCTTAAATGAAGCACACCATAAAATGGTGGAGGGCAGAAGAAGGAAGTGTGGGAAGGTTGCGGGCAGGATGGACGGATGGATAGATAGATAGAGCCACTCCTTACATGAATATTTCATTAGCAACCTGTCTGCTGGTCTGGAGCCTTCATTTAAAGCCCCCCTTTGAGGTCTTATTTTTTTTTTGCTCCATCTGGACCTGTAAGCTTTCAGAAACCCAACAAGCACCTCTGGCAATGCCACTGAGGAGTATTAGCAGAACCCAAGCTGTTTCCTTTAAGTTTTTCCTTTTGTCTGATAGCAAACAGGTATTAGGGAAAGATCATTGTGTTCCATTAAATCAGCCTTAAATAAAAGTAACCAAACGACTGCAATACATTTTTCTGAAGTGGAGATGTTGGAAGCTGAAACAGGAAGTGCAATATGACTTATATTGATGGACTATAGAGAGATATAATTATATTTACACCGTGAGTGTGTGCTTTAAAGTGAGAGTTCTCCAAAAACTGAAAACTATTTCATAATTTATACACCCTCATGACAGTCCAAAACTGTTTTTATTTCTTCTATGGAACATAAAATATATTTGGAGAAATTTTTCCCCATTGGTTACTAAAACTGCTGTTTGGTTACCAACATTCTTCAAAACATCTTATTTTGCGTTCCTCAGAATAGTCTATATGACTATTACAAAATAGTCATACAGGTTTGTAACGTCATGAGGGCGAGTAAATAATAAAATAATTTTCATTTGTGAGTGAACCACCTTTTGAGGTCTTAAAGAAAAAACACAAGTATGGTAGTTGTTGTGTGAGTGCTTTGCATTCTTACTAGAGAAACATAATTAATTCTACCTCTCTATAAAGGACAAAAACATTGCTTATGTAACAAAAATTATGTAAAGTGTCTCGTTGGTTTCTCTCTGAGAGGGAACCTGGTGTTGTTTTGCTCGTGAAACTGTTTGAACAGCTAGTGACCGACGGGCCAATCACATGCTGAGAGCCACTGAGCATCTGCCGGTAGATTTGCATATTAATTGACCCATATTAACTTCCAAAAAAATTGATAGACTCCAAACTCAGCCAACAAATTCATCTGCCCATGCTTCTAAACCTTCACCTGCTGATTTTATGGTAGAGTATCACGGTACAAAGACGTTGTGCTCAAAGGAAAGAAAACCTAAAATTGCAGGTTTTGTTAGCGTGTGTAATTTGCGTCGTCTCTTTTCAGCTCTCTCGCCCTGAGGCGGTTTGGGCTTTTTGTGGTTGTTCTTTTCTCCCAGAGTGCAACCTGACTGATAGTTTGCCTGAGATAGAGGTTGACTTCTTTATCTTCCTCTGTGCAGCATATTGTGTTCTCCTCTCCTCCTGTCTTTTCTCCTCCTCAGGGTAGCCCAGTGAGCTATTGTGTGTCTCCAGCCCTACAAACTTACACACACACATACATACACAGGCACTCTGAGGCTGGTAGAGGCCCAGAACAGTTGTCGAGAGAGAGAGGGGTAACATGTGCATGGGGTGGGCACAGATGGTGGGTCTGCGTGGGGGAGGAAGGGGGAAAGGTGGGCCGTCTGGCGGCATGAGCAAGCCTCAGAGAGCTCTCTCTCCCTCTCTTTCTCTCGCTTCCTCTCTTCCCCTTCTCTCCTTCTTGCCTGTTGCGTTGGGTCCTATAGTAGACAAATGGGAGTTTAATTCAATTAGGGCCAGGCTACTGTTGCCGCTTCACGGCAGGGTCTGTGGAGCACCGCCACCCATTTACAGATGGGTGCACACTAGATAAGTGCGCACGCACAAGCCGTCTCTCTCACTCTCCTTTTTTCACACTCAAAAATATTGGCAAGTACTGAAATACTTAAATACAAGGAAAACAAAGACCACCACAGTACACACACACACACACACACACACACACACACACACCCTCCAGGTTTGCAGTAATGGTTCACGCATAGCTGAGTTTTCACTGAGGATCACCGCAGCACAAAAGCGGCCCCTCTCTTCCTGGGCCCTTTGTTCCCCCAGCACCAGTGTGACCTCTTCGGCTGCCCGGCCTTAAAACAAACATGGAGAGCCTTCTCCCCCATCACATGCACCGTAAACAAGAGCCCTTTCACCAGCAGTTATCTACATGCTAACCCTACAAGAAAAAATAGACTCAATGCAGACGCTATCTGTCAGGTTCAAGGCCTTGACGCTGATATAAGCAGCCTTGCGTGGGAGTCACAGATTCATTGTTGAAAAGTGTGTAGTTTTGTACAGAACTGGCTTTTAAAGACTCATCATCATCATAATTAAAGTTTTGTAACTTTTAGTCCATGTGTGTTAGCTTTGAGGCTATTTATATGCTAACATACTCTTGTTGAGATTGACAAATTAAATTTTTAGCATATATATGAAAATATTCTCAGAAAATATACCAAAAACTGCATTATTTTGTTTGTTTTTATGCTAAAATATTCTTAAATCATGTACATTATTATTATTTTTTAAACTAATGTACTTCTTAAATCCTGGATAGATTTTATTTTATTTTGATGCTAATATACATTTTAAATACTGCAATACTTTGTATACTTTGCAAAGTATACTTAAATACTTTGATTTGATATTTGATATTTATATATTTTTTTTAATTATTATTATTTTCCAAAAGGTAGTAGGACACAAGCACTTGTCAAACCATTTCATGTTCTTCATAGACTACTTAAAGCTATTTTATTCTTTAGACCTAAAATAGGTTACGTAATACAACTTATTATAATGTCCAACAGGTGAAATCATATAATTTCCTTTCAGAATGTGGCAGTTCCCTTGCAAAAAACAAAACAAAACAAAAAAACCCTAATATTACAGCTATTTCCCATTCATTTTAGATTAGACTGATGCATCAGTGTGTTCTTTACCTCTGTGCTGTTTACTGAAGCACGAAACAGATAAAAGTTTGCCCTCCCTCGTCCTTTTTGTGCATGAATGGAAGATGGCTGATTTGATTTACATGGATCATTTCCAGGCTATAGCCACTAGGCAGCGACCTCCTTTCAACTGTTTGAAGTCTTACCTAGTCGCCCCCCTCCCCCACTGCTCACTCAGGTGATGCGCACCGCACAGGAGAGAGAGAGAGAGAACAGAGCAGTTATTTTCCACCGTCTGTTCCGCCGGGTTTCATTACCGTGGCAGAGAGGCACCTGGGAAAGACCTGCGGCAGGCTGTCTGATTCTCAATATGGATGTGGAATACGTACTCACCTTTCGGCCGCCAGGAACAGACGAAAAGGAGATGAAAGCAAGGGGAAAATATGGATAGCAGGCGGATTACCTGTGAACATGGAATTTTGAAAAGGTGTGTGAGCCAGCGGAGGTGTCGTTCAGTACATATGGATGTGATTGTTGAGCGTTCGCCGCAACAGAAGCCTTTCCTGTTTGAAATAATCAAATGCTTGAATCATCCTTAGCCATGTACCAGTGAAATGGCTCCTATGGACATTGTGGCTTTGGGTTTGCAGGTGTGTCTGCAGTTTTCCCCCGAGCACTGGCAACACACTCCGCATATGAGATGAGAGGATTGTAAGAGATAGTGACAGAGCACACACATACCTGTCTAAACAGCTAAACTGCTGAGAAGAACATGTGTGCGTGCGCACAACTCCAGGCTATGGAATGTGTGAACCTCTCCCAGTTAGCGGAGAGACACTTAGTTTGTCCAAACTGGACAGACACAAGGTATTGTTTCTGTAATTATTATATTAAATGTTTGTTTGCTAATTCCATTGTCAGCATTCAAAAGATTCTGCCTAGTTTGCTACTGAGTTCTTTTTAAGGATGACATTTAGAACCATCTTGAAATGCATAATGCCTTGTTCTCAAAGGACAGCTTGCAGAATGATAGGTGGGGTTGTTCGAGAATATGAAATAGCACAGAGAGAGAGAGAGAGAGAAAGAGAGAAAAGGGAGGGAGGGGAGAAAGGAGAAGTCAGGGTGAGAGAGAGAGTGAAGAGAGGTGGCCTCTTTGTCTCTAGGGTGAGCACAATGGACCGTTCACTGCAGGAATTATACAGCAGGACAGCTGCCGGAATGACACACTAAAATGGCAGCCAATAGAATTACAATGGGGGCTGGTCAACACAAGGGAAAGCACATTTGATTGGTAGATCCAAAATAAAGTTACAAAGTATCGGTATGTTTTAATCATACTTCTAATCGTACTTTAGTTTTACTTAGATATTCAAAATAATTTTAATAATAATATTCAACTTTTTTAATTTAACTTAAATCAAGTTACAACCCGCAGGAGTTCATCCCACTCAATTTGAATTTAATTACAGATCAGGATACAATTTTATGAGGACAGAGCAATGAAATGACATATTAGTGTGACTAGTTTACAATGATGAAAACATTTAATGATGTCTTTAGTTTTCTTTTTTTCCCCCCTTTTTTATTACTTTTTACTCCCACACACACAAGTGCACAGCTGCATACAATATCTCGGTCACATCTGTCAGACCCATGTGACCTTAAAGGCAAATTGTTTGATGGATTGCTTTGAGTGCCCATCACTTGCTTTTCTATCACTGACACGCACACATGCACACAGGCCAAGTATCTTCTTGTCAGAATTCAAAACATGCCTGTTCCTTTTTCCAAAATGGTTTTCAAACCTCAGCGTTTTCTATTGCTATTTGTGTCATGAGATAATCTATGCAATTATATTAAAATTAGAACATACTTTCAGAACAAACCATACTGACTTTCTGTAAAAAAAAAAAAATATCTCAAGCATCCACTCAAGTATTCAAGCTATGTCATTAGGAATGTGGATTGCTAGCATATGCTGTCGAAAAACACAAGCAAGAACAGGAAAATATGATGTAAAGAGTTTAGTGTTTTGTGTGGGCTTAAAGTCAAACCACTCAGCAGTTCACTATTATTAATATTCAGCCCTGACCTCTGTATTCATCCTCTTGATTCTTTTCCCAGTCCTCCCACTTCTTTCTTTTTCTTCTTTTTCTTTTTAGCTCCGGTACCAAAATTCAGAGCTGGCTTTCATACGGTACCTGTGCAAGAAAGTGAAGTGCACTTATTACTGGCTTAAAGACAAAGAAATAGATGGGTTTGTGTGAGAAAAAGGGATGAAACGTGGGAGGTGGGAACAGAGGATAGAAAGAAGGCAAGATAAAGTTGCTTTACGTCCAAGGTATACTCGGACCACACAAAGAGCCTCTCATGTCTTACTTTCAACCACTCCCTTTATGTCTCTCTTTTGCTTTCTTTCGCTCGCCTTCTCCTTTTCATTCAAGGAGGGGGGGTCTTCACCCTCGGCCTGAAGTCGCTCCTAAATAATCCCGCTGGTCACACCTCTTAGTTAGAAAGCTTTTTGTCCCACGCCCCTCACCCCCGCCATACCACCTCACCCCTCTCTTTGGTATTCAGCCCGGGTCAGTGCATTTCGACCATCCCTTGTACCCGAGATGGTTCCCCTTTTAATTTGCACCTGTTGCGCAGTTGTCCGGGGGAGCAAATGCAGCCCCACGGATCAGACAAAGATCATATTATGATCAGATACGTGCGGCTAATCTTCACGTCCTCTGGTGAGAACCGGCAAAGGGAAGCAGTCAGCCTTTTTTGCATGGGAACCTGTTAAAAAAAGACGTCATTGGCATTTTTTTTTTAAGTGAATGGGCTCCTAGGGAGAGATTAGGGGTAGTTAAGGTACGGAGGAGGGAATGGAGCGTTCCACAGCCCAGTTGAGTCCATTTGACACCAACGAACTGGGAAATAGTACACTGATGGAAGGGAAAGTTTGTTGTTTTTTAAAACTCTGTGTTCAGAAGAGGGAGAAAATTGTCCCGAAATCAGCAATTAGGTTTTTTAATCTAACCATTAGAGAAACTTCCCACTAGTTCTCACTGCTTTGGCAGCGTGCCTCTGAGATAAGGTGCTCGGAGAGCCTGGGGAGATGTATGCTGTATTAGGCAAGGAAAGAATTTCAAATGAACCTGAACGTTAAACTGTTGTTCCCATGATGTAAGCTTCATAGTTTATTAGACCCTCACCACCTCTCACCCCAGAATTGTGTGGGTTTTTGGTTTGCTTTATCATGCTCTCTTTTGTTGTGTATTAAGCAATCTGGTCTCGTGAGGCTTCCATTATCTTGACATCAAGACTTTGGAAAAATGATAATAAAATGTATATATATATATATATATATATATATATATATATATATATATATATATATATATATATATATATATATATATATATATATATGTATATATATATATATATATATATATATATATATATATATATATATATATATATATATAAAATATATATATAATTATTTGTCATTATCTATATTATTCCTGGGTCAGAAAATGTTTTATCAGACTATGTACGTTTTACACTAATGCTTATTAAACAAGCTACTGGAATTTTTTTCCCATTTCTTTTATTTTCACTGGTATTGTCCTGCTCTGACTTTATTACCTTGTGCTTATTGCATATGTGAAGTGAGGCAACAGACCAAGATTGTATTTAGCCATATCACTAAGACTGCACAAACTTCTTTTGAGATGTGGGTAAACTTGCATAATAACACCTGTACTCTTTTTTGTTCTCAGTGCTGAGTTATGAAAACGTGGTGGATGCGGGTTCAGGGTCCGATGAGGAGGACAGACTGCTGGGTTCTGAGGGCGAAGGCAGTCCAGCAGGTGTGCCGAGTCTGGAGGCCTCACCCCGGGTAGCCCATGCCCTGCTCTCCTGCCGGGGAGATGAAGAAAACGAAAGCCAGGATGGGGCAGGGGCCCATATATGGCGCCACGGAGACCTAAATGGTTCAGGTAAGAGTGAGAGCTAAGAATATTAGACTGGATTGTAGTATTAACATATGAAACATAACTGAGGTAAAACTAATTATCTATCAAACTTGCAATTTTCATATAACCAGGACAAAGCAGCTTTATTTACAAGGCCAACACCTAGCAGCAGTCTGGCATTTTTTGATGTAATGGCAACGTTTAGACTATTAGCTCACTTTTCTACTTTGGTTTCTTACTGTTGTCACAAAGTAGGTTACACCTAATCTTTAGTGCATCATCAGTCCACACCCCTTTCTTCTGGCTTCATTTTGACTCACCCACCCAAAACCAAAAGCGATCAAGATCACGGACAAGACCCAAGCTAGTGAGGCTTTAAAGACAAATTCTCTTAATTAGGATCGCAGAGCTATCATTTAGCAAGAGCCCGCCCTGCTGAAGACTCATTAAAGGCCTTAAATGAAATTTTTAGCATTATGATGGCCATTTACATACATAATAGGCCCACAATTCCCTGGGCCTGGCTGACAGTTACAGAGTGAAGGGAGAACTCATGCGAGTCGCCCGGTTTGAAAAAAAAAATTTAAAAAGAAAGAAAAAAAACCAGACCCCCAGCAATCAGTCTCAGCTAATGACTAAACCATATGCATCACTTAACTTCAGAGAGTGTCACAGTCACAGAACTAAACAGGGTCTTCAGGGATGTGTCATTCGCTTGAACAGTGTTTTGTTTAGTTGATGTTCACACTATGATATTCTAGATTAATGAACGTCATCTGAGTTTATTTGAATGCCACGCCTCTGGCAGCATAGCATTATTTTTTCTTAGTGATTAAATACAAAGAGATGAGTCCGCTAGCTGGGAAAAAATACTGTGGTATATGCTGGTAAATGCAGCAACTTAAAAGAGGCTGAATGAATCATCTTATGTGGTGCTTCCTCTTTGCTGTGGTTGCTTGAGAAGATGCACCTCAAGTCTCTTATGTGCTTAGCTAAGACAGTGGGGTTCAACAGATCACTTGTTAAAATGCTTCAAATGTTTCTGATTTATAAAATTTGTTTATAAGAAAATCACTAGTGTCATTTGGTTTAAATTGCTTTTTTGATTAGTCAACTAAATCTAAAATAATATACTAATATGATTTAAAAAAAATGTTTTTGAAAGAAGTCTCTTATGTTCACCATTTTAAAATGTAATTCATTCCTGTGATGCATGGCAAAGCTGAATTTTCAGCATCATCACTTCAATCTTCAGTGTCACATGATCCTTCAGAAATCATTCTAACATGCTGATTTGCTGTTCAAGAAACATTTCTTCTTATTATTATCAATGTTGAAACAATTGTGCTGCTTAATATTCTTGTATAATTTTATTCAGGATTCTTTGATATATAGAAAGTTCCAAATTACACAAGAAGAACATGAATATGTAAAGTTCTTGTTTTATTACACCGTATAACAGTATCAGCAGTTGGTAGTATCCACACTTATCAGTACTGTAGCCTCATCATATTTACAAGCCTAATAAATCTTATGTCAAATTTAACATTGAATCTAAATATTTAATTGTGCTCCAAAAGAGATCTGGAACCTCTCTTGTGTTGCAGTGGTTAAAATCACACCATTACCTCATGGGACCTGCAGCTACCACAAGCAGAACTGAGACTCTAATATAGTTGCCATTTTGTCACTCGAGGAAACATATTTTTCTAAAAGTATTTTAGCTGCGCCTCACATGTCGTTCGGTCCTTAATATGACCTTAAAATATCCACACGCTAATACTACTAATCGCTAACCCTCCCAAAGAAGTTTTAAGCCAATATACCTCAAAGGAAAACACAATGCTGAGAACATTTTTGCTGGCTCCAGGCCTTGCACTTTTATCTGCATGGCACAGAAGGAGACAATTTCACCAGGAAGGGGTTTCGCGAAGGCAAGCCCCCTATTAGCAAATGCATTGTTTTGTTCAAACTTTGCTCAGTAAAACGCATCCAAGTCGTGTAAAGCTTTTGACGCTCCAAACATTCCTTCAAGAATCATTGCTCTGAGCAGTTTCTCTCACAATGATTTCAAACTCTTTGAAAGACATCTCTTAAATGTGGTGAAAAGTGAGAGAATTCGCCGACTTTCAGAAGCTCTCTCGGTTGTCATACTTAGATAATGAGGAAGGAAGTGGAAGGCAGTTTTGAAATTAAACAGTACTTATGCCGTGGAGGCGCGTGTGTGTGTCAGGAGTCTTGAGTACCCTTGTTTTCTCCCTGAGATGTGGTGTAAGAGGTGCTGTATATCCTCCTTTTGTGGGGGAAGCTTATGATACTTGTGACTGCCGGTACGAGGTCACATGAGGGGGAGGAGGAGAAACAAACACAATAGCTGCAGTATATGAGCAAACTCCTCTCAGACCACCCTCCTCTCCTCCCTAAATACCTTGACGTGATTTCTTATGCCTCGCTTAAGAGAAGCATATCATTCTCTGAGCTGCTGTCAACATGTTTGAGATATATCTCTTCCTGGTATATCCTCTCATCATCAGGATGATTTTTTCTTTACACATTTGCTGTGTCATATTTATCTAATTTAATTACATTTACACATACATTAAACATGGTCATTAAAATGAACTGATATGGGCAGAAGAATCTATCATTATCATTTAAAACAATGTGTTTTCTCTTCTATTATTACAGAGGAGAGAAAAGCTGAGTACAACTCCATGAGCCCTGACATCTCTCTCCATGGAATTGGAAATGGTACAGGTGAGATCACTTCACAATATGTTGAAATATTATCTACTGAAACCTACCGTAGATACACAATAAATAACTAAATTTAGAGTTGTTTAAGTAGTAATCAACACTTCTTCAAGTGTGAAAGGTCTCTTAAGATCATACGTAAATGTATGCGTGGCACACACTTGAGCATCTGAGATAATGCTTCCTCGTGTGTGTCCATGGGAGATGGAAAGTAAACATTTTTTAGTTGAGCGCGAGTGCATGGCAAATCACATTTTGCAGCCAAATTGAGTTTAAGACCAAAATCGAATTTGTTTAGTCCATGTACTTTCAAATTGATTACAAAGAAACAATAACATTTTCATTTGCTTACCCAAAGAGTCCAGTCATCTGAAGAAAAAGTATCATTTGGAATAACCTCTGTCATATTATTAGTTATCTACCCACATTACCTCATGTTTTTATATAAATCTGCTTTTTTTAAAAGGCACTCTTGTCTATTCATCCTGTTTGTATCTTTTAGTTGTTCTCCATAAAGCATCCAAAAACCTATTGTTTACGAAAATCACGTTTAAAATCTTGTTCTGTGCAATTACACATAACACATGATCCATAATTAGATTATTGGGTCCGATTTTATGTATACGATGAGCAATACAAAGTGAGATCAGTTACCCCGGCACGCCTAATTGCCATATAACTCAATTACCCATAATGCTGGAAATGTTTAAAGCATTTTCAAACATGCAAGAGGATGCTTAAAGAGTGCTTGATGATCAAGCTGGCTCCTATTAGTCTTTGAAGTGGCCATTATGTTGTAACTTAAATAAATACTTCCACCTTGAAAGGCCTTCTAATGGTTTGGTCTCCACTACATCACACTTAGAGGGGCCAGTGTCCTAATATTCAGCTTGGTCCTTTCCAATGACACTGAGCATCAACCACTGGATTCATTTGTGCTTTTTCTCCCCACTTCCTGTGTGCAGTTAAGGGTATTAATGCCTCTTCAGAGCTGGAAAGCTTCTTTGCCAAGAGGAAACTGGATGACGGTGAGGGACATGCAGCGAGCATTGCAGAATACCTGCAGGATACTGTTATCATTTATCCAGAGGACCCAGAGGAAGGTACGCGACTGGGAACACCAGAGGCTAATGGACAAGATGAAAATGAAAACGGTAGGCATTCAAATAAAAATAATAATTAAAATGGAAAAAAAAAGGCCAGTAAGAAATATTTTTATTTATACCTTTGTACAATACAATACAATACAATACAATATAATACAATATATCAATATTTTATGTATTTTATTATTTTTATGTTATGTGCAAATTAGTCTGGGTGGACAGAGTGCAAATATATATTTTATAAAATAATTTGGCTAATGCGATTTTAATTATATATTATAATTATTGTGAAGAATTATTATATATAAATTAATAGCACATTTTGACTGTGATATCTTGCTAAAAACAAAATGAATAAAAAATAAACAAATAAATGAAGTAATTCTTGGCTGTTTCATATTTCTGAATGCAGTGCTTTACCTATCATTCTCCCATAGCCTCATATGGCAACTGTTTGGCCCACATACGCAGATTTTTTTTCTTCTTCAATCCCCCTCCTTCACTCTGTTCGCTCCTTTCAATTTTGCCCAGATCTGGCACTGAGGACGCCAGATGCCTTTGCCCAACTGTTGACCTGCCCCTACTGTGACCGGGGCTACAAGCGGCTGACCTCTCTAAAGGAGCACATCAAGTACCGACATGAGAAAAACGATGAGAGCTTCCCCTGTCCCCTGTGCAGTGACACCTTCGCCTACCGCACCCAGCTAGAGCGCCATATGGCCACACATAAGCCTGCCAGAGATCAGGTGAGACAAGGCCCACCTCAGTCAGTACCCACACTCATTACTTCCTATCTATGTTTTTTAGGATTATTATAGAAATGAATTGTGAAAGATGCTGCATCTTACATTCTGAGCATTTTCTAAAAGGGATAGTTCACCCTATAAATGAAAATTTTGTTATCACTTACTCACCCTCAAGTTGTCCCAACCCTGTATGAGTTTCTTTCTTCTGTTGAACATAAAAGAAGATATTTTGAAGACTGTTGGTAGTCAAACATTTAATAGTAGCCATTAACTTCCATAGTAGGAAAAAATATATATTAGGGAAGTCAATGGCTACCGTCAACTGTCTTTTGTATTCATTTTTGGGTGAACTTTCCCTTTAAGTACATGCCAGAGGAGAACATGTTTTAGCCTGTTGATAGCTCCAGTATTGAACAAGCTCCTCCGGAAGCTCCTTAATACTTGAATCCTTCACACCAGAGCCACAGCTGTGCACTGTCATACTCCCCTGAGTGTCCGCCCACAGCCGCCCATGTGTGGGCTGTTCTAGCACATTGAGTCCTATAGGCCTTTTCGACTTCTCGCATCAGCTGTTGGAGTGGAGTCAAAAGATGCGAGGAAAGCTGATGTTAATTCTGCCTTTTAGGCCGGTCTGAACATGAGCATGCTGTGAAAAATGCAGTGATATGGATTTATTTTGAAGAGGAAACTCTATATTGCTTTATTACTGAGGGAAAATGTCTGTTTTTTTTGATGTGGTGAGAGGGTTCTCGGTTGTTTGATAGGATTATAACAGGATATCCTGCATTTAGGCTTTCAACTTTGAACCTTAAGCAGACTTGGGCACATTGAAAAGGAATTTGGAATACTTGCCTTGCACTCTCATCTTACTGGCTGATTCATGCTCACACATATGCACACACTCACATAGACACATATGTACACCTCTCCAGACTTAAACTCGACCAGATGGCTTTTTTTCCTGGTGATCTAGAGTATCCTAATCCTTAAATGACTTTAAGTGTTTGTTTATTTGCTCTAAAGGGTTATTTTCCTTAAGGCTTTGAACATCAATTCAAAGGTTCACCTTGCTAGGCTTAGTTTTACATTTCAATGTGCATTCTGTGTATATTAGCATATACTCCTACAGTAAATGGAAACCCCAATACACATCTTAAACTGGCCTATGTACACGAGTATGATTGAACTTTTGAAGAAATAAGTTCTGCATAGTACTGTACATATAGTGACTATTAAACAAATGTGAACTCCCACATATTTTTCACAGACCTTTGGTGTCTGTGTGTGGGGTGCAGGGTGAATGCTGTTGTTTTTGTTGTGCATCTGGGGCCCACATTTGAATTTCAAATGGCGGAAGAGCACCTACGTTTAACTTTGAATGGTGAATACAGATACAGCCTACACTGTTTTAACTAAACCTAGACGGTAAATGTTTAAAGCATGTAGATAGTATTTTAACGGATAAGGTACTGCAAAGGTAGAAAGTCAACACCAATTGATAATGTAAACTTAATTATGCAGATAAAAAGATCTTGAATAACTGTTGCTTCAGCAGCCTTGCCACACATACCTAAATACAATTCTGGCATATTTTCTGTGTATGATTCTCAACATAAATAATATTAACCTCTATAATTTCTACCTGTATCAATTTCTATAACCTTTCTCTCCCTCACAGCCTCAATTGCTAAACGAAGGGGCTGGTAACCGCAAATTCAAATGCACAGAGTGTGGAAAAGCCTTCAAATACAAGCATCATTTGAAGGAGCACCTCCGCATTCACAGTGGTAAGTGTTTCATTGAAAAATACACTGAGAGCCTCCTTTCATAAGTGCTGTCAAAAGAATGCCAATAATATATATATATATATATATATATATATATATATATATATATATATATATATATATATATATATATATATATATATATATATATATATATATATATATATATATATATATATATATATATAATCTTATTCATATGTCTCCAATTTGCCTAATGGTAATTCAGTGTGGTTTGGATAGTCTGGATAGATGATGAATATTTAAAACCATAATTATATAATTATGCAATAATTATTTGTTATTGTAGGATCCCATCATCCTATCAATCATTAAGTTGAAAGATGGAATGGGAAAAAGTTAAATGTAATTCTAACTTAATGAGAAAAATATGTAAAGGAACTTCACTTAATTTTTGTATTGGTACAATAATAAAAATATATTTTTTTTTAAGGTGAGAAGCCATATGAGTGCTCCAACTGCAAGAAGCGCTTCTCCCACTCTGGATCCTACAGCTCCCACATAAGTAGCAAGAAGTGCATTGGCCTTATCTCTATTAATGGACGGGTACGCCATGGAGTCAACAGCAAGCCTGGCTCATCACCAAACTCTGCTGCATCCTCCCCTGGAAGTCCTGCCTTAGCTCAGCTCCGTCACAAACTGGAGAATGGAAGGTCCATGAGCCTTCAAGACCCATCTGCCCACCCAGACATCAAGTCTGAGCCCATGGACTTCAATGAATACCGTCTTATGATCGCATCTCAACAAGAATATGGTGGGTCAGGAGCCTTTCTCAATGGCGGTGGCCGTGGAGGTAGTCCTCCAGGGATGCATGGTTCATCTCAGAACCCCCTGCAACATCTAGGCATTGGGTCGGATTCCCATCCATTGGGCTATCCAGGGTTCATCAACAACATGAGTGAGGTTCAGAAGGTTCTTCAGATTGTGGACAACACAGTTTGCCGACAGAAAATGGATGGCAACCCTGAAGAGATCTCTAAGCTCAGAGCATACATGAAGGAATTAGGCTCCCAGATGGAGGAGCAGAATCGGGTACTGGCCTCCCAGCAAGGCTTCCTTGGCGTTGGACACAACAGTCCCACTAAGACTATCATTGACTACACACTGGAAAAGGTCAATGAAGCCAAAGCATGTCTCCAGAGTTTAACAGAAGATTCTAAGAGGCGGGCGGTGGATATAAAAAAAGAAAGACCTAGCCACACCATGGATCTTCTTTCTGAAGACAAAGCACAGGAAAGGGATGCGCAGTATGCACCATTCTCTTGTCAGTATTGCAAGGAGACGTTTTCTGGCCCTATTCCATTACATCAACATGAGCGCTATCTCTGCAAGATGAACGAGGAGATCAAGGCTGTCCTCAAACCTAATGATACTGTGCCAACCGGCCGCAGGGGACTTATCGGCTCAGAGCAGCATGATGGTGTGATCTCATCCTTTGAGAGGAATGCGACCAGCCCAATCAACCCCTTCAAGGATCACATGTCAGTACTGAAAGCCTACTTTGCCATGAACACTGAACCCAACTCAGAGGAACTGAGAAAGATCTCCATGGCAGTGGGTCTTCCCCAGGAATTTGTGAAGGATTCATTTGTGCAATGGAAAGCTCAATCTCACCATAGCTTCTCAAGGAAAAGATCTCCTCCTCCTGAGCGAAGTGGAGAGCTCAACCATGGCTTGAGCAGGGAGTCCACTTTTGCCCGTTCACCTGTTTCTCTGGGTCAATATGGCGACTCAACAGCGGAGATCCATGCTATCACCAACGGAGATTCTGGACACAAGTTGTCCAAACCGCATCAGTTTACAGGCATCAGGCAGACCAATGAAAAACCACTTGACTCTGTGGACCACTTAAGAGGTGAGACACCCTCACCTTTGAACCTCTCATCATCATCATCCAAACACTCACATAGCAGTTCGTACACCCCTAACAGCCTCGCCTCTGAGGATGCCCATGGGGAACCACTGGACTTATCTTTGCCAAAACATATGTCCAAGGCAGAACGGAGGCCCAAACCGAATGGTTTTTCTGTTGACCACACTAGCAACTCCTCTGCACGTGAACCAGGAACAGAGCCTTTAAATTTGGCCCACATCAAGAAGGAGTTCAATGGGCCCAATAGTTTGGGCAATGAGAATCAGATGGAGAAAAGCTCAAGCCCCATCTTTAGCATAAACCCCTTCGGTGGTGGGCACATGTACACCTCGCTTCCACCTCATGGAGCATTCCCTCCACCTACTTTTATGTCTACGGCTCAAGCCAGCATCCCGGGACTCAGGCCTTACCCAGGGTTGGATCCCATGAGTTTCTTACCACCTATGGCTTATACTTACGCAGCAGGGGCAGCCACTTTTGCTGAGATGCAGCAACGAAGGAAATACCAGCGGAAACCAGGCTTCCAGGTAAATTGAATGTTATGGTACTAGGGAATTCCCAGTGTATTCCATTTTAATTTTGTTTAAACCTTTTAAAAAGTGTGATAAGCACATGCAAATTCAATGCATTTTATCTTAACCAAAGTTTGATTTATTTAAATGTCTAAAATAAATTAACAAAGAAATGAGCGATACATTAAATTATAGATGTTATTAAGGGGTATTGCTTCCTAAAAATATGTCTACATCATTTCCTCACTCTGTTACCTACATTAGTTCATACTACTTTCCGTACTAAACTGAGAGAACCCTTGTAAAGTCCTCTTAATATCAAGCCATATGTCCCTCTTTTGAGACTTCTTCAGGCGATAAAGGCTTTATACAGGTTACAGAGATAAGCTCTGTCCAGACGTGGGATCAAACATGGGGTAGGGGCTGTCTCTTCCTAGGTGGCAGGTTAGGATTAGTATTTGTGGCAGGTTAGGTTTGTGCGATGTGTCTAAAATCTGTTTCTTTTGCAGGGGGAGCTACTGGACAGCGCAGGGGACTATCTGTCAGGGCTAGAGGACCTGACAGACAGCGAGTCGCTGCTCGCCCGGAAGAAGATTAAGAAGACTGAAAGTGGTATGTACGCGTGTGACTTGTGCGACAAAACATTCCAGAAGACCAGTTCCCTCCTAAGACACAAATATGAGCACACAGGTATATCACATTTAGACAACTCTTTTTTTTTTTACCCTCGTCCATCCCCCCTCCAAGTAATTCCCTTTGACCACATTGTGTTTTTTTTTCTTGTTTCTTTCATTCCTTTCCTTCTTAATTTTTTTTCATACCTACTTTTTTTCTGTCCATTGCCTTACTTTTGTTGTACATTTCAAGACAAAGGTGTAACAGTTTTCTTCCTTTTGACAGGCTCAAAGGTTTTTTTTTATTTATTTAGAACCTGACAGACAATATTTATAATCCAGTTAAAATGTACAAAAACAATTACCACTTTCAATGGCAGATGCGCACACACAATTTCTCGTATATGCGTTTTGTTCAATGAACCACAAAAAATCTCACATTGCTTTTAAATTGAGCATTTAAAACACCAGTCGATATGGCGACACATTGTCAGTACAGTTTGCTGGCATACCAACATGGCGCAGGGTGCCAGGTGTGTGAAAGCCTGATGTGTGCATGGCATTTCTACACCACAATGTGACCTACCGTCCTGGGGGACTCCTCTCTTTCACACGTTTGCATCATCCTCACTTACATTCTTCGGTCGGAATTCATAGAGAGGAATCTGCCGTCTCGTCTATTTTTGAACTTGATGAGGGGAGGTGGGGAAGGGGACCATCTCAAGTATGGCTGCTATGGAAGGTGTTGCAGGCATGCCAGGGCTATTCATGGCCAAGAATATAGTACATCTGTTCATGTGCTTGGAGCTGATGGCGAGTGTGTGGGTTTTTATGGCAAGTATGTTACTGGTGGAATTACTGAATGCCAAATGGCAAGTGCCTTCTCCTACTTCACTGATTAGAGTTGAATTCATTTCCTAGTTTCTGTGAGTAGACGACGTGATCCAAGCTGGTGAAAGAGGAAGGTGTGCGGGAGGTGTTTGTAATACACAAGGCATCACAAGACAGATGTATGTCTTATCTGAGCATTTTTATATCCCAAGTCATGATGTCATAAACTCTGTCAGGGATGCTTACTGCCTCGCTTTCACCTTGTGCGGCATGGAGCGATAATCACCTGATCTTCTTGGCTGCATTCAGAACAGTCACAGACAACCTCAGAATAGCGCCTCAGGACTGTGGCTTCCCCCTCACCTCCCTGCACTGCTTTTGGTAACATCTAAAATAAACCGGTAGGGTTTGTCACTGTTTGATATGAAGGGTTTTTTAGTCAGGACTTCTTGTCTCCCCCGACCCACCCCATTTTTAACCCAGACTAATTCCAAACAAGATTTTTTTTTTGTTTCTTTTTTTTTGTTTGTTGTAGAATTCATCATGAGGTTACAAGGAGGGATTTGTGTGGTTACTTCAAGAATGTGTGTCTTAGTAAATTGTAATGTTTTACCTTACATTTGACTGTAATGCAAACAATATATTTGATAAAAAATGTTGTGCATCCTCCACAGAGAGAAATGCTTCAAATTGCTTTTTATAGCTTTAAGATGTTATGGATGCTGTGCTAACCTTTTGGGTCCTCTCTCTTTGTGTCTCTGCAGGAAAGCGGCCTCACCAGTGCCAGATTTGCAAAAAGGCCTTCAAACACAAGCACCACCTCATCGAGCACTCACGCCTACACTCGGGCGAGAAACCCTACCAGTGTGACAAATGTGGCAAGCGGTTTTCCCACTCCGGCTCTTACTCGCAGCACATGAACCACCGATATTCCTACTGCAAAGCGGGAGGCGGAAGAGCGTGAGGCCGCCAAACAAGATAGCCACGACAATGGCGGACCCCTGGAGCCCACGGAGCTCCTAATGCGTCGGGCTTACCTTCAAGGCCTCGGGCCCCTGGGCTTTTCGGATCCAGAGGACCAGACCGAGGACATCACACGAGAAAACACCATCCTGCGAGATGGTACTGAGGGTCGGGCCAGGGAGGCAGAGGAGGCGTATCCGGAAGTGACTGACAGGCAAGAGACAGGGTTGGTGGAGGAAGAGGAAATGGAGGTAGAGGGGCGGAGATTTGAAACTCGGAGCCCTGAAGGGACAGAAAAAGATGAGAAAGAGAGCAAAGTAATGGGAGGGACAGAGGACGAGAGCTCGGAAGAGGGGAAATTAGCGAGCAAAAGAAATCCTGACGGCGAGAATGAGGATGCTGATTAACTACTGCATTTCGGAATAAGCTTCTTGTTTTCTTTTTCCCTCAAGCTTGCACCGTGCCCTTCTTCCGCCCCTTTTGGAGGGACTTTGAGCCAGATTCACATTTGTACCACACTGCCACGTCTTGGTTATCTGAGCGTGCGCCTTTGGCTTGCACTCATTGATATAAAGAGTGGAACTTCAAAATCAGGCATCAGAAACTAGGATGGAACATGAAGGAACCCATATTATGCAAAACTACAAGTGATAACGATTGTCAGAATACAAATAAAAGAAAGGTTTTCAAAATGTACAGAGTTTTCAGCCAGAAAGCTGTGCGGTGCTGATTTCCATATAACTCCTGTGTTTCATTGTGGTCGTAGCACAAGCCTGGAAATTGCACTCTGAAAAAAAAAAAGTATTAGAAAAATAAAAAACAAAAATAAAATGAACAAAAAACACTTAGGTAAAAAAAAGCATTGCCTATATGTACTTATACTGCGCTTGAAGACGCAGTAGTGTGTAAGTGTTATATTTCGTCTATCACTTACTGTGATACCCTTGGTTTTACCTTTCTTTTCCTGACCAGCCATTCAAGTTTTGGCATCTCACCATGGCTTTTTTTATGAAGCGACTTTAACTAAATAATACCTATATGATTCTTAAACGTACAAAGTCTTAAAGTTGGCCAGGGGTGGATGGAAAGAGTCTGGGTAACTGTTATGACGAAGGCTCATTGTATGAGGTGACGTCAGAACCCCTGTGTTTTTTTTCGTTCGAGAAAAGCCTTATATGCAAACCCTTTCACCTGTGTTTTCTGCAAGTGCCATCCTTGTACAGTATAAAGCGAAGTCAACTAGTGTTCTCTTTGCACCTGCTTTAGTATTAAATGAAATATTTCACCTTGTCGTTTGAAATACCTACGTCAGTATTAGTATATCTAGACTGCAGTTGTTTAGTTTACATATTGTTTGTGCAATTTTCTGTATTTTTTTAAGATCATCTGTCAGTATTATCTTGGTTTGTTTTGTTTTGTTCAATACAAAATTCATTTTTATTTTAAACTACCATTTTATTTATGTGACTCATTTTATATTTCCTAATTATATTTATTTCATACTGTAGTGTACAGTATTATAGTTCCTTGATATAGATATATTTTAGTAAATAAGGATCCTTACAAGTGGAGCAAATTTTACGTAAAGAGAGCATTTATTGTATCTGGAGCGATTGCTGTGAATTGCTCTTCATACTACACTTACCTGATGAAGGAGAATCTACAATTTGGGAACTTTTGATACAATATTGTGAAAACACTGTATTTTTGACTGAAAGGAAAAAAAATTCCACTTTATTCATCTTATTTGTTTTTCCTTTTTTCCCTTTTTTAGCTAAAGAAATAAGGGGGTGGGGGATGGGGTTGTTGGGATTCTTTGAAATGTCTGTTGAAGTATAATTTAATTTTTAATTTGTAATTTTTCTTGAAAATGACCTTGCTCGAATAAATGTAGCCCAATTTAATTTTGAATGCCTGTGTAACATCTCACTCAACAAGTCACTTAAATGTCCTCACAAGTTGACAGATATCGACACGTTAATTTCTTTAAATACAAACTAATCATTCCAGTATAGCCAAGAAAAAATGTGTTCAAAAAGTTGGCAATTTAGTATCTTTTATATACAGTGTGTGTGTGTGTGTGTGTGTGTGTGTGTGTGTGTGTGTGTGTGTGTGTGTGTGTGTGTGTGTGTGTGTGTGTGTGTGTGTGTGCGCATGCGTCAAAATAGTATCATCCATATTATAAATTATAAAATTGCTATCAGACATCAGACTTTAATATTCCCCTGTATCATTTTCTGTGCTATCATTTAATTAATTACTGGAACCTTTACCTTTTGATGTGGATTACACATAGAAATATAATCCACCTTATCAAAGTCTCTCACAGTATGATAGCCTTCTATTAGTCTCTTTGAAGTTGAATGATGTTGGGTTGCGCTAAATTAACATCAGCTGCAGGCTGCCAAACTGGCTGTGAAGTCTCAATGTTGGAACTCTAAGGAGTTCCATTAACCATGACCTTGCTAATTTTCTCAACTCACATACTCATCTTAAGTTTAATTTTCACAGAACTATTCAAGACACTTTTCTCCCTGCAGGGATGTACAGTCCACTTCATTTTATAAGCTAAGGTTACTGTATAAATGGCCCTATCAAATTGAACCGCATCATACTTATACATATGCTAGATTATTTTGCAATACACGTTTTCTCTGCTGTCCAAATTTTGATGGGGTAACTTATAGTTTAGGGTTGGGGGGTGGGGGGACTGAATGCATCATGCATGAGTGGGAAAACCACTTAAATGTATATATGTTCTTACACTGAATGATAATATTTGGAATACTTTACATGAAATAATATGCTAAATAACTTGCTAATTAAATTCAGTGAATTAGAAGTGTAATTGATCTGTTCTGAGACTGTACCTGTAGTTGTTCTATTTATGTGGTTTTCCATTCAGGTGTCCATCTGAAAGGACTGTTGTAAGTGCTGTTGACCACACTGTATTTTACCTACGCTGACCTCTGCACACAACACACTTATTAAACACACACATCCAATAAATAAAAGGCCCAGGACATTTAAGACAGTTATTAAAAGCATATCAGTCTGACTCATTGAAGTTGACTACTGACAATAATTATTTAGACAGGCTATAATCAATACAGTAAAAATATATAGAATTCATATGAATTCAAACTTGGTTTTATTTTTAAAAAAATGGTTATGATATACTGTGTAAATAAGAGTTAAAAAAATCTAAATTTAAACCAATCAAAACATTAAATAAAATCCAATTAAGTATACACACCTCCACAATGAAATATGAACAATAAATTTCCCTTTTGTTTACCAACATTAAGCATTATAATTGTACAGTAGTTGCCACCAAAACTTACATATTTTATACTGTAATACTGTGGTCACTTAGTATTAGCACCACTGTCATCAATAAATGAATCAATAAAATGCTAAAAGCTTTTTTTACGTTATTTGAATGATGGATATAAGTGTGTGTGAGAAAAGCGTTTCAACATATTGAGTGCAAAATGTAAGTATACTGACAATATATGAAGATGATGAAATTATAGCATGGGGTGCAAATAAAATGTGGGACAAATAAGCTTTATAACGGTCTGTCCTTTAAATATCAAAATATATTAATAATTATCTAAAAAAAATTCCAGACATAACTGCTCTCATAATCCACCAACAAATGAGAGGTTTTATATGGATTCTAGCTAGACCAAGCTGTTCATGTATGGTCATTAACTGGTCCAAGCCGATCTAGATGATGGATCAGCTGGACTACCAGCTGGTGGGACGGAGATCAAACTTGTAGACCTTGATCAAGCCGGTTAGGGTTAGTAGACCTCCTTGCTTGGAAAACAAACCAGCTAAGTTACCAAGTTTCAAAAAGCTGATATGACATGGGATTTCCAGCATTTAAACACACGCACACACACACACACACACACACACACACACACACACACACACACACACACACACACACATGTTGTGTTTCCATGTTTTATGGGGACATTCCATAGGCGTAATGCATTTTATACTGTACAAACCGTATTTTCTATCCCCTACACTGCCCCTGCCCCTAAACCTACCCATCACAGGAGACATGCTGCATTATTACTTTTTCAAAAACATCACTTAGTGTGATTTATAAGATGTTTTCCTCATGGGGACCAAAAATGTCCCCACAAGGACAAAAATTTGGATATTGCCATCTTTGTGGGGACATTTTGTCCCCATACCGTAGGGATTACCAGTCACACACACACACACACACACACACACACACACACACACACACACACACACACACACACACATATATATATATATACATATTTGACAAAATTCTAACGTTGTCAAAATATGTTTATATTATAAATTACAACTACACTTTACATAGTTCATACTAGAACATTATGAGTATGACGCCTGCAAACGACTTCACGGTACAGTTGGAAAACGTAATCACGCACAGTGACGTCATGACGCAAACACTCCCGTGTTTCCTACCAGGAAGAGGTAAGACTGAATTAAACACGCGAATGTTAGGAGATTTAAGCCTCCGTTTAGTGGTTTAAAATGTACAAGTGCGTATCAATAGCTCGACTAAAGAGAAACAAGTATATGCGGTTGTGCATTTATAGCGATATGTGTCTTAGTGTCTATTGTCTTCTAATCAAATGTTATAACGTTAGTTTAATTGTTCTTATTGCTGTGATGTGAATTAATGTATTAATAATAAAGAACAAACGGTGTCTTTTGTATAACTGCAACGTTACAACTTTCTCATACAGTGGCTCAAAATATATTTGAAGACTGTTTGATATATTTTCATTAGATAACAACATATCAAACTGGTTGTTTTTTAAAGCACACTTTCCAAGCAAAACATTTCATGCAAAAACGTTTGCTAGGATTGAAATGAAAACTATAGATACGCCAAAATAAACGTTAGTGTAACATGTTCATAGATCATTTGATGAACTACGCATGGTTATTCTGCTGTGAACATAAAAATAACTGGCTGCATGCATCCATTAAAAGGATTAAAACTTGGTCAAAAGTCATGGCAAATTCTTTTTGAAAACGTGAAGTTACTTCTCAAGAAAGTCGCTGCCATCAGTTATTGCCATATTATATAGATGCCATTTGCTTTGACTTTTTATTACCATTGCTCTGTAAAATGTGGCTTTAGCTTCCTACTCCTTAATGTATGTTTGCTGAATAAAATCGAGATGTTTTTAACTAGCAGTCAGCATTTTGGCGGAAATGGCACAAAGATTTTATGAAATATTAATTCAGAATTATTATATTATATATCATTATATTATCAATCAGTGCTCACAGAGATGCTATACTAGTTAACAAATTCAATACACGTAGATAAGTGACACAAACGAGAGTTTGATATATTCAGATATTTCTGTAGTTAATTTATTTATTTAGATCATCAATATGGTACTGAATGTGATCATCCTTTATTCTAAATGCTGCAATATGATGCAGAGTAGTTTCTTCAGATCTTACTTCACATGGTTTCAGCTGGACCAGCTGTGTTTTGCCTGAAATGAGTCAGCTAGAGGAAATGGAGAACATAGCCTCGAAAGGTCTCAAAGTTGAGACATCTTGAGATTGTTGTCACCCGTTTAGCTTAATGTGCATTGTTTAATCTCTATTGTCATATCAAAAAGAGGAAAGGGACATAAAAGGACTTTTAAACACCTCAGACTATTACAATTAACACAGTATTTACCTGTTCTGTGTCATAATTTCGGAAGACAACAATAGGCAGGAATTTGTGCCTTTATAATATATATATATATATATAATGTTTTTAAGCTATTTACTTATTTTTGTAGGTCGCTGTGGAGTTAGTATGCATGTTATTACCCGTAAATGAAGGAGAACCTGTGTACTGCATTACACTTTAAACAGGAAACGTCTCTTACCCACAAATGGAAATACATATAGACATGGAAAACTATTTAGAAATGTGGGGACTTTTGTAAAATCTCTTGCTACATTTAATCAATTCCAGTAATTGTATCGATGAGGAATCTGATTTGAATTCCCAATAATGACAAAAAGAGAAATTTTGCATTGGGATGTTTTCCAAATGCTGTTCTAATACTCTTTTGAAATAATGTTATCCACACATCCAGTTAGAGTTTTTCCTGCTTGAAGTCACAAAAATGTTTTCACTTTTATATTATTATTTTTTTATTATACAATTTTCAGTTACGTCTTGATAGTTTAAACAAGGCTCTTTGAACTTTATTTGATCATTTTCTGTTGTCTTATCAAATCTTCAACAGTAATAGACATCATTTTCTTCCACTAGACATTTGAAATTAGCCATCTGAAGGAAATTTCTTTCAGACGATCTGTACAGGAATCAAAAGTGTTTAGAATTTGTATAATTAAAAACCTAGTGTAATTCATAATGCTGTCTGTCACCTAATTGTCACCCATAAATGATAAAGAATCAGGTTAAACTCTTCAATTCATGGCACATGATTACCGTGCCTGCCATTTCGCCGCTTCATCTCTGTCAGCCGAGTGTGCAGTGATTAGCATGTAAGTGCTAGCATGTAATTACAGAGCAGCTTCCTTTCCTTTAATGATTACCGTTAACACAAAGCCTCTGACGAGGTGAATGAGGACACGGCTCACTCTATTAAAAGACAGAACAGACACTTGGATGGTCTGAAAATTTAATTCGTGGAAAATGTGAACTTCCTCTCGCTTTTCTAACGAGAGATCAAAGGCATTTATGAATAGTACTTTGTGCCCTCGGTGCGTGTGGTGAACCTTCTGAAAGTGGCAATGTCAGTCTGAGCACTTTGAATTAAAAGGTTTCAGGAACAAATGACTATCATTTTACAAGGCTTAATAGTGTTTTACTTGATTGGGATGCCACTCAGTTCAGCAGAGACTGTCTGGAGGTTGAAGAGGTTGTGTTGGCAACATTCATTAGACCAGTTTGTTAAACAATATCATTGCAGAAAAGCTTTTTTTGACAGTTATTTCATGCTGCTTGAGCTGAAGAAATGTTATTACTCATATCCATTGACATTGGAAATGAAAGTTAGGTTGGATAGTTAGACAGAGGTTTTCGTTAATTAGCTTTTTCTTTTATTCGATGCGGTTTTTAACAAACGC
The DNA here is from genome assembly GCA_023029165.1 of Gobiocypris rarus. Classification (NCBI taxonomy): domain Eukaryota; kingdom Metazoa; phylum Chordata; class Actinopteri; order Cypriniformes; family Gobionidae; genus Gobiocypris; species Gobiocypris rarus. The sequence goes on from CM040910.1 coordinate 30,808,819, forward strand.
TAGGACATGTAAAGTTTTCACGTCTTAGGCGGTGTAGAATCATAGCCATGGTATTTACAAGGTGTAATTTTTGTTATAGTTAAAATGTTGCTCAGATATGAAGTCATCTGAATGCAAGCTATGGAGACAGCCCAGTGTCTGAATTTAGTAGCACAGTGAACTTTTGAAAGAGCTCCACGGTTTGCCAACTCATTCGTGACCCAGACAATATGTGATGGCACTAATATTTTTTCCCTCTGTGTGTAGGTTTCGCTTTTTTAATTTGAGCGACCAACTTGTGAAAACAGAATGTGTTGATATGTGTCTACGGCAGCTCCTATTCTGCACAACCACCAATCTGTCATGACATGACATGTTTGACTTTCAAAATGAGACCCTAATTGGTACATGGGTCAATAACAAACAAGAAAGAACAACATAGGTGTGTGCAATGTTATTTCTTAGTACTTTTTTCACAAATTATTATTTTTAAATAATAAATATCATATGAGCTGCACCACATGCTATTTTGCAGCTTAAACTAACCTTGCCTTGTCAAAACATCAAATTATGACATTTTAAGAGACTTGACAGTTATGAGGGTCTGTATAAAATCAAATATACAATTTTCTGATTCTTTTTCATGCATGTTGGCTGCAACATGTGATGTTCAAATCGCATGGCTGATTTTCTAACAAAAGATTTTGATTATTAATAATATGAAGAATAGCAGTTTTGTTAAATTATCATAAATAAAGAAATATTTATTATGATCATAAATAAGTAATATAAATAAAATATTATGCAAACTACACAATAAAGGTTTTGTTTAGAAGAATGTAATTCTTTTAATGAGGCATTATCTTTATTATGATATCAGGACAGTTGAATCGCCCATTTTTTATGCATTTTCATGCGACTTTATGCATAAAATAAAATAAACTACATTCAGAAATTAAAAACATGCTTGTCATAAAAGTGGTTTAGTCATCTGATTGTATGAATTGTATTTATTTAATAGATTTTGTAAAAGATGAGCATCACGTCATTGACCGCACCGCATACATCATTTTAATAGCCCAGTTTATTTTGTTTTACTTTGGATACAATCCTGATGCAGCACGGTCAAGGCTCGTCCTCATGTTGTTCCTCGTATCGCTCAAGTCTAATTTCAAGTGATCAGCCGTGGCTTCGGTCTGCTGTGTGGGAGTACATAATCTGATGTTTCATTCTGGCTGAATTAGCCCTCCAGAAAGACCACATCACTTTAAGGCCTCCTCCTGCCCTGTCAGAGTCCATCGCGGGTGATGACGCAAACACACACATTCACACACACATACACACTCAAGACATCCACGGATGGCTAGAGGCTGTTAAAATGAGGTGTTGAGAGTTGGCTCACACGCTTCAATGCGCCATGTTTCTGGGTGCTTGTCACTGGGCAGTGCCATGCTATCCGCCCCCCTGTACTGGCACTTATTGGTGCCATTGGTAGAGTCACTTTTACTGATGGGTTTAATCGTCAGGATTGGTACTGGCGCTTGATATGACGTCTTCGTGCACTGCCCCTGCGGATGTATCAGCTGCATCCCAGTTTTTTTTTTCTTTCTGTACTCTGAGGCTGAATCTCTCCAACTCTGCCTCTTCCTCAGTATTTTGAGAGCCAAAGGAAATCCTGTATTTCATCTGGAATAATGCAGGGTAGATAACAGCCTGTCTCCTCCTGTTTGTTTTTCTATGAGAAATGAGGAAGGAATTTCTATGGTTAATTCTGTAGGTGAAAATATAGGTAAACTTGCCACCTTTGATGTTATTGAATTTCACCAAGCTTCTTATAAATGAGTTATATGCAGAATAAATACTTCAATTTTATATGCTAATTTATTCTGTTCTTGTTTTAATGGTTTTATTTTTCATATGGTCATGACTTGGCAAAAGGTTAGCTAGTTTTTTATAATAGTCTTAGGCATGTAAATGCCATTTTTCATGCCGCCTTCAAAGGTATTTTGCCTAAATCAGTAGAAATTGAATCCCCACTCTGGTGTTGTTATGGCGTCTCATTGATTTGCTGGAGTTGATGCTTACACAGGCGAGCCTTTTTGAATGCAGTTGAGCAATGACTCAGCATCCATCGACAGTCATGATGGTGCTGCTTTTGGTTGTGAGTTCGGGCACTGCGGGGTTTCCCTTTCGCATGAACTGTGTGGGGGGCTGAACGTTACAACATTAACCCCTCACTTTCCTCTCCATCTTGAGGTCTCATGCTTTTCACGCCTTACCTGTTTAAAATGGAGGCTCTGAGGTAAAAGGGTAGAGGTAAATCACTGTGTGAGAAAATCCCACTCTGTGTATCTGAGCGATTGGAAAACCCCAGCCTTTCAGGTTCGATGTTTAAACCTACTTGTTACATTTCCAGTTCCCTGTTTCAAAGTTTTGATTCGTTTTTCACTGTTCTGCTTGCTGTGAAGTGCTTTGCTCAGCAGTGTTTATCAAATGGGTGTTGTTTAGACTGGTAAAGAAAGTATGGTCGATGCACCACAGGATACCAAATTTATACGATAAAAAGTTATTGTCGTTTTGAAATTAAACTTGAGTGTTGTCTAAGAGCTTTAGCTTGTATTGCTTTTAAATTGTTCATTGGTCAGGAAGTTACTTTGCAATTCTAGCTTCTCAAGCTACAAGATTGAAATTAGCTACGAGCTAACTACATAAAGGTATTTAAAAAGTTAGCTATTACAACAAGTTGCTATGTCTTATGCATAACTTTTTTCCACAAATTAGCTGTATTTATCTGCCACATAGCTAAACAAAAAGAGGGTTCTGAATGAATGACTCACACACATAAAAACAACTTAGTGACAGCAGCATTTAACTAAACATTATGCCATTGAAAAGAAGACCTAAAATGTTGTGAAGGAAGTAGGAACGTGGGTCATTGAATCTTATTTTTCTGTCCAAATGAACCAATTCACTAAAATGAATCCAACTTCTTGTTTCTACTTGAGGGAGAGCTTTTGATTATGGCTTTACTGCTTTCAGTAGTACATTCATTTATTCGATAGAGCTCCATGCTTCTTGTTGGACAAAGTAGTCTTTTATTTTTTATTTTTTACCGGAAAACCTAAACTATTTGGAAAAAAATGAGAGGTTTCATCTTACCGAAGGAGTGAGTTAAATTAGTAAAGTTGCTTTAAGTTAATTTCTCGCTTTAAGTGAAATTGTCAAAACAACATAACTAAATTGCGAGCTAAATTTCCAAAAGATCAGCTGAATTATTTAGTTTTTTTGCTGCATAACTCATTATGCACTCCAGTTATGAGTTAACTGTGACACATATATGATGAAATTCTAGGTGACTTGGAAAGTACTGTACGTGGGTGAATTTTGCCATTGCAATTATTATTAACACTCTCTCCAAATACGTGGTTATTAATCATAGGTTATTAAAATATCATTTTCGCTATGATAGTTGTTCACGGTCTTCTTTTTTATGTGAGTCATTGAAATGTGATGCTTTTATCGTTTTTCTGATAGATTTTTTTCCTGTTCTTTTGAACTCTACAATAGCGTGCATTCACAATAAACATCAGGTTTGGTTGGACCTGTATCCATGAGTGTGCTCTTGCTGGAGGCGTTCTACGGCGGCTCCCACAAACAGCTGGTTGATCTTCTCAAGCAAAGTGTTGAAGACTGTGTAAGCTTCACTCTACCTGCAAAGAAATGGCACTGGAGGGCCAGAACTTCTGCTCTGTACTTCATGCAAGCAGTTCCAGCCAGTTCCTCGTACAGGTCAGCAGAGGTCATCAGTCTGGTTGTGTTCCTTAAAGTAATTTTTAAGGCTGGGCAACTGATTAATCGTGATTAATCGCATCCAAAATAAATGTGTGTGTATTGCGTATAATTATTATTTATATATAAATACACACTCCTTCATGTCTATATTTAAGACATAATTTCATGTATATACTGTTTAAATATACAGTGGGTACGGAAAGTATTCAGACTCTTAAAATTTTCACTCTTTGTTATATTGCGGCCATTTGCTAAAATCATTTAAGTTATTTTTTTTCTCATTAATGTACACACAGCACCCCATATTGCCAGGAAAACACAGAATTGTTGACATTTTTGATTTATTAAAAAGAAAAACTGAAATATCACTTGGTCCTAAGTATTCAGACCCTTTGCTGTGACAGTCATATATTTAACTCAGGTGCTGTCCATTTCTTCTGATCATCCTTGAGATGGTTCTACACCTTCATTTGAGTCCAGCTGTGTTTGATTATACTGATTGGACTTGATTAGGAAAGTCACACATCTGTCTATATAAGACCTTACAGCTCACAGTGCATGTCAGAGCAAATGAGAATCATGAGGTCAAAGGAACTGCCTGAAGAGCTCAGAGACAGAATTTGTGGCAAGACACAGATCTGGCCATGGTTAAAAAAAGATTTCTGCTGCACTTAAGGTTCCTAAGAGCACAGTGGCCTCCATAATCCTTAAATGGAAGACGTTTGGGATGACCAAAACCCTTCCTAGAGCTGGTCGTCCGACCAAACTGAGCTATCAGGGGAGAAGAGCCTTGATGAGAGCGATAAAGAAGAACCCAAAGATCACTGTGGCTGAGCTCCAGAGATGCAGTCGGGAGATGGGAGAAAGTTGTAGAAAGTTAACCATCACTGCAGCCCTCCACCAGTTGTGGCTTTATGGCAGAGTGGCCCGACGGAAGCCTCTCCTCAGTGCAAGACACATGAAAGCCTGCATGGAGTTGATGAGACCAAGATATAACTTTTTGACCTTAATTCTAAGCGGTATGTGTGGAGGAAACCAGGCACTGCTCATCACCTGTCCAATACAGTCCCAACAGTGAAGCATGGTGGTGGCAGCATCATGCTATGGGGGTGTTTTTCAGCTGCAGGGACAGGACAATTAGTTGCAGGGAAAGATGGATGCGGCCGAGTACAGGGATATCCTGGGCGAAAACCTTCTCCAGAGTGCTCAAGACCTCAGACTGGGCCGAAGGTTCACCTTCCAACAAGACAATGACCCTAAGCACACAGCTAAAATAACGAAGGAGTGGCTTCACAACAACTCTGTGACTGTTCTTGAATGGCACCGTCAGAGCCCTGACTTGAACCCAATTGAGCATCTCTGGAGAGACCTGAAAATGGCTGTCCACCAGCGTTTACCATCCATCTTGACAGAACTGGAGAGGATCTGCAAAGAGGAATGGCAGAGGATCCCCAAATCCTGAGCAAAGGGTCTGAATACTTAGGACCATGTGATATTTCAGGTTTTCTTTTTTTGCTAAAATCTGCTAAAATGTCAAAAATTCTGTGTTTTTCAATATGGGGTGCTGTGTGTACATTAATGAGAAAAAAAATAACTTAAATGATTTTAGCAAATGGCTGCAATATAAAAACAAATAAAAAATTTAAAGGGGTCTGAATACTTTCCGTACCCACTGTATATTACTGTGTAAATTTATACATACATAATAATTATTCACAGTACACACACATATATTATGTAAACGCGATCTTTTATTTTGGATGCGATTAATCGCGATATATCGATTGCCCAGCATTAGTAATTTTCTATATTTTTTAAATAAACATTTAAATGTTAAACTGGCACAGAATTATGTACAATGCCCTTACTGACTTGCTCAGTTCCACTCATACTTCAGACATTCCCTTAAAGTCCCATACTTTAAAGCCACATAACTGGTTTCCTATTTACTGCAAAGCATGGCTGAGGATATTGTAGCCATATACAGAATTTGCAGGAGCGAATCTTTCAGATGCACACATATACCAAAGCCTTTTCAGATCTTGTCTGAATCTAACACATTTCTTAGTTTCCTGCACAACCAAAGTAAAAATTATGGATTAGATTTACTTTTATTTTTTTTACTTTTTTTCTTACTCCTCTGAGAATGTCTGAGGTTATCCATTATTAATGCATTATTTTGTATATTATTTATTATTTTGCATCATGTATACACATAATGATTATTATATATTTTCACCTAAGATTTGTACTAACTAATGGTAATTTTCTATGCGCTGCGGGTGTAAGCTTCTGAAATCACAGACATATCTAGCTAATGTCTACTAACACATAACAGCAGCTTTGTATAATAATAACAGGGTTTGATAAAAACAGTATTTATCCCCAATGGGGAATTTAGGACTAAATTTAGAAATTTAGTGTAATGTGGTTTGACATTTTTACACGTGATAGGGGAGACTGGGGATGGTTGTTGTAACACTTTTCGTTTGAGCATCAGTAACTCAGTGTTTGTTTGTTCTAGATGTCTACTGCTACAAATATGTGTAGTACACTTGGACATGTACTACACAACCATAGATTATGTGAGTTAATGTCAAATAAAAAGAGTTCCATTGTTACCTACCCCACTACTGGGGTGAGTTATAACACTAGCTGGGGAGATGTAACACTGAGAGGTCATTCGCTGAAATAACACCCACACTATCCTTTTTTTGCATATACATGATTGAAGATGAAAAAACAAAACAAAACAAAACAAAAAAACAGGTTTGAATAACATAAACAATTTCAACTTACAAAAAACATTATATTGCATTTGCTTTAGAATTTTAAATGTAGTACAAAATGTGCTGTGTGTGAGTGTGCATATAAGTGTGAACTGTATTACTGTCACTAAGGGTTCAGTCACTAGGTGTTTCCAAAATCCATCTATTTTTTTCTGTGAATTTTGGCTGGATGGAAACATCAAGATGTGCAAAAATTCTAATAATGTGCACAAAAAACTTGTGAGTTCAATTGAGGCAGATCATTTTTAACTGGTACAAAACATATGCACACAAACTATGATGAAAAACACATTTACTGAATAAATCCCTCGATACGCAACAAAAAAACCGTGACTTTTCCTCAACAGAGGATGTTATTGATGACTGGACTCATTGGAATCAACATAGGGGTTGGTTGTAACATTTTTAAAAAACTGTTACAACTATCCCCACCCCTAACAGCCATAACTTAGCTAACTGTTTTAGCATGTGGGTTTGAAGTTAGCATAAATACAAAGTATATATATATATATATATATATATATATATATATATATATATATATATATATATATATATATATATATATATATATATAAATAAATAAATAAATAAATAAATAAATAAATAAATAAATAAATAAATAAATAAAAAAAAAAAACTAGCAATTTTTTTTTTTCATCATGGAAGTTCAATAATTTTACCTACAATTGAATGATTGCTAGGCAAAACATAATCTTGATGAAAATTTTTACTTTCTTACCTGAAAATCAGTTTTTTGGTCATAAAATCAACAAATATGCTCACAGTCACATGCAATTTCTCCTGTGAGCGCAAAAAGAAGTTGGGAGTGTATGATATTGATTACGTTACCACAGCTCTTTTCCGAACCATCCAACTTACAGTGTTACATCTAACCCTGTGTTACAGCCCCTCCCGGTCTCCCCTACTAGGATGTTCTTAAATGTCAAAAACAGACTTTTTCAAGTTTAAAGTGTTGCTGCATGTGTGGGTACACAGTTTGGTCAGTCGCTATATGATCTCTAGATAAATATCCCTTACAAGATGAACACCAATGCTGAGCTAAATGTAAGTAGTGTAATTATAGCTGCCTGTTTTATCGTTAACATAAGAACCCAGAGTAACACTCGTACAAGGTTCAATTTGTTAAAGTTGGCATGACACAGAAGTTGCGATAGATAGAAAAATGTAGGACGGGACTTGATTTTGTCCACTAGGAATTGATTGGATCTTGGACGGTTGTGGTTTGCTATTCCTGTGATCTCATGTGATTGACAGGTTGACCCGCCCTCATGCTAGTAAATACATCATCAGAGAAGAGAAGAGAAGAAATGTTGTTGCAAGGGCACATTAATAAAAAAAAGATATGTGCATGGATAAATTCTTCATAATAAATACTGCAAAATTCCATTAAAAAAAGAATTGTTGACTTTGATTTCATGGTGACTTTAACATTACTTCAGATACATCAGATATCATGAATTGATAATGTGCAAAAAAATGATTAATCAATTTATTAAATAAACGTTAATATTACATTTTATTTAATTTTAATCAATGGATATACTAGTGTTTTTAAATTCATGTTCGTTCAAATTATAGCTAATGTTCATTTTTACACTGTAAAAAAATATTTTAAAAGTAAGTTACCTGGTTGCCTTAATTTTGAATTCATTGAAATTAAACTTTTGAGTTAATACAATGAACATTTTTCAGAATCAACATCACCCTTTATTCAAACATTATTAAAAGATTCTGTAAACATATGGTGTTATTGTGTTTTATTTGTTATAATGCAGTGAAACATGCCAAAAGAGTGCGATTTTCATGATTCATCACACATTTCTTTTAATTTATGTAGTTCAGATAATATTTTGAGTTTCTATTTATTAAACCAATATCCTTCATTGTATTAATTCAAAAATTAAATTTAAATGAACTCAAAATTTTAAGGCAACCATGTTACTTGCTTTTTTAAGTTAAACCAACAATATTTTTTTACAGTGTACAAATGTGAAAAATGTATTAGTAAGTGAAGTGTAAGGGTAGAAATGAACATAAATCTATATGAATAAATACTGTAAAAGTATTGTTCATTGTTAGGTTATGATACCTAATGCATTAACTAATGCTAACTAATCATTGTTACCATAATCAGGCTATTATCAATTTACGATGATATTTTAAATTACAATTTTTTTTATTAAAATACAGGTAAGTGTGCCTGCTCCTAATGTCCACTACACGGGGATATTATACACTTATATTACTTAATGGAACTTTGTGAATTGTTGGTTCAAATAGAGTTTTTAAAACTGCATAAACAGGGACACAAACACATTTAGAGACTAGGATCCGATGGGGACTTTCTTGCTTCCTTTTAAGGGATGGAGAAACCGCAGGTGGGCGGGGGAAGCCCTGAGCGTTCCTTCAGCTGCAATCTCATCTCGCTGCACTCAAAGTTAAGCAAAAGGCATTTCAGTCCTGAAGTCAGGTATCAAATATGCACAGTCATAACCCTTCACCTGTCAGTGACATGGACGCACTTTCAAAAAACTGTCAGTCGTTTGCAACTTGCCTTCATGGCTAATATTGTAAAAATATTTGAAAGTGGTCCGTTTCATTGAATAGTGATTATCATGGTTGCAAAACTAAATAATGAAGAGGTAATAAAGCTACAGTAACACTTTACATTAAGGTCCTATTAGTTAACATTAGTTAATGCAAGCAACTAGCAATGAGCAATACATTTGTTACAACAGTATTTTGGTTCAGTAATCTGTTAACATTAGTTAAGAAAAAATACAATTGCTTATTGTTAGTTCAGGTTAGCGTTTAGCTCCATTAAGCAATATTAGCAGGTACAACTTTTGTTCTGAATAATGAATTGGTAAATGTTGAAATTAGTATTCTTCATTGTTAGTTCATTTGAACTAATGTAGTTAACTAACGTTAACATATAAAACCTTATTGTAAAGTGTTACCAAAACTACAGTGCGCCAAGAGCAATGCTTGCTTTTCCAGATCGGCACCTTTGATAATACAGTTAGAAACCTGACTCAGCACAGAGCAGCTTGCCCACCCACTGTGTCTCTTATCTTACAGGTTCTCACAAAGCCAAAATGTCTGGTTTAGTTACGGTTAATAGTATGCTGGAAAAAGTCAGTGGGCGACAGTTACGGTTACTTCACAGTTTAATGAAAGCCATGGCTCCTGTGAAGGATTGTTTACACACCTTGGATGAAGTGTATATCTATCGAATTCATTAATTTGAGATGAAACTATTTTCCACTGAAATAGATTTAGCTTTTGGCCTTTGGAGGGCCCATTGCTCATTAGGTTTCTATGACCAATACCGTTTACCGTCTGCCTACTTGCCTCATCAGCCACATCAACCGAACTGACCTAAAAAGATGCATTAGACTCAAGTGTCTGTCCTCACCTCCAGTTCAAAGGGACCCAAAGTAAGCCTTCCTGTTTCATTATTATTGGACGCACTCCACTTGACAATTTCAAGAGGAAAGCAAGACTAAAAATAGTAACTTCCATCATCTGGTTTGATTTCAGAGTTGTGTGCAAGCAAGGATTTGGGAGGTGCCGTTCGGTGCTCGTCCTGATGGAGTTGAGGAATGGAGACGTAATCCTGCCGCACAGTTACGAGGGCACGGGGTGGTAGAAGTTGCCCCTTCACGCTGATCTTAAAGCAGCGTGATTGGTTTTTTCGTATAGTTAAGATTAAGAATTGGTTAGGGGGAGCTGGTCGTAGATTAGCATAAAAGGGACACTTCTGACAGCGACAGAGTCACGGTCGCGAGGCCGCGGGCTCCCCACATCAAAGAGACTGGCTTGCGGGCTGGAGGGTTAGACTGACAGGCGGTGGGGGCTTAGAAGAGGGGGCTGGGTTCATTTAGGGAGACCAGAACTGAACTTCAAAGCCCTTGTCCCATGGCTCTTAGCACATACAAGGGTAACATTTTCAATGGTCTCCTACTTGTGTATATAACATCTTAAAGGAGTGTTCATTAACCTCAATAATGTTTCTCTCAGCATGGAGTGTGCAGAGATTTCTGTGTCCTCTTGTGTTTCGAATGAGGCTTTTTTTTTTTTTGTTGCAGATCTAGGATTGCATTTTTGTTTTTTGTTTTTTTCAGGTCAATTGAGACCTTTGTCGCAGGCTTGTTATACAACTTTCAAAAGTTTGAGGTCAGTAAGATTTTTTAAAGGGATGAATACTTTTATTCAGCAAGGACACATTCAATTGATCGAATGTGGTAGTAAAGACATAATGTTACAACATATTTCTTCATGCCCCCCCACCCACAAAATATCAAGCAGCACAACTATTATCAACATTGATAATACAAATAATTTTTTTTGTCAAATCAGTGACACTTAAAAATCAGCACTGCATTAACATGAATACATTGCATTTTAAAATATATAAAATGAAATAATTAAATTATTAAATATAAAACAGTTATGCATTTTTAAAAAAACTAGAAAACTGTTTAAATTGTGATTGTGTTTTTGATCAAATAAATGCAACCTTGGTGAGCATAACACATTAAAAAAAACATCAAAAACAAAAATCTTACCCATCCATATATACCCAAATATATGTTACAACTACATATAACATGAACTCATAACATGAAGTCTTACTGAGTGGAAATTTCAGTGTGTCCAGTGTGTCAAAATCACACATGATCACGGCATTGTTTATACTGTTTATTGATATTACTGATTGTTTTAGCATCACATTTTTATCAAAGCAGGAAGGTTTTTTTCCAAAACCAAACATGATTATTTAATATTTCTTCATATTGCAATGCCTTGAAAAGGGGGACATTAAGGGACCTTTCATCTTTTTCTTTTTTCATGTTACAGCAGGCCTTTGTGGTCAGAAAATGTTTTATGTTACAATGAGTATCAATGCTTAGGCCTGTGATGGAGCATTGATATTCAAGTAGCGCCATGGCAGACAGCAAACTAATGGTTCATTCTTTTATCTGTCTCACAGGGTTTTGTTCACAAGCTCCGTTCTCAATCTTGCTGAGCTTGTAGCCCTGCGGCCTGATCTCGCTCATCTTAAGAAGGTTCTCTACTTCCATGAGAACCAGCTGGTCTATCCAGTCCGCAAGAGTCAAGAACGAGACTTCCAATATGGTTACAACCAGATCCTCTCATGGTAATAGAAGAGTCTGATGAACCTTACTAAAGTACCTGTGAAAGAAAAACATACCTTGTGGTTACCAGACATATCTAATGTGCTAGATATTACACATGCTAGATTTAAAAAAAAGCATAGCACACAGTGTAATTTCAATTTCATCATTATTTTCCATAAAATTGCACAGAACATTTATATATATATGAAAAAATATATATACATTGGTTTAAGGAGAACGAAAGATCTAAATTGTTCTTACGGTTCATAAGTGTGCATTGATGACAAAATATAATTTAGAGTTGGATGGCAGAGTATATATGCCATTTTTAATTCATAGCTAATGACATTAAACATTTCTCTATCAATGGTTGAACTAGAAATTTCCAGAAATCTGGTCATTTTAACGCATGTTAGTATGTCAGTACAAGTAACAAGTACCATCTCTGTACCAGAATGGATTTTAATTCACAAGAGAGACAGTGTGTCTGAGAATAGTTTATCATGCGCGTTACTTGGCATGATGTGATTGGTTAATTATGGGATCGTATAATGGCACTCTAATTCTTAAGAACTCAATGTTTTAAAGCCTAATGTCATAATCAATCTTGATGCTTGAAAGAAAGGGTTTTAAGAGCTCTAATTGGAATACATTGTGATTGTTGTCTGTCAGAATATCATGTCAATAATTCAAAGGCCCTTTGCTTGCTCAACTTTATTAACGTGGCAGAACAGTGACACAAAAAAGAGCTCTGCTCTTCTAATTCACTCTCTAATTGAGTGCAATGCAGTGATTGATTCTGGCAATTGGGGTTAATCAGTGTGCCATTTAAAAACATGGTGTGTTTGTGGATTCTAATCAACATGTATTAGATATTTTAAGTGACTAGTTGCTGTAGTCGTCTGCTAGGCGCAGCTTTCCATATACGAGTGAAGTTCGCTTTTCAAAACGTATGTTGTTTTCATTAATGCTTATCTTCGAGAATTAATTAAGGAGATTTACTGTGACAGTTGTTGTTACATTTTGTGGCTTTGTTTGTCAGAGTTTTTCTTCCTTCATCATCTGAAATGACAATGTTTTCCCAGCCTGGTTGCGGATGTGGTGGCGTTCAACTCCTCGTTCAACATGGAGTCCTTCCTCTCCTCCATTTCAACCTTCATGAAGACCATGCCCGACCATCGGCCCAAAGATCTGGACCGGCTCATCCGGCCCAAGTGCCGCGTCCTCCACTTCCCCATTCGCTTTCCTGATGTCACAAGGTCTGTTTTCTTTATATCCCTCACCACAGCCTTCTAGGGATCACTCCTCCACTGATTAAAAAATGTGCTAGCAAGTTCACTCTTAATCCGCCCCCAAAAGCTGATCGCGTATGCAAGCGTGGTTAATGGCGAGTGGGCAAAGTTGTGTAAGAAAGTGATTAGAATAGACAGCTTTAATATCCTGTGTGGATCACTTGACACGCTCCGGCTACAGATACGTGCTTTTGCTTGGGCGCACATGCATGGACATACACAACATGCCCACTGGGACAGAAAGCGATTTCTTTGTGTTATAGTCTGTTTGACTGTAGATGGTGTAGATATTTGTGTTTGATTTTTGTGTGGCTGAGTGACTGCAGTATAATAATTAGTGAGGATTTTTACTCAAGGCATTTCATCTGCATTGAATGTCAACAAATCAAATTACGTTTTATTGGACAGGTTATTAAAAATGTACCATGTTTCCAAAAACATTTTCAGATACAAGCAACTCTAGTGAACTGACTTTTCATGCTGTGCTATTTAGTTAGTTATCATGATTTAAATTGCAATTTTTTTTGTATTTAAAATAAAATCGTACCTTTTGAAATAGCTTGATTAGAGAACAAAACCAATTATAAGCAAATATTTAACATGCGTGATGTCCTTGTGGTCTCACCCGCCAGTCCCTGAATTGATTTTTACTTTTATTCTCTGAGGTCTCTGAGCATACTTTTTTTTCTCTTTTGCTCTTTTTTCCCCCCTACAGCTTTAACATCTCACTGTGCTGTGTACTTCGTTTTGACTTGCGCAGTCTAGATTGGCTTCAGAATTTGCTTCTCGAACTGTCGTCTTCGATCAGGAAGCATGGGTGGTGCTTTTTTCATCGCCCCGTTCCAAAGCAATGTCAAGAATAAGTCGGCTAGAAGCAACTCCACGGAGGGGCCTGCATCTTATTAGATTCCTAATGAACAGCAAGCACGACCCGAAACGAGTGGAACAATATTGTTAATTCATTTTGATTCAAGGCATTCTTAGGCTGGCTTATGTGTGCTGGTTTAAAGATTAAAGAGGCTGTAAGCATGTAGTGCATACTATTTCACATCCTCCCATAGCTGTACAGCAGTCTTTGTCATTCTGATGTGCATCTCGCTATTGAATTAGAAATATGTGAAAAGTTGTGGATTGTTGCAAAATTAGTCAGTAGGTTTCATAATACAAACTTTATATTATATTAAAATCTTGAGGTTAGGTTGTATAATAAATATACATTTTGAAATATAAATATACAATTTTTATTAAAAAATATATATATGCAAATATATATTTTTTAAATAAAATATACATGTAAACACAAAAAAACCCAATATTATAGAAGTATAATGTGTTCACTTGAATCTAAATTTCTATATATGTGTTAGCTCAGCATAAAAGGGTCATGTCAAATGTCATTATCACATTTTTCTGTTTTAAATGTTTGCAGTCCGTTCTGCCTTCTCTTTGTTCTTTCAATCTGTATATCTAAAATGTTTATCTTCAGGTCTGAGCGAGGCATGCTTTCCATTATCTCTCTGATGCATGATTTTCTTTTTTTTTTGCATTAGTCAGTTCTTTGTTGACAAAATCAAGATTTTTAATGCACACTTAAAAGAAATATCCAGCCGCTTTGTGTTTTCAAGTTTGTTTTTCGTGATTTAGAAGAGCCAGACCAGCGCAGACCACTGAGATCACGTTTCAGTGTTTGTCATCACTAAAACAGCTGTGCACGCTTTGCTGTATTTTTTTTAATGCACCTATATTGATAACATAGCTCTCCCTTTTTGTTACGGAAAATACTTTTGTGTTTTATAAATGCAAACTGAATAAAAAAGCACTGTATTGATGGAATTGATTTTTGATGACATCCGAGAGCTCTCTGACCTCTCCATAGGCAGCAATATAATTAACACTTTCAAGGCCCAGAAAGGTAGTAAAAACAATCATCCATGTGACTCCAGTGGTTCAGCCTAATTTTATGAAGCGACTAGAATACTTTTTGTGCAAAAAACAAACGAACAAAAATAACGACTTTAATCAACAATTTCGTTCTAACCTGTGCCAGTCTCCTATGCAGTTTACGTTGTCAATACAGTACATCTCCTGCATCATCATCACACACATGCGTCGTGGTGTTCACGTGAACAGTATCGGCTGCCAGAAAACTTGAAAGCGTTGGACTCTTAACAGCGTAAATCTTACCTGATTTGCATTATTCTTTCGATGAATAAGGCAATATGTAGTAGGGGTGTAATTGTTCAAATTACTCATGGTTCAGTTTGTATCATAGTTTTAAGGTTACAGTTTCAATACGGTTCGGTATGTGCCATGTTCAGGAAAAAAGAAAAGAAGAAATTAGTAGCACAAATAAATACAATAGAGCAAAAATACAAATACAATAAACAGTGCTTTTCAGGTAAGTCTAAAAGCCCCTCCACATCAAGGATGATAACTATATTAGTGACCACACCAGCAGACGATATTGTCCACTGCTTTAAATGCTCGAGCTCGTTACAGCAGGATGGATTCTGATTGGCTGTCAATGTTTTTTTTCTTTAACCAGCTGGAAAAAATAGTTCTGAAAGTGATGAATTGTCCTTGGTATGAATGGGCCTTAACAGTAATTTTCAGGTAAAGAAAATGAATGAAGTAATCAAATAAAAAATAACATGCATATAATCTTCACTTTATAAATTTTAGATTAATCCTTATTAAAAGTTAAGTTATTCAGTCAAGAGCAGTGAGAATGAACACACAGAAGCAGGAATATTATGGCGCTGTCACTTTAAGAAACCATGCATGGATCTAATATACTAACACTGTACACAAGCATTTTCTTTCTCAACTGTTTATGTTGCCTTAACCTACTATGTTTGCTAGGATACTCATCAAATCAGGCATGTAAAAACACTGCATTGACAAAGTTGATATTGCGATATACAAAACTTCTGACACTATCAGACATCCCAACCTGCAAAAGTCATTTCAAGGAGGTAAAAAAAAAACCTACTGAATAAAATAACTAATATAATTTAATATAATATAATATAAATAATTTAATGACTAAAAGATATAAAAGCATATATCATTTCTATTGGCCTATGCAATTATTTGTATTGTATTGTATTGTACACTTTCGTGTAGTCTGGCTGAAAAATCTTTCGTTTTTTGGGACACTCTCTGTCTGCCGTGATGCTACTGTTTCTATATACAGTGAACTGATTATTTTGGTTTGGGAGAAGAGATAAAAGCCCGCCCACACGGACAATTGATTGGTTGACTTACCGAAACAGGCCAATCAGGATGCTCTCTGTCTTGCATGTGCTTCATGAGGCACACGCGCAAACACGAAAGGTCTCTCTCTCCCTCCCTCTCTGTCGTGCGCGCGCTTCACGGTTTGGCTCTTGCTCGCTCGCTCTAGATTCTGGGAGATTTTAACTAATTTCCTGCCATCAGGGAGCCGCTATCAATATCTGGGAGACTTGGGATGTCTGCACTATTATCGCCATTTCTTCTTGCCTGTCGTCCGGCATGTTTGTTTATTCTAAAGTCATGTTTGACCTCAAGAGATTTTGTGAGATTTCCCAAGGTCACAGTCTGGAATCTGGTTGTTTGTGAATGGAATCTGTTAGTGTGCGGTGTGCCGTCTTGGTCACATCGTGGCACTCCACACACTACAGGGACACAATTGTCAAAAGTCTATGTTTGTTTTTATCATCATGTTTGTGGTCTCTCACATTTTGAGAGTATCACTAGTGTAGTGTCCGTTCTCTGAGCATATAAGCCCTGTCCACGTGAGGTGCACCGCTTCTCAAGATTCCTGCCTTTATTAGAGAGAAGAATATGTTCACCCCCCTACCTCCGAAGCTTCGAATATTCGTTGTTGATTACTACCGAAGCTTCGAAGTTCGAAAAAACTTTTCCGGACCAGCCCTAGTGTGGGCCAGCCTTTATGTGATTATGCAGCATTGGCCCGATAATGACAATGATGGTTCCGTTAACTGTCCCGAGCTGTCTTTAGTCCAGCACTTTCATTATTGTTTTGTGCCTGTCCGAATTTTGAACACAGAAGGTAATGTGTGCTGTTTCTGTCTCACCTGCGCATCAACACCAGGATGATGACGGCGTAAATTACTGGTCATATTAGAGCATACAGGACTCACATTGAACAAAGTTTACAAATAGTTACTATTTTGTCCTTGTTTCTTGACCATCGCTTTTGTAACAGCATATAGGGAAGCCAGAATATTCCCAGACAAGAGATTTATATTGATGATTTATATGATGCAGACGACGGCTCCGTGTCTTATTTGTTTTCCATGGTGAGCTGCAACACACCAACACATGAGGAACTAAGATGCCAGAAATAAATTTACATACTAACAGTTGATTGGACAGATACTCTCATATGAAAGGCATGCAGAGAATATCCATCGACAGAAACATACATTAGCAGAACCCTTTCTGTCTGTTTTACACGCTATTATCGATGCGTCGTCCGATTTGACATTAACCGCGGTGCAAGTGCGTGTGCTGAATTCGTGGGGTGAGATTGGTATGGTTAGATTTTCTAAACAAATAACGAGCCCCCCCGTCTTTGTGTTTGTATGTCTACGTGTGCTTTTGTTGTGTTTTTTTGTTCCTGTGAGGGGATGGATGTGCCCCTACGCTTGGTTGGATGACAAATTTGCCCTGTGTGTAAAATGTGGGTTAAGATGACATTAGTAATGTTGGTCCACACTAGTGTGTGTGCATGTTTGCGAGTGTGTTTGTCCGTATCATGGGTAAGAGACGCTGTAAGTAAGCTGACACTGATGACGCAGGGCTCTCGCCTACAGTGTTTCTCAGCTCATTTTCAGATGGTAATTCGCCCCTTCCAAAGCAAACTCACAGAGTGTAAGGAAACGATTATATGCATGGCCGGCCATCCGTCAACATGCCCTGGGTTCTTTTCTCAGCAACCAACTTTGTCCAAGCCTTTTAAGAATTTAAATATATACCCAGAGACAAACAAGAGAAGAAACAGAGTATTTGATATGAAATATCTCGCAGGTGGGCTCCCGTTGGTCCCTTGTTTTTGTGATGCATATTTCTTATTTCTTTCATTCTTTTGTTCTTTTTCTGGCAAAACAAACAAACAAGAACAAAGAAGTAAAATTATAGTATTCATATTATTATAATTATGAAAATATTGGCTCTACTGTCATACCATATTCTCAACAGATGCTGTAAAAAAAAAGAATGAAAGATATCAAGAATACTAATATAAAATACACTGTATAGTCGCGCGAGGACAGCCCAGAAAGGTTAGTATAAGGAAACTCCCTTTAAAGTAAATAAAGTACAGGGTTAGCCTGCAGTCACCATCCCCATTTAGTGGAGAAAGATGGAGAAAAATAAACAAGGTAAAAGTAACCTCAGAATGAAAACATCTTTTGCAATATCTCATTGAATGTTGCGTAATCCAAAGAAATCTCTCTTTTAAACACTACTATCCCCTCGCAGTGTCCTTTGGATCAACTTCATCAGACCTCACTTATTAATTGGCTTTCTGCTTATAGCCGTAATTCAATCGCGATTGACCCTAGTGAGCAGGAGCCCAGCTGAGCGAGGCCATACCACATCATCAATCACTGAAATCCACAACGCTGGTGGCCCCTATTAAAGGCCAGTCTTTGTATTAAAACACAACAGGCCAACTGGGCATGTTTGCATAAAGTCACATGACAATCAGGTGTCCTTTCAAGAGGTTCAGCCCTAAGGAGCCGCCACATCACAAAGACACTCATGGAAGGACTCAAATGTAATGCTGCTCTGATTTCCATTGTTCTCCGCTCTGGCAGAAGAGTGACTTTGGTTTCCATAGCACTTAACTGGCATCAGATGTTTGCAGAAAGTCCCACCCGATCGGAGTGCTAAGATTGATGGCCAGCACTGTATTGATCCCAATGCTGTGATCTAAAACAATGACAGTTCCTCCTAATAGTGCTATCAAGCTCATCGAAGGGAAAATCTATCCCAGGAATTTCTCGCTAGACTCTCGTTGTCAGGAGGACCAGGTTTTCATTAGCCCATTTAACTCAGCACAGATAACTGAAGCTACTTTTCAAAGTTGGTGGGGAAAAGAGGGTATTTGGCTGCTTTTTAAAAAGCAGTTCAAAGGCATGGATGTGACTCTCTGTAAGGCGGCCTGCCGCCAATGACTGACTGGCGGAGCGATTCTGTTACTGAAGCAGATGGCAGGATATCCTGCTGTAGAGATTGTCTCAGAACGGTTCAAAGGGAACAGCGCAGTGGAAATTATGCGCCTTGGTCCCATATCGAAGTAATAAAGTCGCATCAAAGACGCCGATTACCTTGTTACATAAACCAGCGCCACGACTTCATAGTTTTGTGGGTTACATTATTTAATTGAAGCGAGTGGGTGTGTTTTTGTAGAAATGTGTGTAGAACATTGAGTTGTGAACTTCACTCAGTGATTTCATCCCTGGACAGCTGAGGAAACCATTCCAGTGTATTGGAAAATTTGCTGTTGGTCCAGCACAAGCATGTTTTGTAAATATGCATAACTAATAAAAGCTGCTTTAGTGATATAGCTGCCATTTATCTGCTGATGTTGAACTTCTGCTAATCCTGCTTTTCATACTTGCTCAGGTCACCGTGGAGGCCTTGATTATCACTGTACTCCCTTGGAGTCGGTAGCCACCAGCGGTCAGAAACTCATCACTTGGCACCCGGGCTCCAAATCCTCATGCGCCTTGCTACTCATCCCGTAGCACTCTCTTTTTTGATTGCTCTTAAGCCTTAATGTGGGCAGGGTGGGGTGATGAAGAGATGGGCTTTCTTAATCAAATCACTGAGCGTTTAATCTTGTCGGTGAAACATCTGGCGGGCACCTTTTCTCATTTGTTTCTTTGACATCGGATTCCACCACCTCATGCTCGGAGGACATTTTCAAAAGGGATCTCTATCCTTGTGGCACGAAGACTCTTCAGTATGTGCCCTGTGAAAATAATCCAATGGTAAAGCCCAAAGGTATGGCATGCGTCTGATCTCCAGATCACGTGTGCCAGGAACGAACCACAATTGAGTCCATATGGTGCTTTCAAGTGCAAGGAGCGAACCGTGATAAATAGGAATGAATCAAGGATAAAGCCCCTGGCTTCAGAGATTTGTCCCGAGCAGCTGGCTTGTGGCCATAGGTTTTGGCATGATGTAATCAGGACATGCAGGTATTTATAAAACACAACTAAAAATGTGTCTTCGTTGATTGTTTGCTCTTGATGAGGGGGGATATGTAATCAAGTATATTACCAGGTATGAATTTTCTAGTCTCAAAAGACCTCAAACCATTTTAGAAATCCAATCAAATTGAATAATCAAAATAATTATTACGGTATTACGTAGAGATGGAGTTTGCTGCATTTAATGTGAACCGAGAAGCTCTCGGATGCTTCCGGATCACGAGCTGACATACAGTTATTTAACACTACACTATATCATGATTATCGTGCATCCCCATTTATTCATTTTAATTTTACATTTGATATAATTAATTATTAGCTTTTCATCAACTCACCAACCCCCTTGCAGTTCCCTCACAAACCCCAAGGGGTTTCTGAACCCTTGTTTGAGAAACATTAGCTTAGTTTGAAGTGGCCGTCGTATATTTGGCTAACAGCCTTTGAAAAGACTGATGTTACATTCACTTTCATTTCTGCAGTGCCCAGCAAGGGTTCAAAAATGTCTTTTGGAGTTCTCTATTCGATACAGACATGATGCTTTCATCCTGCTTACACCTGCTCAGCTTGTTAACAAAGAGAAGAGGACATGTAAGCAAAGTACAGACAGTGAAACATGACATCATGGCTCATGTTCCAAGTGTAATTGAAACAGAAATAGGCATTTTTGCCTACGGTTCTGTCTCTATGGAAACACCACTTTTACACAAATTGTTAACTTTCTTATGATCATTTTAAACTAATTTCAATCTCCTGTCTTCCATTAAGCAAACAAATTTCTGTTTACAATAAAACCCTACATTGCTACTGTTAACATCCTACTACGTGAAAAGATTGTTAGATGTGATGAACAGCTATGTGCTTGTGCTTGTAAATGACTAAGATGTCGAGGTCTTGTTTGAAGTGATCAGGCTGTTATGTCTCTGTTTCACATGACAGATGTCATAGAATGGGCAGATTTTGACACAACTGCACAAGCCATGTCAGATTTGGGAAGCCATATGCACATTACATAATACGGAAAGTCTGTCATTGCTAATGCATTCCATAACCCGATACGATCATATCCGTCATCTGCGTTAAATGGAAATGGGGCAAGGCTGTAGTGTCGCTGGAAACCTCCACTAGCCTTCTGTTTGGTTACCTCCTGTGACCTACTTTAGCTGTACTGCATGTCAGTCTTTGTCATTAAAATTGGGAGTCCTCATCCCAACGCCCTCAGAGGTATGATATTTTTATTCTCAGTGTCACGTAGAGTAGACTAAAGTCCAGGATGTGTGCCACAGTTGGGACAGGAAGTTTGGCGTTTGACTATGAGGTCAGTTGGTAATAATGAATGTAGATGTTAATGTGCAGTAATGACCTTCTCTGTCCACATCTCAGAGGCTCTCTTCAGGTCTCCTGTGCCCATCATACCAGACCTCTGTCAAGCCACCCTACAGGGCACCCACACTGATGAGACTAATGCTGGCCACGGTGCTTTCAGAACGACACACTTGGCCGCATTAAACCTTTGCGTGATCGGTCGCTTTTGCTCAGTGGGCAGAGAGTGTTATAGGGATGTTTCAGGTTCAATACAAGTTAAGCTAAATTGACTGTTTGTGGCATAATGTCTTTTACCACCGACAATTATTTCTCTCTCTTTCTTTTTTAATTAAGAAAAAAGAAAACCATGGTTGCAGCATCATAAATGGGGCTGATAGCATACAGTTTATAGCCACAAAACTTTAATATTTTACACTCCCATTCAGAAGTTTGGGGCCTGTAAGGCTCACTAAGGAGGATGTATTTACGGTATTTGTTAAGAAATGTCATAAAAACAGTAATATTGTGAAATGTTCTTACAATTTAAAATAACTTTTCTGTTTGGATACATTTTATTTTTTCCTGTGATGGCATGCTGATTTTTCAGCATCATTACTCCAGTCTTCAGTGTCACATGATCCTTTAGAAATCATTCTAAAATATTGATTTGATGCTGATTTCTTATTCTCATCAATGTTGATAATAGTGGTGCTGCTTAATATTTTATGGAAATATTTTGTAACATTTATAAATCCATTACATTTTTCAATGAATCCTTGCTGAATAAAAACATTGGTAACACTTTACTTTATGCCTTTATGTATAATGCATTATAAAGGTATTTATAATGTAAATTATTATACATCATATCTTCTATTTCATAAATAATTGTAGCCAAAGTAAAAAAAAAAAAGGCATAATAATGTTTGCAGATTCTGCAAGTGGCTGTTTTGTCATGTGTTTTAATGCAATATAATTATTCATGAAACAATCAATAGATAAGTGTAACAGTTGCTATGATAGGAGCTAGGAGCTTCTTGATCAGCAAATAACAAATAAAAGTGTTAAGAATAAAAATAAATAAAACATTTAGACTCTACAATTTAGTTCATATGTAAGTGCTTCAACAAAAATATTTGGATTTTTATACCCTTTGGGCCATGTTTACTTCGATTGTAAGTGCCACATTGCCTTCACAACGTTTGCTTTCTTTTTTCAAATTTTGCATATATTTTTTGTATTAATCAACATTATGCAGCAATTGAGCTTAGCTTGTAATGAACCCAGTTACTTTAAGCTGTCCTGAGCAACCCAGGAGAACTGCCCGAACTGCCGGAGAAAGTTTGCACAGCTCACACGTAGCTCTCTCCGCTTCTAAGCCGTCACAACGGCCAACCTCAAGATCAATGGAATTTTTCATTAGCCTGGGAAAAAGAGACCGCTTGTGATTATTGCCAATAAAGGAAATTAGATGAAATGATTTTTGACTTTGATTTTCTTTCCTCCCTCTTTTCCCCAACCATCCTTTCACATTTAATCAAATGCAAGGTAAAAGTCATCTCTGAAATTGCGCCTGATTTATAAATAAGCTAATTGGTGGCATTCTCCCTCTCCTGTCAGTGGACACGGCTGTGTTTTTATTGCCTAGTCAAAACCTCCTCGTGTAATTTTCAAAATGGCCCTCGAAATGAAATTTTCCTCCCAGCTTGCAAGGCAGCTCCATCCCTCATACCTTGCCGCAACCACCTTCTTGTCATCTCTTTAGTGCAGCTTTATGTAGCCTGGCTCCCTTGTCCACATCTGTTAGTTAATTCATCCATTGTGAAACTCTTCCCTGGCACTTTTATCAATGGCTAATCTAATAGAGGTGAACTGTTGAGTGACTGCTCTCATTGATACTCTGTCTTTCTCAGGGACGTTTGGAGAATTATAATGGCACCGTTTCATATTTGGATAGCCATTGATCGCTGATGAATGCATATTTACTGAGATGAATACGGGATTAGGGCATTGCGTCTTAAACGACAACTTCAAAAGAGCGAATAGTGAATGCTCTCTGGACATTTATTCTGTGGCTTTAACAGCTTTCATTTGAAGTTTATTCCATTCAGACCTCAATTTACCTATCTGTATTTGACTATCGCTTCCTGAACTTGATTTCATCTAGACGAAAGTGCGGTCAAAATGCACAAACACTTGCACAAACACAATGCAAAAACAAGTGCTGCTTTCTCTTCTCGTATAATAATTATTCATGACCGGTACACAACTAACTCGGAAAAAGTTGGCGGCAGAAATACACCCAAAATTGTGGTGAAGTGAGGTGAGTCAGAGAGAAACTCTCTTTACACTCGACTGCCTTTACAGCCCCTTTTGTTTTGAAGTCGATGAGTTCTCCAGCACTTGGAAGGATCCACATATATTATAAACATATTGTGGAAAGTCGTGCTAAATCGGTTAGTAGTTTGTCATGTTGTATTGCTTCCCTCCACCACAGAGACTTTGGCTCACTGAAATACATATAAGTGCCACTTAGAACATCCTCTTTATTCAAGACAATTTAATGAACTGTACTATTACATTATTTTTTATTTCATTTATTATAATTTTTTTTTTTTTGCTTTTATATTTTATTTTATTTTCCCTTCCCAAACGTGCCTTGTTGCAGAGTGGTAATGTTAAATTATTTGTTTTAAAAAGAAAGAAAATCTACTGTAACTGTAATGGAAGCTTGCATCAGCAGCCAAGTGTTTGCTGTTAGTGATCTGCTCATTAATCTTCGGAAAATTTATGTTGCATCATGAATATCTTGAATGGCTTTTGTAAATGTTTTGACTTGTTTTGGACTCATTCAATCTGGACTAAAGATAGTGCCATATATCTGTCTTCAGTTTTGCTCCACTGCAAAAAATAATAGCGTGTCAGTAAGCATGGGGGAATCTCGCTCTCAAGCAGCTAATTGGCTCGCGTCCATCACACAACCTACAATTAGGACTCGCGGTGCCATCGAGGCAGCGCATGGGCTGTGCAGGCGCAGAGAACGGAGAAAGTGCTTTCTGCGTTTTATGGATTGCTTTTGGCAGAGAATTATGTGAAAATGTGACTTGTTTTAACTTCTTTAACTTGTAATAATCATCGTGGTTGCAGAATACATCAGTCCGGCTGTGTGCTCGACATATTTTAAGGCCGGGGAGAGAGAAATGCCACATGAGGGCCCTTTTTTCTTTTTTAAAATGTGGTTTTAGTTACCTTCTTTGTTTATTTTGTTCAAACATGTAATGTTCTGACTGGTGTAGAATATGAATTATTTGCTCCTTATGTTGTTTTTCATTATAGAAATCAGTGAAGGTTTAAGGAAAAACATCTTTGAATTAGGAATGTGTTTACAGTCATAGTGTTTTTTATTTCTTTAAAAAAAAAGCATAGTTTTTCTTATGTGTGTTTTATGGGACTTTTCCCTTTTCGTCCTCAGATTCCTCCCTGCACACAAACGTCTCAGGCATTCAGTGCGGTGTGATGATATCCACGCTCTGGCAGCTCAAAGCCACGCTCAAAGATCAGGTCCAAGGTAATGCTCTATAGCTCTGAAGGCTGTTTGTGCATTAAAATGGCTAAGACTGGTTATTTCTTTAGTTAATTAGGGGGCCTAACTAACCTTATAAAAAACTCCATCAGTTGTCCAGACCTCACGATAGACTCTGAGCCACCTGAGAAGGTTCTTAATTTGGAGGGGCCGCAGCAGTCCTTGAAGCCCAGAAGTGTCACGCCCCATCGGGAGATGTTGGAGAATGAGCCAGTGTCCCGTCCGTATGATGATGAGAGAGGAAAACTTCGGCCACTCCACATAGTCTGGCCACATCGCTGGTAAGAACATAAAATATTTGACACATTTATTAATCAAGAGCTCATTTAACATCCATGTATTTATAGAAATGTGGATTTAACTAAATACTTTCAATATTTCATTAACTGGCTTATTCTTCATTTATAATTATAATGAATTTCAAAGCATTGTAAATAAATGTCTTCAACTTTGGCCACTTTTGATGGATTTGCTTGCAAAAAATATATACTTAAACAAACATACTTACATAATTCAATTTTGATAACATTATGTGGTTAAATTACATTTATACTTTTTTGGAATAAAATGGATGACTATTTGTCTTTCTAAGGCTAATTTCAAATCTAGCATTTTTTTTGTATACTTAAATACACACAGTTAATATATATTTCAGCCTTTTGTGAATTTGTTAAAAATGCATTTTCATACTATAAATATTGGAAGAGTTTTGATTATTTCAAATAATTGAGTAATTGAGTAAACTTCTGTCTAAGGCAAGGGAACGGCAATAAAATGTCAGGCATAATGCATTTGAAAAGTAGATAGAAGTAAATTAAATAAATAACTAAGCATGGTAAAATAAAAACATTTTGTGATCTTCGTTTAAAAGAAGAAGAAAAAAAAGTCTTGTTGTCATAAAAATCAACCCATGGTACATGAAAGTGCTACTTCTTGCAATTGTGGAAACTGCAAGATTGTTGACCATTTTCATATTGCAATAATAGCTTTTAGCTGTCACTGTTCCCACTGAAAAAGCACTCACACAGAAATGTATTGCAAGGACCTTGTTTCTCAGCAGACTTCAAACACATGCGACATGAAAGCGCCTCAAACATCAACCTGTACACAACTACCATTCTGTGAGTTATTTGCTTTGGACTGTCCAGGGAATTGTTTGACAGTACGGCAGAGGCATGGAAAATGGATAACATGCTTGTTTTGGTACAATATGCATAGATAGACCACTGGTTCGAAGCGTGTAATGTGTCCTCCGACCCCCTCGATGGTTGTGGGTCTGATAATATATTGCAGCATCATCTCATTGTTTCTCTAAATCAATCTTGGCGAAAACCACCGTTAGAATATTATCAGTGACATTGGTGTTTTATTCCTCTCATAACATTTTTTAAATGTTTGTATGAACAGAATCTCAATAGCAGAAACGGCAACAGAGGAGAACGTCTGTGCCATTGAGTTTTGTTCACAGGGACCGTTGGGGGAGGGATGAGAAAATATTTCATTGCCCGCAGGATTGCTCTGTGGTTTTTGTTGAAGTTTAAATATCTTCCACTCCCCATATTTTAGACCTCCTCTTGGCATGAGTGGAAACCAAACAGCATTGTATCTCTACCTCATCTGCCATGGACTTAGAAAAAAAGGAAAAAAAGAAACTGTTGCTCAAGCCACATATTTCTCCCATGACTCTTTGCTCATCTCTTGGCAGTGATGATATGTTTCCTTACCAAAAAACACCCATAAATCAGATTAACAACCGAAAAGACCACCGGTGTCGAAGTTTGATGCTGGCACAGGGATTTTGCAATGTTTGTTTGTGTTATGTATCTGTCATTCACCTACTCTTGTATCAGTAACAAAACCATCCATTGTGTAATCTCCTCAAAACTGAGCAAAACACAGATGGATTAGCGCTGTTAACATCCGTGCCTCGTAAACGTTGGCTTTGGTCCGAGTTAAATTGGGATTTACACAGGGCGAGAGCTGCTGGAAAATAAGAAGGGGCTTGGATTATCTTTGACAGTGTGTCCCATTTCATCCTTTTTCCTTTTTTTCCAGCCTCTCTTTTTGTCATCATCACTGGTTTCAGATTGTTAATCTCCATGTGGCCTGGATAGGTCTTCATCCGTTGGATTACAGGACTGTCTTATTGCAGGCGCTGACTGGGGCGTATGGTCAGAGAGGGCAGCTGTTTGCAGGTGCATGTGATGAGAGCTTAAATTTGCCTCTGAAAAGCCCATTTACCTAAGAGAGCAACCTTGATTTTCACAGTGACCAACAGGCACATGTTCTTTCAAAAAAAAAAAAAAACACTGCAGTGAAGAAGACATTTACTAAAGTACACCATCAGACAGTCACATGGGCTGGCATTGGTTTTCCCTCTGCTGGACCTTTGTATTTCAGGCGATCATTCTCTGCAGGCAATTACGCAATGTTTTTTTTCTTCTGTGGCCTGTCTTGAAATCCAGACATATTTGTGTATCTCTCGGTCTTCCCAGACTGTGCAGCGGGCACTAATGACCAAGTAAAAAAGACACAGCCACTGACTCGTCACCACACTGTGCTGGCATGGATCGTGACTGGTTCCACAACTCCTCCTGCGCTGCTCATCGCCAGAGCCGTGCCTCCGAGACCCCCATTAGAGAGGGACGGTGCTTGGAAGGACATGATATGTTGGAATTTTGAAAACGGCACAAAGGATTTAAAGCTGACTTGTGTGCAAACATCAAAAGTCAAATATTTTCTGGAATTCTGCCTTTGCTCGCAATTAAAACTAATGAATCAGGGTCATGAAACAGTAGAGAAGTGGAAAACGAATCGTTTACTGACAGTCAAAATGCTATCAAGGACGTCAGCACATACATTTTCACAACCATTCGTCTATAGTTACCCCCTTATTATGGCCCCACCATGCACCCCTCCCAGCGGAGGAACAGTGAGAACGATCGACACGGTCATGGTTTGTTTTGTCTTGTTTTACCGGAGGCTTTGCCTCCGCTATTTTCAGCTGACCCTAATCAATCCCCAGATAACTGAATCCTGGTCTTTCAAGAGCCCCATTAATTAGCCCTTTCGCTTCCTTCTGATTTGAATCCTTTAACGTCATGCTTTTGCAGTAAATAGAGTTTGAATTTTAAAACATGCACCTCATGGGTGCGACTTAAAGGGGAATATTTAATCATAGCTGTCTAAATGAGAGGATCATATTCTTTTAAGTGGTACCGGATGACTGCTAATGAGGATTCGCCGGGTCCCTGCAGAACCCTTTTTTTCGTATTTGTTTTATTTGGTTTCTGTCTCATTGCACTCTAAGGTCAAAGGGTAAGAACAAACCCTATTTTAATATTAGGAAGTAACACATGGTGTATATGTAGAGTATGTGGGCATTTACACTACTGTTTAAAAGACTGTTTAAAATTGTTGTTGTTGTTGAAAGAAATTATTCATAGGGTGCATTAAATTGATCAAACATTATACAAAAGATCTCTCTCTCTCTCTCTCTCAAATTGTTTTGAAAATGTATAAATGCAGAAGGTTTTCTGTGACGGCTAGGTTTAGGGGTAGGGTAAGGTTTAGGTGATAGAATAAACAATTTGTACAGTATAAAAATCTTTACATCTATGGAAAGTCCCTATAAAACTTGAAAACTCAATTTCTGTGTATGTGTATAATATCACATTTAATACATACATTATACAAGTATTTAGGAATACTGCTTAGAAAGTAAGTGCAATCTTGATTGATTTTTGCAGTGTGTTCATACTAGCCGTATAATCTCAACTTCAAACTTTATTTGGGTCATCCATGTTTGCCACCTATCATTAACATCTGCATTTAAATGTCCCTTAAGTATAGCTTGTAGAAAGTTTCCAATAATTAATCGCTAATATGATTGTGTTGTACATTTATTAATCTGCTTTAATGCCCAAACCGGACATCACAAACCAGCAGCAGCCGCAAGTGCATTTTAGTGAACTTGTTTGTGCGGGTCTCCGCTCTTCCAGTTTTAGTGCGAGAGGCACGTTGAGCCCCAGCAATCCCTGCATAACATAACTGACATATTAATTAACCCTCCGCTATGCTGTCAGTAGGAAATAAGGCATCACGGCCCTCATGAAGGCTGTTTTAGTTACTAGACTGACAGGCCGGGTAATAGGCATCCCTGCAGTCGCCATGTCACCTCCCCGCAGGTCAACCAGTCTTAGTCCAGAGGAGGTAGCAATCACATCCACAATGTAGCGAATCAAAGAGGCTGCAAAATTAATGAGGGAATCAACGTCAAGCCAGGAGGGAAAAGGCAACATAAAAGAACCGGAAATGAGAGGAAATAAGCCCTCACTAATACCTCATCTAAGGAGATTCCACCCAAGTGGGAGGTGTCTTTTGTCAAAGCGCTTCTGCCCTGGTAATTGTTTTTGACCTTCAACATCGTCATTTTTGTGAAGAGAGCTCTTTCTCAGACAGTATACAGAACGGCAGTGCTGACGAGCTCAGAGATTTGTCAAAGCCTCTTTTGTGCAACGTGTATGAGCTATGTAAGGCCGTTGTTCGGTAACGTACCTCTGCTTTATCAAGAGGATGAGCCGCATGGATCACCATTCGACTGTCAGGGTTTTGAAAGGTCTTCAGGCGCACAGTTTAGGCCAAAGAGAAGGATTTCAAACCAGTGCGTCAAGGGTCGTTGTATTCAGAGGGAAGCTTCTTCATCAGATGTGCTGTCTGCATGTTGGTTAGCCACATTAGCCTTTTTGATTGCAGAATAAATCCGAAATGCACTTAGGAAGTAATTCCATGAGAAGTTTTTTTTTTGGAAAGCGTGTCATTTCTGCTTTGACATTTTAGACACACAACAGTAAATTGTTTTATTTTATGCATGTACATACGATTGGGCAAATTACCCTGTGATCTTCTCATAGTACGAAATAAAATTGAAATGGCATTTAATAAAACCTATTCTTTGAAGTACTCCTCATTTAATCTTATTAAAACCTGTAAAGTGTGCCTTGGATTTCAAAGGCACACTTTAGACTTCAGAGTGAACTATTTTTGAGGTAATGAAGCATTGCCAGTGATCGCTGTGAAGCTGCTCACCAGATCTCTTGGCTGAGCTCAGAACTTTAATGGAAGCACACCAGCAATCAGCGGGCTGGCTGGATCACAGTGACAGAACATGTGGCCTCAGCTTCAGATGTGTAATTAAGGTATACGAGCTAAGATTCGAGGAGAAACTTTGAGAACTCATACCACGCACCTCAAATGTAAATAATTGTATTAACATTTCCATTTGTGTACACATTTCAGCTAAATCAAAATTAAAAACGTCAAACACTGAAATTTCATCAGAGTTTGTTTTATCACAGATTTTACCTTTTCTCAGTATGTTTTTTATTATTTCAACAATAACATCAGAACATGTGTAAACAGAGAAAAGTTGAAGGTCATTTAAAAAAATAATGAAAAGCAGAAATGGCCTTTTAGTCATACATTTTTCATGGATATTTTGCAAAAATAAAGATAACTTGAAGATGCTAATAATAATTGTTAAAGATTATTATTAATATTATTATTAATTATTACCATTTTCAGTTAAAGATGCCAATAATAATATTCGTTCATAAAACTCTCTTATCTGTTTCTATATACTATATATATATATATTTATATTTATACCGATCATGTTAGTATTGGGGTCTCCCTTTTGCTGCCAAAACAGCTCTGACCTGTCGAGGCATGGACTCCACTAGACCCCTGAAGGTGTGCTGTGGTATCTGGCACCAAGATGTTAGCAGCAGATCCTTTAAGCCCTTTAAGTTGCGAGGTGGGGCATCCATGGATCAGACTTGTTTGTTCAGCACATCCCACAGATGCTCGATTGGATTGAGATCTGGGGAATTTGGAGGCCAAGTCAACTCGTTGTTGTGCTCCTAAAACCATTCCTGAACCATTTTTGCTTTTATGGCAGGGCGCATTATCCTGCTGAAAGAGGCCAAAGCCACCAGGGGATACCATTTCTATGAAGGGTGTACATGGTCTGCAATAATGCTAGGTAGGTGGTATGTGTCAAAGTAACACCAAGGTTTCCCAGCAGAACATTGCCCAAACCATCACACTGCCACCACTGGCTTTCCTTCTTCCCATAGTGCATCCTGGTGCCATTATCTCCCCAGGTATGCGACGCACATGCACCTGGACATCCACGTGATGTAAAAGAAAATGTGATTCATCAGATCAGGCCACCTTCTTCCATTGCTCTGTGGTCCAGTTCTGAAGCTTGCATGCTGATGGCTGATCCACTGTTGGTGCTTTCGGGGGTGGACAGAGGTCAGCATGGGCACTCTGACTGGTCTGTGGCTATGCAGCCCCATACGCAACAAACTGTGATGCACTGTGTATTCTGACACCTTTCTATCAGAACCAGCATTAACTTCTTGAGCAATTTAAGCTACAGTAGCTCTATGGTCTGTTTGATCGGAACACACAGGCCAACCTTCGTCCCCACATGCATCAATGAGCCTTGGCTGCCCATGAACCCGGTCGCCGGTTCACCACTGTTCCTTCCTTGGACCACTTTTGATAGATTCTGACCACAGACCAAGAACACAAGAGCTGCAGTTTTGGAGATGCTCTGACTCAGTCGTCTAGCCATCACAATTTGGTCCTTGTCAAACCCGCTCAAATCCTTACGCTTGCTCATTTTTTTCTGCTTCTGACACATCAACTTTGAGGACAAAATGTTCACTTGCTCCCTAATATATCCCACCCACTAACAGGTGCCATGATGAAGAGATAATCTGTGTTACATAATGGTCATAATGTCATAATGTTATGCCTGATCATTGTAAATGTACACACACACACACTACCATTTAAAGGTTTGGTTGGTGTCATTTTTTTATTGTTGAAAGAAATAATTCAGCATAAGGGAATCAAATTAATCCAAATTTGACGTATACTTTGTTTAATAAATAATATAAAATAAATATGATAAAGTAAAATATGCTTAAATGCTAATGTGATGGGAACTGATTTTTATTTTCTACACTTTCACACAATTAATTTGTATTTATGTTATTGTTTCCAACTGTGAAATAGTCAGTGTTTTGTTTCTGCTTTGTCTCTTTCTGGCTAAAGGGAACATGACAAAGACCCACAGCTGTTCTTCCAAACCTTGCTGAAACTCAAAGAACGACAGCTGAGCTTTGAAGTTTCTGTCCTGGGAGAGACCTTCACTGACGTTCCAGGTACATCATGTTCTGTAGGGATTAGGGACGGGGATATAATTAAGCAATTATGCCGTGATATTGCTTTTGTACAACAGTTCTTCTAGACAACATTTTCCAGTTAGGTAGCCATATATATATTTTTCTTAACCAAAATCTTTCTTTCGTTCTCTCCCTCCCTCTCTCTCCCTACTTTTCAAAGAATGATTCAGTTGTTTGACACCTCTGATGTCATGCTCAAATGTGATTACATGTTTAACTTTGAAACAAATTTGTTAAGTGCATCGCTTTAGGTTCAAAGATCGTCTGTTTATCGCACACAGGCAACATTTTCATTGGCAAAATACACTCCTCATTAGTGGACAATTATGTTTTAATATCTTTCGGACAGTCTTAGGTATTTATGGAGTTGTATTCATTTCATTTATGTGCCTGCGCACTCTAGCCCTGCCAAAACGAGACTTACAGGAAACACAATCTCTTATATTGAGATGCAAAGTTTTATCGTGGCATAAACAGCCACGGGACCAAAAGAAATAAACAGATCGTAAAGGTTGCTCATGTTATGAAATTATGTTTACGATTGCTCGGAAGGCAATCACATTGAAACGGTTTTAATCTATTTTGATTTTGCTAATAGAATCATGTTATTGATTATTTGTGCCCTTCTCCGTTTTATGTCCAAATTTATGATGGCCTTGCTTATTTTATCTCCTCGCAAAATATGACCAAAACTTTAAACATCCCTCTCTCCGCTAATTACTACACGTCGATATTGAGGCCTCTGTCCCTTTCTCCATTCCTTCCCACTATAGACATCTTTTCAGAAGCCAAAGAACAGTTGGTTGACCACATCCAGCACTGGGGTTTCATGCCCAGTAAGGAAGATTACCTCAAAGCGCTGTGCCAAGCAGATGTCGTCGTTTCCACAGCCAAGCACGAGTTTTTCGGAGTAGCAATGTGAGTTTCATCTGCTGTCTGTCACAGAAATATGTTCTCTCCAAACAGAAAGTCACCACAGTAGTTTATTTATGTTGATTAGCGCAAGTGTCGTTTGCTGCTTTTGTGAAATTTAGGAAAAGGTATCAGTTTTAGTGAATTTAGTCATTCATATTAGTAAATTACCACAGAATTTATAGTAACTCCTATTTGTTTAGCAGGCAGAATTAAGTGAAACAATAAAAAAATCATCGCTAATACAGAAAGACAGCTCCATCATGCACACACAAAATGTGAAGATAATCATGAGCGTGTAATTCTCCAAACCCCCAAACAGACCCAGAAAAGTTCATGGATTAATTGAAAGGTTGCTTTCAATCCCAAAGGCCTGTCCTCTCCTTCTGGGGGTGTTTCACAGTCAGGAGGGTACCGCGTATGTTTTGGAGCGACCTTTGAAAGCACCAGCCTTGATGTGTTCAGTATCGCCTGGATCAATATCTTCAGTCACCTGTGCTTGACTTTTGAAGAGTTTGTTAGATAATGCCCAGAGCCAAGGTAGCACTCATCCAAAGCGATCTAGCAGGGCCTCGTTCTACACAGGGGACTTCGGTCATCCTTGTTCTGTGCGCTAAATGTATACATCCTATTAGATGACAGCACTGATGAATTTTCTAGGCTGTGATATCGATTGGATGGAAACATCCTTTGCTTTGCGAGGTAACGGTTTAGACTCGAGTTCCCTTTGGGACTCTTACTACATACGGCTGAGGTTGTTCTCGATTTCATTAGATCAAAGTCCAGTGGAGAGAAGGAATAAGGAGACTCCTCAGCTGTGTGTGTTTTACGTTTATGTCCTCAGGCGATGTGTGTGTTCAAACACTGATCAAACACCTGCTGTCGGCTTTTCTTAATAATGTTTAACTTCCAAAAACATCTCGTTTGAATTGAGATGAATAAGGGTAATTAATGCTCGGGTGTTTCGTTAACTATGAGCACACCATGTGAGAATTGTCTTTTTTCCCCGTGTCTTTTCTTTTCTTTTTTTAAGGAAAAATCCCACCACAGTGTCATTTTTCACCACTTCTTGATGCATGCATCTACTACCATTCTTTGATAAAAATGTAATATTTATCTTAATATTTATTACTTCTCATACTTCATCTCATGCATACTCTTTACTGAGATGCTTATCCTAAACAAATTTAGAAGGGAAAACTTTCTTTGGGAACATTGTTTGGTTGATGAAAATTATGCCACAATATGCATCATTTTCACAATATCAATACTGAAATGTATCATGTTTTATTCACTCTTAATTTGTTTAAATTATCATAATCTTAAATGTAATCATTTCTATTTTATGATATGTTAAGATACAAAATCTGGGAAAAGAGTACAACAATGATATCTGTACAATGACATTTGAAAAGTATGATGTGACCATATTAAAAAATCTGTTCGTTTTAATAAAAATCAACCCCAGGGACATAAAAGTGCCCGAAGTTGAAGAAACATCCACTTACTAAATCAATTTTGCTACAAAGGGCTGATGACATGAGAAAAAGGCCGCAAGACCCCAGAACTTGAATCACCTGCTCAAATGCAAATGCGAGCAACTTTGATTTACTGTGTTCACTGTGAATTTGATCAGGGAAGGGGATGTTGACGTTGCAGAGTAGGTAATACTACACTAAACCTTCACTGTCTAGTGTTTGCTCAAGGACGATGACTGTTGTGCAGTTGTTTTTCTTTTCATTTGCAGAGAAATTATTGCTAGGCGACGTGTTGGTTTTTTTCTTCTTCATCCAACAGGCTTGAAATAAAGAGATGTGAATAAAAACGCATGTTTTATTGCTTTGGTGCGAATATATGAACCCGCCAAAAGTGATGATTCCTGAAACTGCAAAAGAAAAGAAAAATGTATGCTTTGTTTTCCTTGTGTCACAAATCTGAAGGTTTGCTGTTAGCAGTGTATGAGTGACCATTAAATATGTAACGGTACAAACCACTTTGAAACGCAACTTTGTGACTCGGAGACGTTTCACAAATCCACAAGATTGTTTGAGGAGATTTGTCCCATTGCTCAATCAGAATCTTGATATTTCTGCCGTGAATGGCAGAGGGCTAATCGGATATTAAAATATGCATGGTTTTAGCATGGGAAATGAGATGAGGATCTGATGGTGAAGGGAGAGATGGATAGACTCATTAAATATTAATACTCATTCTACAAAATATTTAAACAGCCGGTCATTTCCACTGCCAGCAATAGGGGTTCAAATGAGTTAAATCAGTTGGGAGCAAAGTTTGCCCTAGATTGAACTATTTGATGAACTAAAAGCATGAGATAGTGTGGAAAACTATGCCATAGTTATGAGGTAGCATTAGATCATTAGGTATTTGAAGTAGAAAAATGATTTTAAAACGCTTTGATCTGCTGTGTATAACGGTTGAAATTGATCAAGGTGCAGTCCAGGGTGCCGCTTCATCTGTCAGGCGGTCAGTTGGAGAAATAACGATCCCTCGACTAGTTATGATGGCTTTGTTTAGTGTTGGCAGTTGTTTTGGTGTGTTGTCAGCCTCATAGTGCTGCATTTTTTTGTGCTGTTTCAGAAATTGCTAATTGGGGAAATGGAGTCATTTCAATAGATTCGGTCAATACGCAATTGAACCTTACATGACATAAATCTTCTCTTTTAGGTTAGAAGCGGTCCATTGCGGTTGTTATCCCCTGTGTCCGAAGGCTTTGGTCTATCCTGAAATATTCCCTGGTAAAATTCTTCTCTCATTTTCATGATTTGCCAGTGATGAGAAAACTAGCTCTATTTCATATGCAAAAGAGGATTTATTGTCACAGGCAAAGCTGCTATGTTCAACTTCTGTGTATAATGACTTATTCATCTTAAAGCACAATCGAAGAATTTGCCATAAACCATTCTGGCATTTTTATATAAATAAATAAATATAACCACAGTTCAATAATGTACAGCATCACACACAGCATGGTGTCAGCTGAATTTTTAATGCTGAAAGTGCCTGCGATCTCATCTGCTCTTTGAGGTTTCTTACTTATCAAATATGTATTTTCCTCTTGTAGCAACATATCTGTATTCAACACCTGAACAGCTGTGCAAAAGACTACAAGACTTCTGCAAGCGTCCGCAATTAGTCAGACAACATGTTATTCAGGTAAATAATGTTCATTTCACTGGAAATCAAATCAACAACAAAGACTTTTACAGAGAATTCTAACATGTTTAGTGCTTTTTAATCATAAAATACTGTGATTTGTACATGGATAAACATTCAAGGCTAATGATCAATAATCAAGGCAAGTCAAGCCTCTTGCAGGAATCATATTCATAACCTGCCTAAATCCCTTTAAGGTGTATAACAAATCAGTCAGGTCAAGCTATTTATTGTCATTGTAGAGGTACAGTGAGATTGATAAAAGTCATCAACTGGTTGATCGCAAGTCTGTTCAAAAGTCCTATGGAAAGCGGGAGAGAAAAAGCAACGCTGCATGCAAAAACGTATTTTACTTATTTTACACAGGAAAAGAAAATGCTTCTTGTTTCTTTTATTGTTGAGGTCAAAAGTCAGGCGTCCACTGTATTTTGAGGTGAATTTGCCACTTGTAGAAGTTTTAATGCAAGAAAATACAAACAGGCTACATTAAATATGGTTCGACATTATCTATTGTAATCCATAATTTGAATTATGGGCTTGATTTACTCATTTAGTGATACCAATAATAAATACACAATAATAAAAAAAAAGAGTTGTTGCATAAACCAGCCTTGGGTATCACTTGATGTCAAATTTAAAATGACGAAATGATTAAAATCTGAAGCGAAACCACTTGAACCACTGCTTAACTAATCATAAAACAATTGGATTCCAATGCTGTCATAACACTTTCACAGTTCTCTGCTTTTTCCATCTCATTCCCTTTATTCTCTTTGTCTCTCTGTTTCCTAGGTGAACCTCAGCGGCTTCTCCTGGGACACTCTGGGGCACGGTTTCAGATCTCTCCTGAGAGCAGACAGTGACATGATGTTAACAGAGGAACACAAGACATGACGTGACCCCCCAAGAAATACATTATGATTTAAAATCCAGCCTCATTGTTAAAGAGAGTTTATGACCCGAAAGAAAAAAAAAAACTGTCTACCTCTGTGCTATTATTTAAGAAAAAACATGTATATGTGATTTTAATGTCCTCGTATGCCGTAAAAAGCAGCTTTATATTTGTGGTTAATGGAAAAAAGAACAAAGTAAAAATAAACAATCAAAAAACCTGAAACCGCTTTCGTGTCGCGCAAAGGCGGGCCCACCTCATATTTCGGTTCATATCCATTTTTATCCTTTGTGCCGGAGGACTCCAGCCTGGAATTCTGGAGTCTTTGGTTCCCACTCCGACAGAGCGGCAGCCAAGTTGCGGCTTGAAACGTTGTGGGCTCTTGCTCCACCTGAGGTTGCCAGGTTGTGACAAAGTCCCCCGAGGCTCAGTAAAGGTTGATGCAAGGCTTCCCCAGGACTGTGGTTGAATCTAAATATGGTTCTTTTATTTTCCTTGCGTCGGAGATCTGGCTGTGCATTGCAGCCGGGAACCCGCTGCATAATTAAGGGGGCATGGTAACTAGCTATTTATGTGTGTTTGCAAAATGTAAAATCTGGGCAAACTAACAATGTCCTGTCAGATTTTCCATAAAGATATAAGTGTCTGCTTTCACATCACAGCAATGCCACAATCACACGTCCCACTTCAGGCCTGCCAACATATGTGTTATTAAAAGAGGCCTGACTTTTATTGCAGGAGTTATTGAAGGATTCCTCCTTTATTATCAGACATTCTCTCAATAAAGCTGCGGACTTTCAGGCTTTATTATTTCAGATGCATCGATTTTTCAGGTGCGCCGGACAGAGGATTCGAATTAAAGGCTAAAATATAATCACATCCCCGTCTTCTCGCACGCAACCGAGATTAGTCTCATTACTCCTCATTAAGTGGGAGTGCTTCCTTCATAGCTCATAGAAAAATAGTCCTAATATCCTACCTCCATATGTAATGTATTTCATATTTTAGGGAGGCAGTGATTCTTTTGTGTGCCGTATGATATTTTGAGTCCGCATTAGCACATATGATTTGCCTCCTTTTGTTCATCTGAAAGCGAATTCTTGTGAATCGTGTTATTTATAAGGATCAGATGGATGTGATTGACCTGTTTGCACCTTATCCTGCGTTGTCAGATGAGTTTGCCATCTACCCCGGGCCGACCTGAGGTCAGGACCTAATGACGCCATAAAGCCTATAACCTGCCGTTTCAGCACAAAATGTCACCCCACACATAAAAAGTTAATAGCAACCTCTATAAAACTCAGTGCACATTAAACCATTTCATTGGCATGTTGCTGTTTTCTCACTGATGGTGTTCTTCGGGAACCGTCCGAATTCGATGGCAAAACAAATGGTATTAAGACTTGTGCGGTCCCCCCCCTCCACCACACACAGTTCATGTTTGGTGTCCCGTTGCTGGAGCTGCACAGAACTTGGAAAGTCGCCATTCATATTATATGACTACATTTGTAGAAATATTAATATCTGACAGGGAAATCACTAAAGTGAATTTGATCTGATACAGCATCAGGTATAAATACCCGTCTGTTTGACATCAGCTTTGAGGTTATGATATTCAGACCTTTGAACGTTTTCAGATAATGTCATCTCATTAAATTCTTGGAAGGAACGGAATTCAGAGCAGCAACTCACTGCAAATGAAATGCACAGAATCTTCACAACCTCTTCCGAAACCAGCAAAAGGATTTAGGAAATGGAAAATGGAAATGGCGCTTTAATGAGAACCCTCAAGTTCTGACTTGAGCAAAATTTAGTGGTCACAGTACAGTTTGATGGCTGTCACTAAATTAGGAAAGGATTTATATCTTCATATGTATTAATAGTGTATTTATTTCCATATGCTTTCCTAATCAACCTTCTAGGTCAAAAGGTGAGCTCTTTAATTAACCCCAACTGACTACCTGTCATGTCTGTCACCTTATTTTTATGAATTTCATTAGATCCTTATTCATCAAACGGCATTGTAAGTATCTAATAATAATATAAGTAACAATAATAAACAATCATTTTATATAAAGAAAGGAAGGAGCTTAAGTAAAGGGTTGTAAATTATTTGTTAGGGATGGACTGTATACATAGAGGCTTTAATTTTCTTTGCATGCAGCTCGATGCCAGTTTATCTTTTTTTTTTCACACCAGCTCATATTGTGGCACGCTGTCCAGTTATATCATTACCAAGGGGGAAGTGTGTACTACTGTTTGTGGTTGTACAAGTACGGTTGTGTGATTATATCATTTGTTTGTTTCTCCTCACATGATAAGGAGGCAGTCCAGGCTGAAGTGACAGGTAGAATACTCCTTGATCTTAAAGGAAGTCCGGAGGAATGGATAAGAGAGAGAGAGAGAGAGACGTCGTTGTCCTCATGTGACTCATTCATATGCTATCAATATGCTGCCATGTTCTCTTGGAGCCCAGGCTCTTTTTAATGGGGCCTGGTGGTTAGAACATGGCAGACATCTCACAGGGACACTGTATTGTTATGCTTTCATTTACTTTTGGGCCCTTTCTTGCATTTCTTTTTCTGTTTTTTTT
Source organism: Gobiocypris rarus (assembly GCA_023029165.1). Taxonomy (NCBI): domain Eukaryota; kingdom Metazoa; phylum Chordata; class Actinopteri; order Cypriniformes; family Gobionidae; genus Gobiocypris; species Gobiocypris rarus. Next base: position 30,848,780 of record CM040910.1, read on the forward strand.
GCACTTACAAAGACGCTCGTTTCCATGAAGCTCTGCCAAGAAGGATGGGAAAACAAAACGTGGGGGTGGGGTGTGTGGGAGTTTGTCGGGGTTCGGAAAAGCGCAGTGGTCTCCAGTTATTACATGAAATCATTAGACGTGGAACGTCTTGGCTTACGTAGAGAAAACATGAAGGCTGCAGTTTCATACGGCTTTGTGCGCCCCTTGCCCACCGACCGCATGGCGTCAATAGAGCCCTTCACACTGGTCACAATGGTTAGCAGACCTGATCATTTGATCAACTTGTTGCTATTTGTTCCCAAAAGAATGACATCACTGTATCCACAAAAGTATCAAGCTGCACTGTTTTTAACATGGATAATAAAAATAAATATTTCTTGCACATCAAATCAGCATGCCAGAATGATTTCTAAAGGTTAATGTGATGCTGAAAATTCAGCTTTGCCATCACATTTATTATAACATTTATAATATATTACAATAGTAAACAAATTATTTAAATTGTTTTTATTGTATTTTTGATCAAATAAATGCAGCATTGGTAAGCAAAAAATGTATATACAGTGGTGGCCAAAATTTTTAGAACTTGTCAGATCTGAAAATATTCACCTTTTTTGCCCCAACACGATTTCATAATGTTCATGAAACATGCAGATGGTTGCTCTGACCATCAAATATCATATGAAGTGAGTCGTACTGTTTTTATCCACTTTTATCTTTATTATTTGGTATGTTCACCTTTTGCAGCAATTACAGTCTGGCATAGTGTCAATAAATTTCCTCTGAGAACGTTACCACTAATGTTATCCCATGCCTTCTGCAACTGAAGCCAACCGCTTTCCTTTGAATGTACAATAGATCTGTCCAGTTTATTTCCAACTTGCCCCAAATGTGCTTTGATGGGTTTGAGGTCTGAACTTTGAGCGGGCTATAGTCCATAATTTTCAATGTTCCAGCAGATTCCTTCCGTCGCAGGTAGTTCCGGCAAAGATATAAATATTACAGATATACAAAAACCTCTAAGTCTGTCGTAATAAAGTTTTCTTTTAAATTAGCTTTTTTTTTTAATCAAGATCCTGTTTAGGTTCAGTATTCTTATGGTTATATATATATATATATATATATATATATATATATATATATATATATATATATATATATATATATATATATACACTCACTCACACACACACACACACACTTGGCAAGGTCAAAATCCATGCAGCAAACAATCTGTGTAAAATACTGAAATAAATACTTTGGCTTTTTTTTTTTTTTGATTCAGTCACTTCACACCACGTTCCAAACTCTAAATGCACCACACCTTTTCACAAGCCAAATTGATGGGAGACGTTAATTTTGCACATATTAATGAGCAAAGCACCACCTGCAGTAGGACGGCTCTCAAAGTGTGAGCTCTGTTGCACAATGCCCATGCAGTGTCATGTGACCATGGGATCTTGCACAAAATAAATCTGGGCGTTCGCTTCGTGTACACGGCAAATATCTGCCAATATTCTCCCCTGGGTTACTTACCACCTCAGTCCATCCACCCACACGTTTTGATTTCTTGTTATTTGAAGTATTTAATGCAAGAATGAACTCTACAGCGTGCCCTCTCGTCTCTGCTTGGGCTGCTGATGTTCAGTGCCTACTTCTGACAATACCCACACACATTTCTATCATAACATATATATCATTCATATATATATGCATATTCATATATATATACATATATACACACACACACACACACACACACACACACACACACACACACACACACACACACACACACACACACACACACACACACACAGGTCCTTCTAAAACAATTAGCATATTGTGATAAAAGTTCATTATTTTCCATAATGTAATGATAAAAATTAAACTTTCATATATTTTAGATTCATTGCACACCAACTGAAATATTTCAGGTCTTTTATTGTTTTAATACTGATGATTTTGGCATACATCTCATGAAAACCCAAAATCTAAAAAAATTAGCTAATTTCATCCGACCAATAAAAGAAAAGTGTTTTTAATACAAAAAAAGTCAACCTTCAAATAATTATGTTCAGTTATGCTCTCAATACTTGGTTAGGAATCCTTTTGCAGAAATGACTGCTTCAATGCGGCGTGGCATGGAGGCAATCAGCCTGTGGCACTGCTGAGGTGTTATGGAGGCCCAGGATGCTTCGATAGCGGCCTTAAGCTCATCCAGAGTGTTGGGTCTTGCGTCTCTCAACTTTCTCTTCACAATATCCCACAGATTCTCTATGGGGTTCAGGGCAGGCCAATTGAGCACAGTAATACCATGGTCAGTAAACCATTTACCAGTGGTTTTGGCACTGTGAGCAGGTGCCAGGTCGTGCTGAAAAACGAAATCTTCATCTCCATAAAGCTTTTCAGCAGATGGAAGCATGAAGTACTCCAAAATCTCCTGATAGCTAGCTGCATTGACCCTGCCCTTGATAAAACACAGTGGACCAACACCAGCAGCTGACATGGCACCACAGACCATCATTGACTGTGGGTACTTGACACTGGACTTCAGGCATTTTGGCATTTCCTTCTCCCCAGTCTTCCTCCAGACTCTGGCACCTTGATTTCCGAATGACATGCAAAATTTGAGCGACAGTCCAGTGCTGTAATTAGTAATTAGTAGCTAGTAATTAATTACTTTTTTGAATAAATTACCCAACACTGTGTATATAGTAAATTAAGTTACACCTAAATTACATCCTATATTATTACTGTAACTCATGTGTCAAATAGAAGACACTTGAGTTCACAGTGTGTATTTAACATAAAGCTCTGTCTGTATTAGACTCTTATTTATTTTTAAAAAAATTTGCTTTTTCCTTCTTGTCCAGCATTGAAGCAATTGAGCATGCCTGGCATGTGAAACTTTTTTTTAGGTGTGAAGACAATGACAAACTGCCAATGCGTTCAATACAATATCCAAGCTTTCTGTAAACTTTTTGTGAAGGAAAAAAACCTTTTCAAAGGTTCTGAGATGAAGGTCTTGGTGGCCTGCCGAACCCGTTAAGGTCCTCGAGTGAAGCGCAGCTGTGCCAGAGAGGTCACTAAAAGCTGCATCTCATTTCACTGCGTTATTTTCAGTCGAGATTTAGAAAGACGCACAGCCCGCAAATATGGTTTATGTCGCCCTCCTGTTCCTCCAGTACCCCTTCATCATTACTGCTCAAGATGCCAAACTAAGAGGGATCTGATGCAGGGAAAATGCTACAAGGATGGATGGCTCTTCCCGTAATTACAGACTCTCTCTTATCTTTGGGATGGAATTAAAAACACATTCCATGCAGACAGTCTCAGTACTGGCCTGCGGGAAGCAAATAAAAAGAGACTGCTGTTCGCGAATTGGAGAGGACTTTGGAAGTTTGATTAGAAACCGATGTGATCACGCTGTACGTTATCTGGCAATGCAAAGAGCCCATAGAGTGACAGAAGAAAAGTAGTAAAGGCAGAAAACTCAGAATGCTGACTTTGTAATAGAACATGAAATATTCTTAAAAGGCATATAGATTTTTTACTTTTTTTAATGAAAAAATATTTTATTTCAAATAAGAACAACCCAATACATGTAGATGTCAACCTTTAATATATCGCAAAATCACATTATAATTAATAAAACACCTGCTGGAACAGCAAGTCTGAACTGCTAGACAATAACCACAAGATCTGGGGCCTCATTTATAAAATATTGCATTGAAACGGTCCTACAAATATATATATATATATATATATATGTTTATGCCTCTCTTCCAGATGTGAAATGTATAAATCTTGAAATTGTGCACAGCTGAACGGTTTCAGATCTCCTCCTTGTAAAAGCAGCCTAATTAATTTCATTAACAGTCAATGTCCAAATCCTTTACTTGAGAATGACAAGCGGCAAGACTTGCTTTGATTTCCAAATACCTGAAGGACTCCTACTCCCTGCCACAAGGAAAAGTAGGCCTACGTATATCTGCTTAGAACCCGACGAGGCGCTAAGCACTTTTCCACATCAAAGGCCCTTTTTACACTACTGTGTTTTAAAATGAAAACGATCCTCGTCTATACTGGCGTTTACACTGTTTCAGAAACAATCTCCATCCACAAAGGAGAATATGGGTGATCTTTTTTTCCTCAATAATCCACTTTCGTGGCTGCCAAGTTTCAGCTATAGAAGCACGCAACATCCGGTTGGTGAAACTTGCTCGCTTTCATTGGCTATCGTGGATTTCACATCAGAGGCAGCCTGATCAAGAGATTTGGGAATCGTGTGGGCTCCGACGTGTTCGGGAGCAGTAAAATAATCGAAATGACAACACACAATTGAGGATTATTTTGCGACAAGCCTCGAATCACGCCACGCCCCCCGATCGCTTGAGGGTGCGCACTTAAAAAATAAAAATTGCACAAAATCTTCAAGTGCGTCGCCAGCCTTAGGCTTACGATGCTTTTGGAAGACACACCCCTGGTCTGTTGCGTAATGTGGGCAGCCACACCTTCGTTTTCAAGTCTCCGTTTTGGTCCATTTACACTGAAACGCAACCCTGGAGTTCTCAAACTATAACGGGGTCTGCCCGGTTTTCAAAAGTCTCCGTTTTTGAGTGTCGAGAACACCGGCGTGTAGCATAACTGCACAAACGTTGTGGATTTTAAATGAAAATGCACTAGTGTAAACAGGGTCAAAGTATGTTCTTAGAAATATGAATGTTGCAGTGGAATTTAGCATACAGGTCAAATCTGTGCAAATCTGCACGTTTTATAAACAAGGCTCCTGGTTTATCATCTCAGGCTTCTGCCAAATAAACGTTTCACAAAAATTGCTTACAGCCAAAATGAAAATGATCCATTATGAAATATCAGTGTACAAAACCCATTTACAAAAGCTTTATTTCCCTGTGACAAGCTACCATTTATATCATAACAAATATACAGCTTTTCAACTTTGTCAATGAGGTTTTGAGGTATGATACGATGTGAATGCATTTTGTGCATTATACAAAAATAAAATATATTTATATAAAATAAATGTGACTGCTAAAAACATTTTCACTCCAATGGCAAAAATAAAAACATCAGGAGCAAGAAATAATTTTACATTTACATATTTCTTCAGTCTCTTTCCAGAATACTCTGAGGTCACTTTACTCAGGTCCAAAGATCTCCACACATTCAATGAGAATGGACTCCACTATTTGGTTCTGGTACACCATATTGACTTCCATGTTTCCTAATTCAAACTCGGGCCACATGAGGGTCGGTCCAAACACAATGCTGATACCCTGGGTTGACATCAAGTTTTTTTGTGACTTCGTCAAGACTCTGTAAAACAGAAAAACACAGGATCATTGATGTAATACGATAGCAATGAATATAGTTTCGTTTTTTTCAAGAAAACATCTAGTGAAGATCCTTAATGGAAGAACTGACTACGGCATACAAGTACAATCATTCTCTCCAAGCTTAAAGTGTGCACGTTTCCCGTCATAAAAACCTACTTAGAACATTGGTGACGAAACCATCGGCAGGGTGTTTTTGAGGACTTGTGCCTGGTCTTTGGAGGCATCTAAGCGCACTTTTAGCAGAATGTCTCTGAGCTGAGGTTTGGCTGTGGTGGAGAGACAATCAATACTGGGGTATTGGAGGACTCTTAGAAGGAGCCAGATTGGAGCCCTCTGGCTCTGTTATGGGTTGAGGCCTGGAAAGGGTGGGAGGGAGGGAAGGATTGTGGTGGAGGGCTGCCTTCCAAGTTGTCAACGGGATCCTGACTAAGAGGTGGGAAGCAGGCTTAACATTTTGAAGTAAACTTTGCATGGTTTTACAGCGGCCCAGTTCTGAAAGGTACTGATTAGGAGCGTGTTGGGTTTACTGCACTCACGTATATTGTACCGTATTGTAACCGACGTCCTGTGCCATCTACATTTATGGTCACATCTATCAAAATAATGGTCTACAATTATGCAACGCAATTCAACAATCTATAATCCCCGTGTTGTTGTCAAAATACTCACGCACAACCTTCCTCGGCAAGACACGTTCAGACGTAAGGAGGTAATGATCGTGCTACATGTGATGTCCCTCCGCGCGTGTTATTAGGACTTTGGGAAGCCATTTCAGCTCAGAAACACAACTTAAGAGGCAGGCCAAGCGCTCTCAATAATTCCCCATTAATGTGTATAATTAACCTCGGCCATTTCGTTTCCCCTGTACATCACAGCTAGACGCTTGTCCTGCCATGAGCATTTTAACCTAATTAGCGCACTATGATGTAAGGATCTCGGCTGCCATTGCTAATGGTCTGCTAATGATCTTAAGGAGAGAGACTTCATTTCCCGAAGTGATTTTTCAAAACATTAAATATGAAGCTTTTTGTTGAACCTTTTAGTGTTTTTTGGTAATTATGCCACTGTGACACCACTATATACATGACCCCCACACCCCCCCACCTTCACATTCATCTCTGCTATCAGTAATGCCAGATCGATTAAAATCATGATAGAAGCTTAATTACAGTCATTATCATTTTCAATTACAGTAGTATCACATATTGAGAAGAAGTGCAATATGAAAACGCTTTCTAGCAGAAAAAAAAATCTTTTTTTTTTACTGTAAACACAGTCACCAAAGAGAGCCATGTAAAGGAAATGGCAGTCTTGAGTGGTATATTTAAATATTTTATGTCTTAATGATATATAATTCACATAAAAATAAAATTAAAGACACAAGCATTCCTATTGTTTAATTTTAATTTCTTGAACATAAAAATACATGTAAAAAAGTAAAACCGTGTATATATTTTTTCTTCGTTCTAAAATAATATTATAAACATTGAATATATGTATATACATTCATATAATATAATATTATTATTATATAATTATTAATTAGGCCTATTATATTATTATAATTATTATTATTAAAATAATGTATATCAATCAAAATGACAGTCCAGAGCAGCATGTATAACAATTAAAAATAAACACGTATGAATATAAAAATATATAAAATGCATTTAAAAAATAAAATAAAAATTTAAAATGTCTGTATTAAAATGTCTATTCCCTACCAGTAATTACTGACCTTGTGGAGACATTTGGTCCCATTAGCTTATAAAAAAAATAGCTTATAAATCATATCAAAAAAATTTTTTTGAAAAGGGACAAATGCTGAAAGTTTTCTGTAAGAGTTGGTTTAAGGGTAGGGGATAGAATATACAGTAACAGTATAAAAATCGTAATGTCTGTATCATAATGATTTTGTCCCCATATATTATGTCCCCATTAAAACACAACTGTGTGTAATATAAACCCCATTATCATTTATAAAAGAAAATGTCTGTTCTGTTAAAATAATGTCCTGCTTATCCCCTGATTTGTAAGAGAATGTATCTTTGTACACCTAATCTAAATTCACACTTTCAGTAAAGTAATGTGTTGATTTGGAAAAGGGAAGGATGCAATCTGGTCCTCAGTATCTGGGTATTTATGGCAAAATGTGCTCATTAAACCATCAGCTGACTTGGAGCCCAGTGAAGTTGCTCTGGTGTCTGGGTAAGGGCCAGGCTGTGGGCAGCTTGACCGGAGGTGACTGCGTTACGCTTGGCTGAATCTGACAAATCATTGATATCCCGTACATAAGCCGACGTGTACGGCTCAAGATGCCAATGGTTATTAATTAGCATCTCGTTTGCAAGCGGGGCATGACAGGAAATGGAGGATAGCGCACAATGCCGTCATTCCCCGCCTAGGAGGCCAGTGCTAATTGGGTCAGCCTAACTGGCTCCTGAAAAATCATGGGACGAATAATAAATTGAGGTAGGGTGGGGGTTACAGAATCGCTCCAAGCTTTAAACTGTGTCATTTTCATGTTATAAGACGACGGCCTTGACTGCACTAGTAAAAGAAAGGCTCGCTATTATCAGGGGGTCTTGAGCTTGACTTTGATTTTCCACTGACAATATTGGCAGTTTGGGCATTCAGATATTTGTTTCTATTATTATTATTTCCTGTCTCCACCATAAAAGGCCATAAATTGCTATGCATATACTGTTGTGGATATCAAAATTTGCACAGCAGCACTTCTCTTCAATCTAATTTAAGAAACACCAAACATAGATGAGAAGAAACATTTTTTTTCTTGGCTTTCCTGATCAGAGGTTTCTCCAGGTTTCTTTTCCAGCACAAAGGCAAACGGAACCTTGAATTACTAACAAAAAACAAAACCTGTGGCCTTTTAAATCACTTGTGGTAAACGGGAAATATGAGCGGTGGTGACAAAACCTCCCACAAAAAATGACATAAATAGCACTACTGAGCAAGTGTACTGTTGAGAAAATCTGGTTGCCTTGACCACATCATCACAATGCGAGCACACAACTGGTTATTGAATCCAGGCTCCATGGACCAAAAGAAAAAAGAAAAAAGAACATTGGTTCCATGCGGGCATAGAAAGCGCCCACAACAAAGAGCTTTTGACTTTCACCACTTCTTAGATGAGCCAAGTCAGCGCAAAATATAACCTACAAAGGCATGACAGTAGGAGTTCAGAGACCCGCTTCAGTTAACTATACCTGTTTTAAAGGAGAAAGACAGGAAGTGTACAGGCGAAAAGTGATTTTTAAGCGGATATGGAGCTGATGCATTTCAACAGCTGCCAGAGTTGCTTGACAAATCAAGTTAATTATGCATTATTATGAATACTATTTTATGCATAGTCCCATAAGCTGCATGGCACCTAACCTCATTGTCCTGTCTTCATCTCCCTCTGGACTTCAAAATGGCTACATTTGTCTTCGAAAACAGATACAACACACACTTTAACCTAATTCACTGTGACCGCACATTCCTTGCCTTTATTCATGGGAAAGTCATCCTGATATTTAGAGAGGGAAAGCAGTAGACAGAAACAAGAATGACTTCAGTGAGAATATAAAATAAACAGAACCACATCACTTGGCCAGGGTGTGGTACCCACAAAGCAAAGCACTGCGCTTTGGATTCGAAGCACTTTATTGCTCTAATAGTGAGAGAAAGGAGCGGCGAGAATGTCGCTGTGGAGAAGGAACAGACTTGGTGGCACTACAGGGATTTTCTGTGTCACCACAAGTTCCACAGCTTTTTAGTAAGCAGAATAAAAGCTGAATGAATTTTCTAATGCCACCATTCAGTGAATTTATGGTAATGCTTTACTCTCGTGCCTGTGTGTAGATTTGACTACAGATTTGGAAACGGCGCAAAACCAACAGTGATTCCCAAATATGGGGCTACTTTGTTGAGGTTTGAGGGGCAGTTTGTGTAGATTCACATTCACATTCACAGTCTGTAAAATCTGTAAAGACAGAAGAAACTACAAATTGCAGAATTATTCCATACAATTTTGCATGCAGTAATTAAATAGATAGTAATAAAAGTGCTTCTACTACTACAACTACTACTAACAGTAATACTATTAATCATAATAATATGAATATTAAATGGTAAACAATATGCAGAATAATAATTAATATAAAATAATATAGGGGTGTGACAAGACACTTAGCTTACGAGACGAGATGAGATTGGGTTCACGAGAACGAGAAAAGATTTTTACACAGTATTTTTAAGAAATCATCAATGATGAAACACATGACTAGAAAAATTGTGGTGCATTTGAAATGTTTTAACTCATCATCTTGTAATGAATGTCATTTCAGTTCTACTTTCCGAGTATGAATTTGTAAAAGACAACAATACTCAAGCACTGTAAATGTTTTGCACAAACTCAACTGACTGGCTTCTCTCCTGTATGCCTGTCTCTTCAGACCTTAGAACTGCACATGATTTATGAGCTTCTGCAACTTTTGACCTCCTAACTGAACTCCTTCCCACAAATTGATCACAGATATTAAGTGCAAACAATAAGTGCAACCATAATCAAAGTACTCAATATTCCCAATATTCAAAGTGCAAACAGAGACCAACATTTTCTTCAAGCATGATACAGAGGTAAGTGATGGTTTCAACTACACAGATAGCTTTCATATTGAGAGATATCCGCATGCCTCAGGGAGCCGCTTTCAAACCATAGACCATAAAAAATATGGACGACGCGTCTTAACTATCTTCCACAGAAGAAAAGTGAAGCCGTCAACGTCGAATATGGCGCTGACCTTGGGACCGAGTCTGCGCAGTAGAGAGCAGGAAGTAGAGCCGCGATATCAAAAGCTCGTCCACACTCTCGCAGATGCAGATTCATTATGTTGGTGTGAAATAAACAGTTATGAAAATGTAAAAATGAAAGCTAAAGCTTCAATCCACCCAAAAAAAGTCTATTGGTGCCTCAGTGACTACATTGTCAAAAAAATAGAGAACAAAATTGTACCTTTTAAGGTACAAGTTGCCGTCACTGGGGTGGTACCCTTAAGGGTACATTTTTGTACCTCTAAGTCAGGGGTAGGCAAGTTCGGTCCCAGAGAGCTGGTGTCCTGCAGAGTTTAGCTCCAACTCTACTAAGCCACCACAGTATAAAACTCATGGCTCCCAGAATACATTGCAGCATTAAGTATGTCACCATTGTTGAGATTCATACGCTGATTCTTGATATCTTTGTGCGTCTAAACTTTGATCTCTCTGGAATGTTTTTATTCTGAATGTCTGATCTGTATTGTTGGTGAATATTATTTAATAAATATGTTTAGTCAGGGATGAGTAAAAAAAAGTCTTTAGAACTTTTGTTTATGGCTTCTTTTGAATTGAACAGAATGTGTGTTTTGTTAACACTGTATCAAAAACCACAAACTCACATAAAAAGCCAAGAGTCAAACTGCCCAACTAAAGGAAACACTGATCACCATAATGGTGACCCAACATTTTCAATAAAACATCAACATCTAAACCTCTGTTAATTCTCAATAAGAGCTTCTATAGATGTCTTTCAGGTTTGGAGCCAAACTCTGCAGGACAGCGACTCTCTAAGACCGAACTTGCCTACCCCTGCTATAAGTAGAGGAAAATTGTACCCTAAGGACCAATTGTGTACCTTTAAAGGTACAGTTATACGTTTTGTTCCCCAAGGAACAAAACTGTACCTCCACTGTACCTTTTTTAACTCAGAGAAGCTGTCAATCATGACGTCGTCCCCCAAATCAGCATAAAAATCAGCGTAATAAAAACTGAAATCAACGTAATAAAAACTGCCTAAAATCACAAGCCATCTTTGAAAAAAATATATTTGAAGTGTAATTTGATTGTTTAGTTTGTCTCGCGTCCATTAGAATACATGGAGGGGCGGGGTTATGAGCTATACTGGAACCAACCACCTGGGGGAGATCGAAATGTTTTGAGAACACAAGTGCGGCAGGCTTGTTTCAAACGGCGGTAACTTATTTAAATCACGTTTGAATGCAAATCGACATTTATCTGATGCTTCTTTTGCACAATGAGTCTTCTCGTCACGTGATCAGTGATCAGTGCTGCGCACTATGACTCGAACAGCTCAAATTGGAGCCGATGTAATCGAAGCGACCATTATCTACCTGAATTAAATTCTTTTCATTTCTATAAAAAAACTACAGTGGAGGCGTAATGTATATGTAGCGGTGACATATTCTATCCTAACTTCACCCTCACACTTCATATTTTAGTCTCACGAGATCTCATCACACCCTAATATAATATAATATAATATATCATTTAATTAATATAACATAATATTATATAATTTATACCATCGTCTGTCTGAATACTGGATTCTAATTGGCTGGAAGGTGTGCAATAAAACCGTTTAATGCACTAGTATTTCCAAGTCAGTTGAATCACATTTCTATATTAATGGGCTGTTTTCATTGAAGCATGCACACACATACGACACTCACGCACAGAGAGCGGAAATCGCACTGCAAACACACAGACATTCAGGAGCACAGACACTTGTTATCAATGGAAATAGCTTCAGTACTGAACCGCTACAAGGGAGTTCATGGCTTCGTTGTTAATGGAGAGAGAGGAGCTAAACTGACAAGGGTACACATACAACCCCAAATTAGAAAAAGTAGGGACAGTATGGAAAACGCAAATAAATAAAAAAAGAAGTGATTTCTAAATTTACTTTGACTTGTATTTCATTGCAGACAATATGAACAAAAATATTTCATGTTTTGTCTTGTCAGCTTCATGTCATTTGTAAATATGCATCTTTTCCTGTCATTCGGCCCTGCAACACATTTTAAAACAAGTTGGGACAGTAAAGCCTTTACCACTTTGTAATGTTGCCATTCCTTTTCACAACACTTAAAAGACGTTTAGGTACTGAAGACACCAAGTGATAAAGTGTTTCAGGTGTAATTTTGTCCCACTCTTCCTGCAAACAAGTCTTAAGGTGGGCAACAGTAGGGGGTCTTCGTTGTCGAATTTTGCGCTTCAAAATGCGCCACACATTCTCTATTGGAGACAGGTCGGGACTCCAGGCAGGCCAGTCAAGTACCCGTACCCTCTTCCTCCGCAGCCAGGACTTTGTAATGTGTGCAGAATGTGGTTTTGCATTGTCTTGTTGAAATATGCATAGACGTCCCCGGAAAAGAAGTCTTCTTGAAGGCAGCATATTATGCTCCAAAATCTCTATGTACTTTTCAGCATTAATGGTGCATTCACAGAAGTGCAAGTTACCTTTGCCAAGGGCACTGACACAACCCCATACCATGACAGACCCTGGCTTTTGGACTTGTTGCTGGTAACAGTCTGGATGATCCTTTTCTTCTTTGGTCCGGAGCACACTGCGTCCATTCCTCCCAAAAAATACCTGAAATACTGATTCATCTGACCACAGTACACGTTTCCACTGTGTGATGGTCCATCCCGGATGACTCTGAGCCCAGAGAAGTCGACGGCGCTTCTGGACACTGTTAACATAGGGCTTCCTTTTGGCACAGTACAGTTTTAACTGGCATTTGTGAATGTAACTACGTATTGTGGTACATGACAAAGTTTTGCCAAAGTAGTCCTAAAGCCCATGTGATGATATCGCTTATAGATGAATGACGATTCTTGATGCAGTGCCGCCTGAGGGATCGGAGATCACGGTTGTTCAGTATAGGCTTGCGCCCTTGTCCTTTACGCACTGAAATTCCTCCAGATTCCTTGAATCTTTTAATGATGTTATGCACTTTTGAATGTGAAATATCCAAATCTCTTCCTATCTTTCTTTGAGGAACATTGTTTTTAAACATTTCAATAATTTTCTCACGCATTTGTTGGCAAACTGGCGATCCTCTGCCCATCTTTGCTCCTAAAGGATTAGACCTTTCTTGGATGCTGCTTTTGTACCAAATCATAATTACAATCACCTGTTGACATCACCTGTTTCAAATCACTTCATTATTTAACCATTTTACCTCATTACTAGACCTAAATTGCTCCTGTCCCAACTTGTTTTGAAATGTGTTGCAGGTCTGAATGACAGGAAAGGGTGCATATTTACAAATGACATGAAGTTGACCCGACAAAACATGAAATATTTTTGTTCATATTGTTCATATTGTCATATTTATTTGCATTTTCCATACTGTCCCAACTTTTTCTGATTTGGGGTTGTATCTCTCTCTCTCGTTAATTATTTCAAATAAAAAATATAACTCATTCATTCAAATAAATGTAATCTTACACAATACTACTACTAACGCTGTGTCTGATTCAAAGTGACGTAACTAACGAGACGTAACTGACCAAAATAATAATAATAAAGGGTAATTTTACCCTTCCGGTCAAATATTGGGCTCTAAACATCAATAACAGCTTTAAGCGGTCAATGCTGGCAAATGACCATGGTATAAGTGGGATAATCCATGCGATAATATAAATAATAATACAATTAATATAATATGATTAATATATAAAATAATGTAATATAATACATAATATAATATAATATAATATAAAAAATTACCTTGCAACCTTGATAGAGTTGTTGGGGTAAATAACAAAAAAGCTCAATACAAATCTACAATAATGACATATAATAATAATAATACATATGAAATGTTAAACAATATTCATAATAATAATTAAAAAAAAAATGTTTAGCTGTGGCAAAAGCATTTGGAAAAATCATGACCTATTCTGTATGAGAGGAGGCAGCAGGCTTGTGTTGTAGTATTTTTACCAGAAATAACAATACAATTAAAAAATTAAAAATCATCAAGCTTTATCATGGAATGCAGACCTAGTTTTCTTCAGCACATTTTTAGACTCTCAGAATATCATGTTCCTGTCTAGAAATCGACTGTCTCTCTCTCAGTCACACATTAGTGTTTTCTGATTGGGAGACCTGGCATGGGCAACCCAACAGACTTTAGCACTAGTGCCAAAGGGCATGTTCCATTGGGGGAAGGGGGGGAGGGGGTGCTCATCAATCTGAGATGAGTCCTGTGGCCCTCCTGTGCAGGGTGGTAAATGTGCAGAAGGGTAAAGTGGGATAGAACACCCCTCCTGGGAGATGGAGACTAGCCATATGGCCTTCTGGCTGTGCCAGTAGCACTATCATGGACAAGGACTTGAGCATTGACACACGCACACACATTATGGTTCATATTAAGTCCTCTGTTCATGTTGCATCCTGTTTACTAAGGCTATAATAGAAGGTTTTTAGATTGGGCATTATTTGTTGGTCCCACTGAATGAAGAGAATGTCTTTCTAATTTATGGTAATATATCATAACACTTCGTAAAAATGGGAAGTTCTCTTCATAGTCCAGTCTGGTTTTGTACTGTCAAGGTCAGCTAGGGGTGCACAGCAGACACAACCTGTGATTTGTAACTTGGTAGGTAGTCCTCAAAGTGATAGTTCACCCAGAAATGAAAATTCTGTAATTATTTCTTTCATTTTTGAAAATCTGTAATAGCCTATCTAGGTCATTAGATAGCTAGATAGTCATGTAAATGTCAGTCCTGTGCAATTTCACAACGTAGACATGCAAAAATGAAAAATGCCTAATGAGAGCTCATATGTTGAAACATGTAGGGAGAAATGCTTTCAAACTCAAGGTCTTTTTCATTGAGCTTGACTATCATTAGTGAGCGGAGCGCAAGGTTTCACACCGCAGAAGTTTGCACAAACTTTCGAAACTATCAACAGATATCAATGAAGCTTAAATAATTAAAACAGACACTGAGAGGAAAATACAAAGATCTAACAATAGGCAAAATTTATTGTTATTCGTGATTTTCAACAAGAAAACATCGACGGTATCCGCCCACCTTAATGATTCAGGGGCCCCCAAAAAGTCCTGTGGGACCTAGTATTTGGTGTTGCACCCATGGTTGTGTGTATAGATGGAGACATACCTCCTCAGGTGGCGGAAGAGCAGTTTCATGGTGTTGTGGTTGGGTTTGGGGAGTTGATGGATCAGTTTCTTCATGGCTTGAACCTTCTGTGTGGGCTCCTTAATTTCTGTTGGCAAGGAAGAGATGATGAAATGTTTTGATTTGAGTATTGCTCCTTCATTTGAACCTCTAGGTTCAGAGAGAAGTTAATGTGTTCTCCGTCACTTTTTCATTAACATAGCTCATCTAACATCAAAATTTTCCCTAATACTGGACCATTATCCCTCTCTCTATTAATTATATAGACATGCTCGAGAAGGCCACATGCAGAACGTGTCCCATTCCAAAATGCTGACTTACCAGAAAGCCAATGTGTAATCGAATAGATTACTCCATTTATTTGATGATTTCATCTTACTTTCTGTGTGTTTAATTGTTAATTATGACGTTTTAATTTTCTTTCTAACTTATGTACAACATAATCCCTTTTTAAGCTGCCAAAAAGGAGCAATCAGCATTTAGTCAAACTGTGCTATGCAGTTATAACCTTTAAGCAGTTATGAAGCTATGCAAATATATTGAGTACAATTGCACAACACCATTACACTCCTCAGCAAAATTATTTTGATTCTATGCTATCACTTCAAAAGTATCTCACCATTAAATGGATGAAATTAAAGATGTTTTAGAAAAATCACCCTGTCCATCTGTAAAATCTGAGCATATACACCCCTATAATGCTGTAATTTTGCAGGCAGGTTTTCAAGTATCCTATATGAAAGCACATGCGAATGGTGCTAATGGTCCGCAATAGTCCACGTCCATTAAAAGCTGTTATGCTGTAACACAAGCTGTAACCGATGACCTCCTGACCCCACTGCTCTTTACATGTCAGATGGCTGATGACCTCATGGCAAACTCCTGAGAGGCACCAACCTGTGCGCTGACTGTTCTACATCAGTGTCAGTACCTGACCTTTGACACTCTGAAGTTCTCTAAATCCATTATGATGGATATAGCAATGTAGCTGATTGTATTATTTCAAACACTGTTAGTGTAAAGAAGATTGTATGGTAAAATAAGTAAAAGGGTCATTTATTTTTGATAAGAATCTGGAGGATTAGAGAGTATTTTAATAATTTAATCAATGCTTTTGATCAATATCATAATGGAACCTGAGCAGATGTTGAAATGGAGCTTTTACGGGGCCACCTGTGTGCACTTCAAACTCCCTCAGGTCGAATTTCACCGTAACAGATTTGTTTAAAAGAGTATTAACGGACCTCCAAGACTATAAGTCACCAGTTCCTTGCATATATATACTACCATTTAAAAATTTGAGGTCAAGGCTGCATGTGTTTGATCAAATACAGTAAAATAAGAATGCAATTTAAAATATATATATATTTATTCCTGTGATGGCAAAGCTGAATAGTCAGCATTATTACGCCAGTCTTCAGTGTCACATGATCCTTCAGAAATCATTCTAATATGCTGATTCGGTGCTCAAGAGACATTTCTTACTATTATCAACATTGCAAAACATTTGTGCTGCTTAATATTTTTGTGAAAACTGATATTTTTGTCTCATTATTCTTTGATGAATAGAAAGTTCAAAAGAACAGCATTTATTTGAAATAGAAATATTTTCTAACGTAAAAGTAGTCACTGTCACATTTGATCAATTTAATATGCCCTTATTTAATAATAATAATAATAATAATAATAATAATAATAATAATAATAATAATAATAATAACGTAATACTTTAAAAAAATCTTTAAAGGAACATTCTTTTTTGTGGAGTTAAAGAGTTAAGTGTCACCGTTTTTTAATCCACTCAGACAATCTCCGGGTCTAGCACTTTTAGCATAGTTTAGCATAGATCATTTAATCTGATTAGACATTTAGCATCTCGCTCAAAAATGACCAAATACTTTCGATATTTTTCCCATTTAAAACTTGACTCATCTATAGTTACATCGTGTACTAAGACAGACAGAAAATTAAAATTTGTGATTTTGTAGGCAGATATGGCTAGGAACTATACTCTCCTTCCTGTGTAACAATCAAGGAAGTTTGCTGTCTTGGCATAAGTAAAGCAGGCGCAATGATATTATGCAGCGCCTGAAAATAGGCTAACTCCTGTCAACATAACCAACGTGACTACCTGCTTGCACAGAGAGCGTGCTGGGGACTATTTTCAGGCGCTGCGTAATATCATTGCACCTGCATGGTACATTTTTGAGAGAGATGCTATAGGTCTAATCAGATTCAATGATGTATGCTAAGCTAAGCTAAAAGTTCTACCTCGGTTAAATGGATTCGAAAAACTATTTAACTCTAGGGAAGTTGGAAAATGAGCCTATTTTCAAAAAAAAGTGGAGTGTTCCTTTAAGACCTCAAACTTTTTAATATTTTGCTTATACGGTACATTACATCAAACAATTATATTGTGTGATACATTCAAATGAATTAATGTTTTCTTACTTAAGACACTTACAAATACTATTTTAAATTACGATTTCACAAAAATGGCCTTACACCATCAATTAAAGTATGCATACAGGCATCTACAATGTGCTATTAACATTCGCATAATCGTTTTCACAAGGGAGAGAAGGTTTTTATGCTGACCAAAGATGTTTTATAGCATGCAATTTATTATAGGTACTCACAAAGGTTAAAAATGCACCATCAAACGATACCTAGTGTAACTGTATTGATTTATTATTATAATAAAAGAAAATTGCAATGCTGTAAATCAATTATGTATGTCTGCACATTTTGAACAGAGCAACATATTGTCTGTAATATTGCCCCCCCTCCCCTTCTTCTAAGAAAACATCACTGTTTATTCCTACTGAGGATGGCTAACAGCTACACCATGCTATTCATGGGATGTGCTATGGAAGGGAGCTGGCAGTAGTTATGCCCCCAGTCTACTGTACTGCCCAGGATGCCCCCTGGGCACTAATGGAGCAGATGTCTCCGTGTATACACCGCGCTGGCACAGGCTCGGCGAGCAGATGCCCCTGTCAGATGCCAGGTCTGTCAATTGAGCACAGACAGAGACCATGTTCTAGGACAGAGAGTGAATCTCTGACCCGCTCCTCTAGGTAACACTAGCAGAGGGACAAGGTTTTGTGCATTTTTTATGGGGTTAGTTACAATGTTAGGCCTCGAAATCATGCAAATGATGCCATCTAAATAATGTTTTAAAACCATTTTTAATCTTAAGGCCACATAATTAGTGAAACAATGTGTTATCAACTAGAAATCCTCACTACAGTTTTCATCAACATTTAGTCATTACTTTATTCAAGCAATATCTTTTTTATGACTTTCTCTTCAAGCATTATCTCAGTGGAGGCCGTTAGCTTTCTTTTGGCTTTGACACTGCATGGCAGTCGGCCTGTAAAATATTTAATCTAGTCATTATTGCTGGCATTATTGCTGTCATTAATTACTTTGCCTTTGGTGGCTAGCATATTGGAGATGGTCCCTTGTCCTGTATTTTGGACAGATGGTGGGACAGTGTCATTAATATAAAACACGTTCAAAATGCCTACACCCTAAATCAGCATGAATTCACCATGGTAAGCATTGCACTTACAGTGTACTGATCAAAAGGGATTGCTCTTAAATTGAAGGTAATGTTATGATGAAGTCATGCAGTGGACATTTGCATATCAAATCCATTATGCATGCATTTTAATTTGAATTTTATAAAGTTATTGTGAAAGTAAAGGCACGCAAACTTATGTTTAAAAATATTATATAATATATTTTTTAAATACAATAAAAAATATATGGGAAAAAAGCACAAAGTGTGCATTACCTTTTTTTATTATATACTATAATAACAACAACAATAGTAATAATAATAATAATAATAATAATAATAATAATAATAATAATAATAATAATAATAATAAATGCATCTTTTGCTTTTTTTGTTCATACAATTGTGCATTATTGTCATACAGAACTAAAACAATTTTAAGCTGATTATGAAACCATTTGGAGATAAATCTGGTATACTATTTTTCAAAATGATTTTTTTATTTTAAATTATAGGTATCATTAGTAATTGCTGGTAAATGTGTTTTTGTGTGGTCGAATGACAAAAGAGGATGTTACTTTTTGACATTATACTTCAGATGAAACATTTTGATGTACCTATGACTGCACAAATGTGCCAGTGCCATTGCATCGACACTCTATAAATCAAACTGAGAGCATCATTGTTTTGTGAAAAGAGCTGATGTACACTAAAGAATAGATGTACTTTTGGTTACAAAAATCTGTGAATATAATCCAATTACAAACAATGAGACCATCTTTACCGCAGTACAGCTTTGCTTCTCAGGATAAGCCCATCTGCGAGCTTTGTCTGCGGGCTTCTTTAAGCCCCGTCAAGGCAAATATTAGCACACTGCAAATAGTCCTGCAGGTTATGATTAAGATTTTAAATGTATCCCAATTGAATACTTTGCTTTATGAATAACAAAGTCTTAGAGGATCGGCGCTGTAATTTATTAAACATGAAAAACTTCTTGATGAAATATAGAGACTGGGAAGAGATTTATGCATTTGAAAATATTTCTGCATGCTAGCTTTGCATGGCAATGAGGCCACATTGCACAAATGAGGAAAGCTGCATAGAATGTAAAGACTTGTGATTCACAGGCTGAAGTTTGAACTGTCAGCTGAAAGAGCATAACATCAGAAAAGGCAAACAATTATGTTCTGACAGATGTACTGTCTGACGCAGCTCTGATTGCCATTATTTCACACTAGCATTGTGACAAGTTTCATATGAAATAACAATAAAAGTCAAACTGGAAAATGTTACGATCCTGTTATGAAATATGCAATTGGTCATCTTCAAATGTGATATAACGATACAGTCCATCTGAATGAACTTTCCAGATTACTACACAAACGTTGGATTGTGTGTGTGGGCTCGGAGAACAAAGCCTCCATTTGTCAACAAGTATGTCTTCACTTTGTATAACAAGGCGAGCTTGTCTATTGGACAGGTGGCAGGACAATGTCGCTAAGATACCAGGCAATATGAATAATAGATTTAGGCCATCGTGAGCCAAGAGCTGGTGCCTGCCACATCCACAACAGGCACAGAGTGAAATAATGGAAAATTAGGCCAACTGTTCACCTGAGGACCCTAGGAAGCCCAAATGTTGATTTGCGGGAGTGAGCACTTATTTTACATAAACATACATTCCAAATGAGGAGATGAAATGTGCTCAGAGCTTCTCACAAATCGTGAGGGAAGGGGCCGTTTAAATGTTGGGTGAAGTCTTAAGCCTGAAGATTACATATGAATAATTTGCCCAAACGTCCAATAAGTCGAAATGAGTTTGAGTTCCACAAAGACTTCCAGAAGCAGTCTGTGATTGGGCAGCTGTCCTAATTGAATGGATCCTTGTCCAAAGTACCGTTCCAGAGACCTTTAGTTAATACCACCCATATAAAGGGCAGCCATGGTTAGCGGAGCTGTCCTATTTTGACAATTATGGACCAATAAAGAAGACCTGAGCCACTAAAATATCAGCAGGATTCACTGAAATTGCTTGTCAGTGATCTGGTGAGATCCATGAAACAGGCTGTTGGACAGTTTCAGTAAATGGAATGTAAGACGAGCTGCAAGGTTCATTAAACCATTCCAATATTACAGACAGGGGAGGAGCGTTGTAACCTACATACTAGAAATCAAGACTTTGTGCCAACAAGTTACATTTCCCAAGTCAACAGTCCTGTTCTACAGCAGTAGACTTGTTTCACATAAAAGACAGCTTGTATGTATGTATGTATGAATATATATGCACACACTGACCAGGCATAACATTATAACCACTGACAGGTGAAGCGAATAACACTGATTATATCTTCATCACGGCACCTGTTAGTGGATGGGATTTATTTGGCAGCAAGTGGACATTTTGTCCTCAGAGTTGATGTGATTGAAGCAGAAAAAAGGATTTGAGCGAGTTTGACAAGGGCAAAATTGTGATGGCCAGACAACTTGGTCAGAGCATCTATAAAACTGCAGCTCTTGTGAGGTGTTCACAGTCTACAGTGGTCAGAATCTATCAAAAGTGGTCCAAGGAAGGAACAGTGGTAAACCGGCGACAGGGTCATGGGCGGCCAAGGCTCATTGATTCACGTGGGGAGCGAAGGATCTGCTAGTGTGATCACTAGAAGGAATGCTAGTGTGGTCTGATCAAACAGACGAGTGACTGTAGCTCAAATTGCTCAAGAAGTTAATGCTGTTTCTGATAGAAAGGTGTCAGAATACACAGTGCATCGCAGTTTGTTGCGTATTGCATAGTCGCAGGCCAGTCAGGGTGCCCATGGCTACCCCTGTCCACCTTAATATATATATACAAAATAATAGTCAAGAAAGATCACAATGTATCAATGTAACTTGTCCTACAGCATTTGGAATGGAAGGTCACGTTTCGTCAAGTTGTTGTAATATATAAATGAACTCTATTAAAAATATATAATTGTATTCAAGTCAAAAGTCTAGTTTAAATTAGGTTACACCAATGATTATTATTAATTTGTAACCTATTTACAGTACACAGCATATCTAGTACAGTATATGGTCTTTCCATGATACTCGCTGTTATGGTAAGACATGTTGCAGGTTGAACTAATTATACCTCCTGCTATTATGGGCCTTTTACAGTAATAATTAGTTGTCTAAACACTATCTGTAAGTGATCAGGCTCATCTACTGATTAATTGGATACAAGCAGTTTGCGGTACTCTGGCCTACATGCAGCGCGAGTAAATATTTATTAGCAAATTACAACATCACCCCAGGCCTGTTCCCATTCTGTCTCACGCATATCTCCTTCCAGTGGGGATATTCTGTGATGCTGTGCTAATAATGATACCCCTGCACTTATTACAGTGAGTGCACTGGCCCTTTTGTCCATAGTTCAAGATTCTGAGACTATATTAAATATTCATTGATTTAAACAAACTGCTGAAAATCAAACTACTTAAAGCTACTGTAAGTAATTTTATCGATGCTAAAGTAAAACAAGTATGCCATTTGTAGGCTGATTTCCCTAGTGTAGACATAGTGACTCTGTAGTACTAACAAAACATAGATGGGGAAATTCTGGAAACCTGTGTGAAAACAATCATGATTTCTGTGATTCCGATTGGTCATGCTAACACTGAAAAACTACATTAAAGGGGTCATAAACTGAGAAATCAAATTTTCCTGTCATCATTGTCGTTATACTATAAGAATATCCAGTAAGTTTCAGAACTTTTATTGTAACTAAGCCCAGATAATGACTCATTGTGGAATGTGCCTATAATAGATAGGTGAACGACAGCCTCTGCAGAAGAAAATTAACACCTACTTCATCATTGCAACTCTGGCACTGCCCACCGATGTGTTAGTGAGATGATGAGGAGAGAAGAGCAATACAGGATCACTGGACTAAAAATAACATTACCTTCCAAAGGATCCTTATGCTAGGAATGTGGTAATTAATTGTCTCAGTTTAACATTATTTATTTGTATTTGGTACATTTCATTAGTTTCTTTGGTAAATCAGTTGCAATTTCAGCGCAGGCTTTGCAAACAGAATTGTATCGATATAGACTTGACAGTAACGCAACATGTAAGTAACTGTGTTAATTGCAATGCCTGATCTGTGACCAGTGATTTCTGATATGTAATGATTCATGTACAGTCAGATGTTCTTTATATGTGTCAGTAAAACAGATTAAATTATATAGAAACCGATCAAAGAACGTTCCCTTTACAATCACTGGAGCTGTCAATCAAACAGCGCTAGTTTATCAGTGAATGAGTAACCCCTCATGTTTGAACCGTCCGCTCTAAGTGGGACTCGAACTCAGGTCTGCCGGCATGAGAGTCGTACAAGGAGGCTAAAGACTGCAACCTCTAGCGTCAGTCGCTAGAACATCTCTTGAGATCAGAGGAGTGAGGTTTACATCTTTACTTGCATAGTTTTTTTTTCACTGTTAGTTATGATGAAAGCATTCGTTGTGTGCAGAAATTGAGTTGCAATGATGAGATCACTGCATTCATGCACTCAGCATGTCTGTGATTGGCTGCAATGCTCATCACTGCAACCTTTCATGCCACGGTCTAAATATGACGCCATCTAAATATAATGCTATGATCAACACTTTTCAAGATTAGATAATAACCCTGAGAGCTGTAATAGTAAAAACGTGCTAAAAGTTTGAGCCCTTTAAAACAAAGCGTTCAAATCACAGGGCTAAAATCCAGGTAGGTAAAATGCCTTTTATTTCTAAATTATGACTTTTTTATGTAAAAATCATACTAACATCATAAGTGCACTGCATGAAACATTATAAAACAATAAAAAATGCAGTTAATGACCCCTTTAAATTTGGAGGTGAGATCTACAGTAATATTTTACTCAAAAATATAGTCAAAGTTTAATATATTTTAAAATGTAATTTACTCCTGTAATGGCAAAGCTGAATTTTCTGCATCATTACTCCAGTCTTCAGTGCCACATGCTCCAGAATTTATTATACTATCTGATTTGCTGCTCAAGAAACAATTTT
This sequence comes from Gobiocypris rarus, assembly GCA_023029165.1. Classification (NCBI taxonomy): domain Eukaryota; kingdom Metazoa; phylum Chordata; class Actinopteri; order Cypriniformes; family Gobionidae; genus Gobiocypris; species Gobiocypris rarus. The sequence goes on from CM040910.1 coordinate 30,872,707, forward strand.
TATTATTATCATTGATGAAAATGGTTATGCTGCTTAATATTTTTTCAGGATTCTTTGATGGATAGAAATATAAATCTTACAAATGTTTATCACTTTTGATCAAATTAAATTGATAAAAATAAAAAAAGCCAAACTTGTGTAAGTCTGTATGCATGAAAATATATAGCTGTTTTAATATATTAGAAAGGGGGTTTGGGTGTTCTCTAAACGGATCTTCCGTCATTCCGGCTCACAGTCTTTAGGTCTATAAAGCTTCAATTGTGCTGCAATGTTCTGCACTCCTTATTTGCTCTATACTTACTCTCTATTTACATGGCCATATACGGCTCAGTACATACTTTATCGCCACAATGTAGTTCACACGGTCACTAATCTGAAAGTGTTTGTTTTTACACTAACAGGGCGTCACAAATCGAACAAGTCATAAAACAAAAGTGCAGGACAAATGTTGTTTCAAGCACAAAGGTACATACATATATTTCAGTAGGTATGCCTTTCAGAAGGTAGATTGCCCAAGAGAAACACACTGGCGTCAGCAGGACGCTCGAGATGAGGCCCAGAGTTTGCTCTGTGTTGCTGGAGGGAGGTTACACGTGACACTAAGGCCGATCTGGTGACAGTTTCTGTCTGGACCACAGGCCCTGACTTTGCCCTCTGGCCTGAGAAATTCCCCCATTCCCCAAACAGGGAGTTTGAATGATCTCAGCACCTCCCTGTCAAAGAGCGACCCCTTTTGGCTGACAGATCTGCAAGAATGCGTCTAAGAGGGTCAATCCCAAATAGCACAACTCAACTCAAGAGTGGCGAGCGGTTTAGCCATCCGTGGCTTAGATTACAGTTAGGACCTAAACTGTAAACCATGAAAAGAAATGACTTGATGTTGCTGTGGAATTCTTGAGCACATTTTGAGTATTCCAAAGTCTAGCATCTCTGGGAAAGGTAATTAATCATTCCTTGTAATACATTTTAAGGATCTAATCCCACATATTTGTAGCAATAACAGTGATTTTCTCATATTGATTTCAGTACTTACTAATGGATTCCACAAACAAGTCAAAAAAGCGAAAGGGAAACAGGGGCTCTGGCAGTTCACGGAAAAACATCTTTAGCGCTCCGGTGATGACATGGATGTCCTCCCATTGGCTGTCGCCCAAATCAAGCTCCTCCTCTGGGGAATGAGAGACACAGTTAGAGAAGCCAACAGAGAGAATTAAAACAACAGTCATTTGATGAGGAAATTAAAAAATGCTAATCATTATGTCAACGTTAATACGCCCCTTGAGAGCCGAGCACATTGTCCTGCCTGCTTTTCACTGCATATCAAACCACATTGAAAATCCTTATCAAACAATTTGTGGTGCCTATTACAAACTAACCACTTCATACCTGTCAGCTAAGCCTTTAGAACTAAAACGATAATACGTCATTTAAATGAACACTGATGCATCTGTTGGCCTTAAACCAAGCACTCGTAATAGATAATTACTGAATTAAACTTACCTTGGTCAACTAGGAAGCGTAGTTTCTGGATAATGGCCAAATTGCCACTCACCCTGTATATCCCATCAGCATCCAGGCCTGTGAGGACAGGGTAAAGACATCTGTCAGTTAGTCAGCCAGGCATGTGATAAAACCAACATCCATTTTTTTTTGTAAACCATACCTCGTTTTTCTACTTCCTCCACACACAACTTAACAAATCTGGGCACAGTGGTCCTTTCTCTCTCGCACAGGGTCAACATGTGACATCCAAACACGCGGTCTATGGAAAAATATGCCAGTGAGAATACCGGTATTTACAAATGTGCAAAGATAAAAGTAGGATTTGCTAACATCCTTTGTATTAAAGTTTCCATGTCACAGGTTATTAATGTATCATTAATGTAATTATTATCAATAACAATAATACTAATACAATAATACATATTAACATTGTTAATACAGTAGAATTTAGAATAATAATAATTGTATTCAAAAATTATTATTAATCATAATAACAGTATAAAGATTAATTTAGCACTATTAATTATGAATAATATTTATGTTAATCATATGGGAAATAAAAGTCAAATAAATTGACTTTTTGTATTGTCTATTAATTTACTCGCCTGCCACCACAATGTCTTAAAGTATCTTCATTTGAGGGCTTTTTCAACAAATATCATGTCATGATGTAATTAATTAGATTTGTTTTTTTTAAATAAATAAATTATTGACAGCTGCAGATAATAGCAATGAGTAATTACAAGCTGCTTCGAAACTAATTACAGATTATGAAGTGCTCAGTAGATCTGCTTATTTAAGGACATATCACTATGAGCAATATAATGTAAAGTGTGACCCAGGAATTTCACAGCTGAAATACATAGAGAAATGTTTTGAGGCAGTCATATTTCAAAGACGGCCCACAAAAGATCAGAACGCTCCATAATGAGCAAAACTACAGCTATAAGCGCAGAGGTGTAAGTGTCCTCATCATTTGGCTGTTTGAGTTCATATAGGACCGGGCGAGCTGTCCCAGAGGCTTCTGGAACATCAAAGATGTCCTGCTCTCATTTCGGCACCCGCGAGGAACGGGGGGGAAGTGGCGATGTGCTAAATGCATAAATGACTGCAAGCAAGCCACCTTTGCATACAAATGCGCATTCAGAACTTTCCTAGAGAAATCTCTGGCAGGAGGGGCATTTCTAAATAAATTACTATTAAAAAGCATCAGTACAATATGGAACGTTCCTAATTTCAAGATGGTTGTTTAGCACGGTAGCTCGCCTTGGAGCTCTGCCAGCGATAGCTGTGTTAGCGGCCACCTGCGCTACTCTGTTAATCCCACAGTAGTTTTATTCATTCCCTCAATATTGTCCTCTTTGATCTTCCATTTACCCCCACAGATACTACATTAAAGGGTCTTTTTGACACCAGAAGAAATTAAAGATATCATTACCTTCATCCGAGGGTTCCAAGTATGCTTAAAATATCCTTTAATGTTATGTTTGGTGTATGCCATGAATGGAATAAATTAGTTACAGTCTTTAAGAATTCATATTAGGGATTGCTTGTTGAACTGGTATTATGTGTAAATGAAAAAGAATGTCTTTCTACCTTTTTTTTTTTAACTGGGTCACAGTTGTGTTTAATATGGAAACACGCAGAGCCAAAATAAACGAATGTCCTAAGATTGCACATTCGTATGTCATCACGTAATAACCTGCAATTATGCAGCATGTAATTATGACTATTAACTGGGCTACAACTGGGCAGAGTTGTTAAATGAATAAATAAAAAAATGTGGGATTCTTGAAACTAATAGTTGGCAACGAGCATCACATTAATGTATGGAGTGCACATGGCAAATCTTTCACCTTTAATAAGGCCTTTTTCCTGTAGCGTTTTCATGGAGGGCCGTCTGGAGATGAACTTCTTCAGTCTGTTCTTAACTCCATTCTTGTCCGCGCTGTCTGAGGCGCTGTAATTCAGCTTGAACACTGTGCGGGGGATCAGAGGAGACACAGGAACAATGCTGTCACTGAACACTCGCCACATTCTTTTGAGGCTGTCTTTGTGCAAGTCCTCCTCATGCAAATAAGACTGTCTCCTGTCTCCACATTGTTCAAAAGCACACCAGAAAAACTACTTCTGTTGAAATATTCTCCAGTGTACGTGAATATCTCATTTCACGGCATTTATTTATTGATTCCGGCTAATGTTAGTGTCAATATTACACCTTCTTGACAAGTCCAGTGATTAGTATGTGACTAGCGAGAGCTCGGAGCTACTGCCCAGTATTCGGTACAGTAGTAAATTAATTCTCTTTGATACTCATTCAGGGCAAAAAATGCTGCAATTACTAAATGACAGAAGCGCTTGGAGAGTGTCAAGTAGCTTGTAATTTATAATAATGATTGACAGAGAGCAGACTGACTCCGTCTTACTCAACATCTCAGTGGAGTTCAGAACAGTCGTGTATATATTGTCTGAAATTCAGCTTCTGTTGGTTTCTGTCTCATATGGTAAATGATGAGATGAGATGTGCTAACGTGTCTGCGTTTTATTATAGTTGCCATGTTATTGCAGACAGGGTTGTTCTCGTTACAGTAACCAAACTGCATGTGGTCAAGGTGCTGCTGTGCTTCCTGTTCAGAATGTGACCACAGTTGTACAAAGGAAGAAGTGACCAAAAAATCTGTTATAAGAATGAATCATACAAAATCATGTCCAGGGTCACATTTCACCCCCAAATCAAAAGGAAAATATAGTTGTTTTACAAAGTATTGATTAATGACGATTAAGCACATTTTATGTATGAATTATCTAAATATTAAATAAAAGAAGAGAAAATAGATCAGTTATCTTTGTATATTGCAGTATTGAGAACTGCATAATTGTCATGAATATAAATACACACAAAAAATATTTTTCAATAAATCAAAAAAAAAAAATAATTCTTTGGATTTTGGGGTAAAATATGACCTAAATTTCTTTTGGAGAAATAAAGTCTGTGAACAGACTGTCATCTGTACTGCTAACTCATTAATGTGGATATTAAACAGTGGTGAAGCGAGGCTGCAACCCTGACACACTCACTGTTTCTGAACTCTCTGTGGTGATTGCCAGTTATCACCTCTCTCTCTCTCTCTCTCTCTCACACACACACACACACACACACACACACACACACACACACACACACACACACACACACGTTACTCACTGATGGAGCGTCTGTGTTCAGACTTGGTCTCTTTTGGTTTAGGTTTGGTGGGTTCACAGGTTGGTCTGGGCAAGCATTCTGTACTGTTGGATCTGTGTATGGCTGCTCTCCCACAGCTCTGGCCTCCAGCTCCACTCGACTACACCACAACGTCATATAAAAGATAAAAAAAATATTGCTCATTTATCTCCTTGTTAGATGCTTAGCTATTAATGCATTAATGTATTTAAATATTTATTTACCTATTCCAATTTTTTAAATATAGTCTATGTTTACATATAGGTACTCATTCACTTCTCAGATGAGTACAGGGGAATGTAAAAATGTGCACAAAACTATTTAGTCTTTTAAGAAATGACATACCAGACTGTCCACTGCTTTTTTGATGGCATCATGCCATTTACAGATGGTTGGAAAGTGATCTGCCTGCAGCAAAAACTCATGACCAGTTGGGGTGGTTATCTGTTAGTAAAAGAGGGATGAAATTAAAGTTAAAAAGTGGAATTCAAACAAATAGAGCAGGCAAACTTTGTGTGAATGCTCCCCTGCCAAAAACAGACCTGTATATAAATGGAGTAATCAAACAGTACTACATCACAATCCTATAACTGAACACAACAAATCTTTTTGTAATTGGATCTCTAATATCTACCTTCTCCACACTATTATTGAGTTTTCATATTTGGTTTTAAGCTAAAATCTAAACATGTTATGATCTTTTATTACTCGATTTTCTTATATTTTTTCTGTATTACTATAACCAAATAAATATTGGTTTTACATTGGAAGAAAAACGGGGCCAGTATTTTTTAATTTTTTAAAGGGACATATTAAGTTGATCAGAAGTGACAGTGAAGACATTCATAATAATACAAAAAGATTTATATTTCAAATAAATGTATAATTGTTTAATGAATGAACTTTCTATTCATCACCATATTTTTGATAATAATAATAATTTTTTATTATTAATGATTAATTAGCATATTATAATGATTTCTGAAGGATCATGTAACGCTGAAGACTGGAGAAATCAGCATTGCCATTACAGGAATAAATTACAAAAACAGAAAACAGTTATTTTACATTGGAATAATATTTCACAATATTATTGTTTTAACCTTGGTGAGCATAAGAGACTGACCAACTCAGATTTTCTGAATGGTAATGTATACAATAAATATACAATGTATTAATAATTATTTTATTTATACATTCATTTATTTATTCATATTACCACTGCAAATCAATAATACACATTATGTGAAGAAGAAATTTCAGATGCACTAAGCCTTTTGACAAGTTATTAGTGTGATACCTGACTAAACAGACATATTTCTCGAGACTGGCGTAACGTCACATGGCACAGTCGCATAAAATAAGTGGCATTCCCAGAAGAATGCAAGCAAACACCAACGCTAAGGTCAGAATTGTCAAATACCGTTGCACTGAAGAGATACTTGTTATTTTAAAGCGAGTGGACACTGCATATTTCCAAAACCTAAAATCATTTTAGAGTGGTCAGTCTCTAAAAATACCAGGCCGGATCACAGAATACATACAACCCCCCCCCCAATACAGTCAGTACACATAGACGTCCAAAGTTTTCCCCGTTTAAAACAGACTTTTCTGACTTTGAGAGAGGGTGGCAGGGGGAATCAAGCAGTCTCTTTGGGGATGGAGTGAATATAGAGGGAATGGTTAGGGGCACAATTCTTGTCAGAGTGTGTTTGCAATCCCTCTATTCTTCAGAGTGGAACATCCGAGAGAGCATGTTTGTTCTGAAGCTCCTTCTTTCCTGGAGGGTGCCTGCGGACATGACAGTAATAGTTTGGAGTGGGGTGGACTTGTTGGAATCCTCATTGGCTGTTCGAACGGGTGAAACAGATCCACTTTAATGAAGGATATTTGTGCTGCAGGTCATCAGAAACTTTCAAATGGCAGTTTCACATCTCTTTCTGGGTTTGCTGTCTTACAACGCATGAAGCTCGTGCGATATCAGTGATCCCCTTTTATGCAGATTCGACAGATATTTTATGCATGTGACACAACATTCTTTTTTCTCATTCTTTTCAGACATTCAAAATTAAGTGAACCACTGACGTATTGCCGTTCGACTTTGATTCACAACCCAGCACGCAATGTATCAAATAATTCAAATAGTATTTCAAAGCCAAACCAGCCTTAATAAATTCAACACCAAAGCTCGATTAAGTTAAACTGAAACACATTTTATACGTCTTTCAAAATAGCTCATCCTGTAAATCAAGCTGTTTCAAAACCAAACGTCACATTGGTCTTTGATTTCATGAAGATTATCTGAGAGTTTTAGCTGATGAGTCATGAGTTATTTTTTCTTCTGAAAAACGATAATCATCTTTCCAACTATCCATTGCTATATTAACCAATACCTAACTTGAATCAGGCTCTGATTATGTATGCCACGTTTCATCTCTGCATGTGGTGCTGCCCATGGAAAAGAAGGGCCCATTTATATAATGCCAATATTTTTAGTATTTCTATGGACAGTTAATGCTGTTATGGGCACAACAAATCTTCTATTTATACTGCACTATTTATGATTTTACTGCTGCACTGTGCTTAACGCTGTATATTTTTCTTCTAAAATCATACTCTTTCTTCTCATAACCGTTAACTCTCATTTGTTTTGTATATATAAATAGCTACATGTATTTTCTTCTTACTTTTTTTACAAGAAATACATAGACACTTTCAACTTGTTTTTATGTGCATGAAATACTTAGTGAAATTGACTTAATAGGACGATTACAGTGTAATATTATAACATAACATTACAATCCTGTATTTAACATTGGTGAAGTAATTGTTAACCCTTTAACGCATACTTCAGGTGTTTAGTGACAGGGGATGTCATTCACTACCCCTAAATAATTTTTTTAAGTATTTCTTTTCAGTATTCCTCAATCAATTTATTATAAATATTATAACAAGAAAAAAAAAAAAAATTATAAAAGAACGCCTTTTTTCCCATTCGTTTTTTTGTAGAAATTTTATAGGGCCGCTAATGACCCGAGGTGTGTAACAGTGTAAGTTTATTTTTTTTCTGTACAGCAATCATTTAATCTTTCATGACAATTCCCTTTTATTCCACAATACACAATAATGAAGTGACGCTTCACTCATAGTTACCGCAGGCAGAAAACAAAAGTATAGGCAAAACTTGAAATGGCTCAGCGATTTATTGCAGAGCTATTGCTGTACGCAATCAAATATTACGGCCACTGTCTCTTGATGGTAGATCTAGTGAAGAAGCTGTCAGCAAATCAAAATATTGATTTTTAAGATGTTGACAATGATAGTTTTGAGAATATGTTTGAGATGGAGAATATGAGCCAGATGAGCCAGCCTGATGAGGACAGGGATGATGGTATAAAACATCTGTTCAAACTGAACCCTTCCAAGCTCCAAAAGGAAACAAAATATGCTTTATTTTATTCTTCTGTAATTGTAATATCAGGATATATTTTATATTATCAAGACAGATAAAGATCCATTCGTGCTAGATATAGATCCGGGTCCCTAAAGACCTGAATATGTAATAATGATTGGCGAAACAGTGAAAATAGCCCCAGATAGACAATTTCTTATCAATGTTGTTAGTGTTAACTAAAAAAAACGAATAATAATAATATATTTTTTTTTAAATGTTGTGAAAGAATATTAATCTTCAGGAAAAGTTCTAGAGTTGCTGATTGGAAAACTGGGGCTAGTGGAAAGTTTTGTGTTGTGTGAGTGGAAATAAGAAAGAGTATAACATATAAAAGCACTACGCTTTTAATCACACTGTTTAATGAGGAGGAATTTGAATATCTGGGCTCTCACTTTGACTCTTCATTAATGTTTAATTATGCAGAGCAGTACAAAGACCAGAATGCCATTTGTGACTTAACATTTGTGTTTTGCTGTTAAATTAAACATTAATTTGAAAGCTACATAAAGACAACTCAACTTTGAAGCGCATTAGATAGTAGGGTTAATTATCTCCAATTTTCCACAACTCCTGAGATGGGTCTTGGTTAGAGAGCTATTGGCTTCCCAGAGAAAGCAAAAGCAAAATCAGAGGGAATGGAGGAAGATGCACTGCATTCCCCTGATGCTTTCTCAAGCACAATGTTTAATTCAATGGTTTAGTCTGCATAGACGGCATTAAAAATATAATAACAATGACAGAAACAAAATCTTCATAAAGTGTTTCACGGGTGTCAATACTGTTTCTGTAACTGACATTCACCAGATTGCAATGTTTAAATGAGAGAGCTATTCTCGTAAAGAATTAAACCGTCAGTCGATTTGATTCAAATTGTGAGTTGTAATTTGCAAAAACAAAAACTTCCACAACTGAACAGCTGAACTGAGAGTCGAAGTGAGAAATAACATAAAAATGATACATAAAAGCGACTAGAGCTAGCTGTCACACACACAAGGGCTTTTATGCCAAAAGTACTGTTACACAATGTGTTTTCTCTAGCAGTGGTTTTGTAGGTTGGTTTGAATTAGGGTTCAAACCCCTCTTAAATTGAAAAAAAAAGAAAAGAAAAGTGAATTCTTTATTTTTCCTGGGCAATGACTATTTGTACTGAGGCGTTGTGAATCGTATGTTCTTGCTAAGAGAGAGTCATTTTGCAGCTCTAATCTCTTTTGTAATCTGTTGTCTGAATCTCAAATCCTTCCGTTCACCCCATGATTATTACAGAATTTAAAGTATATTGTTCTGTTATGAATACTGAAATTAATGCTCAATACAACGTAAGCTGCTTTGAGGGCAAGCAAATACCTTTCCTTCAACTCTCTTGCAAAGTGGTCTTAAGAAAAAGATTGCGTGATCGCAAGCTTAGAGGTGCAGTATTATATTTCATATCTAAGTGCTTGAAACTACACAATGTATATCTTCTACTAGACTATTTTTTACTACTTTTCAAATGTATTTTTACCTACCCTTTTACCAATAGCTCAGATAATATTTAACATTTGACATATTTCACATTTTAAAATCCAAGATAATTTAAAGCATTTCTAATAGCTTCAATTCAACTTTTTGTACTGACTTCAATGTTCACAATTTTTTAAATTACCACAAAATTATATTTCCAATTTAACTGTAATTCTGTCAAAATTATGCAAAAAGGGTAACAATATTATTGAACTATATGTATTTAGGATACATAAAATGAGAAGGTAATGAAATTACCCTGAGTAAAGAGTCATCTGATTTGTGAAGTGTTTAAAATGTCAGTGGAAGTCTAATAGACTAAATCATTTGAGATATGGTGGAAATGACACTGTGATTGAATAAAGAATAATAAGAATAACAATAATAATAAGAAGAAAAAAGTAGTAGGAGGGTGAAACGGGTTTTAAATTAAGAGATGAACAAAAAAATCTTTAAAAACTTAACCTTGCATTGTGCTAACATTGCTCACAAACAACTAAATACGCTACGCCTTTAGCCTGTAATTGGATGTCATTTGGATCAAACATATTTTGATAGTCCAGCGTTGAGTGTCCCACTGGTGTGACAGTCAGGTTAAGCCTGTTTACATGTACCGCAGTGAGTGACAATCTAAACAACATTCTGTAATTAGACAGTACATCACTTCATTAGCTCAATTCTGTAAAGTGTCTTTTCAAACGATACTTAGCAGTCCTTCTAGGCAAGCCATTTGAAGAGTCAGATCTCTCCTACTCACTGCAAGCCTGTCAGTCTGTCATAATCTGCAGTAAACATGCCCGAAAGGTGCCGAGTGCATGAGACACGAGATCTGACAGTGCCTGGCCAAAGATCTTCACTTCCATGGACAGTTGAGGAGATGGTGCATGGACATCAACCACATGCTATTTATCAGAGTGCCTATAAACATTGCAATAGCCTCCGCTGGCCTTGTTCCAAACAGTACAAATTGGTTCATAATTGCTGCTTATTCCCATGCCCACTTTTTTGAGAAACGATTTATTTATTCTTTTACGTTCACCATGTCTGACTGACCTTAGCCAAGGATTCCCCCTTTAATTCATGTTCAAAGTGTGTGTCAGGTGAAAGGAGAGTGCAAAGTTTGAGTTGTAGCTCTGCTCTCTCTCCAGCTTGACGCCACATGCCAGCATATGATATTTCAATCAGCCTCAGATGTTTCCTCTTGATTCTCAAACACTCATGTCAGGCAACTATTGTCAATAATATGAGACAGTTGTAAGGTCTTAGTGCAGTCGCTTTTGTGTAACAGGATTGCTGGATTTAATAGTCTTTTTCACGCAGGTGACGCAAACACGGATGCGATGAGAATTGGATTTCCATTGTCTGACGCTTTTTTGTTTCCTGCTGCACTGAAAACTGATAGGCTGTGCGAGAAAGGACTTTGGTGTTCAGGATGAGTGTTTTGGAAGATAATACTTTTCCGTGGGTTGTTTAGTACAATGAAATTATTCTTTACTTGTTTTTTTCACAGGTAAGATGTAAAATGGTTAATTTACCCCAAAAAATTGTAATTCTGTCATCATATATTCATGCAATATTTTGGTTTGTTAACAATAACTATGCTGGTTCCAAACTTTCTTTCTGCTACGTACAACAAAAGAAGATCATTTGTTTCATCTGTCCATACAGTTACATTTTGGGTTAGGGTTGAAATGTGTTAATCTGACTATATGGTCAAATTAGAAACTGTGCAGGTTCAGTCATATTTTTAGTTCTGTGTTTGAATTTGATGTGATTTGCATAAATGTGTATGTTAAAATCAGTTGTTTCTTTCTCTAAAAGAAACGTGTTCTCAGAAGCGCTACGGTTTCATCTGTGCGTATGAAAACCGATTTAGTTTTGTGGGAGCTTTGAAAGTGATAAATGCTTATGTCTCCCTGGGTTCATAACCCTTTTAAATGAACCAGAAAGTCTGTGAGAGTCAAACTGCTGAACAACACCGTGATGAGAATTTCTAGTGAAGTAGATTCTTAGTTCAAGAACAGAGTAAGCACAGCTTGATTTTCACTCTGTGCTTTGTGGCATATCACAGTAATAGGAAAGATTTCTGACACTGCCAGTCAAAAGTGATTTTGAATTTTATTCAGCAAGGAGTGGCAGTAAAGATATCTGTAATGCTAAAAAAAATTTTCGCTTCAAACTGATGCTGAACCTTCTATTTGTCAGAAAATCCTGAAATAATCAGGATTGCCACAAAAATATTAAACAGCACACCTGTTCTCAACATTAATAATAATATCAAGAAATGTTTATTGGGCAGTAAATCAGCATAGTAGAAGACGGGAGTATTGATGCTGAAAATTCAGCTTTGCCATCACAGGAATAAATTACATATTAAAATACAGCTATTTTAAATCGTAATAATATTTCACAATATTACTGTTTTTTATGTTTGATCAAATAAATAAAGCCTTGGTGAGCACAAGATCTTTCTTTAAAAAACATCAAACTTTTGAACGCTATAGTGTGTTTAGCAAAACTTATATCCCAGCCCTTGGCGCATAATTTCCAAATGTATGGCCATTTTAAGTATGTTAATTTGCAAAAATGCTAAATAAAGCACCTCCAGCGTTGTGATTGAGGTTCAAGGCTGCTAAATTTCAACTGATAAATACTGTAATCCTGGTATTAGTAGAGATATAAGGATCTGCACCAGCATTTAAGGTTAATATCAGCAGTGACAGAAGCACAAAAAGGAATGAAAGTCAACTCCAGATGCTTAAGACACTGATCAAAACCTCCAATGAAAGAACGTGAACTTCCTTAATCACAACTATCCCTCAATCTGACACAAGTGTTTTGTCTTGCCTTAAGCCGAGCAGATCTTCGAGACCTCGGCTGAATGCCTCACAGATTGCAAATCTAACTCTCCACGCTGCTGAATTAACGAGCCTGCACACTAATTTCTAATCCCGGTTGAGGTTGATTGACAGCGGTGGCAGACTACGAAATGGCTTGTACCATCATTACAAGCACTTTTTTCTGTGTGAGAGTTTGGGATTATTTAAGATTACTGCTTAATGCCTTTTTAATCTCTCCTGCAGAAAAAAAAAAGAAAAGATTTCTGGGCAAAATACTGGACAGCAAGTACAGTGGTGGTGATAAGATATTATAAGTGCGCAATGAGATCAGAAATCGGCTTTTTATCCTCGCTTTGCCTCATTATGAGAGCTAACTCTTCTATCAATCTATTGATAAGCATTTGGTGAACACCAGCCGAAAGATTATCTCGCTTTAGATAAATTCTAATAAAAAGTCTTCATGGCAACAATGACTGGACAGAAATGTCAGGAAATGCTTTTGGATGTTAAAGAACTTTGCATCCTGAAAGATCTTTGCATCTAATCACTGGTATGCAGATAAAAGACTGTGTGTATTTTCTCTTGAGGGTTTTTAAGAGGTATGACACCAGCTCCGGCAGACAATATCAAGCCTGGTGGAAGTGGACGCTAAGCTCACTGAGCAATTGGGTTTCTCTGTAGATGTTTCAATCCCTTGAGACTTCATAAATGCATTGAGCAGTTTGGTTAAGCTGTGATCTTACAAAGTTTGAGCTGAAACGGGAAGACCAATCACTTCTGGCAAATCTTCACTATCAGGATTTACTAGATAATGTGCATCTGTATAACATAGCTATTGAGATTAGTGCAATTATTCGTTTTTGAATCGTTTTTCCTGTTCTAATGGATAATTAAATGAATGAAAGGATGAACTTTGGCTCAATGTGTTCGACTGTCCTACCTGAATCACGTTCTTTCGACTGGATTTCTCTGTTGTCCACTCGATTACAGCCCCACACAGATCCACGCCATCTGCTTTACCACCTGGTTTCTGTGGAGAAAGCACATTTACATTGACATTTTTGCCAAGAATCTAACAAAAACACCACGTTTCTCATGTCTTACGTGACTCTGTGAAGTAATAAACAATTGACAAACACAATGTTTTGATACAGGACAGACCGCCTATTAAATCAAACATTTTATAATAATAGATGACATTTGTCCAGAGATTTTAACATTTATATTTAAATCGCTTTTGCATTAAAACAATAAAAAAAGCTCCATGTCAGTCTTTTAAGCTTTGGAAAGAGGCATCTCATACAGTCCTACGGTTTTAATGAGGTGGCAAAAATACTTAACTTCATCCTGATAACCTCTGTGTGTATCGCCCTAAGAAATGGCAGAGAGCTCGGGGGCTTTATGGCCACTTGACCATGAGTGATGTTGAAACAAATATGAGTTGACCCCATCGATGGCCTCGACACACCATTTACAAGCATGACAAGCATGTGAAGGTAGTAAACCTCCAATCTTCTCTCATGTCTCTATCACTGCCACATGCTGCTCAAATCAGTAGAATAATAATAATATGGCTGTAAAGTCCTGTGCATGATGTCCCGTGCATGACACGTTTTCTTTTTTCAGCAGTGTTTTAAATAGTCAGGATCAAAGCAAAGTGAAGAATTGAGACAAATATGGAAATCGTTATGCGTCCCCACCCAGTTGCTAGCAGTTATGCTGCTTAACGCACATTGTAGCTATTCACTCAACTCTGTTGTTTTATTTTCCTGATTTTACACATTATTCAAGTATTCATTTTTATTATAAATTACAAATATTTGTCCATTGTATTCCCCCTAAATCCAGGTGCAGTTGCTCTGTCTGTGGGTGCGTGCAAATATTTGCCGTGGTCTTACCAAATTTGCTACAGCTTCTTGTTTGCTCTCTTTATAGAATAACAGTTGATTGGAGCAAAGAACAACCCATGTTGAAGTCCAGTTTTTTCTGTGAAAATAATTGAGGTTATTACACTTTATACTCCCAGTAACACTTCAACTTGGGGACCAATTCTCACTATTATCTAGTCGCTTATTACCTTGGATATTACTTGCAGCATATTATCTGTTTATTACTTATTAATATGCCTTATTCTACATGACCATATTTTACATCCCTTAAACCAGCCCCATAACTAAACATAACCATTACAACAACTACCTTACTAACTATTATGAGCAGTAAATTAGAAACTCATAGTTTCTAAAAGTCATAGTTACTAAAAGTCATAGTTAATAGTAAATATATATTCCCAAAAGATCCCATACTAAAGTGTGACCAAACTCATTCATGGATGGATGGATGGATAGATAGACAGCGAGACAGACAGACAGACAAACAGACAAACCGTAATTTCTTTCCTCCTTCAGCAATTTTGGCTTTGTTCAAATATTCTCCTTTTAAAACAGTCTGTAACAAAACAGAAACAGACAAAAAAAAATAGTTTTCCATAATAATAATAATAATAATAATAATAATAATAATAATAATAAACTACTAAAGTAGCTTAAAAACACTCTGGTTGGCTGCTGCATTTAATTTATTTTATTGGTTAATTTGCTGGTAAAAAAAAAAAAGAAAAAAAAAAGTTTTGAAACCATGCTTCCCAGTTGTGTAATGAAATCTGTTCATACAGCTCAGATGTCCATTCTTCAAAATAAAACGATTTACTGTTGTGAGCATAAATCATTTACTGCAGGCTTTGTCAATCTCTCACATCCAAAAACCCAATTTTATATGATGGTGGTAATGGAGGAGGTACGACAGATCATACCTGTGGCCCAACAGAACCATCAATGTTATGCTGAGACTGGTTCCTCCGGTGACGGTTGATCTAAACAAAGAGCATGCGTTGCCTGAATGAAATTATGGACCATGATATGATCACAATTCTAATTTAAATTTGTTTTAAAATGAATGATAATTGTATTATTTTATTTAGTATGTGAGAAATACATGCATCTTTCTTAAATGTTCTATCAATCTACAGATTGTATCCTATCAGGTCATTTGAATTCTCCTACAGTGAAAGGTTTGCTTTATACAGTCACTGCACTGCATTTTATTTTACATGCATGTTACGTATTTCTACATTACATCTGATATTTAATTTAATTCCATCCATATTTCATTTAGCATATTACAGTAACAAGAAAGTGGATGCATCTTATTTTATGTTTTGTTGTAGTTTTAGGTTGATGAAAATGGCACAATTTTCCCAGCAGTAAAAGCAGCCGGCCCTATCCAACAGTGCTTGCCTGCCCTCTACTGTTCTAAGTCTGTTTCTAAAAACAGCCAATGCAACAGGAAGCTGCAAATAACATGCTGCATGTAGTTACATGCACTCATGCTACATAGATGGACAGAGAGGCATAAAATCATTTAGTTGGTCTTGGACAGTGTTATTGCGCTCATGCTCACAGGTTTCTGTAGTGTGTCAGGCTCTGGTAAGACCATAGATTTTGTCTGGCTGAGTCTCTCTCCGGTGTTGCTTTGAGAGCTCTTGATCCTCATCTGAACGGCTCCAGGAAGCACCAGTGCTGAATGCTTGTGCATGGCTGACACTGATAAAATAGTAATAACATAAAATCTGTCATTTATCATTTTTGATTGGAAGCTGAAAATATAAACAATACATCTGTCAGACACAAATTCAAAGCATTGTTTTGGCCAACAGAATTGTCAATTTATAAATTGCATATGATCACACTTCACAAAATGTTTTGACATTTTATGAAAATAAAAAATATATATATTTCTGAAAGTTCAAAATATTCAAAAACTGGCTTGATTATATAGTTGACCCATCTGAATGTATTGCAGTGGACCAAAATATATACTCTAAAGGGATAGTTCACCCTAAAATTGAAATTCTGTCATAACTCACCCTTATGTTTTTCCAAACCTGTATGAATTTCTTTGTTATTCTTTTGTGTTCAGCAGAACAAAGAAATTCATACAGATTTGAAACAACTTGAGAGTGAATAAATGATGACAGATTTTTAATTTTGTGGTAAGGTAGTAAGTGTGTCGAAGTGTGGTAAGTTTACACTTATTTGATTTAATTATATCATTTATTTGAATTAATTAATCTAGAGAGAGAGAGAGAGAAATAGTGAGGGAGAGAGATGTGCGTCTGTGCAGCGTCTCTCTACTAGTAATGAAGCCGTGAGTTTAATTACTTCAAAAACATCGACATTACAACCTTCTTGCTGAGTAGTATAATGTAGCGATTCAGTAGCGGAATTATTTATTAATAAAAGTCACTATATATAGATAGACAATATGTTCTCACACCCAACTTGACGTTTGGTCAGGATCCTTCGGCGTCACTTTTTAATGCACAGGGTACTCCATTGATTTCAATGAGAAATCTTTGGCACCATACACAGACGCGTTGGGCATGGGAATGTTATCGTTATGATGAAATTATACTGGGTTATGATTTTGCCACTTTGACATGTTGGAATGTGATTCTCAGTTTAACTAACCAGCATCATTTTATTTACATGCATTTTATTTTTTTACATGTTTGAACACGTAACTCACCTCAATCCCTAAACCTACCCATTTGTAGTATATATAAAACACATATAACAGAGAGATACGACTGCAGGCACAATTTATTCAAAAAGTACAAATATTTCAAGTGTTCCGAGGCCAAACGATTGATTCGTGTGAAGAAAATCCCTTAATAGCGATCAGCGTCTCTGTCCGCAGAAGATCATGCACACATTCAAAAATTGCCGCCCCGAAGAAACTCTAGGTCAGCTTTGATAGTGAAACTGCTTTAGATGTTTAAAAATGATGCTAAAGGGGTACCCTGTGCATTAAAAAAGTGATGCTGAGAGGTCCTGACCAAGTGTCAATATATGACGAGTTAGAAGTGAGAACGTGCGGAGATAAACGACACCAGTATAACGATAACACCAGAGAAAGAGCGATATAGTTAAAACCACTTTCAGAACTATTTCTTCCAGCTGATGAACATAAAATGATTCTAGAACCACTGTAGAGAGATGGACTTTGTAACAACGTATTTAGTACCTTTAATGGGTCTTGAGAGAGGAAATGACATTGTTATTAATGGAGGCCTTTCGGAGTCATCGGATTTCAACAAAAATATCTTTGTTTGTGTTCCGAAGATGAACAAAGACCTTACGGGTGTCCCCTTAAACATGAAAGTAGTAATCTTTTAAGACATTTCTCCTTATATAGAACCTATTTTGGCATAAAGGATTTTTTTTAATTGGGTCAAAAACTTTAGGGGTATATAAAGAACCCCACTGAAGCTTCTTTTGTTTTCTAGGAGTGTAGGCCGGGGACAACTTCCCCATGTGACAAGTAGCCCCGGTCTTACCTACCATTAGTTGGCTTTGTAGAAGCACATGCCTCAGTAAAATAATGTTTTAAATGTATTTTTCTTACAAAATTGCAGGCATCAAACTAGAATTGCAGTCTATTGTAGTTCAGTCACTTTGAAAAAATCATAATTTATCAATATATTTTAAAATGTCACAGGTCTTTTCAAGTTATGGACTGCACTCACTTCCTGAATTGATTCATCTTCTAAGCTACAATAACAATTTAAAATTTGAGCTTACAAAATGTAAAATGTTAAAGCATAGACACTGCATTTGGATGTTTTCTTCAGCATATTTCACTATTGTGCCATTATTTTGCAGTCTATTAGCAGCTTTTATATGACATGTTTCTTGTGAATGTTTCAACAGAGTAATTGCACCATCGGGCAGAGAGTGGAGGAACTGATCTATCATGCTTTTTTCTTCTTTTTCTTTTACAGACTCTAAGCTTAACTACTACATTTTAAGCTAGATGCACATATATTTATATAGACACTCAAAAAGAATAAAAAGGTTTTTATATGTTAATATGTTAAAATTGTCTTTAAATGGTTTACGTCAAAATAAACAACCAGCTCTTGCAAAACCCTTCAGTGCACTTCACACTAAAAGCCATTTCTGTCAGTTCCTAACAGGTTTTAGACAGAGATCATTCTGTCAGCCACTACTTGCACTTTCCTGAATTCACTTGGACTATAATTTTTAAACATGTCATAATCACCGCGTGCACATGTCTAGATCAGTGGCAGTTTAAAGATTTATGCACAAATCACCCCATAATAACCGATTATAGGTTTTCCTAAATTTAAGGTTATTTTATTATTAGTATTATATGCCCATCCGGGGCAATACAAAGACTCTTTCTAATTTTATTATGTCTAGATATATTTTAAATGTTTCTGTTTCTGCTGCTGCTATGATAACACTCTAGCATGACAGGAAATAAATAAATCTTCACACACAAAAAAGCACAGCGGAAATAATGGCACGTTCAGCCTTGCATGATAAGTCGCCTTTTCTTTTCTTTTCTTTTTTTTAATTTTTTTTACAGTGGTTTATTTATAAATAAATAAATAAATAAATAAATAAACGTTCTTTAAGGGGGTTGAATTCTTAACAAAAGGTTCCAATTGGAAGAACATTTATATTTCTATAGTTCTGACATTTTGGCATCATTTCTGCAAACTTTCCATGCAAATATTTACTTATCAAGGCATCAACACATTTCAGTTCAAGAAACAAAATGCCTAACTTCTGACCTGCCAAATTAGATCAAACTTTTCTTTAAGCATCATTTAAGATCTAGCTTAGAAACAGGTTTGCATCTAGCTTAGAATGTACGCAGCCATCAGTAAATCTTCAGCAACCAGCTGTCAATCAGAAAACATTTCTTCAGTTGCATCATCTCTGCTCATTTTCTCATATACATTGACATTCCCCACAGCTGCTGTCCTAAAAATGTATAAAGTGGGCACTCGTACCTGGTTCTCGGTCGGGTTCCAAAAAAATACTGCTCAAAACCTGTTTCAGCAGAGACAGAGACAGAGAGAGAGAGAGAGAAAGTGTCGTTTGGAGGAAGTGTACAAGTCACATGGGACACTCAGATGTGCAAGCATTAGTGCATACATGGGGCTTCTGCTATCACACACTCTTCACTTCCTGAGGCCTGTGACAACACTTACAGTCAAGATGGCCGCTGTTAGAGCTCACAAGAACACACTGAAAGGAGATCAGCAACATTTCAGGCTGAAATGTATCCGTAGAGATATGATGATCAGACTGATTCCTATTTTGGAGAAGGTTAGATAAATCAGGCCTGGTTTTGGGGTCAAATCACATTGGTTTTCTGATCTGTATAAAGTTGAAGGTAGTTATTTTCCATCTAATTTACATAACACATTTGTCACATCTACACCACATTACTTGTTTTTAAATTCAGCTTTGGTAGACCATAACTATATTTGGTTCAGTTCACACAGGAAACAGTGAACAGTATAACATGAGGTCTACTCAGTCTTTGTGATTTTGCAGTAAAAATAAAAAAATAAAAATAATGACTGAAAATGAAATAAATGAAGGAATTAAATAATGAAATTAAATAATGAATTAAACGAAATAAGACAATTAAATAAAATAAATAATAATGGAAATGAAATAATTAAATGAAATAAATTAATTACATGAAAATTAAATTAAAGACATGAAGTTAACTGAATGAAATGAAATTAATAATGGAAATAAATAAATAAAATTACATTAAAATAAAAAAAATAATAAAATAAAAATAAATGGAGGGACCAGAATATCTTTGGGACACGGGTCTCTTAATAATAATAATAAAAATAATTATTATTATTTTTATAGACGTAGTGTAGTATTTAAGAACTTAAATGGTGAAAATCCATTATTTAATTATTTCTTTATTCATGGCAACATATTGTATATTTTAACAGAAAAATGTTACACTTTATTTTAAGCTGTCATTGTTCCAGTGTAATTATATTTAAGTACTGAGTAATATTAATGAACTACATGTGCTCACTATAGGGGTTAGGGTAGGATAAGGGTTTGGTTGAGGGTTACATGTAATAATGACACTGTAAAATATAAAGTGTTACCCAGAAAAATATGGTTCTGTTTTAAAGCTGTAATTATTTCTAAAGAGTTACAATTAAACTATAATAAAGACCCGAGGAGTTTAAATGTACACTGAATGCAGAGCACACTTACGCCACTAGATGGAGACCCTCATTTTAAGAGAAAGAAAAATAATAATAATTTCCACAACATCCACGTGCAGTACTTCCATTCAGCCACTAGATGGACAAACACTCTCACAGAATGAGGATCTCAAGCGTAGCACTATTTAAACCATAGCCCATTATATGGAAGTCTTTGTGAAGCTGTTAATTATTTAGGTGTTGTTGTATCGAAAAGTGAACACGATAGAGTTTCTTTGAAATGTTATCCTGTCTTTGAAATTATTAAAAAATAATTAATTTGTGGGTTCTTAAGGCACCTGTCCTTTTGTTCTTCTATTAAAAGCAGAAGGAATTTCTAGAGAAACCTTTATCTATAGGCTACCTTTAGACAATACAACTGTTACAACTATTGATCAGATCTTTTTTTTTTAATGGAAGAATCCTTCAATTAAACATTAATAAATTAGCTTAAAAGTGGTAGCCTTGATTTTCTAGATTCTACTTCATACCCTTAAAAGTTAATTGGCTAAAATTTTATTTAAGAAAACCTTCTTTGTGAATTTAATTTCTTTTTTTCTTCTTCTTGAAACTTGGGGACCAACTTTCTTTATTATTATACTTATTATTATTATTATTATTAATGTGTCATTATAAGATTAACAAATTGCCAAACTTTCTGCCTTTCAAGCTCAAACTTTTTTCCTTAACATTATTTTATTTGGAATAACCATTGTATATTGTATAAACACACACACACACACACAAAAAACCTTTGATAAAGGTATTAGGTAACACTTTACAAAAAGTTTCATTAGTTAACATGAACTAATTTGAACTGCACTTATAAAGCATTTATTTATCTTGTATGTTAATATTAATCTCAACATTTACTAATACATTATTAAAATCTTGTTAACATTAGTTAATGTACTGTGAACTAACAATAACAAACCATGAACGGATGGATTTTTATTAACTAACGTTAGCAAAGATGAACAAATACAGTACACTCTAAAAAAAATCTGGGTAAAAAACAACCCAATGTTGGGTCAAATATGGACTAACCTAGCAATTGGGTTGTCTTAAGCAAATATTTAACCCAACCGCAGGGTTAAAACAACCCAATTGCTGGGTTAGTCCATATTTGACCCAAAATTGGGTTAAAACAACCCAGCATTTTTTAAAGTGTAACAAATGTACTGCTCGTGGTTAGTTCATGTTAGTTAATACATTAACTAATGTTAACAAATTAAACCTTATCGTAAAGGGTAACACTTTACAATAAGGTATTAGTTAACATTAGTTAATGCATTAGTTAACATGAACTAACCATGAACAACACCTCTGTTCAGCATTAGTTAATCTTTGTCAACGTAAACAGCTGTTCATGTTAGTTCACAGTGCATTAACTAATGTTAACAAGATTGTATAAATGCATTAGTAAATGTTGAAATTAACATTAATAAAGATAAATAAATGCTTTATAAGTGCAGTTCATCATAAGTTCATGTTAACTAATGCATTAACTAATACAACCTTATTGTTAAGTGTTACTGAGTTTCTTGAGCACTTTAATTTGCCTGTGATTCCCAAGGAATTCTCTCTTGTATTTTTTTTTTTTTTTGGCCATTAAATCTGGAGTAATTTCATTATGTAAAGATGTGATGTTGGTTAATATGCCCATAATTAACCCAATTGATACAGTATGTGGTAAATTATAATTCGTTTTTACAGTCCAAAAACAACAACCAATAATATCACATTTTATTTATAATGCTCTTTCCTTAAACCCAAAGCATAACAGTAAAATAAAAGACAATACAACAATGATTAAAAAAAAAAATATCATTAATCAACTTTTTAAATTGTCAACGTTGGTGAGTTTCTGATGGCAATTTCCATTGCCCCATATTTTCTGGCATTGTAGTGAAAAGGGTATATGATGTGTCTATGTTTATTAATTTTTTGATATTTAAAGTATGACAATAATGTGAATAAGGATTCATTTTATTTGTCAAATTTCACAATCATAGATGTACGTTTTCTAACAAAAAGCCGCTTTTCTCAGTAGTCCTTAAAGATTTTTTTTTTACTAACTAGTACTTAAAGCTATTAAACTGTTCATCTGTGTTCTGTCTTCAAAATCTTTGAATGGTATTTTATCTCTGTGAATAGAGGGTGTGTGTATGCGTCTGTGTGTGTGTGTGTGCGTGTGTGTGTTCTTTGCTACCCTGTATCCAAAGTGTGTTTTGTTTTGTTGTTTAAAGCCTATTTTTTATTAAATTATTAAAAATCTATCTACAATAAACCGAGATGAAATAATCAGAGAATCAGAGAATTGCTCATTGCGCTGGGAAAGAACATTTTTTCAGAGTTCTGAAAGTTACATGATAGCTGGTTATCATCCTAATTTATCAAGGTAATTCGATTACTCTTGACATGGTTTCGGGGTGAAATGTGATATTGAGAGGCTTCATAAAATTCGCTCTCAGGATTGCAGTAAAATAGGTCTTTCTTAGCATAAGCAGGTAAGGTTATACAATAAACGTAGTGCAGTAAATTAGTGCTGAACATAACCAGACATTGCACATAGAAACAAAAAGGAATTGCCTACTGAGCTCAAAGCCTACAGGTCTCAATGATATTCTGTTATTTTAATTACAGATTAATATTATATATTAAATATGGTGATGCTTGCTCTATTTAATTTATTTTGAATTTGGATTTCGTTTAATCCTTTTGTCCCATTTATCTAAATCTATCTAAATTGCTATAAAGACCAAGTATTAATCATACTGGCAATTTTCCATCTTCGAAGAATGAAAGTGTGGACATGAGCTAATGTTTCAGTGTGCATGAGGTGGGGAACAGTTAGACAGAAAGAGAATTAGAGGCAGGAATGTGCTGGAGTTCACAAACAATGTCAGATTGTATTACGACCGCAGTCACCCTGTGAGCGAGGTGCTGTGTGAGAGTGGGGTTAATCCACTGTTTATGAAACACGCAGGGTGAATAGCCGGCCCGGTCACACTCAAACTCCGCTGCTGTGTGATGTATGTTTGCTTTGTCACTTCATCTTAGAGCGAGTGGACGGGTAAATGAGACACAAGAAAGAGAAGAGGGACCAATGTTTTTTCTTTCTCTTTAACGGTGAGGACAGGTGAGCGGAATCTTTAAGCCCGTCGATAAACAAGCGACTTTTGAGACAAAGCTGTGAGCAAATAAAAAGAGAGGGGTTTCAGAGAACACCTTTCATCATGAATACCTTGAGAGGCGTTTAGGTCTAAGGCCGAGGCCCGGTGGTGTGGTCCGACCTCTTTCCGTGTCTCCGCCGGGACATATGGCCAGTGCACTCGGTTCCCATGTCTGAGTCTAGATTAAACCCTGAACCAGAGGTGTGTTAATCCCAAACAGCACCTCACATTGACAGAACTGGGGCTCTTTGATCAGACAAAGAGAAAGAGAGAGAGAGAGAGAGAGAGAGAGATTGAGTGGAGGAAGGGGTAGAGAAAGAGAGGGATGGGATGGAAAATAAAGGGCTCTAGGCAATGCGTATAAGGTCATTGTACTAACCTAAGCATAAAGCACAACCGCTTACCCAAATCCTAAACCTTGTTTGAAAAAATGAAAGCCGTTCCTTTTAATATGAGCCAAGTCCTATCTTATTTATACAGTCATATCTTATTTTGTGCAATATCGTAATACTTATATATTCAGCAAGGATGCACTGATCGAATGTGACAGCAAATAAATGTACAACGTTTCTAAAATGTTCAATTTCTAATAAACGCTGTCCTTTTGAACTTTCTATTCATCAAAGAATCCTAAAAATACGAACTGTTGATAACAATAAGAAATGTTTCTTGAACACCAAATCATAATATTAGAATGATTTCTGAAGGATCATGTGACACTGAAGACTGAAGTAATGATCAAACATTTAAAAATATAAAGGAGTTTAAAAAGAGTTGTGAGGGCATTTGAAGTGGTCTTCAATGTTTTCTTTATAAATCATGCCAAAGCATTAAATCTACTGATATTGTCAGATTTGCGTGAGGGTTTGGTTGACTCATCAGTGGTGTGTGTGTATTAGGGCTTATAAGGCAGCAGAAATGAAGAGAGCTGTTATTTCAATAGCAGGAAATGTAGCCCTCAGTGAGTACAGACACAACTATGAGGTATGGCGTGAGAAACTCCTGTTCACAAAACACACACACATTTAACAACGTCCATTAGCATAAAACTAATATAAATATGCATGAATATATATTATGGATAATATTCTGCTCAAAAATCTCTATGCAGTGACACAGAAATGCAATAAATGTCATTAAAAATATCGATGTTTAAAAACATGTAAAACTATAGGCCAGATTACAAAGTAAATGCTCCAAATATTCAAGGTGTGAAAACATTGTCAGACTGATGGATCGCCTACTGGTTATCCACTAGAGGGCAGCAAAGCCCAAAACACACACAACGACAAGCCTACTCTCTCTCTTTCCACAAACAGACAGATGGATGAAATGGATTTATATTTGTGTGTGTGTGCCTTCATGTGTATACATGTGTGAATTGTATATGTTCATGTCAGAGATCATAAATGTTTTTTTGTTAATATCCTGCCTTGTCAGGTTCATTTTTACTCTCTCGGAGTCACTCTGTTGAGTCTCTCTCTACGCTTAAACATGAAAGGGGAAAGTGTGATACAGACACACAAATGTATGTGCCCAGGTTGGAGTCCATTAAAGTCAGCGCCCTCTCTAGTGGACGTCCAGTATGACAGCAAGGTCACAGAAGGTCAAATCTCCTCAATGCAGCTCATCTTGTCACAGAAGCAAACTTCTGCCTCTGACCCCCCGACAGCTCTGGCCTCTGACCTCATGTTCTTAGGACTCTGTCTCTCCCCTTTAGCTCCATTCTTTTTCTTTCATTATGAGCGAGCAAACAAAGCCGTTCTCTAATCATTGTTCAACAGACAAGGCAGGAGGTAGAAAGATATTATTATCTACTTAAAAGGGCTTTATTCAGCTATCATATGACCAAAAACATGGAGCTAAAGTGTGGACTGCATAGTTGCCTGCATTACTATGAAATTAGTGAAACAGTGTTAATCTTATCAATCTTCAGATTAACAAAAAAAGACAGTTTTCATCCACATATTACGTATTTATGTTGATAGATCATTACAATCTTTAAATTAAATACAAATTTTTTTTTTTAAAAATCGATTTTTTTTTTTAGAAATTGTTTAAAAAAGTATTTTACTTGATTTTATTTATATCATTTTAATCAGTGTTAAATAGACTAAAAATAATATGTAGACGGCATTTATTCGGCAAGACTACAGACACAAATAAATTCATTAAATGTAACACTTATTGGACAAAAATACCCTCTGATACTGTCACTGTACCATGGTCCCCCTGCATTACTTTTTGAAAGGGTTTTATTATGTTTTTGTTTCTATAAAACTGTATACACGGTGCTTATCTATTATTTGTCAAAAAGCCAAGCCAGGGAATATGTCTGTCTAATGAATTAAGGCCAAGCTGCTCAAGTTAGGCCTCACAAAAACTAACTGAAAAATATTTTTCTCCAAACCCAGATCCACATTTAAACTCAGTGGGCCTCATCTATGAAACATGAGAAGAATTTCGGCATAAATTAATTGAATGTAATATTTTACGTAAGAATGGTTTTACAAACAGTTTACGCAGAAATGCATTCTGCTCGTGTTTCATGAATTAGGCACGAGGTCAACGAGATTTCAAGATAAAGATATGTAAACACCTTGATACAGTTTCCAGCAGGAGAATGAGCATTTCATCATTAAAGCTAGGCTAGGCAATTTCAGAGAGGCTAGCAATAGCAAGCTATCTAGCCTTCAGAGCGCTCTCCAAAACCATGCCTCCTCCGAAACACATGAACAGCACAGCCAGAGCAGAGTCTGCGAAGAGTCACGAAAGACAGCAGTAAAATTACCTCATGACCCAAGCACATAACATTACAATAATCAACGTAAATAACTTAGAGAGCTCTGACTTGTACAACCTGACTGCTGCAGATTCATTAGAACGTTGCTATCTCATAATTACGGTAATTACGACATGGCATGAACGCAGCATAAGCTTGTTGTTTTGATTCAGGAGGAACTGTAAAAGGTGGCTACTGTTTGTTTGCTAACTTTATAATTAACTAACTTTATAATCAGCAAATTTTACTAACTTAAAAAAAGTGAAAAACTGGCATCAACCTAAAACTTTTATGTTCTGTCAAACACATGTGATGCAGTTTTTAATGCAACAGAAAAGAGAACAGAACTGGTATGCGAGTAAAGGGACATGGGGAAAGCATTGATGGAAGAGTTTCATACAGACACCCCTCTGAGTGGCCCGGAAACAACCCCTCTTTCCTCACACATCCAGGAAACATTGTATGGAAAAGAAAGGCTGGGAAACTGTAGTTGTCCAGTGACCCATTATATATACATTCTATGCCATTTTGAATTGATAGTGACAGGCCGAGAGGTGACAGCAAACAATAGAGTGAAGATGGGGTTGTGGGATTGAGAAATGACCCCCGCTACTCAGGTCTCGAGGTGCCAGCGTGCAATGCATCCGAGCATATACAACACCTGCCAGGCCACATCTCTGACCTCAGGGCTGCCTTGAATGCAGAATGTGGACCTTGCAGCAACAGGTGTGTTTTAGTGACATATTCCGCTTATATAAATTATAACCCACAGTTTCTGCCATAGGACCTGACATTTTTAAATGTGTTAATATTTTATTTCATATACACACTCCTCAACCTTGTGGAAAGCCTTCCCAGAAGAGTTGAAGCTGTTATGGCTGCAAAGGGTGGGCCAACTCTGTATTAAAGGGGTGATGAATTGAGAAATCAACTTTCCCTTGAGCCTTTGATATTTTAAAGGTCATGGTAATATAAGAATATCCTGTAAGTTTCAGAGCTGAAAACTTCCTTGTTATTAAAAAAAAAGCTTTTATTGACACTGGGCCCAGCAAACGACAGCTCTCAAATATATACTGATCTATGACATCATAGGAGGGGGAAATACCGCCTACAGATAAATGTGTATGCCTGCTTCTGTAGCCCCGCCCACCGACTCGTGGAGCTAAACGGAGCTAATCGCGCTACGAGCAACCCAATAAACATGCCGATGACAGCAAGATAATGGTTTGTAAAATAAGAGCGCGAGGTACTGGATTTGCCACGATATATTGAGATTAAAACACACTGCTGTACGCGGCTTCTATATTGGATCAACAGGAATGGTGCAAACACACTTGCATAGTAAAGTAAAACATATGTGATAGTATTGCATTATTACAGATTTTATGATTATGTGTGAACTTATGCACGCTGTCTGGAAGGCGAGAATCCTTTATTTGTTGGTTCATTGCGATTAGGAATCAGACTCGGACATGCTGTGTATTGGCCAGAGCTACATAAGCCCAACGTCCGCGTCGGTGTTTCCCAGGCAGAGCTACCCCCGTCGGCCCATAAGTCAGCTGTGGGGCGGTGAATTTTAGTAGTGAGACTGATCTGCATTAGTCTGCATTTGACTTGATATTTGGCAATGGCCCAGAAGGGCGCGCCTTGTGTGTGTGTGCGCTTTGTTTCTTATATCCACCTGGGACATGGCTAAGTAATAACAAAATAAATCAATCCTGGTTCAAGGAGAGATAAATTATTGTGTTTGTTTGATAAATATCATTTAAGAGCCATGGCAGAATCTTTTCCGTTACAATTTCAAAACACCCTGGGCAGTGGTCAGTCATCCAGTAGATTTGTGTCTCCCTAAAATCTGCACAATGAGCAAATGTGAACTGGAGAAAAGCTCATGCTGACCAGCAAAGTACACCATTAGAAATCTTCCCTGTAGAGTTGAGTTATTAAGTCGGCCTTAAACAATAATTTAGGGCCAGTACAAGAGGTCTCAGTAGTGATAGTAAAGATTTAAACTGTATGGGCAAGTGTGTGTGTGTGTGTGTGTGTGTGTGTGTGTGTGTGTGTGTGTGTGTGTGTGTAATTGAGTTAAGTACAAGCTGGACAGAATGTGTTAGAGCTTTAAAACAATGTAGGAGTTACTGAGATCACATGAGAGTTGGCCAATATCTTACAGACCAGTTTATCAAGCATCAATTACACATCAAATAGATTAATAAAAATGCTCCTAAATATCTGATAAACACCTCTCGCCTTTTAAATTTAAAAGCTTTGATCTTAAAAATCAATACTTTAAAAGCACAGACAATCTATATTTTTTTCTTCAAAGTTTAGGTCCAGTGGAAAAAATCAGGTCAGCAAAGAAGCATTCATACAGATAACATTAACTCTGCGCTTATTGATTATTGATAATGTTAAATATTTCTCTTTGAGTCTCGTCTCATCCATATTTGAGGGTCGCAACCGTCCATTGATCTACTTTCTCACATTCTTGTCTCAGCACATCTCCATTTGTTATCATTATCTGACCATTTGATGCAAGAAGAAAACAATGCTGTTGATCTGCAATGAACGACCTGGGAGAATTTCAAGCATCGGTTGCTGATACACTATCATGTGTTACGAGTACAGTGGGCAAACACAGAAATCTTTTGCGCCCACACACACACACACACACACACACACACACACACACACACACACACACACACACACACACGGTATGTGAACTGAGAAGATCTGTCTCTCGCATGCCTGATTGTTATTGTGGGCCCTGCTGGTGCACTGTTGGGCTCCTGCATTAATGCCACAGTGACAGGAAGTTAGATATTGTGTGAAACTCTGCGTGCTTTCGAGTTAGTGCAGAGAGAAAAAACACACAGGCATTTTCTCACTCACTCAATGGATTTTTAGCAGATTAAAGGACATTCTCTGCCTTATCACAAATGGCAAAGCTATGAGAGGTGTGTGTTTAAGTGTGTAATCTTTTATCGTGCATCTAAATACCTGAAGAGAATGACTCTCTTCACTTTAAGGTCAAGCCAAGTCTGATTTTAGGTGTGCGTGTGTTTAAACACTTACAAAGCAAGTAAACAGCATTTTGGAGGCTTCTCCTTGCATGTATCATGTGAAAGTCATCAGTGTTATCTGGAAATATCTCATTCATTTAAGTGTTTCTGTTGAATTTAGTTTGGGTCTAAAGGTTGCATATTTAGTCCAAATAAGGTGAGAACTATGACAAAATGTCATTCTGAACCCGAAACATTCCTCAAACTACCCAGACCTCCCTGTTTCTTACAGTGCTTTATTGCTTTTCACACCTGCATCCCTCCAGCAATAGAGTGTGTTGGTGTGTGTGAAACTTTGTTTGTCTTTTTCACCGAAACCCCAGTTAAAGTCTGCTGATGTGTGCTAGTAGTGTGTGTGTGTGTGTGTGTGTGTGTGTGTGTGTGTGTGTGTGTGTGTGTGTGTAATCCAATCCCGTTAAGAGACTGTGTCCTTAAGTTACAACAACACATGATTGCACACTTCAGATTCCCTCTCCCTGTCTCTCATAAAAGAAAGGAGAAATGTTGTACGGCTAACCCCGTCATTAAACATCTCTGAGCCCATCCTGATCCTAAACAAAGCCCTGGAATGTTGTCCCACCGGCAGGAATGCTCCAGAATGAGGGGAGGAAAGAAAAAGAACGAGAGAATGAAAGTGTGAATCTCCTTTTTTTCTGACCCTCCTGCCAAGCAAAGGAGGGCGTGAAAGAAAAGGAGAGAAGGAATAGAGGGAAAGAGCAATAGGCCGCTTGTCTGCGCGTGAGAAACGCATTGTAGCTACACGGCTCCTGGCTAGCATTGCTAATCACAGGAATGACCGGAATGAGACGAACCGTTCAACATAAAAGAACATCCACAAGGCCCAGAGTTCATTTGTACCCATCAGGCAACCCTAAGGGAACCGCGGCCACATCAGTATACCTAAATATCTAAATTGAAACCATATTATGAAATTATATTGCATTATTTGACAACCCACATGTCAAAGTTAACTGAATGCTTGCATAAACTCTATATGACACATTCACCTGCCCTATATATTTTCCAAAAAATTATTTTTAGTTTTTTATAAATTATAAATGACTGTACAGCACCACCTGGAGTTACATATTTCAATAACATCAATGGACATTTTACTAAACCAACATTAAACTAACTAATACAGTCTGGGCTGCTTCAGTCAATGAACACTGCTAAAAATGCTTTTGCCAGAACTACATGCACTGCCTATGTGTGAAATTCAGAGTCTCTCTCCATCTGTAATCCCATCCACTATGGGTGAGTTTGTGCATGAACTAATGATCTGCTTAGAGAATGTAAAAATTAATCAATTAAAAATCATATTGAGTCATTGGCCTATTGAACATCTTCGAGCTGCTCACAACTTGTGATCAATAAGTCATGGCAACATATGTTTTCCCATTACTCATCATAACAATTAAAGCTTTAAAGTTGAAGTATGAGGCTTTTTATTTTAACAGTGTGCAATGAAGCTCTGATTTAAAACGTACACTCTAAAAAATGCTGGGTTGTTTTAACTCAAATTTGGGTAAAATATGGACAAACCCAGCCCTTGGGTTAAATCTTTATTTATTTTTTACCCAAATTTGGAAATAATTTCAAATTTCCAGACTTAAAAGAGTCATTATAGGGACAAAATATTTCTGTTTGCCCACGGTACTCGTTAACACATGATAGTGTATCAGCAACCGATGCTTGAGGGTCATTCATTGCAGATCAAAAGTATTGTTTTCTTCGCTTGCATCAAATGGTCAGACTAAAAAAAACAAATTTCAGACTTTTTTAGAGTGTATACATCATATGTTGCACCATTTTCAATTCTGAAAAATACAAACAATTATAAATAATTGGAAATAAAGAATATAAAAGCTCAATTTGTGTGTGTGTGTGGGGTTCCCCATAAAAGGCGAACATTAAATTGATCAAAAGAGATAGTAAGGCTTTTTTTTATATATATATATAATTACAAAACATTTCTATTTAAATAAATGCTGCTCTTTTGAACTTTATATTGAGGAAAGAAAAAAGTGTATCACAATTTCCAGGAAAAATATTAAGCAGTGTTAAGAAGTGTTGTGAGCACCAAATATTTCTTGAGCACCAAATCAGTTAGAATGATGTCATCACAGGAATAAATTATAGGCCTAGAAAAGAGTTATTTTAAAATGTAACAATATTTCACAACATAACTGTTCTTACTGTATTTTTTGAACAAATAAATGCTGCCTTGGATCACAATTATGAGAAACATTGCAATTGTGAGATATATATTGATATGTAATGTGAGATATATATATATATATATGTGTGTGTACACCCAATACACATTTAAATTTAAGTGGGTAAAGGCTGATCAAAAATAAAAGCTTATCAACTAATAGTTACATTATGTTAGGTAATGACTAAATGATTGAGCTACCAATAATTGTTTTATAGAACAAATATATCTGGTAATCTTAAAGCAACACTTCTGTGTGTGGTTCTTTATCTGTGTGGCCTGGGGGAAGGGTTGTGTTTCATGACAACAAAGTGAAGTATATCACTCCACCTGCTCTTACATCAGCCCTCAGGAAAACTGTGTGTGTGTGTGTGTGTGTGTGTGTGTGTGTGTGTGTGTGTGTGTGTGTGTGTGTGTGTGTGTGTGTGTGTGTGTGTGTGTGTGTGTGTGTGTGTGTGTGTGTGATTTGTGATCTCTGCCTAATCTGATTTCACTATTAAAATGCACATTCTCTCATACTCGTGTCACGACCTAGCAAATATTTACAACAAGCACAATACAGTCCATCTGTTGCATGTGCATTTGATCTGATATCGCTCTATCAGAACATGCAAGCTGGAGATTAAGAAATCTCTCTTTTGTCAAAAGATCTCAGGAAGTAAAGTTGTGAGTGAGTAAAGTTTACACTTTGAAACAAATGTAGACATAAACAATGAATGTTTTATGAGTTTGACATATTCAGAATTCACATAAATATGTGTTACAATGTCAACAAGAGCGCCAAAGACAAATCAAGCAGAAAAAAAGATTGGCGATTGTTTTTATATTTTCTAAAGTAACGTCATCACTTTTGTTTCATAATTGTTTAAACTCACATACACATTGACTAACTCATATTTGTGTATGATTTGAACAATATGGCTACTATGATGTAAGATGCTGAGGCAGTGTAACATAACTGTTCATAAGCCACATCAAACACGTGGCATTATATTAATGACTGTTTTCGTACAACACCTGCTCTGTGTATTTATCCACCATATTTGTCTAATTTTCCTTCCTCCCGCCAGCAAGGTTCATGTAGCTTTCTGTCATCCCTCGTTCACATGAGAGAGAGGAAAGCTAGCGCTTTCAATCACACGCTACACAGGAGAAAAATAACAGAATGAGAGTTGAATAACAAGAGTCAGGATATACCGTCGCTGCTAGACATACGCTAATTCATTACAGAGAAACAAAACACAGAGTTAGCGCGCTTTCAGCAAGCGCTCAGTTTCTCACACAGGGTGACTGAGACATAACAAAGAACGAGAAAAGAACGGATGAACGAACATACGAGACGGCAAAGGCCAATTAGCTAATTCACATGTTAGCCTAGCATATGACCAATTATATTGTTTGAATAGTGAGGGAATTGAAAGAGACAAACTATATAGAAACGTGGATGGGTGAGTAGAAAAAAAGAGAAAGAGAGAGAGAAAGAGAGAGAGAGAGAGAGAGAGAGAGAGAGAGAGAGAGAGAGAACAAGGGAAAGTGAGCTGATTAAGAGGATGTTGGGGGAAAGAAAGAAAATGAGGCGAAAGACTAAAAGAAGAGAGGGGGTCAAGAAAACTGTGCAGTAAGAGCGCTGATCCTAGATTAGGTCATGTCATCCTTATTAGCCAGAGAAAGAAAGAAAAGAAAACAAGGGTGAGTGGACGACAGAACAAAAAAGAGTAATCAGTTCTCAGGGTTTAATCCCAGAGAACGAGCGCGAGGTAACGTCATAATGGTGGTCTGATGAATGCCGCAGAGATCAGGCGTAATTTTCGGAAAGAATCTCAACACTTCGCCGGGGTGTTTGAATGCACGTGTCTGTGCGCTTTTGAGTTTAATCTGAGGTGAAAGTTACCGGTAGCAGCACTCTGCTGTTTTGACCTATTCTAAGATAACCAATGCAGCAGATAACGCGCACACACAGCTGATAACATCTTGGGATGGGATTAGTGACAATGAGGGTAGATTTGGGGGTGAGAGCAGAGGTCGAGGGGCAGTTTGCAGGGGAGGGGTGTTATCTTTGTGTGTATTCGTGTGTGTGTTTGTTATCTTTGTTAGAAAAAGGCCTTTGTCCATGTCTTGGCCGTGCCCACACTGAGCTAGCTTATGGACATTTATAATGGACAGGCATTACAGAGATCAATATATAATGTACAATATGCTGTATTAGTATTTGTTCATATGAGGGTTTCTTCAACTAAAGGCACTTTTATATCTTCATAACATTTTTTTTTATGATGTGTGTGTGTGTGTGTGTGTGTGTGTGTGTGTGTGTGTGTGTGTGTGTGTGTGTGTGTGTGCGCGTGCGGTGCGTGTATTTCTGGTATTCCCTACATTATGGGGACAAAATATCCTTACAATGATGACAATACCAGAAATATCTGCCCTTTTGGAAAGATTTTTTTGGTCCCAATGAAGAAAACAGCTAATAAATCAATGCAGAAGGTTTTCTGTGGTGGGCAGGTTTATGTTTAGGGCATATAATATCATTTGTACAGTATAAAAGCCAACGTTTTTTTTTTTACCATGCCTTCAACATTTGCTATTCTTCTACTGTATATACTTTTTTATTATTTTACCCTTATCTTAAAATATGAAATTCCATCAAGAAAGTATGACGTGGCACCTTTAAATATTCAAAACTAATTTTACATCACAATAATTTCCATCATATCCATAATGTTAGTAAACACAATGCATCTTTTAAGATGTGGTTGAATTGACGATGTGGAAATGTTTCAGAGAAAAAGTTCTCTTGAGATTCCCGTATTTTCAAATGCTGCACACTGTTATTAATTAAATAACGGGAGTGTGAAAATGGTTTAAGAGAGTTTATTTCCTAAAAGGGGCCATAGCCGAAACACCCATAAGAAAATCAGATTTGAAAACAGATGACAAATGCACATATGCCTAATTTAAAGCCTGGGAAAGTGTGCTTGTGTAGGTGTGTGTGTGTGTGTGTAGTGGTTCTTTTTGTTTTTGTCCCAGGCTGTAGAAAGCTACAGAAGCAGATCTCCACTGATAACAGGAGCCAGCACAGGAAACAACACAATAGCAGGAGACTGAGACAGACCCTGTAAGCAAAGAACCTTAAGAGAAGGACATTATTACGTAAAAAATATCAACTGGCTAAACATAATAAAACAAATATTAAACATGAATGTAATATGTGTGCCTATTACAAATGTAGGTGAAGTCAAGAGACAATGCACAATGTTT
Source organism: Gobiocypris rarus (assembly GCA_023029165.1). Lineage (NCBI taxonomy): Eukaryota > Metazoa > Chordata > Actinopteri > Cypriniformes > Gobionidae > Gobiocypris > Gobiocypris rarus. Next base: position 30,907,845 of record CM040910.1, read on the forward strand.
TAGCAAATATCCAACTTGGTATTTAACCTCAAACATATTGGCACCTGCAGTTTAAAGAATCCTGTTCTGTTTTTGGTGAGTAAAATAATTAACCTAAGCATATGCAGTTCCATATAGCACCACATTTTGTACTGTCTTCATAAGCCGGACATGAATAAATATTTAAAACGTGTCCCTATTCCTTTCGTCTCTCGTGAGAGTCAAACACATCAATTTGCACTCAAAAAAAACCACAAACAGAGGACTGAAGTGTGTAGAGAGAGAAAACGGCTCCTTTATTTTAACTTCTAAGTGGTTTCACCACAAATTGAAGCGTGAAGACGACAGCACAATTAGCAGGCGCAGAAGGAGGGATGGGAATGAGCTTGTGAAAAGCCGAACGAAAGAAAGGCAAAAGGATACAACTTATTTGGTGCACTCTTAGCCTCTCGAATCCCACCACCAAGCCCAACGTGAACGCGGACCTCGCGAAACATTTCAATCCAATAAAAACTAATGAGACGGCATTTGAATCCCAAAGGCATAGCGGAGGAGGATAGGGAGAAAAAGAGACGACAGAAAGAGAGGAAGGTCCTGGAGTGAGGGTCTGCCCCCTGCAGATCATGCCATTCTACCTCTCGCCCCCTTTTTCTCACCCGCTTTTCTCTCCCATTGAGCTCGGCGGACCTCGCCGTCTCTCAATTGGATCTTTTCTTCCCTTCACTCTTTCTTTGCATGCCTAATCCGCAGAGGAGCTGAGAAATACACTCATTAGCGAGTGGGAGAGAAAGAGAGAGAAGAACATATGGCTTTGACTTGCGATCACACTAAAAATCTCTTGTCTTTCGCCGGTTAAATAGTTTGTCTGTTTATCGGCCTTCTCAGAGAGAGGAGCATATCTGAGAGCATCACAGAGAGGAAACTGTTTAAAAATTAAACATGCCCGAAGGAGAGCCACAACAATGATCCCAGAGCACTTCAGAACAAAGTCTTCCCAAGGAAAAGAAAAGGTGTTTGAGATTTTCTGTCTCGGAGAAGGAGAAAGGAGGGGAGGGGAGGGGTGGAGGACAAGCAACAGAGAGTAATGTGTATGCCACCTGTAAATGTTTCTCTGACCACTAACATTATCAGGTTTCACTTGAAGTCTCCGGCTGATCCGGCGGCTCCTTTGAACGAGGGAAAAAAAGAGTCTGCCCAAGGGTCTGTCCCCTTGATTTCCTCTGTTTTTTTTTCTTTCTTCCTTTCTTTCCTTTCTTCTCCTTCACTTTAACTATTTTCAAACACAGTGAGAGAGTCAGTGTTAACGCATCTGAACCCCAGTGCTGTCAAAGGTTAACACACACACACACACACACACACACACACACACCTGAAGGAAAAGCTTTTAGCACAGGTATAGGAAAGGCATTCTCATGAGGCCTTTCTGCAGCAGCTGCTGGTTAACAGTGTTGTGACATGTGAGGACAAAAGAGGCGTCTCAACTTTAACCTGAAGACAACAAAAACCAAAGGGATAGATTACAGACGGGACCGAGATAAATATTTCACTTCTGAAAGAGCTTTACTACTAATGCTGGTACGTTGTCAATCAGGAAAATGTCTGGAGCAGCGGGGAGCCATTTATGCAACAATTTCACATTTTATATTGTGTCGTACCAGTCAAAAATGTTTATTTTGCTCATGATCTTATTTAAATTTTCATCTAATTTGATCAAATATATTTAGAATGAAGGATGACTGTGCTCTGGACAGCAGGGTTGCCAGGTCTGCATAAAAAAATTAGCCCGATTGCTAATCAAAACTAGCCCTATCATAGTCAAAACTAGCACAATCGCGTTCAGGGGTCCAGGGATGGTGGTCAATTTAACCCACCGACTAAAAAACAGTTGGTGGTGGACAGTGGTGGAAAGTTTACAGGCTTGTGAGGAAAAACGCTGATATCCTAACTAACCATTCCCTTCTTTCTGCCTCCACTGTCCTATATAAGATAAAAAGCCAATAACAATATATATGTTTTAACCTGTTAACCAGCGCCCCAATTTTTGAAATTTTCTGAAAACGACATTCCCAAATGAAAATGTCTGCAGCTCTTAAACCCTATGGTCTATATTCATAAATCTGGTCTTATTTTAAACTAGACACTTCAAATAGTGTTACCCAAGAGTCATAATAGCTCAAAGTTGTATATGAACAGAGTAATATACATGTAAATATACATGTAAGTGACTCGCGTTTTTTATTTTTTATTATTCACTTAGGGAAAAATTATGAGATTTTAATGTTAAGGTCCTGAAAATAAGCATAATATAAAACTGAATGTCTGATCATGTTTTGATTCAAATTTGAGGATGATTCTGTCAAAAATGTAGCTTCTGTAAGCTTTTATATCAAGAAAAGACTAGGCGTCCTTTCCAAAAGGGCTTTTATTTTAGAACATTTGTAATTGCAAAGAGTAGTTTTTTTTATTCAAATAAATCTGCAATAAACTGCTGATTATGATTAATTTACAGTTACTGAAAAACTAAATGAACTATTTACAGAATTTTTAAAGTGTAAAAACTCATTTAGTTGATAAAAACAGTCTGTCATAGAGCCTGCGCGCTCCACTGCAGTGTTGCGCAATCTGACTGGCAGGCGCTTGGCTGCTATGGAGATTGTGACTAGAGGCATATTCACCAATAATGCTTACAAACACAACGTAAGATAATGCCTTGTGATTAGTTACTACGTCCGTCAATCAAACCTTTGCTGGCAAGGCATTGGCTAGGCATTGATTGCCTTCATCCAACGAAAACCATGCGCGCTTTGATTGACAGCTGGCGGAGCGAGTAATGTGCCAACTCTGTGTAATGACTCCTCAGAGAGCCTGTGATTGAAGCAGAGAGACCTGGGAGGGTTTAACGTGACAGGAAGAGTCCACAGCACAGGGGATCACAGAAACGGATTTGAATCACTATTTCATTGAAAATGGACACGATTGATTACTCTAACTCAAAACGCCCAAGCAAACAAAGGAGTATTTTTAGTTTTTTTCCTTATTTTTTCGTTGTTTTGGATTAAAAAGTGGGATGCATTTGGAAGAGTGGACTCTTACACGGACATGTATGCGGTTGTTTTTTGGATTGGTCCGATCTGATCTGCACGATAGGAGATGAAAGATGAGTACTGCTTCATTATGCTAATGTTTAAATAGCTACTGCTACAGCATTTCATTTAACCTTTTCCTCTCTGGTGTATTTATTGCAAAAACGAGTTCAGAACATGAATCTCGAGTGTTTTAGCTTTCAAATGATGCATAGTTTGTGATGGTTGATTAAATAGTTTGTATAAAACAAAAGTGAATAAAAGTAGAACCGCCCACTTCAACCCCGCCCACGAACCGGGTTAACTCGTTAAATAAAGTAATTGTTTTGTTTTGTTTTGTTTTGTTTTGTTTTGTTTTGTTTTGTTTTGTTTTGTTTTGTTTTGTGAAAGAAAGAAAGAAAGAAAGAAAGAAAGAAAGAAAGAAAGAAAGAAAGGGTGCGTCCGAAATCGCGTACTATGTGAGTATGTACTACATTTGAATTAGAACGTACTTCACGACCGTTAAAAAAGTACGTTCTATATAGTATGAATACGGGTAGTATGAATGAAGTCCGGACGTACTACATGCGTCATGATGGAATTGTCACGTGTCATAACAGCGAATGTCACGTGACAGACGCTGTCATAACAGCGCGAAAATTTAAAGAGCCCATTCCACTGACTGCACCAACTTCGAGCGATGTTTTTAGTTCTGCTTTCCGCTTTCATCGGCGTTTTAACGTCGTTGGAGATCACAATCCAGAGGAGGCGTCGGTCAGCTACTCGCAGATCACGCCTACGTCGAGAGCTTTTGAGGAATTTCTCAAATAACGTAAGTATTATAATTTATTTAGCTATTAAATTTTACCTCAGAAAAAAAAAAAAAACACAAACATGTGAACAATGACAATGTTGATTGTTGGCAAGGAAAACGTGTTTTATTTGCTTGTGATATCATCGATGATTAAACATGAATTAATCAATAGAGATAAATATGTGTGCGTGTCTCTATTGATTCATTAAGCCTGTCAGATACAATACACGTGTACATATGAAGACTTAAGATGTAAAAGCCTCTAAATGCCGTCTGAAATGTTCTTCTAAAATGAAGATTTTATCAAGCACGTATGTTTAGGTTCAGTAACGTTAATTTAATTTGAATGGCAATAGATCCTTTTCATTGCCATTACATGATATGGACATGATATCTTCAGGTAAAGTGAGTCCTCATAACTCTTTTATTATATACCAGTTTTTTATTTAGAGGACGAAGTTAGAAATTTATACTTGTCATTACAGTGAAATAACTGAACGGAAATATACAAGCTCGATAAAAATGATAATTCTAGAAAATTTCAGATGGCACTTCAGAAAACATCTAAAGTCTCAATTTTCTATATATATATATATATATATATATATATATATATATATATATATATATATATATATATATATATATATATATATATATATATATATATATATATATATAAATAAATAAATAAAATACAAAAATATACAAATACACATTTATACATAAGAAATTTTATCATATACATATAAATATTATAAATGATATTTATAAATAAGCCAACACAGGAAACACGTGTCTTCAAGTGTATTAAAACTGTATTCTAAAATAAAACTATATACACGTTTACAGATTGTGTGCCCTACAACCTACTGCCACCTGAATGCTGCTGTGCCAATTCTTCGGCTGTATTTTGAAGATGGAACAGACCTCCGCCCCAACCTCCGACTTTCACGGCCGTCCATCCAGTCCCTGATTGCTGCAGTGAAACCTGACTGTGACCACGGCTGGGAAAAGGACATTGAGGTTTTGGTGTTCCTTTACTGGCTGGCCCATGCAGCATCATACCGGTAGTGTCACTTGCCTTTGACATCCCAAAGTCTACTGTGCACGACATTGTGCACAGAATGAGCAAGGCAGTCATCGGCATCTTGAGGCAGCTCATCGCTTTCCCCAGCGCAGATGACCTGGATGAAGTGGGAGCAGGTTTTGCCCAGCTGGCAGGGTCTCCAGCATTCAGTGTTGTAGCTGGTGCCATAGATGGCTGTCATATTCGAATCAAACCACCAGCAAGTGACGTCCAGTGCTACTTCAACCGAAAGCTATTTAATTCTGTCCAGCTGCAGGCCATCACTGACCACAAGGGGAAGTTCCTCGACATTTTTGTTGGGTATCCTGGGTCTGTGCACGATGCCAGGGTGCTGAAGAACAGCCCTGTGTACGCTGGCCGCCTGTATCCACCTGCAGGAAAGTGCATCCTTGGAGATGGTGGGTATCCTTGCCTGAGTGCGCCCATCTGCCTCATGACCCCATACAGAGAGCCTGTGCAGAATGCTGTACAGGCTCGCTACAACAGGAAGCATTCTAGAGCACGGAGCATCGTTGAGAGGGCCTTCGGGATGCTGAAAACACGCTGGCGGTCCATTTTTTTCAAGGCCCTGGAAGTCAGCCCTGCTTTTGTGCCAGATGTCGTTGCATGCTGCACGGTGCTCCACAACCTCTGTCTTCTTAATGGGGACATTGTTGATCCTGAAGTTGCGGAGGATGATGATGGGCCACCTGAACCCCGCAACATAGAAGCCAGCGCGGAGAGCACGTATGGGACAATCTCGCTGCAGCGGTGTCTGCACCAGGCAACTGTGTGCCTGCTCTTCATGAGCACGATTACCTGTAAGACACTTTTTAACAGGTTATGTTTTTTTTTCTAATCAGTTCTTGTTCTCAGATTGACATTGTTCCAGCTTGTCTATGTTAGTTATTATGTAAATAGTTAGGTGTGTGTGTGTGGGCACAGCCCCACAGGGTGCTGTGATGCGTACAGTGCAGTAGTAGTAGTTAGAGAGGTGCATGGCTATCTGTGTGCATCTCTCTGGATCTTACAGCTCACTGCGCTGGACAAAGCCTCTCCAGCACCAAGACTCCTTTCGGGCCTCCTCGCGGCTGCACATGGTAACTGGGGATATTGCAGACCCAGGCTTATCGACAGGATCTCGGAGCTACAGTGGTCCCTAGAGGTGACACCCACCAACCACTGTTAATTTAATAATAATAATTCATTACATTTATCTAGCGCTTTTCTAGGCACTCAAAGCGCTTTACATATAGAAGGGGGAATCTCCTCAACCACCACTAACGTGCAGCTCCACCTGGATGGCAGCCATATTGTGCCAGAATGCTCACCACACACCGGTGATTGGTCTCCCATCCAGGTACTGACCAGGCTACAGTCTTGGGCTACAGGGTGATATGGCTATGGATTTGAGTACCAATTCTTTGAAATTCTAGCTACATATCACATATTTGAGGTTAATGTTTTACAAATTATTTATTTTAAGTGGAAATCCAAAAATTACCCAAGGCATAAAGTCCTTAGCTTGTACAAATGCTTTGAAAGAAATTTATTGAATTATTTTAAAGTGATGCCCTATAAATAAGATTGCTAGTATCAAAGTGTTTAGATCTTTTGAAACCTGTGAAAGTTACCTTACTGAAACTGCTGGAGTTCATTTTCTTTCCTCATGATGACACTATAATAAGTTTTCTTTTGGTGGTGTTGTAAGCTCTATTATACTACTTTATGCCAAAATTATGTGATTTTGTTTTAAGCTTTGTATCCTGTATCCATTTGAAAGTTAAATACACAAAAATAAAGCAAATAGATTTGAATGGTGTCTGAATTTTTCTACAGTGCAGCACTCATATTCAGAGTCAGACATTATATTTTTCAGATATACCTGCAGTTTGCTTGTTTCAAAAAACATCTGGAATCTGCTACAAAAGAAGGACATACACAAATCACTTTAAAAATCTTAATTAGTCAATGCCACATATTAAGCTCTTTGCAACTGACAATCTAGATGCTATAAATCCCTGGGAATTAAGTGTTTTGTAATATAACTTGCTAAAACAGCATGACAGTGAACTTACAAACAAATAAATAAAAAGAGTATATATATTATTTGATTTCTTTATTAACATTATTTTTTTGCAATTATTTCTAGAAGCTGAAGGAATCTTTCCTCTCTCTCTTTGTCTCCCTTTCTCTCTCACTTCCCGGTCTCTTCTTTCATCTCTTTCTCTGGCCTCCTGTTCTAGTCTCTTCTCATGCTCACGTCGCTCTCTTTCTTTTCTTTCCTCCTTCTCCTCCATCTCTTTCCAACGCCTCTCCTCCCTTTCAATGGCATCTCTTTCTCTTTCAGCTTCCTCTCCTCCATCTCTCGGATCAGCTCCTCAAAATCTTTTCTTTTCCTCCCTACTCTCATGCTCTGACCTCACTGAGGATGGAGAGGTAACAGCAGCATCCGGGCCAGATGAGGCAATAAGGGTGGGTGGTGTGATGGAGGGTCTGCCCCCTATTGCCTCATCCATGGCAGAATACCATTTCCAGGATGCTGCTGTAACATCCCCATCCTCAGTGCTCACCCCAGTCTGTGGACATTTCAGATCCTACAAATATTTGAAAACAGATTATCAAGACAGTCGAATATATTGTAAAACATATGATTTATTTAATTATTGCATTACAGGGCCAAACATAGGCATGATTAAATCATGACAGAATTCTCATTTTGGGGTGAACTACAATAATAATAAAAAAAATCTTACTTTGTATTTTTGTTTAAGGTTTTCCCATTTTTTTTTAATCTGAACAGCAGACATTTTGCCCTCTAGCCTCTGCTCTGTGATAAAACTCTGCAATAAATGCACAGAAATCAAACAAAATGAATGCAGTAATAAGAGCTAGAGTAAAATTTTTTACATCTAATGTTACAACTAACATACCATTGAATCTACAGCACTTGAATACAATTACATTTGTCTTGTATACTTACCCAAAACCTTTTTTTGCCGCATTTCTTTTCCCAGTGAAGAGGGCTTCATTTGCCACTCTCCACTCAATTAAAATGCGGGTGTGTTCATCATCCCCTGCAAAATAAACACAGATTTTAACACGTGATGAACCATGGTCAATCTATTAATGTTACATGGACAAGCTGAGGTAACGTTAACGTTACACTTGTTAACAGTAACGTTAGCTAGCTTGCTATGTAGCCAACAAATATTTGATACTATCAACACTGGTAAAGGAGAAAATAAAATCGTTTTAATTTACTGAAGTTGTGTTATTATCTCATTAAACTGATAAACAACGAACGCCGTTGTTTAATGAAAACAGTGTTAGTTAAGTTAGCTGATTTACATGATCTCGGTCTAATAATGATAAAACTATAATTTTTCAGAATTGTCTGGAAAAGGACACCTCAATTTACATTATTTAAACTTTTAACAATCAATCGTGTACTTATATGATGTTAAACAACTACAATTTAACCACATATAAACAAAAATGTTTCTAAAGTACTTACACTTGAAAACAGCCGCATCTCCGCTTTTCCGCCATTTTCAAATATAACGACAAATCCTCTCTCCGTGGCATCATGGGATAGTAAAGTGTCCATCGTGATGCGCACTTCAGAATCTCACCGAAGTAGTAGGCCATCCGGTACTTTTCGATACTGTTTTTCGAATTCTATGAATTCGGACATACTACTCTGCTCGCGTACTGTTTTTCGTGATACTATTTAGTATGGAAGTACGCGATTTCGACGCACCCAAAGAAAGAAAGAAAGAAAGAAAGAAAGAAAGAAAGAAAGAAAGAAAGAAAGAAAGAAAGAAAGAAAGAAAGAAAGAAAGAAAGAAAGAAAGAAAGAAAGAAAGAAAGAAAGAAAGAAAGAAAGAAAGAAAGAAAGAAAGAAAGAAAGAAAGAAAGAAAGAAAGAAAGAAAGAAAGTAAGAAAGAAAGAAAGGTCCTGACTTTTAACTGGTAATTTATACAATTGGTAATAACAGGTAATATGTACAAAACAGCCTATTTCCAGTCCATGTAAAACAGCACAAAAAAAAAAACGTATTTTTGTTCATTGTTGTGGCTTTGAATAAGTATCCCATGATCCTCTTTGGTGGGTGTGTCTCAAGAGCAGCGTTCCACACCGGTGGACGGTCACTCTACCACGCAGGGGCTGATGGGTAAATGACTTCCTCTACTAATCCCTTTAAAGACATAAACAAGTATTTTATCTTTCTTCTATCTTTCTCTTTTTCTACTTGTAATTCTAGTCGAGTCTAACTCCAGTTCATTTTCTTTCCTCCACATGCAAACTTTCGATGAGTTTAATTTAGTAGATGTGTGTATTTTCTATAACTGTGCATTCCGCAATAAAACCAGCAATATTTACAGATACATATGAGACACTACAAACACATCAGTTAGTCTCAGAGACTGAACCCTTTAGGACATCTACTGTGATTAAACCTCAAAAACTCATCTCATGCAGTTCCGAGCTCAATTTATGGCCCTTATCCATCTCTCCAAGCACCTTCCTTTCCACTCCCTGCTGCCCCGAGTCTGGAAGAGTCCTAACTGCGTGTTAAAATATTAACAGAGTGTGGCTCATTAAAATGCTGTTGTGTGTTTCAGTCATAGAGACCTATTGTTCAGCAGGACACCAGCAACACCACCAGACCTCCAACCCCACTGCTGCTGCTTCCTCTGCCCAGCGAGGGGCCTTCACCTCAGACACGGACAGCAGTGTCCATCCCCTTTGGAGCCTGGACAGAGAAAAGGAGGGAATAAAGATGGATGGATGAGTCTAAGTCTGTGTATGTGTCCATAATGTATTCTGATACCTTCCCCCGTCTTCTCTCCTTTCCTTCCCTCATTTCACTCTCTCTCTCTTTCCCGTCGGTGATCCCCTGTGCTCTAAGTGTATCCCGTCTCTCCAGGAGTCGTTGATATGGGGATTAACTCTAAAGTGTCAATCAATTCTGTTTTTCTATCTCTCTTTCTTTCAGCACACAAGTATTTAATTGACACAGAGAGCCAGCCAGTGTTTTGAGTCTGTTTCATCCCTGCACTCTGCTCCAGGTCATGGGATTTAGAGATGGAGAGAGGGTGAAGAAAGAATTAAAAGTGAACCGAGAGGAGAGGATTTTAAAGTGTAATTTCCTTGTGCACTGTAATGTTAGAAATGCAAGTGGAAACTCCATTTTGCTTGGCCAACTCTTCTAAAACCTATTTGTGATGAATGACTGAAGATTTAAAGCTGAAGAGAGCAAGTTTTTGGATGTTAAAAGACTTTCTCCTATCCCGGCTTAATGTGTCGAGAAAACTGTAAGAAAGAAACTTGTAGGCTGATTTCCTCGGAGAGTGTAAATAGCGTCTGGTGACGCGAGTGGTGCAGAAATTAAGCACTTCAGCTTTAAGAATATTTTCAGCGGTAAATAATGGTTCAAGATTAGAGATATTACAAAGAGAAGATGTTATTGTGATGGGGGCAATAGTAATACACACATTTTTCAAACAAATATCTGTGAAATCGAGGGAAACTGTAAAGTTAAGTTTTTTAAAAAACACCTCACCTCAAAAATCAGCAGTAATATTAATATAAATGTATGCATTAAGATTATTACTTCACAACTGCAATAAAAACATTAAGCTGCATTGAGCAACTGTTTTCAATATTTATGATAAGAGATGTTTCTTGAACATCAAATCATCACAGGAATAAATAAAAACTTTTTAAAATGTATCAGAAAACGTTATTTTTTTATTTTTTTATTTTTTATTATATAACAGTTATAAGTAGTAATATTTCACAGTATTACGGTTTTACTGTATTTTTGATCAAATAAAATTCCACTTTAGTGAGAAAAAAACTTACGACCGCAAAATATTAAACAGTAGTGTATATTCACTTAAATTTAATTTAAAATGTTTTTTTTTTCATACTTGGCTACTTTTCTGGGAGAAAGGTTAAACACCCCCACACAGCATATAACAAGGAGTGGAGTGTAAGCTCAGTCAGTTCTATACTAATTCATTTAATCAATGACAAACTCTCTCCTCCATCTCTCCGTCTGTCCTTCTATTCTTTCCCTCCTCCATTTCACACCTGGAAACCCTTTCCCTCTCTCTCACCTGCTAACAGGAGTTATTTCAGGTTCATTAATCTCTGTGACCTCCAGAGGAGATGTCGTAAACACACAGATGTGTGTCACCTGGCAGCAATGCATGAGTTGGCTTTTCTGTGGGGACACGCACACACGCACGTGCGCACACACACGCACGCATTAGGATTTCATGATTTATGGGGACATTTTAATAGACATAATGATTTGTATACTGTGCAAACTGTATATTCTATCCCCTAACCCGAAACCTACCTATCACAGAAAACATTCAGCATTTTTACATTTTCAAAAAAAAACAAAAAAAACATTTAGTATGATTTATAAGCGGTTTTCCTAATCAGGACCAAAAAATGTGGTCATGGGGACTAAAAAAGACGAGAACTTCAGATAGTGTCATCTTTGTGAGGACATTTTAGGGTTTACCAGGACCCCACACACACATTACAGAACAAACCTCTAGGACAAAGGGTCCGGGGCAGAACTCTGAAGTCCTGTTTACACCACTGATTCGCGCAATCCATTCAAAATGAGACAACACTACATGCAGATATAAACAAGGTCAAACAAACTGAGATTTCTCCACATCTGGAGGCAGTCAAAAGCATTTTTGACCATATTGTGCTTGCAGTTTGATGCAGTCTTCTGTCAATCAAAAAATAAACTATAACAAAACATATAACGCTGCCTATATAGGCAGCAAACAGCAAGGAAGTTAACTAGGATTTGGAGCACAGCATGTGGATAACATCTTCCAGGATTCCCTGTTGGCTTAATCTGTTGTTGTTTAGATGCATTAATGTCTTAACAGCTTAGTGTTAAACAGCCACGTACAACGGTTAACACAACAAGCTTTAATATAAGTCAATCTCCCTACACACACACAACAGGACATTGTTAACACCTCAAGGCTGAGGATGTCTATTGATATAAAGTAAAACATCCAGACAGTCTTTTAACATGTTTCATAGCTGGGCCAAAGAAAACATTTACCCAACAAATACCTCCAAACCTTAAACTGTGAGCACCAAAACAGCCGCCGGTTCTCATGTAACCCGTTTCAGAGTGGATGATTCCGGTAGATTATGAAATCTGTTAACTTTTTCCCACTAGAACAATAGTAAGCGGCATGGCGGAGTGGACATCAGCTCAAGCTCTCAGCAGCAAAATGTGGCTGACCTGAAGAAAGCAAACCAGCACAGTGAGAACCAGACATGATTTCACCTCACAGCCAGGCAAATAAACATGATCTGGCAAGAAAAACAAGAAAGATAAAGCACAGAAATGAGTGAATGCCATGAACATAAAGCTCTTGTTTGTGCCTATCAAACATTTTGTATTTGTCTGAGAGCAATCTGGCCACCATGTGTCTTTTTGTGTGTGTGTAACTCAGTAGACAGCAGGACCGGACGTTTGCATAGCGATCTTCATGAACGTTATTTCAGGTCACTGGGTAAGATTAATGTCACGTCAACGTCACCGCGTTGGCATTCATTTGCAAGGCCCTGGTAGTTTTGCAAACCGAGAAGCCCATTGGGGTCGTTCATGTTATCCACACAGTCCATTAACTATGACCTGTTATACCATATTACACATCCGATTTTTCTAAACTGAAGATTAGAGGATAAACTGAACCCATAGGGAACCGTATGTCAGAAAAGGTCATTGAGCTCAGCATGTGTGTTTGTGCTTGTTTGTGAGAAAGGAAGAGACTGAGACAGAAAGAGTGTGATCAGGCATGAGAGAGTATGCAAGTGTCACAATTAGAGGATCAAACTGAACTCTATCAGATGACCTCAAGGTCAAAGTTTAATGTGGATGTTCAGTATTGTGTGCGTGCGTTTGAACAGGCACAAAGAGAGAGAAGAGCAGGAAGACATAAGTTTGGTTCCTAAACATAGTGAGCTGCCTACCTAGATGGCAAGATATAAAACAAGATATTTAAGACATCACAGATGTTCTCCCAACACAAAGGCTGTTCATAAAGGTTGGCAATAACATTATGCTGCCTTCTAAGATAACTTTGACCAAAGCAGTATCACATTGTTTCAGGGGAAAAGGTAACCCCACTGCAACAAGTTAAAGGTGCTGTATGTCATTTTTTGGCTGTACTAAAGCACAAAAATATTATAGGATGCTGAGTTCACATACTTGTTTCTCCGAAAATCAATGCTACAGCCAGTTATTCTACTTTCAAACGTGCTTTTCTTTTTTTTTTCTTTTTTTGGTCTGTGTGATTTACCCAATAGTATTTCAACTCCCCAGGTTGCCATTTGGTGGAAAATACAGCATATTGTAGCCACAGAAGCCAGCAAACAGGTCAGAGATTACCGATTTTACCCAATCTAAAAAGCCTCAGCATCCATCTAAAAAGTTCTATGTCCAGAGGCTTATCAAATGTGAATAAATTAACTCACCAACTTACAGTGTAAGGTCGATTGCCTTCCATTGTCCATTGCACTTTGAAAATGGTGTTGAATACAATATAAAACATCACATTTCTGAGGTGCGCGTATTCATATGATATATATCTTGACCAAAATTGTATGCAACTTTTGATGAAAATCATCATCAATCATCAGTCATCAATGTTGCAATTTTTGGTCAAGATCTGTATTAACAATGAAAGAGTCCTCTGTAACGTCTACTCCAGCACACCCTAAAGACTTTCAATGAATTTAAGGTCTGGACTTAAAGGTGCCAATTCAAGTGTGAAAATTGAGCCTGACGCATCTTGACATTGTCATCCTGGAATATGGCCATCATGTGTCTTCCTGCATAGGTGTTTAAGAAATTAAAAGCTACAAACGCCATTCAATTAGGGTTAGAAGAACAGTTGCCAAACATATAACATGCTATATACATAATAATCACTGGAATGATGATCCAATCATAGACTCTTAAGCAGTGTGGTGTGTGTGTGTGTGGGGGGGGGGTGAAAAAAGAGGGTGAAATATGAGGACGTTCCCCATGTCCTCACTTTTCAAAATGCTTATAAATCCCACAGGATGAGGTTTTTTTCACAGAAAGTAAACTGTGCAGTCTCCTGTGATGGGTAGGTTCAGGGGCAGGGGCAGTGTAAGGGGATAGAAAATACAGTTTGTACGGTATAAAAACCATTACGTCTATGGAACGTCCTCACATTTCACAAAAACAAACATGAGTGTGTTTGTGTGTGTGTGTGTGTGTGTGTGTGTGTGTGTGTGTGTGTGTGTGTGTGTGTGTGTGTGTGTGTGTGTGTGTGTGTGTGTGTGTGTGTGTGTGTGTGTGTGTGTGTTCATGTTTTTGTGAAATATCAGGACACAAATGTGTATAATGACATGGGTATGACATAGGTATTACAAAGAGGGTGAAATATGAGGACGTTCCCCATGTCCTCACTTTTCAAAATGCTTATAAATCACACAGGATGAGGTTTTTTCACAGAAAGTAAACTGCACAGTCTCCTGTGATGGGTAGGTTTAGGGGCAGGGGCAGTGTAGGGGGATAGAAAATACGGTTTGTACAGTATAAAATGCATTACGCCTATGGAATGTCTCACATTTCACAAAACAAACGTGTGTGTGTGTGTGTGTGTGTGTGGACTGGTAATCCCTACGGTATGGGGACAAAATGTCCCCACAAAGATGGCAATATCCAAAATCCTTGTCCTTGTGGGGACATTTTTGGTCCCCATGAGAAAACATCTTATAAATCACACTAAGTGATGTTTTTGAAAATGTAAAAATGCAGCATGTCTCCTGTGATGGGTAGGTTTAGGGGCAGGGGCAGTGTAGGGGGATAGAAAATACGGTTTGTACAGTATAAAATGCATTACGCCTATGGAATGTCCCCATAAAACATGGAAACACAACGTGTGTGTGTGTGTGTGTGTGTGTGTGTGTGTGTGTGTGTGTGTGTGTGTGTGTGTGTGTGTGTGTGTGTGTGTGTGTGTGTGTGTGTGTGTGTGTGTGTGTGTGTGTGTGTGTGTGTGTGTGTGTGTGTGTGTGTGTGTGTGTGTGTGTGAGTGAGTGAGTGAGTGAGTGTGTGTATTATATACACTATATATTGCCAAACGTATTGGGACACCCCTCCAAATCATTAAATTCAAGTGTTCCACCAATCACTTCCGTGGCCAAAGGTGTATAAAATCAAGCACCTAAGCATGCAGACTGCTTCCACAAACATTTGTGAAAGAATGGAGCTCAGTGAATTCAAACGTGGTACTGTGATAAGTCAATTCGTGAAATTTCCTAAATACTTAATATCAATTAGTGGTATTATAACAAAGTGGAAGCAATTGGGAACAACAGCAACTCAGAAACAAAGTAGTAGGCCACTTAAAATCACAGAGCGGGATCAGCGCATGCTGAGGCGCACAGTGCAAAGAAGTCGCCAACTTTCTGCATAATCAATAGCTACAGACCTCCAAACTTTGTGTGGACTTCAGATTTGCTCAAGAACAGTGCGTAGAGAGCGTCATGGAATGGGTTTCCATGGCCGAGCAGCTGCATCCAAGCCTTGCATCACTAAATGCAATGTAAAGCATTGGATGCATTGGTGTAAAGCAAATATGATTTATAGAAGATTGTATTCTTGATTATTAAATATTTTGGATAAACAGATTATGCTTTTAATCTAAAATTAAGAGCACTCAAAGTGAATTTTAACACATTTTGCTGAATTCCTCAAATTTACATCAGAAACGTACATAAAAATCTTGTGGGCCTATTTTGAGGTCATATTTCCGTTAGGATGCTTAGAACCTAAGAAGTTAGTTGCAAGTAGATAGATGGCAGCAATGCAGTTCAGACCAGAGCTAGAGAAAGAGAGATGGAAGTGGTGAAGAACTTTTGGAACTGTTCTCCAAATTAGTATGAAACAGGATTTTCTGCTGAGAATCTCATTTAAACAGAATGACTCCAAACCCTCATATTTCCTCAATCTGATGAATCAGTCCTAATCAAAAAGGCTGTTTTGTGTTGCTGGTGTCCCCAGGTGCTGATTGAAATCTGTAACGGTGCTGTTGTGCTTTAAAAAACAGATGATCTTGCCATGATTAAGTTTGGTCTGTTATGTTAGAGGCCAGAGCTTAACCTGTGGATGTTACCACTCAGCCATCAAACCTTGATCTTGTTTTCTCTCTGTCTTTTTCACTTTTTCTCTCAGGCCAATGTCTGAACAGAATGAAACCACAGTTCTGAATTTCAGATCTGTTTAGGATAGCCACTGGCAGTCGGCACACCAATGGAGAGCTCTGTTCTTCCTGTGCTGTCTGTGAATAATCATAACCATCCATCTCACTTAGAGAGTCAACGTAACTGGAGGAGAAATAAGGGACAGGAACAGAAATACACATTTGTGAGAGTGTAGATCTCAACTTTCAATTCTCTGGAGTTATGCTGTAACAAACTGACAAACAAGCTACTTAACAGTTGTGCCCCTTTTGTGCATATAGTATTTCAGTGTTCCTGTCACTAAGCACTAACTTTGTGAGCATGTCAACATTACCTTATTTGCATAATCCAGTTGGTTATAAATGAATGAGCTAATAAATGAATAAATACGCATTATTCTTAGTGAACTTCCCCTATTTTATCAGATAAAAAAACAAACATTATTTACTGTCCTTGATAATGAGAAATTGAAACTTCCTGTGTATCTGTGCAATGTTTTTGAAGCGTTGATCAATGTAGCCAATCACAGACATATCTGTTGAGTGGGTGAACACAATGGCCAATCAGAGGTGTTTAGGTTAGTCTCTGATCAACAGCACTCAAAATATTGGAGGTATCGAATTTTTTTTAATTTTTTTGTTTTTTTGTTTGGACAACCCTATTGGTGAAAAACCTTGAATCTTAAATGAATCCCAAATAAATACCAAAAATGAAAAAAGTTTCAGGATTTTGACCATATATATATAATTTTTTAAATTTATTTATTTATTTAAGCACAAGCACAATTCTCTAGTAGAATAATTAAAATCATATAACTTTGAACCCAGCGCTCTGTGAATCCTTGGTGTCTAAGGCTGGGCATCTGTTGGTGACATGCTTGTTCCATTTTGATGATATTATAAAGCGTGACATTCACAACTGCTCCATTAACAAGAACTGACAACAGCACTGGCCATGTCACTCACTGTAATTAGAGCTTGTGTGTTTGCGGGTTAAGGATTTGGTGGTGTTTGTGAAAGCTATTGTAACCTCCAGATGTTTCCCAACCCACCCAGAGAAAGAGGGCAATAAATCTCTGCAGTAAAATCGTGAGTGTCCATTTGCACTACTTTGGGGACTGTGTGTGGGTTGTGAGGTGAACACACACACAAATACATTTTACACCCCTGTTAAAGCTCTTTGCAGTGCTGTGTTACAGCGTTTTTGTGACTTTTAGATGGTAATGGAATGTTTTTCACTGTTCAGCCAAAAACGAAGGAGTGAGAGACACAGAGAGAGAGAGAGGAATATTGGTTCTTATCAACCAGTTCTCAGTTTGCTGCATGGTCTAATAGTCTCGGTTATCTAACAAATTGCACTGTAATTTAATTCAGCACATTTACTAGCTACTACTCTTTATCTGCATTTCATAGTAAGTTTTACTATGGTCTTTAGTAGCTGCTTTGCAGAATTTAGGTTTATTCAACTAATCTGCATCATTATTTATATGAAAACTCAATCTAGCTGATAACTATGTTCAAATATAGTCTATATATGATGCTTGTTGTTTTCTGACAGCGGCCATAAATATGCTCTTGTCTTTCTAAATCTTTTTTCTGATGATGCATATTTCACCTTTATTGTTTAGATTCCTGGATGTAATGGTGCGGCGAAAGATAATTAGGGATGTATGTGGTTCTGCTCGGCTGGGTCAGTTTGTCCAAAACACATCCTTTATCATGTTAGTGAGAGCGCTCTTCCGTTGAGTAGCTGGACATTCCACTCTAATGAAATACTCTGCGCCCTTTCAGGAGATATTAAAGTTTATGGTCATAATAATCCGTGAGAAAGCAGGAGGGAAAAATTCATTTTGGTAGCACTTTTTTTTAATGTCTGTACGTACAATACATTATATAAAGCTATACTTAAAGGGAGTTCACCCAAAAGTAAAATTTCTGTCATTTATTAACCCTCACGTCATTCCAAAATTGTATTGCTTTCTTTCTTCCGTGAACCACAAAAATACATATTTTGAGGCTTATTTCAACTTTTATATAAATAAAAGTCACAATTTTATATATATAAAACTGTTTTCTAATGCTTTAAAAGGATATATATATATCTTTTAAAGCATTAGAAAACAGTTATCTATGCATATTTACAATTTTTTTAAAGAATGTTAAAGCATTAAAACACATGATCAAAAACAGTGATATAATATATTTACAGATTAATAAGTTTAAAAAGTGAAGTGTTTGTCTTCACATGCAAGGTTTCTATAGCGTAGCAGGACCCGAGACTTTGCCTAATCCGTCATTACTCCTAAATCCAAAAACAGGCTGGCCCATCGGAGGCCTCGCAGAAGTGATTTGTAGCAATATTATTTCAAACATAAATCATTTGTGGCGAGAGGCAAGCTGAAGAAAAGGGTTTATAATTTGTAACTTTCAGCATTTTTCCTGTGGTTTTTAAAAGCATTGGGCTTCCACTTGTATATCTTTGCCTGGCCAGCAATATCCCCTACGTAATTTAAAAACAACAGCGTCTGAGAGCCGCCGGGCAGACAGGATCAGCAAGTCAAACAAAGCCTTGAGCCCCCAGTGCCCCCTCGAACCTGCTCTTATTCAAACAGCCATTAGCATTTCCGCAGTGGTAATGATTGGAGCTGAGAAAACACCACGGAAAAGCTCACGGCTCACTTTCCACACACTCACACACACGCTTACTTAACTCTTTATACAGGGACACACCAGTGACTTGTACATCTATATTTTTTTATACTAAATAAAAGACATTATTTAGTGTCCTCAAAGATTGTTGAACCATTTTTCTTTTAGAGATTTTCCCAAAACTCTTCCTTCATATATAGCTAACCGCCAGAGACATTTGTTTTAGCAAATGTGTCCTCAAAGTACGCCAAAATAACTCTCTTAATAAAGCATCTGCTAAATGAATAAACGTAAAAGGCAACACACCCACACTAATATACATCCTCTCTTGAGTGTTCTCAAAGGTAATGGTTTCTGTTCAGTAGACATGTTTCTTAGAGTTCATTAAGCCTTTGGAAAAGGAACGGGATATTACCATTTGATTTAGAAACGGACATGGCAAATCCACTCAATAGAAACTCGGATGACTAAGGCATAACCACCCCAATAATCCTCTGAAATGAACTGTTATATTTTAGATTTGCTATGGCACAGCTCTGGCTTACAATGAAAAAAATTATAATTCAAAGTTGTAAATAAAAATGATTGGTGTATGTTTTGCAAGAAAATACTTCAGTCTTTCAACTTCAAAATGTCATGTTTCTACTTCAATATTACATTGTGCTACTTGCTGTCTCTTTTGTAATTCATTGATTGTAGAATTTACTAGCAATTTCTGAGTGATTGTTTCTTCACCATTTTTTTCCCTCCAGTGTATCTCTCCAGATCAGCCTAGACCTGCTGCAGTTTATAAAATCTACAACAGGTGTCACTGCTAATTTAGGTCCCTGAAGCAGGGCTGACACATAATCAAATACAAAAAATGCAAAATGTTATACTTGATGCAGAGATTGCCTGCTGTAGGAGTATTATATCATTCACTGCTCGGTTTGATGTAGTGGGTTATTATAGTAAGGCAAGTATTTTAGTATTGCTATTATACAGGACATTAAATGGATAGTTCACCCAAAAATGAAAATTCTGTCATTAATTACTCACCCTCATGTTGCTCCAAACCCGATAGACCTTCGTTCATCTTCGGAACACAACTGAAGATCTTTTTGATGAAATCCGAGAGCTCTCTGACCCCTCCATAGACCTAGAAAGGTAAAAACATAGTTAAAATAATCCAACCTTAATAGTCCAAATTGGTTCAGACTTCATTTTATGAAGCGACGAGAATACTTTTTGTGCACAAAAACAAACAAAAATAACGAATTTATTCAACCATTTCTTCTCATCTGTGCCAGTCTCCTATGCAGTTTACGTTGTGAACAGTGCATCTGCATCATCATCACACACGTGTTGTGGCGTTCACGTGAACAGCCTCGGCAAACGTAGAACTCGAAAGCACTGCACTATTTATAATGTAAACTGCAAAGGAGACTGACACAGGCTAGAACAAAATTGTTGAATAAAGTGAAGGTCTTACGGGTTTGGAGCGACATGAGGGTGAGTAATTTTTGGGTAAACTAACCCTTTGACTTTAACACATCCAGAAACAGAAAACAGTGCCGGGCAACCTGTAAGAGTACAGACTAACACACCAATGCCTCAAATACACATTTCTTGATCAACTATCAACTGGCAGCTCTTTGGTCAGCCATTTGTTGTTGAGCTGTCTTCAGATGTCACTTTCCAATTATTACAGTGTCTGTTTTCACACTTAAGACTTGCAGAGGTAATTGATGTACACTAGTGTGGGAAACTAATTAAGAGGTCACAGCCGTGTGTCTGTGTGTTGTGAACCTTTAAGTCCTCCTACCTTTAGGAAAACATTACATTACATTAGAAACGGTGTGATCTGTTCAAACCCCTAGTGAGTGGCCTCATTGTCTCTTGCCTATACATAGACAACTGCCTTGCAGGATCCTAACTTAAATGAAACCTCATTAAAAAAAGTTTGATGTAGCATGCTGCTAAACTAATGACATGATAAAAAATACTCAGTACACACACACAATGAAACGAGGGAAGCATGACATCATCATCATCATTATCAGGTCGATATTAGAATTTTTTTAGAGATGTATTGCGTCAGCCAATACTGGATATCTAATTGTGCATGGTTATTTCTACTATACTTTTCATCATCTCACTTAAAAGTTAATCTTTAAAAAACACTAACACTGTAAAATGTAATATTTTAGTACAGACTCACCAGATCAAAACACAGGAGAAGAAGCAGAAACAAGTGATATCATATGCAAATAGCTCGATCACCAACATTCAAAATAATAATAATACATTTTATTTATAAAGCACTTTACATTTTAAAGAAAATCTCAAAGTGCTACTAAACAGCTTATAAATCAAAACAATGTTTAATGTTAGCCAGGATGAGCTATAGGACTGTGCGAGAATTAGGAGTGTTGATGGACTCGATTTACTCCATCTATGGTTTGATCATCATTCTTAATCTGATTCAGTTGTAGTCGTCGACAAAAAGTTATCTCAGCTTTTTGCTCAATGTTTTTTGTTTATTTATGAAACATACATACATTATATATATATATATATATATATATATATAATGTATGTATGTTTCATAAATAAACAAAAAACATTGAGCAAAAATATTATATATGTTAAGATATGCATACAACAAAATAATCTGGTGAAAATTATCAAACCCACTGGCAGCTTTAAAAAAACAAAAACAACACTGGTGGGGAAAGAGATAAAAGCATAAAAAAACATAGCACACACAAACAGAGTGATATATATTGATTTAAATATACTTGTATACAAATCAGTAGTGCAAAGTAGCGCTATCTAGATATATTAAAAAAAAACATAAAAAAACATAGCACACAAAAACATAGAGTGAAATATATATATATTATTTAAATATACTTGTACAAATCAGTAGTGCAAAGTAGCGCTAATATTAGCGCTACATTGCACTACTGATTTGTATACAAGTATATTTAAATCAATAAAAATATAATAAAACGACAATATCGTAAATTGCTGTCTATGTACTAGGCAGCTCACTAGGCTTTTAGAATAGCTACAATATACATGTAGCAAGACAAAATAAATCATGGTTATACACACGGTGAACTCAAACTGACACTCTGTAAAGACTGAATGAAATGTTGCATGGACATATGCTCGAAAGAATCAATAGGAACATGAGCGCTTGACTAATGGCTCATATGTACATGATTAGAGAAATGTAATACTGCCTCAAGGGTTTCATGCCTTGAGTACATGAATGAAATGGAGAGTGTTAATGGTGTGAGATGCATGTGTGCGAGATGTGCTAGTGATATACTCACAAGCAGAGTATGTAACAGCATCAAGGGGAGGACCATAGAGGACAGATGGTGCATTCACTCACACACACTCTGGTGGCAGACAGGTCTAGGGCTACAGATGGTGACATCACAGTGGGGGTGTGAATGACAGAAGCCTTGCAATGAAGGAAAGTGGGAGAGGGCAGCACTTTGAGAACCATGTTCGTATTTGAATCGGTTTCTATATTTGTATGGCGACTTATACTGCTTATTAAAACTAGCCTAGTTTAAAGCCAGGCTGGATGTTATTATGAAAAAATCTGCAATTACTCAATAAAACAACTTTCCCTACTAACGTTAAATGAATGGATTTTGCTTGTCAAGCTTCAATAGAAATTAAATTTCACCGTATAATGCATGTAAAATACTCTTGTTAATGGTCTCATGTGGTTTGATTTAAATTAATTGCCTATAAAAAGGATATTTGGCCATCATATATTGATAGATGTGTGTTTTTAGTGACCTTTGTTTGTAACACTTGTGCTGCAGCTGTTGCACAAAAATTGCAACAAAAAAACGAAAGAAAAAAGGTTGTAATTTCAATATTACTGTTTTTACTGTATTATAGATCAAATAAATCCAGCCTCGGTCAGCGTGACACTTTTTTCCAAAACAGTACATAAAAAAAACATCTTACTTTTGAACGTTAATGTACATTTGACACTTTTCTGTCAAACTGAAACAATTATTTCCATATTTTACATTTCATGTAATCGCTTCTTTCAACTGAAATCATATAATGTTTTCATTATTCAATTATGCATTGTGTTATGTATTCTTGGACACACAGAAGACGACTGTAGCTTGACTACACACACAAAAAAAAAGTGTTGTCATGTCATGCATTTCCATGCAGATTCGCAGGTTTTCAATATTACGTGTGTGTCATTGTCTGTTCTGACTTCACTGTCAGTTCTCAGGTCCCTCCTTTTGTATGACTTCCTTTAAGACACAAAGGCCGGCTATTTTAGCTCACAACGACCTTCCTGAATCGCATATACACTGCTTGACCCTCCCAACACACGCTGACAAAAACACTTTTGGGGATTCTGTCCAGTTTTCACTATCATAACACTTTCAAATCAGAGACCAACCCCTAATATCAATTATAAATCAGATAGTAATCTGCATAGATAAACCGATGAGAGACACAGGCCATGCAACAAACGAATGCCTCTAAAAATATATATATGCAAAATGTGACTGTGATACCCATCGGCTCTGTCTTTGTGATTATCCAAACTAGTTTGGGAGACTGCACCTGCAGCTCATAGTTTTGGCATAAACTGTGTCTTTTGAAGACAGGACAGTGGCTCTGGAGTGATGGTTGGTGTTGTAATGGGTGGGGAGGATATGTACTGTGTGTGTGCTGGACAGACAGTGCGTTTGTATTCTTTTTCCCACAGCCTTCTAAATCTGTGACTATTGTTCTGCGTGTGTATGTGTGTGAGAGAGAGAGTGTTGCTGTCTCAGGTGATGTAATTGTGTATTCGCTTGTTTCTGACTGAGATCTTTTGCATACATGCTCTTTTGCATACATGCACTAGACTACGGTCTAACACTGAGTGCATACTTTGATCATCACATCACACCTCTGCATTTCTCTCAAACTGTCTTTCTCCACTGGATTATCTGGCTTGCATCCAGTAATTAAATAAGCACATGGAACATATGATGGTCACACATGTACAAGAGATTCCCACCATGAGACACAAAGCAGCTGTAAACAATAGCAAAAAGAAAACAATGGATCAGTGTGTGTGTGGGCGTGTGTGTGTGGGCGTGTGTGTGTGTGTGTCAAGCACTCATAAATGTTCTTCAGATTGATCTTGGATCGTGGATGCATATAGGCATCTATTCAGTGTGTATGTTTTCTTCGGAAAAATGTAACAGAACTTTTAGGAGTATGAAATGAAACAAAAAACAACCTTTTTAAGATGTCCATGATGAAAATGGTGCACTCTTTAACAGACATCTTAGCATATGTCCTTACTTGGAAAGATGCAAAAAAAGGGAAGGTTTAAACATCTCTCTGCGAAGTAAAATAAAGTCTGTTAAAAAATATTATTTTAGAATTTAAAAATGTTTAGTAATGAAACAAAAACCTATTGAAATATTTTTCAATTGTATTTTTTTAATAAAATTAATATAATATAATATAATTAATAATATAATATAATATAATTAATAATATAATATAATATAATAATATAATATAATATATAATATAATATAATATAATATAATATAATATAATATAATATAATATAATATAATATAATATAATATAATATAGTAATGTAATGTAATTAAATAAAATTACTCATGAGAAGCCTTGGTAGAAAACCACTGATCTTTCATAGCGTCACTAACTGTGCTAAATTAAAAATACACGTGGTCATTACGTGTGTATTATTCACAAACATGTGCGTATTCGTCTGTGTGTGTTAGCCACCTTTGTGCAGGGGCTTCCCCTGTGACGTTCGAGCAGAAAGCCCGGAATCGCTTTCACAACATAAACACTCACAACTGGTTCAGTGCTTACAAGAACTCATTAAATACTGACACATCCATTTTACACATACGACAAAATGTTGTGTTTGATTTTTTTAATGATTTTTGTGTTCAGCCGACCAAAAACGTAGATTTTCTTATAGGAAATGTAGATATTGTCGCATACAACACTTTAAGTCTGTCCACAAGGCAATCTATCCGCAAGAGAGCACAGGTCAAACATCAAACAATAAAGTTGCTAATTGCTGCATGCATTAATTTCAAGGCACTAATGTTTGCCTACAGAACATCCACTGGCTCTGCAGCCCTATACCTAAACTCATTACTTCAGACCTGCCATCCAGAGGCTTGCGTTCTGCACAGACCTTTACCCTGACTGTTCCAAGCTGCCCATCTCAACCCGAGCTAATGAGTCTTTAGCCATTTTCAAGAAACTGAAAGAAAGAAAAAAACTTGCCATGTGTACTGTGCTGGACTAACTGGGATTGGTCACAGCAGATTGCTTATATTGCTCTCCTTATTTGTAAGTTGCTTTGGATAAAAGAGTCTTCTAATTGATTAATCGTAAATGTAAAAGGCACTCTTGCTGAATATATGTGTATGAATGAGAGTCAGTGTGTTGCCATTTCTGTACTTTGCATATCTTAACAACTTTGACTGATGGCAACAGATGGCAGAGATCACCTGTGATGAGAGTGTGTGAGAGTGTGTGACAGGAAGATGGGGAACTTGAGCAACTGCCTGAGCTACACACAACACAGGAATGTCATCTATTGATGATAATCATAATTTTGATCAATAATGATATTGATAATATATTCGATAATGATATTCACGAAAATGCAGGGTTTGAGAGTGATAATTTATTAAGGGCAACAGGGGATCCTGATAGATTCAACACACAAAAACTCTCACTCTTACCTGTAATTTGTGTGTGACTTCTCTATTGTTGTTGTTCTTGTTGGAGGTGTTTCATTTTAGCATGGCGCATTAGATTGAACAGGTGTAGATGTAGTGTGTGTGTGTGTGTGTGTTTGTGTTGCACTGGAAGAGATACAACTGTTATCTGCAGCAGATACGTGGGAACACTGGGTGTGAACATTCCACGCAAATGAGCCCAGTTTAGGGAGGAGAGAGTGACTGAGGGTCACATTCGGGTCAACATCAAGTCACTATTACCACCCACTTACTTCTAGTTTAGATGGATGTGTTTGTTCATGTATGTGTGTATCTGCATGTGGTAGGGCTGGAATGCAAGAGTTGTATATGTAGGTTTGCAAGAAAGAAATAAACACACACACACACACACACACACCGGCAGCAGCTGTCTCACCCCATGAATTGCCACCTACATACTGGAGGTCTGGAAGGTCAGAGGTGCTCACATACTAAAACTACCTAAAAATATCAGCCAAAGTATCTCACTTATTATACACCAGACTTGAACCCCTAAACACAAGCTGTCTTCACCAAATGCCTCTGTTGCTTCCTATTTTGACCGGCTGCATTTGGCTAATAAGCATATCAAAACCAAGCAAGTTTCTTTGGCTGACTTCTTGAAGAGTGAGACTGTAAACCCTGTTTTTGCTTATAACACTGTTTATGCCAGAGTATGTACTTCTCAACCTTTGTTTATCTTCGGAACACAAATGAAGATATTTTTTGATGAAATCTAAGAGCTCTCTGACCCCTCCATAGACAGCAATTTAATCAACACTTTCAAGACTTCGATAAAGTCGTCCATGTGACTCCAGTTCTTAATTTTATTAAGCGTTGAAAATACTTTTTTCTGCAAAAAAAACCAAACAAAAATAATGACTTTATTCAACATTTTCTTCATGTCTGTGTGTGATGGAGGAGCTAACAAATGTAAACTGCGTAGGAGACTAACACAGACGAGTTGAAATTGTTGAATAAAGTTGTTATTTTTGGCACACAAAAAGTATTCTCGTCGCTTCATAAAATTAAGGTTGATCCACTGGAGTCACATGGACTATTTTACCAAATGTTTTTACAACCTTTCTGGGCCTTGAAAGTGTTCATTATGTTGCTGTCTATGGAGGGGCCTGAGAGCTCTCGGATTTCATCAAAAAGATCTTCAGTTGTGTTCCGAAGATGAACGAAGGTCTTACGGGTTTGGAATGACATGAGGGTGAGTTATTAATGACAGGATTTTTATTTTTGGGTGAACTAACCCTTCAAATTGTGACTGATTTAACTAAAACAAGGGAACACGTTAAGTTGTAAGTACAAACTCTTAATTTGAGGCCAATATATCTTGTGTTCCCCCTGTATGACATGTGCAGAGCTCTGCAATGCAGTAGGACAAATAAATTCCCAGACATACTACATCCATCATGTTGGCACTGTCCTTTGACCTATATGTTCTTTAAGCTATGATGTATGATTCAAATCTGTAAAAATAATAATTCACACGCTGTTAAATAAGTACACTTGAAAGAGCAACTCACAACTCCGCTCACAGTTAAGCTTTTGTTTCCTTTTCAGCTTTTCAAATCTGTCAGCTCATCAGTTCATGTGGTCTTATGGGATAGAAATGTGTCCACTATTGCACTCTTCAGAATGATTGCTTTATTAAATATCTTTAATGTTTCTTTTTATAGATTTATTACTTATGGCTGCTCTGCTGTTTGAGAGCGTTTATAATACAGAGTTGATGTCAGAGCGGTGGGTTAAAGGGCATCCTTTAAAGTGATCAAAAGTGTCGCAGTGAGTGTCAGCGCTAAGCAGCTCTGTGTCACTGTGAGGTGATAGAAGGTGAAACTTTTCACTCCTCCATTTAGAATGTAAGCGTCACATGGACTCTCGGCCTTAATAGAGCTGTCAATCACACCTAACCCCAGCGGTCAATAACTAGATCACAGCATGATCGGCTCACTCAGGGACCAACTGAACTTGCATGACATATACAGCCGAGTTTAGTTTTGCAAGATATTTACTCTACAACCAAACCCTTTTACAATTAAGTTATTAATTCTTTATTTGGTCCCACTTTATATGAGGTGTCCTTAACTACCATGTACTTACATAAAAAAATAAGTAAAATATTAGTTGCTGTGCTCATATTGTATTTCAAAACATTTTTGCTGATGTTCCGGTGGGATACGGGTAAATTTATGGACAGGTGTGGTGGTATGGGTAGGTTTAAGTGTAGGGTGTAAGGGAAGTGTCAACAGTGTAGTTGTCAGAAATTAATTACAGATTCAAATTATATGCAGGTCATTTTTAGAATATAAGTACAATGTAAAAACATGTATGTACATAATAAGTGCATTGTATCAAATGATTAATTTAAATGTTAAACATAGTAGTTAAGGCCACCTAATATAAAGAGGGTCCCTTTATTTATATAGATGAGGAAATCCCAAAAAGGAAGTTTTATAACATATTTCAAAATATGGTATAGGCGCACACACACACACACACACACACACACACACACACACAATTATCAAATGTTTTTTCCTAGAGAAGATAAAATATGCAAATATGGCACCTGATTTTCTCAAAAGGTCAAAAGAAAATGCTAAGAATATTTTTTTTGTGATAAAACACAGTTTGGGAACAGAACTTAGTTTCAAACGATACGATAAAATACAAATCTTTCACCATTTTCTTATCAGAATTATAGTATGCTCCCCCATGAGCAAAACCCGCAAGCTTTGGAGAAGAACACATTAAAACGTTTTACAACAAAAGCTTGTGACAACCCTATTACAACAGCACACCTACAGATACACAGCCTCAAACTGCTTCTCAAATCATAACGATATTCATATGAGTGTTTGACATGAGCAGACAAACATGTGCAAATGCAAACCCCAGCCCACTTTAAAAGCCTGATTCATTGAGCGTCAGTGAGACGGACGAGGTGAGAAACAAAAGGGTGGCTTAGTGACAGTGACACGCACACACCGCATGAAAAAGGGAGTGGAGACTGAGAGGGGTAATGGCAAACTGTGCGCCGGACAGCCGAGGTGATGGATATAATGTATCAATCACATCTAACTGTGATGCAGGACATCAGTCAAACATGAGGAACTTTCATTGTGCGTGTGTGTTTGTTGTACAAAGAGTGTGGCACAGTCCTAAGGGGGTCTTTAAGGATGAAGGGAATGAGGCTAACAGGAATTTAAAAAGAGATTGATATTGTTGCACAGTATTCATTGTCCACACCCAATTTTCTAGTGTTCAGAGCCCTTTACAAACTCTTTCAGCTATGGCTACTTTATTACATGTATCTATTATCTAATATTTAGTATTTGAATAGTTACTGTGAAGGCGAAGAGTAGGTAAGACTTTTGATTGAAAGGCTGCAACTAACATATATGATATTTCCAGTCATTTGTATAGAAGTCCCTTGGTGAAGAGCTCCTATTGTACAGAAAAAACACTGACACTTCCATATGCTCACATGAAAACGTTTTATTTTATTATCACAATTCCTTTTATGGCCGTTGGAAAGTTTATGATCCATCCAGAACACTGCTTTTCATTGTGTGGTCTGTCGTGAGGATGTTTGTACAGTTCTGTTAATAAATTATTCTGACCATCAAAACATATGAAAGTAATTCATGGAAGCACACGTGTGCACGCTCACACACACACACACAAAAGTGACGTCAACTTTAGAGCCTCTTGTTTTTTTCCCCTTGCAGAACAGTCTCTCACGCTCTCTCTTTCTCTCTCATGATTATTCATTCTGTCATTCCAGCTTCCAGTCTCAAGACTCAGTAGCAGGAAATGGCCATTGTTTCTAGATCAGGTAAAGAGAGAATGAGACAGAGTGAGATGAGGAGAGGAGGTCTGGAGCCGTGATGGATGTGGCCCTTTTCCTGCAGGGACTTTCTCAGGCTCTTTTTCCTGTGTTGCCAAAGTTTCAGTGCCTCCCGTTTTCTTTTCTCAAGGATCTCTTCGTTGAGATCAAATGATTAAAAAGAAAGGAAAAGGGAAGAAGGGTTAAATAACTTTTTTTTTTTTAAATATAAACATAGAAGGATCTATTCCTCCTCCTCACCAAGCGAAACAAGAGAAGGAACAGAGTGAATGAGACAGACCTGTACATCTCATCTGTGTCTGATCACCTTTAAGGTCAATCCAATACTGCAGAAATGACCTTTCACCTCTTTGCTTGGCCTGTCACAGCCTTCCATCCATATAGCCGTTTATTATGAAAGAGGGTCTTAGAGCTCAATGCTCTTTGACAGAGAGCTCTCTAACTCTCTTCTTTCTACAATGACAGAGGGTTTGGCTCCACATCTAATGGATTTAATGGATTGGATCCACATTTAAACTTTTAACACTTATGAATTGAAGTGTGTCACTAGCTGCACCAAACAGAATTGCAATCTATTTGTTTGAAACTTAACAACATTGGCCTAACCACTGACAGGGGCGGGACACTCTGTTTGGCTGAACAATAGAGGATGTGGGGATTGTCTTGTTTGCTGCTGCTAGTAATTGGGAAACACTAAGATTCTTACTTTTTTTATAAACATTTCTAGCTCTTGTTCATGCAAAACTCACTGCCGCCATGCACGCTATGATATTGTGGGTGGTTATTATGTGGTAGCTATAGATGTTTGGAGTGGCTTTAGTGTGTTTCTACGTGGTTCTAATGTTGTGTACACATCAAAAGCAAATTTCAATATTAGTAGAAGATTACATACAAGTCAATGCAAAAATACAAACAGATGCAAATAGTGCCAGGTGACGCAAATTGGGCACCGCAACTGCCGCAATACTTGCCTCAGACGAAAAAGGAAATTCGAATGGCGAGTTGTCACGCAAGCCAATCAGCGATGAGCTTATTGAAACGTCCGGTTGTATCAGAAAATGTAGGAGAGCATTATTGTAGCTGTCTGCAAGCACCCCAAAATGTATGTCACACTTCTTATTCATACAGATACCGGACAAAAAAGGAGATCGCTTGGAGAAAAGTGAGTGAGGAAGTTGGACTACCTGGTAAGTGATGAAAATATGCATCTGTTATTTGATTCTAGCTATGAGTTTTACATTACATTTTTATGACTTGTGTGTGCCTCTGTATGGTTCTGTGGCTTGGCTTTCTGGTGCATTTGGGACCTCCACAACAGCTACAGAGCAGCAATAGTAGTAGTCTCCAACATGGTTGATGAAGGAAAAAAATGACAGACATTTTTTTTTTTGTGTTGTTGATGTGCGTGAAGACCAAGCATCCCTCTCTCGTGAAGCCAACAAGTGGGAGTCAAATCTGTATCTCCCCCATGTTAAAATGCCCAACTTTACAGCAGAAAAAAGTATGTTTACAGCCTGGTACAAAAAGGGGTTTTGGTCTATACAGCTAATTTTGCCCTTCATGACAACTGTGAGAGTTGTGAATTTTTTTAAAAAGGTATCTATTTAAATTATATTAAGTTCTGCATAATTAAGGGCATGGCCACTTGAGTGACAGGTGGATTGCCACTGGTCAAGCTAAGTGGGCATAGTTTCAGCAACTAGGCACCTCAGCTCCACCCACATCCTGCCATCCATTTCCTGTTATCCGGGAGTGATGCGCTGCCAAGATGGCGACGGCCGGCTTCACCCACTTTAGGCTTCAAAAATCTTCTTCAGAAACCTACAGGTGACGTCACAGACACTACGTTTTTACAGTCTATGGTGAAGACACTACTCATCACGCAGTAATGCATTATTCGTGCAAGTGACGCGAAAAACTAGTAATCCCGCGAGTAATCTAGAGCGAGTAATGCGTTGCAAATATTTGCTTCCCTTTTGGTGTGCACACACCATAAGTTGCTTATACTGGCCAAAGAAATCACCTACAACTCTCTGTCTCTGCGCTTAAGAATGTTAACAAAATACATTAAAAAAAAAAAAATCCATTGTTTTTGACATTACTCAAGTTGAGAAAAACTCTGAAGTTAAGTCTCTATGTTCACTAAGGCTGTATTTATTTGATCAAAAATACAGTAAAAAATGTAATATTGTGAAATATTACAATTTAAAATAACAGTTTTCTATTTTAATATATTTTACATTTTAATTTATTTCTGAGATGGCAAAGCTGCATTTTCAGCATCATTACTCCAGTCTTCAGAGTGACATGATCCTTCAGAAATCATTATAATATGCTAATTTGGATCTCCAAAAGCAATTCATATTATTGTTGAAAACAGTCATGCGGATCAATATATTGTGGAAAATTATTATTTTTTACAAATTCAGGAGTCTATGATGAATAAACAGTTCACAGTGTGTATATGAGACAGACAATCTCTTTTATATGCAAGTAAAATAATATACATTAGACTGAAATATGCTCATATGAATCAGCACCTAACCGAACCAAATTAGAATCTATTTTTATTTATTTTTTTAAGACACCTTGCAAATTGGGATTAAATCTGTAAATTGATAGCCACCCTTCAACCTAAAATGTCAAATGGGACACCATACGGTCAGATTCCACATTCAACAACTTCTGCAAGACCTGAAGTACACATCAGATATACCTTATGAGACACTCTCACATCCCTCTTCCAATCGATAATATTTTTTTGCCAACTTTATCATCTAAAACAAGCAGACAACAACACACCTCTCCTACAAGCTGCACAATGGATGTGACACATTTTAATTCTTAGGGTGAGAAGTTTGTTCAAATCCCTAAGTATGAGAAATAGTAAAAGTTGTGTAAAATTTGATCCAATGTAGGTCAGATATACAGTTTTAATGGTGCCTAAAGGAAAGATATATCTAGAGTTAACAAACAACTGAAGCATGTCGGCCTGAAAAGCTTCTTGAATTTCCTTGAAACCACACACACAGACTCACAGTAAGGTGACTCTTTGCAGACCAACCCCAGGAGACTTTAAGAAGTCGGTGACCAAGATCAGTCCAGTGACCAACAACACTGGAGCTATAGCCAGTATATGACCCTCCCCCGCTCAACACACACACACACACACTCAGACACGCTGCATGACGGGTTAAAGAAACTCCTCCTGAGAGCCTTGTTCTCCCTGTCTCTCTGTCTCAGGTCTTTCTCTCCTTTCCTCTCCTCAATGGCCCTTTGTGTAGGGGCCCTTGGGACATCAACATGACAATGTGCCCCAGCGGTGGGATCCTGTGTTTGTTAAGTGCCCTCACCCTCAAGAGACAGAGGCTACGGCCAACTGAGAGGAGAGGTTAGCCAGAGAGGAGAGGCCATCTTTGATCAAACGAATAAAAAAGGGGGAAGAAAGAACGCAGCGACTTTTCATTAACTCAAGTAGCATGAAGGCCATTCATGTTGGGAGAGCGGGAAAAGCAGTGGTATTATACAGCTCAACTAATCATTTAAAGATGAGGTTAATATGTTTGAGAATTGTAAAATGGCTTGATTGAAAGAGAGTGGTCTGGCCCAAGGTAGCAGTGACGTCTGTCTTTTGTGTGACGTTACTCCACTGGAAGGAAATGCAGTGGTTCTTAGTGTAGCAGCTGGGAAGTAAGTCATTTAGTTTGATGCTTATTGATCATGTCTGACACATATAATACTGTTGACTTCCTCCGGCAAACAACAGAGAACAGTTTGTTTGTGTTCATGAATTTAAAACAGAAAATTGGCTTCTAAATTCCTAATATCTACTACTATTATCACAAATTTTGCTTTTTTTTCAGGAAGTGAAAATGCTCTCTTTCTAGTCGCTTTTCTGATCTACATGCCTAAAACTTTCACTTCAACAACAACTTCCCAGAAATGATTCTGTCACACAATGAACATGAACACTGAACTAAATCAGGAAAACGTTCTTTCGTTCTCTCACTGAATGAATTCTCCACACTGAACCAACTACAACAACTCATCTCACTGAATGATGACCAAGACCAAGTGACTCACACAATACAAGAGGAGTATGTTGAGGTTATGTTAGTAACACTGAGTGCAAAGGTTTTTCCAATATAGCCGATACTATCGCCTCAGCTTCCTGATGGTAACTAGCAATATGTTACAGGCACAAAGCTATGTGTGACCCATGACCTGGAAACTGAGCTTTAAACATAAAATCACTGTGCCCTTAAGTGCCTAAATGTTAAAAGGCAGTTCACACAAACCTGTATGACTTTCTTTGTGTTTTGGAACATGAAAGAATAGGAGCTGGGTGGTATAAATCATGTTGGTGATAAAAAAGAAGAAGTTTAAATGTACTGAAATTTTGCTATATTGTTTATTTTGCTGTACATATTTGTGCAGCACAGGACTACTTAAAAGTCCAAAAATGAAAATTCAGTCATTATTTACTAACCCTGGTGTTTTTCTAATGGAGTATTCTATTTTTGACAGACTACAAAAGGAAAAATGGTCCTGCTCGTGTGCCCACAGTGAATAGTAATAAGCTTCAAGCTTTAAAAAAAAAAAGATGCAGAAGCATCACAGAGTGATCTCATGTGGCTTGTGACATCATGTCTAAGTGTTCTGAGAGTATACAATAGGGTTTGGTGAAATACAAAGCAAGATTTGTATTATTATTGAGCGCAAATTCTGACTTTTGTTCTTTTGTGCATGCCTGCACGACACGTTAATAAGCGCATCAGTTCACTCCGGCTGGGCCAAGAAAAACACACAAGGGCAACATTTCAAAAACACTAAACTGACACATTAGTGCTTTAAACAAACACACATTAGTCAAAAAATAAAACGGGATGACTTGACTTAATTTCTGCATTTTTTCTAACTTGAATGCTAAATAGAAAACCTGAACATTTTAAAGCACTGGAATTTGCTTCTTTTTTTCTAATAACAAAAATAAAATAAAATTTGTATATATTGTTTTGTGATATATTTAGTTCCTAATAAACTACTCATATCATGAAATAAGAGTCGCTCACTCCTAAATTCCTAACCCAATGAAAGCCAGTGGGGTCCAATGTTGTTTGCGATTTCTTTAATTTCCAACAAAAATACGATGACATAACGCAGACATAAATGTTATTACTTTTATTTGTGTGAAAGTACAGCTACAACAATTCGAATGCACAAACATTTAATGATTCAAAATTTCTTGGCATGCCAAAATATGAAAAAGTCGTCTCTCTTACTCTTATCTGGACTTGATTTCCCAGTTCTTAAAACAGAGTCACTATGGCATTGCTCATGTGTGTTTTAAAATAGCCCTGGTTAAATATATTTAGCCTGTAGTTTTTCATAATAAGCAACTGCCTGTCACAATGCCCCCCTGGAGTTCGAATGGGATTGAACCTAATCTTAGAATGGCTGTTCTGTCACCAAATGGGTCTGACAAAAAGTTATGAATTGGTTTTCATATAGAGCTAGGATAAGCTTATCTCTCGAGGAAACCAACAAAAAGGACTAGCAAAATGGAACAAGAAAGATCAGTTGTCAAAAACAACTGGCCAAGAGAATTAATTTTTTTTTCTGGAACACATGGACTGTTACTTAACCAGGTTGTTGCAACTAAGCTACTGTTCTCACATGCACAGATCACTCATCAAATCAACCATTAGCAGGCCCAAACATAATCTGCACCCAAAGAACTACAAAAAGCTCTGCATTCCAGTCAAACTTTCACACAATGCACACCACTTGCATGCTTGTCTATTATATTCTGGCTAATTTTACGATTTCAGCTACCAATAAAAGAGTGGAACACTCAATTCCATTTGATACATTTTACAATGCTTATAGCCAATCAGCCTCCCCAGAAATCAGCGCAAAATGCAAAAAGGTTTGTAGATTCCGTTCTGGCCTGCCCATTAGAGAATAGCTTGCTAGCCTGCAATTCCAAACCCTTAGCATTTCAGAAAAGCATAAACTACTCTTACTGCATTTCCCAAATTGTGCAGTATACTTTAGTAATTTGCTTGACTTAACCAATCATCTCCACTGTGATGGATGAACTGCTAGTATATCGTGATCTCTTTTTTTAAGTTATTTGATTGTCTAATGTCAGAAACTGTAAAAAGTAATTAAAATGCCATATTTATTTCCAGGATGGTAACTGAAATGTCACTCACCAAATTACATATACGCAATGTGATTGGCATGCCAAATGCCACAAAAATGTACTTTTTAAAAATAAACAGAATTCCTTTTACATTTCAATGTGGAAGTTATTTCATGTGAATGTGCGAGATTTTATTCAAAACAACTGAAAGCATAAAGTGCATTAAACGGTAAAACAATTTGTGCTACATATCTGTGTGTTTATAATTATGACAATTTATTTATTAAAATAATATGGTAAAAATACTAGTTTACATATCAAACAGCACAAAGAGCTTTTTGTATACACATTCGATTTACAAATGGCTGTGCCTGCTCTTATGTTGAAAATAAGGTGGTTAAAATATACTGCCCAGTGCCTATAGACATAATATTCATTCTATAGATCAGAGGTCCTCAACCCTGCTCCTAGCCACACTGTGTCACAATATGCCTACTTCCTTACTATTGTAGGCAAAAATCATTAGTACTTCTGGTGAGATTATGATGTATGTATTCGGTGGACATTTTATTATCCCATGAGACCATGGGAAAGGATTTGTGTTTTTGCAAGATGATGGGACTCCAGGAGGACGGCTGAAGATCGCTGCTATAGAGTGATTATGTATTTTTGTGGGCCAACCACTTATCTATTTAAATGATTGGATTGCTCATTGCAATCATTGACTTACAGCCAAAACATTAATCTAAAAAAAAAATCACCCAGTTTGTAGAGTATCACACATTAACAGTTTTTAAGTGTGTATGTACACTAATTGACACTTTGAACGTTATCTGTATTGTTTATTTGTTTGTTTGTTTTTTTGGGGTATATAGTTAACAGTATATAGTTAAGATGGGTGTGTCTACAATAATTGAACTAACACAAAACAGACTCATCCACTTCAGACTCTTGGATATCTTGGAAACAGTTAGAAAGCCACAGGCCAGCTCAAATGCATTACAAAGCATAAATCTGTATTCATAAATCATTGTATAATTTGTAATATAAATGCGGAGCTGTCTCGTCCGTCAGATGATCCGATATTGTCTACTGTAATGAAGATGAATGTAACTTTTAATAAGCAGGAGAAATACCAGACTTTCAACCAATAACCCTTTAAATGTTTTGGACATTTACATTGTGTACAGGGAGACTTTAGATATAAAAACGCTGAATAGTTAGGTCATGTTTTCTACTTACAATTTGATGATTTCCTATTAATTCAATAGAATGTGAGGAAATACTAGGGAATAACAATATGGTGGCACAGTGGCTTCACTTTTTATGATATCATGGGCAATGCAGTCATTTATATAGATCAGTGGGGCCAACTATAAAGTAAGCATCACCTTAGTTTCATCAGCAAAAACACACCAACATTTATGAATTGTGAAGTCTAAATGCAATCAAAGTAAAAAGCTAAATGTAGACTAGTAGTAATAGTACAAGTTAGAATAGTTTGCAAGAGCACAATTACCAACACAATTGAGGATGTAGGCCTATTGTAAACCCCGAATACTGAGTAGATAAGTTTACCTGTTCGGCTTGATGACGTTTAATGTCCCTGACAACCTCTGTAGTCCCATTAGCCACTTGTTGGCAACCACCTTTTAAAAATTAAAAATAAAATAATAAAAGCTTTAAATAAATCACATGGGGTTTACTGATGTATTTTATGTCATAAAATGTGAATACTTTGAGCTTGTGTTAACCACAACCCATATTTCAGGTATTAGATAAAAAAGCATTAGATGTCCCAATTTGCATACTATATGCAGTTTTATTGTATAGTGTTGAGTAGGCTAGTGTTCACACTGAAAAATGCCTAGCCTACATTAAAAAATGCGTGGACACTTGACTGCATGCCTCAACAGAGGGGGAGACTCCGATGTTGAATGGTAAAATAACGTTATAATTCATAGACTAGCCTACACAGTTGAGAACATATTGCATGCATGGTTACTATATACAGTAGAACTAAGTGCTAAAATGCTAACTCATTTCTGGCCTACAAAAATATGTCCCTGCAGTATTCTATTTCTGTTACTTTTAATGTGGAAAGTATATGGGCAGTTACCATTTTTTTCTGTATTCATATCTGGATGACCTTTGGATTTATTAAAATGTGTATTAGCCACCACAACTTCAACTGTAGCCTGTTCCGTGTAGGATGTATTGTGCAGTACTAATATACTGCTGCATTGCAGTGTGCAGTGTTTGAAACACAAGGCTGCTACTTTGCAGTCACTGACAACGTTTTTTGTGTGAAGAAGATACCTCAGAGTAGTTTGCAGTGGGCTTTTGTTCCTTTCATACTTCCGCAGACGCCAGACTCCTCGTGTTCCACTTGTTTTCACTCGGGATCAGCCCGAAGATATCCGAAAAAAGCCGAAGCCGAAGCCGTTGCATTCTGGGAAAAGGAAGACCGGAGGCGGTCGCCATATTGTTTGATCCCGCAGATTCACTGGAGCAGAAAGCAACAAATACCCGTGTTAAACTAGCTTATATTTAACAATTTTAAAGGTAACCGCCATATAATATTACATGAAGTCGTTGTAGATATTGCTGCATTCATAAGACCCCCTTTAGTAGTGTTAGTCGGATTTATTCGTGCAGAATATGGGTCGTTCCCGGAGCCGCAGCTCGTCCCGGTCCAAACACTCTAAACACAGCCGCAGACGAAGCCGCTCCAGATCCAAATCCAGCAAGAAAAGGAGCAGATCGAAGGAGCCGAAGAGAAGCAGACGGTCCCGCTCGAGATCCGGCAGCAGGAGGGACAGGGGTGGCTCACCTCCCGACAGAACCGACATGTTTGGCCGGACACTGAGCAAAAGAAACAACGACGAGAAACAGAAGCGAGAAGAAGAGGAGAGGAGAGCAGAGATAGAGAGACAGAGAAAGATGTAAGATGTCTATCTTTTATATATACACTCACATGCCTGTCTGTCTGTCTGTATGTGTGTGTCTATGCGCCACACATGGCCTTAGTCACTTACGTATGTATGAAGTGTCACTTGTTTGGACAGCACTATCACTTAAGTTCAGTTGTTTCATGTTTCAAGTAGCAACTCTTTGTTGTTTAATATTTATAAGAACCTAATATAGTGAGCTAGTGTGCAAATAAAGTGATGTTTCATGTTACCTATCTGTATTCAGTGAACTATCATCACTCTATGGACTCTCATTGGAAGATGTCACACATCAGGTCATCTCATCACTGAAATCTGCTGCCCGTGTTAGCTGATACGCTTTTGTAACTATCACAGATTGTTGACATCTCTCTTTTGTGATTGGAGACCACCAGTATAATGAGGTTGAGGAAAGAGAAGAAGGGGAAGGGAAGTGGAGTGGGAAGAGAGAAGTGCTGCTGCAGCCCCAGGCTTGATCTTCACCCGGAGTACATTGTAAACACATTCAGGGTGTTTTAAAGCTCAAAAAGAGGCCCCGGATCGAGTTTCATGGCACTGAAATCAAATCAAAAGATGGCTGCTGTTGTTAAATTTTTTTGTTTTGGCTTTAGGCAATGTTATGGTCACTTGGTTCAGTATGTGTCTTTGTTTTTGTGTTCCTTCTTAAGGCCAGGTGTGACAGCTTGCTCTCTTCTAATGGTTTAGTCATGCTTAAATTGTAAATAAAGGTAAAACATGCTTTTGTAATCATGGCTTCCCTTTGAGTCACATACTGTCCTAAATAGGTTTATAATGTCATGTCAGCATGCACATCGTGTTTAGTTTCAGAATTATGCAGATGTGCAAACAAATCGTTTTGCTATGTTAATCTTGAGTACTTATAGAGTAGTACTGCATCCTTCATATCCCTAAAGAGTCTTTGGTTTTATCAGATTTATAAAAGACAGATACAGCTGTACCAATCTTTTCCGAAAACAATCGAGCACCTGGAGGCGGGCCGTGGGCAGAGCTAAAGAGTCACAAACACACACACACACACACACACACAAACAACAACATTGCATTATCCTTGGATAACTTTTGATTCACTATACATTTGTGTTGTTTACATTAAATGCACTTATGTGCTGATTATGTGCACAGACCAGGATCTTTTATCGCTTGGACCGCTCCATCTTTCAGTTTCAAATGATCTGCAAAATCCAGCATCGAGGTGGGCCATTCATCACAGAAATGCCGGGAACAAGCAAACAAACTTGCAGAACTCCATTGCTGCCTTTAACTATTAAAGAAACTTCAACAAACTTAGAAACACTGAAGGAGTGTATTTGGCAGAGAAATACATTGTTTTTTGAAACTTTGGCCATGTTTAGTATGAGAATCCAACTTTTTAACAGTGTAATAAGTCAGAATGCATGAAAATAGCATTAGACATCCCCTTTAAGGGTCTGCCATGTTTGATCCTTTCTTTCTTGTATCCTCCACAGCCGCCAGCAGGAGATCGAAGAGCGTCTGATTGAGGAGGAGACAGCGAGGCGTGTGGAGGAGCTTGTGGCGCGGCGGGTGGAGGAGGAGCTTGAGAAGCGACGTGACGAAATTGAGCATGAGGTTTTGCGGAGGGTGGAGGAGGCCAAACGCATCATGGAAGCGCAGCTTTTGCAGGAGCTACAGAGACAGAGGCAGGCTGAACTGAACGCCCAGAAAGCCAGAGAGGTAACGCTCGGTCGTTCGGAACACAGCGGAGAACAGCCGCAAACCTCACACCCGCAGTCGTGGCACAACTTGACACTCGTTTTCCCCAGAGACAGAGCAGGAGATGCAGGGTAGTGGATGGAAGTAAGCTCAATTGATTGGGTGGGGAATGAAATCAATTACAGAATGCAACATGTTCAAGGTGTGATGGGATGCTTGGAGAAGTTCAGTCGAGCTGCTCTCTAGGGAACGCTAATATTTAAAGACATTGAATGATGGAGTCCTCGTTTACTCTGTTGATAGACAAGCTCTGTACTTTCTCTGTAATGCTTTAATGTGATTTTATTGAATCTCACACACCTCTAGTGCGCACTCAGTGGATTCAAGTGAATGTTTTGCCACGGCTGTGCGGGTCCAATATTGTTTCCTATCTTTTCTCTCCCCATTTATGTTCCACCCCTACCCTGCTCTCGTTACACATATCTTTTATCTTTTTACTGTCACCAATGTATGAAACTGTTTGTCTTTTAATAAAACACTTTTCTTAAAAAGGTCACTCGGCATTCAAACCTGGCCTTTTTTGTTTTATTTCCACCATAATACACTTTGATAGGTCAAGATGTAATGTGGTTTTGGATGTTACAAACACATTAGACCTTTTTTGGCCAGACTTAAACTAGATAATTTGCTAAATCCCTAGCTTGTAATTCCACCAATACCATAGAGGAGGGTTACTGTGCTCTAATTGTAAAGATGCAATGAGTTATGGACAAGAAACTAATTCCATTCCACAAGCACACACAAAATTCAGCGGCTCAGCACTAATAGGGTTAGATATGTGCCCTCCTTCTGTACATTTTAGATTTGTAGCCATCTGTAGTCATCATCTGTAGCCCTGGTACTGAACCATTAAATGAATCTGTATTGTTGAACATTTAGCGTTTGCACATGATTTGGTCTTCGTTTTCACCATCAATCACGAAACGCTATACCCCTCCCTTTATTGCTCATCCATTTGTCATCTGTGTTTTATGTTTATTAATTGCTTTGCATTTATTTTTTTACTTTTATTTCATTTTTCCTTTGACTATTCCGTTTTGACGTCATTAAAAGTGCAGTGTTTTAAATGTACTTCTGTGTCCTCACAATTTGCTTTTCCTCAGGAGTGCTGGCGTGCGGGTACACACACACACACACACACACACAGACACGCACATCTACATCCACACTCAACGTTACTGTGCCTTTGAGCTTAGACGCAAACACATCACTGTTTTTGTTTTCAAACAAACACATCTAACGAATGATCCCACCTTTGTGTTTTTGCAGTCTATAACATCCTTTAACATTAATAGCCTGACGTCCCCACACGGTAATGTTGTATGATTAACATAATTCATTTTCCTGGACTGTGCTATATACTGCATGTGGTGTTGCTGTGTTAGAGCACTAGCTCGTGCTAGAAGCTCAGAAATTTTTAAAGGGGAGGTGCTGCGCTGTCCAGGACGGGACACACGGGACCAGGCAGTAAATACTCACCCCTTTAATCAGCAGTTGTGTAGGTACAGTACACAGTCAAAGGAGAAAGGCGTAGGTATACGAGCATTGGTGAGCCACTACTATTCACTCTCCTTTATTTAAGTTAATCTTTCTTTGTCTCTCTCATTTTCTTTTAAAACTTCTTGCTTATGGATGCTGATAAATAACAAAAAAATAGAGAGAGTACGAACTGATTTTTTTATTTTTTTTCATCTGCAAACGAATGAGATTCTTCGTTAGTTGTCGATGTGTTATCTTTTACATACCTGTTCTGTATGGATCTTAATGAATGCGTAAATGGATGTTTGGATGTGTATATATATATATATTTAAGCGTGGCTGGGATTAAAGGTGTGACTGAATACATCCGTGGGTGGGTTTTTTTTGCTTATTGTTGCATACATAGAGGTTAGCTTCAGACATTTGATGCTGCAGTTCGGGAATGTGAAATGTGGAGAGCGTGTGAAAGATTGTGCGAGTGTCACTGTCTGGTACCTGTTTGTGCGAGTGTAGACGTGTTTGAGTGTGCAACTGGGTTTATTTGGACTTATTTCAGTGGGTTTGTCTGCCCGCCCTAACATGTCACCGTGTCACCCCTTTAGGAGGAAGAAAAATCCAAACGAGAAGAGCTGGAGAGAATTTTGGAAGAAAACAACCGAAAGATTGCCGATGCTCAAGCTAAGCTGGTATTTATTGCTTTGGTTTGTTTTGACAACAAAACGTGACTTATTCTAGAAGATTAGAAACAAAAGCCTAACACAACAAAACAAATATAAATGTACTTAACGTAAAAGAAAAATATGTACATGAAACAAATAATTAAATGTGATAGTTCATTAGTGTGCTTCACATGCTCTCTCAGAATTGGTTGTCAACACAAAAAGTGTCTTTTCATTATGTATGAAAATATATTTTTAATAATATAATACATTTTATGAATAATAAGATGCAATACTGCCACCTACTATGTTGGAGTTTCAAACAGATGGTTTGACAGGTGTTGAATTATTTACAATGTTATTTAGTATAGTAATAACATGATATCAATATTTATTTTTAAATACCCCTACCTAAAAATATCAGGAAATGTTGATATGCAGGCCTGAAAATCAAATAGGTCTTGGAAATGTATAAAGGATATAATAAT
Organism: Gobiocypris rarus; assembly: GCA_023029165.1. Classification (NCBI taxonomy): domain Eukaryota; kingdom Metazoa; phylum Chordata; class Actinopteri; order Cypriniformes; family Gobionidae; genus Gobiocypris; species Gobiocypris rarus. Next base: position 30,950,821 of record CM040910.1, read on the forward strand.
AATCTCTTAAATATTGAATTGGCTATTTATAGATCTTTGTGAGGTCAATTTCTATGAAATTGTTAAAAATCCTAATCCAATTATAGCTCTAATCTGGAATGTTCATGGAAATTAATTGATCCAAATTGGTGCGAACCCTGATATGAGCTCTTCAATGCAGAGAACAAGCCAGTGGATTAATATTGAATATTATGCCCACTGATAATTAAAATCTCTTTTGTGTTTGTACATTTCAAGGTCATAACAATTATAGGCTTTTCTGTTTCTGCAAATTAACTCGCTCTCTCAAAATGGACAAAAAATCTTTTTGCTTGAAGTGGTTAGATGGTTTTGTCATTGTGAACACTAGAGTGTTATTGGGTTTTTTGTTGTTGTTTTTTTTGGCACTTGCATTGGGTACCTGCCCTTTTTTAAAAATGTTTAGTATGTTTTAAAAATGGGTGCTTGGCAGTGCTAAGCATGCCCCCATGTGACCTTTTTTAATCTACATGGTAGGATCAAAAACACTGAACATTGTTTTTTCATGAATGCATCTTAATTAAGGTACATTTTCATGCGTTAGTGTATCAAACAACCTAAAATAAACCTAAATGTATGCCTTGGTTGATTGAAAAAGTCACTTTTTCTCATGTGTTTGTTTCAGGCTGAGGATCAGCTACGTATAGTAGAAGAACAAAGGAAGATCCACGAGGAACGCATGAAGCTAGAGCAGGAGAGGCAGAAACAACAGAAAGAGGAACAGAGGATGATATTGGGGAAGGGCAAGTCCCGACCTCGCCTCTCCTTCACTCTTAAAGCTACAGAGTGACCTCTCCTCTCCTCTCCTCTCCTCTCCTCTCCTCTCCTCCTCTCCTCTCCTCTCCTCTCCTCTCCTCTTCCTCCTCTCCTCTCCTCTCCTCTCCTCTCCTCTCCTCTCCTCTCCTCTCCTCTCCTCTCCTCTCCTCTCCTCTCCTCTCCTCTCCTCTCCTCTCCTCTCCTCTCCTCTCCTCTCCTCTCCTCTCCTCTCCTCTCCTCCTCTCCTCTCCTCTCCTCTCCTCCTCTCCTCTCCTCTCCTCCTCTCCTCTCCTCTCCTCTCCTCCTCTCCTCTCCTCCTCTCCTCTCCTCTCTCCCTCTCCTCTCCTCTCCTCCTCCTCTCCTCTCCTCTCCTCTCCTCTCCTCTCATGCGTGCTTCATGTTGAAGTGAATCGGAGTCTCAAAGAGAGGTCTGCCCTGTGTGCTCTGCCCACATAAATTGCTGTTCATAAACGCAGGAAAGGAAAAACAAAAATGGAATCCTCACACTTCGAAACCGGACTTGCAGGCACCACTACAGACTTACAGATCAGCTGCCATCTTTTGATCTTTTTTTTTTCAGTGTGTTTTATCGATATTTGACACCATTATGCTGGATGCACCTTCAGAAATGTTTTCCTTTTCAATGGCAAGCAAATAAGAATGAATAAGTGTGTAAATATTTGTGCATATGAGTGTGTGTGGTTGGTCAATATATGTCAGTGGTTTGGGAGCTCGAATGGTACATCCTCAGTTTAACTACTGTACTTGCATTCAAAGCATCGATGGGGAAGTACACACAAATGTTTTTTAGAAAATGTAAATTGGCAGACTTTTTGTTTTATGCTTATTAGTGAACGTATGTGTGTGTGTGAGAGTATTTCGTATTTTTTAGACTGCAGACTGAACACCTCAAAGTTCCTGAAGTTCCTAAAATGCTGCTTAATACATAATCCCATAATCACCTGATATGAGCTGCGTTATAGCATTGTAACCTGATCATATTGGTCCTTTTTTTTATACACTTTACTCATATTGCTCAATTTTGAAAAGTAGAACATAAAATTTGTGACCTTAACTTGTTTAGCATTCACAATACAAACATTTCAGTGAAAAAAGGTTACAATGTTCCAAAGTCTTGTAATGTCTAGTGCTCTGTTGGTACCTTAAGGAAATCGGGAATCACAGGTAAGACTAGTTAGGGTGTGTATGTGAGCGAGTTTGTGTGTGTGTATGAGTGTATGCTAGAGGGTGTTCTTGTCTTGTGGTAAATTACCCTTTTCCTTGTGAACTGGGATATTTAGTGTGATGACCAATAAATCCCATAAACACAATATTGCCTGAATCATGTCTTGTGCTTTCTGCAAACCACAAAGTAGTTTGTTTAGAGCTGCAATTTTCTCTTCTGGGAATTTCTAACTGCACTCTTGTTTAATTTTAACCCACTATTTCAATTCTGCAACACACAATCCATTATTAAAATCTAAGCTCTGAAGAAAAAAAAAAGTTAACTACTGCCATTCTGTACGTTTATAGTACTTTAGGTCATGCAGATTGTCATTTAGCAAGATTCCAATTAAATGTTTAATAAATTAATAGTATTATAAAATATCTGCAGCATGGAAGGAGTGTTACAGGATTTGTAAAGTAAAAATAAAGCCATATTTCCTAGAAATGGCCCTCATTAAAAGGTATAATGGGTCATTCCAAGAAAAAGGTGTATTTTGTGTTTCTCATGAACAGATGCATAAACCGATTACCAATATAACTCCCTTTAATTAAGCTAAAAACTATTATAATTCTTTGAGGTTATGAACTTTACAAGGACAAGTATAAATAATTTGTATATTAAATTTTAAAGTTGTTAGTAATGAACAGTATTTAATTGTATATTACAAGGATTTTGTACAGTAAGCAAATGATTACTTTCTAATGAACACATTGTAGTGTCATGACCTTTTTAAAGTTACAGTTATACAACAATAAAAAAATAATTTTTAAATTTTTACTAGTTTTAGCGCAATGTTATAATAACACTATGGTGATGCAGAAATTTAAATCTTAAGGAATTTACTTTTACAATCACCTTATCCAACACAATGATCGATTTAATTTCATGTTGTGAACTTTCTTTCGAGTTAAAGGCTGATCTGCATTTCTGTTTATTTTATGATTCCTCTGCTCATAGATTCGAGGTTAGCTACTTCTGGTCGCTGCCTACGGTTCTCAGGTGGCCTGTGTGAGACATTAATGGAAATGTTGGCAAACTTTTCTGTCACAGACGTGTGATTTTTTGACGAGCCCGCATGATACAGCTTCGCGTGTATTAGTCACTGTCAGCTTTAACAATGCAGCGCTGATGAACTAGCCTACTGAAGTAACGCCGAAGCTGTGCTCGTATACCCGACCCCTGCGCGCTGAACTCCACAATACCTTATTGACATGAATAGTGAATTGACCGGAAAGCAGAAGTTATAGCCTAACAGCTATAATGATCTGTTCAGACACGATGCGTAAAGTTTGACTAAGAACGCGCATACTTGACTGTTGCTTGTGTGTGGGGGGACAGGGGAGGCCATCAGGTGTGTTTTCTCGTAAGTGTAGCTACTTTGTTTGATCACGCTAGGCTCCGAGGGACCCACGGACCGTGAGATTATTCGCGTGCTGAATAAACATAGACCTGACCCTTTGATTTCAAAGACGTTGCTCAGAGTTTATCTTTAAGGTGTGAAGCGTTGTTTGTTTTTAATTTACGGAGTGCCATGACACTTTGGAACGTTCAGGTTGAGATGTTTAAATTGATAGAGAAAATGAGTTTCCATATTTAAATGTCACACATAAACACACACACACACACACACACACACACACACACACACACACACACACACACAACCCCGGTAAAACAAGTTATACATAGTAATAAACAAATAGTCTTTATTAGAAATTGTGTAGCCTAATATGTTTGCCTCAAACTAGGCTTTATTCCAAGTGGAATAAGATTATTAATTTAATTTGTAAATGTTGATCAAATTAATTAACGTTGTTTGTTCTGGTAGCGAATTCAATAAAGGAACATGGGCTATGCTAGAAATGGCAAGTTTACTTCTTTACCAAGACACTTGCAACTCATCTGCGCTGGTTATTTTTAAGATATCTCAGGAAATCGTCGTTTCCGTGTTTTCCCGTTGGGAAGACTTCTTTTGAAATGGTGTTAGCTCGTCTTATTGTTTGCTTTTGTTTGGTAGTGTGGGAGCATTCTCAGAAATAGACTAGTTGTCTACCATTGCACAAAATAAATAATTGATTACCTTTGGAGCTGTAAGTGGTGCTACAGTTTTAGGATTGCCTATTTAATTTTGCACTTGTAATTGTATGCTGATATATTGACAAAATATGTGAATGAATTAGGCCTGCATTAGATGCCTGACAAACAGACGTCATAAACAGGCAATTGCCGTTTCTTTGATGTAACACGTTAATACAGCGTTTATTAATGCACGGCAATCATTCAGTCTGTGTATTCAGCATTAGTGTGTTAATGATCGCTTGGATGTGGAATCTGCTCGTTTGATGGTCTCTTAAACCAGGGAATACACACTGATAACAGTAAATAAACGCTGATTCAATTACCTAGCCTTTGGAAAGTGTGAACGCTTTTCACGCCGGATTTCTTTTCACTTGCGTCCTAATTTAGTTTAAGACGTGCTTCCTTAAGACCGGACATGGCGAAAATGCATTTCGTGAAGTTGTTTATTAACAATATTTATTAAAACAGTCTGAATATAGGCTAATATAATATAATGTGATATAATATAATAATATGTAGTTTGAAAGTTTGAAAATAGTTTATAACGTGCATATTTGTAACTTTTTATTCATAAAGTTTATACATGTTTCCTAATAGTTTATTTTTATTTAAATTATTTTCTTTAAATTAGTGCTTTTGCAATAACAGTACTTCATTTCACAACTCCATCTGACAGATAAAACTGAACTGTCTTTAAAATGTATGAATAATGTAGGCTATACATCATCATATGCTCTGAATTAAATTGAATGATTTAATATTTAGTCAGTTTAAAATACAAATATAGTGTGAAATTGTTGTAATAAACCTGTCATTTAATTGATACATAAACAAGTAAAAGAAGAATAGTCAAATGCTCTTACTTGAACACATTCAGTTGGTTCTTCGTGGCCGCTAGTGGGCGCTGTTGACCGCTGAATCAATCCATCTCGCATCCAGCACAATGCTTTCTGTCGACCTCAACCTAAATAAATGCCTTTATTTTAAGATTATTGGCCACGCGGGACTTGGATTGCCGTGGAACACATATAATCAAATCTAATATTTAAATGAAGAGTAATGACATTATAAATAATAATACTGAGAAAGAATAGTGATTCATCATTGGCCCAAGTACCAATAGTATGCATATAGGTAGTATATTATGAATTTATTAGTACCTAATAGTTTTTTAATTAAGTTATTGCTATTATACACATTCTATCACGAGTTCTCTTTGAAATGCAGAAATGCCATTAATCCCTGAACTGAAATCTGGGTTGGCGACCTGAAGTCCGATATATTCTCTCTCATTGCTCGACCAGTCGCCGGGCGACCGCTTGATTGACAGGTTTCTCTTCATGGCCAATGAGAGACTAGGTGGGAGGAGTCAGCGAAAAACTCGCTCTGACAAATATTCCGTGTTGTAGACGCTAGCAGCTACTTGCAGTACAGATTCGCGCAGAGACCGGAGCAGTCCCGCAATTCACGCGCACAGCATTTCAATTCGGACCTGCAGGGTTCGAGCCGCAGCTGTTCTCTGCTACAGTGCGGGTTCCACGGCGACCCATGAGAACTTTCATTTGACTTCACCGTTTCATTTTATTTTTATTTTCAACCATTAGTCATTCTTATTTTTTGCTCCATCAAACAGGCTATAGTTATTTCATTCTTGCTCATCTTTTCTAAACTGCCTCATTCATTTTGGGAACTCCGGTGGTTTGCCTGAACGGAATACCTCGTATTTGGAATTGGTACCTGCTTGGCTTGTTCTCCACACCGGGGGGATTAACTTCCATGTCTCCACGGACATCCAGCACTACGGCGGCGACGACACGGGTCGCCTTCCTGTGAGGAATGTACGTGCTCCCCACGGCCGGTTGATCGGAGAGTTGCTCCACTCAGTCAGTATTTTTCACCGAATGAGAAACTGCCCACTGTCCGCGGTACTGCTCTATCTCATCTCGAGCAGGACTAATATAGGAGTAGCTCTTCCCATCGGGATGGTTCACTTCTAACCGGGCTCCAATACAGATTTTTTCTTACTTTTCTCCTGGAACGGGGATATTGAGTTTGGCAATCCACAAGACGCTTTTTTTGTATTAGAAATTCCCGCGAAACGGAATTTGACCGTAACGGTCATAACGGACCATGGGCGACTCTCTGTGGAGATATTACTTTGGAGTTTTATTCATCGCGTGCAAGGTGAACCTGTCCCGCGCGCTCATCCTGGACTCCATATACTGGAACACCACGAATACCAAGTAAGTGCGCGAGGCGGTAGAGCTCCGTCAGTCACATCTAACCCTCTCCCACTGCCTTGGAGCAGAAAGTGGGTGATGTCGGTAAAATCATATATACTAAAGCAGGATAAATGGCTCCGTGCTGTAGCCTAACGTTACTGTAAAATGAAAATTAATAGCAGGTGATGTGGATCATCGAGCCGAGGGGAGTGACGCGTTGTTTCCACTCACAGGGGTTTAGTACAATAATAAAAAATAGGTAGTTTTGTTGCACAGCAATTAATAATTACTCGTGCTAACTTGTAATGAAGACATTTTTTTTTTTTTTGAATGGCCCCATGGGACCTCAGGTCATAACTCTGAGGATTTTTACCCACGGTGATGTGAGTTATTGTTCATAACACGGAATTATTTTGACAAAAACAATTAAAGGAAACCGTAGGAGTGCCATTTCATGTTTATGAAGACAAATATGAAACGTTAATTTAAGAAATGTTGGGTAAATTTCCAACTGAGGCATGCTTTTTATTTTTTTATTGAACGGCGTAACTTAGGCCCAAAGTCCTTTACCTCAGAAAATGTTTGAGTAATTCTCACCATCATCCTCTGATAGAAAATCAGGCATCCAGACAGTGTTTTAGCAAATGTTCCCTTTTCATTGTTTTCATGCTTTCTCATAGTCTTGGTTAAAAGCTACTTTGATATGCCACCTTTGGTTTATTCTAGATTTTAGGCGTGATGAATGAGCCTATCAAAGTAATTGCGTGTACAATTTTCTAAAATGTTCTGATTCATCTCTTGAATAAACTCTTTTTCCCCCAGAAATGTAAAGTAGGCTCATTCAAAAGAGGTGGTTTTTTTTCCTCACCATGTGAAGTCAGCCGTGAAAATGTCGAGTCGAGCACACGCGTAGCACATCGGCGTTGAATCATGCATTTAAACATCGAAACATCAAGTAACGCTGAAATCCGGAGGGGTCTCGAGCCCGCGCGGGAGTCTCGAGCGCTTCTTGGAGAAACTCTTCCCTCGTTTAATAATTTAAGTTTCGCTCTCGGCCCGGTGTTTTTTTTTTTTTTAATTATTTTTAATAGAGAAAACCCCTCTCTTTTCCCCCTGCATACATGGGGAAAGGGGCAGGAAGGATAGACCGCATAACAGGTGTCCTGTGTTGATAATCACGGGCTTTATTACTAACAGGTAATAGAGCGGCTGTCTTTAGTCCGCTGGCAGTGTAGCAAGTGTCCTTAAGTACGTTAATTAATAAGAGTGTAATTGATCTAAAAGGCTTTGCTCTGCACAGGATGAGCAGCCATTGTTGAGAGGATCTTCGGTCTGTTTTACAGAGCCTATCTATCTATCTATCTATCTATCTATCTATCTATCTATCTATCTATCTATCCATCTATCCATCTATCTATCTATCTATCTATCTATCTATCTGGAAAACAATACTTAATTAACAGCCAATAATATACAAATATCCAGTTCCTATTATTGTTTTTTCTAAATGATCTTGAGAGATAAAATACGTTAGTATGGATGCATGATGAGGGAATAATCGACTGTTTGTTGCTGTATTTGTTGGAAAATTGAGGGGATGATGTGTTGCATTGAAAGATTGAGTTTTGCTGAATGTGCTCGTGACTATTGGCCCACTCCACTTACTTTTATATTAGCCTACTCCTATATAAGACCTCCTTTTAGGCTTTAAAAAAATACAGGGAACTTTAACAGCTAAAATTACTAATGTTAAATATTAAATGTTTTTACCGTATTTTTAAATGCCAGTTTAATTGATGTAGATACATGATGGAAATGTTGTAAACATCTCTATAGTGAATTATAAGTGTTTTAAAATATTGATATTTCATTAAATACTGCACTATCCTTTTGTAGAGTAACATTTTATTAATTCTAAGATTAGTGCCTAACAAATAGACATCCGTCCAACAATTTCTATTAAAAAACACCTAAGTATGAACAGTCATTGCAATTCTGTAAGGTGTGGGGGAATTTTAGATTCCTGTTATCGAGTCAAGTAAACTTGTTCATTGTGTTTTTCTATAGTGTTTATGTTTATGGGTGATTACTAAGTACCGATAATCGTACTTACTATGTAATTATTTTGTGGAATAGTTTGTAATTGGTATTACAAATGATTCCATTTTATTATATTTGTATATTAACTTGACACTGAAGTGTTTTTACCTATTCTGACATGTTCATTGATGTAGACCCCGAGTGACCATGAATTGACCTCTAACGGCTTGTCTCTCTATTGTATTTCACTGTAAATGTGCAGGCCTCATTCTCCCAGGCAAGCTGGCGTTCCATGGAATTACTCGCTGCGCACATTCCTGCCGTTCTGTTGGGCTAGTTCAATGTATAGTTCTTTGTAGCGCATGACTAAAGAGTGATGGCACTGATAGCATTTTTAGCGTTGGCAGCTGTATATTTACCACCAGACAACATAAACAGAGCAAAACGGTTGGACATGGCAGGGATCTTTTTACATTTTCTTTCTTTCTTTCTTTCTTTCTTTCTTTCTTTCTTTCTTTCTTTCTTTCTTTCTTTCTTTCTTTTGGCAATAGTATTTCATGATATGAATTCATTTTTCAATAATAGATGAACAAACAACCTGACTCCCGTCTTGTATTGACTTTCATTTTAGAAACACGAATACTCAAACACATAGTACAACTTACTGTCTGATGATTAGAGAGAAATCCCATAGGTACTAAGTTTTTGAGTAGCGAACAGCGCTATGGGACATGCCTTCATCTAAAGTATCAATGGGGCATAATGGGAGGAGTGTGCTTAAAATCTGTACTCTACTCCCTATGGCCTTCTGTACATGAGACAACTGTCACCAACTCCCACAATACTGAATCACTGAGCTGTTTTTTTCTTTCCTCCACTGCTGTTTACCTCTCCACTACTTTACATTTGATGTATCAGGCATGTAAAGACTCTCTCTCTCTCTGTCTCTCTCTCTCTCTCTCTCCCCCTCTCTTTCTTGTTCCTTCTGGTAATCCATTTTGTCGAAGGTGGAGAAACAAAAGCAGTCTGCTCTACACGTTTTCAGTCAAAGGAGGTTCCCCCTTCTCTTCATTAGGAGATTACATCGCTTAGCAGGGTTTTGATGGGGGCACATCCATGGCTTCATACACATGCAGATACAGCATGAATGAACGAGGGGCGAGAGGGCCATGAATAATAACTCCCCCCTACCCCCTTCTGCGTTTAGGGGTGCAGGAACTTCATGATAGACTGCTGGCGAAAGGCTGTTATGATTTAGATGCTGAGTTAATCATTTTCCAAATTTGTCGTCATCATATTAGCGGAGGGGTGGGATTGTTTCGCTGCTGGGAGAGAGAGAAGAGAAAAGGGTAAGGGACTGAGGGAAAATACGTCTAGTCACGAAACAAAGAGAATAAAAGTTGATTATTAAAATGGCATTCATGTTGCTCTGAAATGTGAGAGGAGAGCGGACGGGGTCTTTCGGGATTAAGGATTGAATGGATGAGGAAAACAGGAAAGAATGAAGGGATAGGGTGACAAAGGAATAAGGCGCCTGTCTGGTCGCTTTGCCTTCTCTACGACGCAGGTCTCTGTTGCAAAGCATGATGGAGCGATTAAACCGTGAGATGTCTGTTGATTTCTTTTGTCCCCCGCTTTCCAACCACGTCTTTCTATGCCCAATGAACCTCCATATTGGTCTGATGATTGAAAGTCAAACAGCTTATGTTCCCTCCGCCCATATGCGTCCGTCGCCCTGTGTCCGTCGCCCTATTGGGGCAGGATTAGGCTACTGCTGTCACTGTGTCATGGCTCGGCCCACACAGCTAGAGATTAACATGGGAAAAGAAAGAAAGAGGAAAGCTGATGGACACTGATTCATATGTAAAAGAAAGAAACATTGGTGTAAAAAAGTATTGAACAGAGTTTATCAGGGACATATGTGTTGGTTTTAGCAAATTAATCTGTATTTTGACCCCTAAGAAGTCCTTCAAAACAAGGAAAATGGGAGGGGCAATAGAAAAAAAAACAGATGTCTTATCCTTTACTGTTTACTGTTTAATGTCTTTCAGCCGTCCATCAAGCCCACCTGTTTCTCAGCTTCAGTTTTATATCGTGTTTAAGTTGCCAGAGAGAGTCCTGAAAGTCTTAGACTCATTAGCCGCTGTTAGTGCGTTATTTTCTTTTCCTTTAATGTCTATGGCCAACTTTATTTAAATGGCTTCATTTTGTAGTGCTTTTAAGAAATGCTGCCAAAAATGAATATTTCAATCGGAGTTCGAGTGAATGAGTCAGTGGGAAGAAGACAAAGAGAAAAGATAAAACAGATGCCCTGTGAGCAAAAAAACAGATATATGAGGGGGGAAAATGTGGATCACAAATGAAATTATGGAGAAACGTCCTCGAGTGGCACGGCCATGTCTTCTTAGATGTACTGCACATGTCCTGACCATTCGCTCTTACACACACGCGCGCCTTTTCCGACTTAATGGCTTCTCTGTGTGCAGCTGCAGTCTTGTTAACAGAATGAGCGGTCTGTGTTAAACGTGTGCAAACCCTTATTCTGTCATCCTTTTCTTTTTCACATTCACATGTCCCAGAATATTTATGACCACTGGGAGAATCACCAAGGCTAAGGTTGGGGGGTTAAAGTGTGTCTTTTAGACAAGGATTAAAGCAATTTACAAACATGAGTGTGACCCCTGGCTTTATTTGTTCAACTACCCCCCACTTTTACAACCTGCTCCCTCAAAACTAAAACTAGAATGTTTTAACAGCAGCTCCTGTAAAATACAGACAAGTAAAACACCCTTTTAATAGCGGAATGTGTGTGTATGGGCTGCGGGGTGACCTTGTATACCCTGTGGTTTAGGATAATGACTGTGGGCTGCAAGATGTATATCGCTAGCTTACATTTGGCCTATATCTCTCCGTTTCACTGCTCAGTTGTGTTTGCCCATTAAATGTGATAAGTTAATAGAATTAGCATGTGGTATATATATAAATGTACACTCTCTAAATGTTCTTTATTAGCATTGATTTGTTCCATGAAGAATATTTAATGCACAAAAGGTTCTTTTTAGAGGAAAAAGGTTCTTTTAGATTATCAAAATGTTCTTCATACTATAAGAAAAACTATACGGTTCACTGAACCCAGAATGGTTCTTCTATGGCATTGCTGTGAAAAGAATGGAAAAAGATTCTGTTAAAAAATGTTTAGCCATTTCCTTTTTGGGAAAAAAAATGCAGATTTGTGGTTTTGTAGGTGTGTGTGTAAACTTTTAAGGTGTGAACATGTTTCACTTGGGGAATTTATGAGTCTCGCCCTATTCTTTTGAACGATCCCAAGGCAAATATTCAAACAAACTGTTCTTGGCTTTTTAAATAAGCTAGCGTAGAGATAAGACATGAGCAAGATAGCAATCCAGTGTTCGGCTCGAGAGGATTTGCGTGGCTAGATCTGTCGTACAGATAGTCCTGACAGCTACCCCGTTGCACGTCAAACACACGCACACACAGCGGAGCAGTTTTCCCAGCTACTCCTGCTTTAGTCCCTTGAGGCGGATGGCTGGAAGCGTCGCCTGATGCGAGCTGCTGCACTTTTTCTCCTTATTTCTCATGACATCATTTTCTTTTCGCAGCTCTGCTGTTTGAGCGCTTGGCATCAGAGAGACTATTTACCTTTATTCTTAAGTATGAGCCATGAGTCAACACCTTTGTCTCTTTCTAGCTGCTCCATTTTCTTTTTTGGTTTCTCAAAAAGGAAGTTAAAATCACTCGTGCATGCAGTTTAAGATCATCTCAGTCTCCTACGTTTTTATGATCCAGCAAGTTTTTCAGAACGTGTTTTATCCTTTATAGTCACTGCTAAATAATTGATCACCCTCTTTTAATTATTGATCAACACCATGCCTCATGATCCAGCGTATTTTTGATCCTGAGAGCAGTGTGAATATGATTTAACATCTGTGGTGTGTCTCACTCTCTCTCTGTCTCTCTTTTTCCCAAAGGTTCGTGCCAGGACAGGGTCTGGTGCTGTATCCACAGATCGGGGATAAGATGGACATAGTTTGTCCACGCGTGGAGGGTGGTTCGATGGAAGGAGTGGAGTATTATAAACTCTATATGGTTCCTCTGGAACAGCTAAAGTCCTGTCAGGTCACAAAGGCGGACACGCCTCTCCTCAACTGCGTCAAACCGGACCAGGACGTCAAATTCACCCTCAAATTCCAGGAGTTCAGCCCAAACCTTTGGGGCCTGGAGTTCTTCAGGGGGAAAGACTACTACATTATCTGTGAGTATGATGCCGTATATATCTGTACACCACCGTTGCCGCACCATTGTGGCCAATTACATTTGGTTGCGTTTGTTTATGTGGTTTTGAGTATCAGGAAATGTTGACAATGTTTTAGTGGGTCGTGGTGCAAATAATGGCACACATTTATATCACATTTGCTAGTGTTTGTTTACATCGGTTGGAATGGTTGTTAGTTTCAGAGACTCCAATTTCGGTTTTTGAGTGGCATTTGACCATGAATGCGTATGTACACAAACACTAATGACTTCTCATATTTGCCTTGTATCGTTTTGCATGTGGGTTGAATTTTCACATTTGGGAGAACAATAACTGCTCACCTGGCCTCAACACACACACACTTCAGGCTCAAAGCAAGCTGTAGAAACAGCGGGTAAGGTGGAAGAGCAGCACAGGGATCTAGCAAATGGAATAAGGCACACACACATAAACAGAGACCGTGTCAATCACATTGCCCAGACCTGAGACGTTCTCTCGCTCTCTCTCACAATGAGAGTTCACTTCCAGCATAAGGAGAAAATCCAATTTTGCAGTTCTGGGAAAATTTGCTCCTCCTTTATTTTGCTCTCTCTCAGTTTGTCTTAAGCGACTCTAATTTGTGGTGGGAAAAGTGAAAAGAAGAAAAAGGAGGTGGAGAAAGAGAAATTAGTTCATTTTGCTGCATTGTAGATGATAATTGCCCTGGTGTACAGCTGGTGTATGTGTGTAGTTGTGAAGAGCAGAGACGTATGACTGCTTTGTGTGGTTGGGGGTTTATTCGATAAGTCATTAATTAAAAAGTTTAATCCTAATAGCTCAGTTTAATCACTCTGTCTTTATCAATTGGATCTGTTAGAAACCAATCAGATGATTTCAGTCCCTTATAAATGTGTTCAGCAAGCCAAATGCGAGTGTATGTGTGTGTGTGTGTGTGTGTGTGTGTGTGTGTGTGTGTGTGTGTGTGTGTGTGTGTGTGGGTTTATTCGATAAGTCATTAATTAAAAGTTTAATCCTAATAGCTCAGTTTAATCACTCTGTCTTTATCAATTGGATCTGTTAGAAACCAATCAGATGATTTCAGTCCCTTATAAATGTGTTCAGCAAGCCAAATGCAGTGTGTGTGTGTGTGTGTGTGTGTGTGTGTGTGTGTGTGTGTGTGTGTGTGTGTGTGTGTGTGTGTGTGTGTGTGTGTGTGTGTGTGTGTGTGTGTGTGTGTGTGTGTGTGTGTGTGTGTGTGTGTGTGTGTGTGTGTGTGTGTGTGTGTGTGTGTGTGTGTGTCTATTTTCTTTAGACCAGTAGTTTATATTTTTATTTGGCCTGAAAACATAATCACATAAATATGATAAGCATCTATCTTTGAGCAACTTAGTAGTAGAAAATAAAGAAAACAGTATATTACTGTTCAAAGTTTGGGGTCAGTATTTTTTTATATAATTTTTTTTAAAGAAATGAATACATTTATTCAGCAAGGACACATCAGATTGATCAAAAGTGACAGTAAATACTTTTACATTGTTATACACAAATTAAATTAATTTATTATTAATTAATTATGTTCTTTTGAACTTTCAATTCATCAAATCCTGAAATGTATCATGGTTGAATTTTTTTTAACATTAACAATAATAAGAAATTATTATTGAGCACTAATCAGCATATAAGTATCATTTCTTAAGGATCATGTGACACTAAATAAAGACTGGAGTAATGATGCTAAAAAATCAGCTTTGCCAACAAATGCTAGTAAATGAGACCTTATTGTAAAGTGTTACCAAAAAATCTTACCGACCCCAAACATTCTTCTACATCATTACAGATGTATGTATACAAGCACACTTTTGCTGGTTCAAAATAAGTACATGATAAAAAAGTCTTGGCATAAAACTCACTCACACTGACCCCAGGTCATCGTACATTTTTATTGCTTTATTGTTGAGCTTAGGTGTGTTTTTGTGTGTGCTGACCAAACTTGTAAAATGGCTCTTCTATTGTTCATATGCTGCCTGATGCTGATGACTCTGATATGATTGTGCGTGTTTGTGTGTGAGTGTGTGAATATGAGCTTGACGTGATCCGGTCTGACAGATTGCCCTCAAGCTGGGAGCAAGAAGAGAGATACATGATCTAAATATGGCGAGAGAGAGAGAGAGAGTGAGAGCAGGAATCTTTCATAAAAAGAAACAACACAATCTGCAGAAAGATTTGATAATTTAATGGAGCAGAGACAAACTGCACCTATGTAAATTATAAAGGTGCACTCAGTAATTTAGTCCCTGAAGAATAGAATAATAGTTCATAAGTAACAGAAAAGCTAGTGCATAAAAATCTGATTGTTATGTAGGTTTTTGTCTGCAGTTTTAATTACTGTTTCATCAGTTTCAATTAGGACAGACTCCGTGACTGGCTATTCAATCTATTGTGCAAATCTAATACAACAGTAGGAAAGTTGTGTGTGTCCTGTGATTGGCAGAAACAGAAACCGAGAGAAAGAATGTCACATTCTTTGAATTTGTTTTCAGACTTCCCCATACTGGACGGTGATCCATTAAATGATGCACCTTAGCTGCTAGTTATGTAACATTGCCTGAGGGAGAACGTGTCAGCAGACACCACCAATAATATGCATTTATTACCGATGAGTGTTAAGTGATTTATAACATTAAATCATATATTGAGTTTAAATGATTTTCCATCATATTCAATTTTTAACCTATATTCCCCTAGCCTGGCGTGGCCATACTCAATTCTAGTCAGAATATGAGTCTGGTACCGCTCCATTGAGCTTTGATTATGGGGCATGTTTCAACCGAGCCAATTAGATAGACCCACAACCAATCAGAGCAACGGAGCAACGCGTGTGTTGTCAAATGTCAACAGAACTCAACTGCACTGTGTTGTCAAGTCCATGTTTTTCTCCATGTCCGCAGGTTGAAGCGACCCCAATTATGTGATTATATAAACCCAGGAATGCGAATTTTAGCAGGCAACCTTGCCAAAATAACATATTTTGCCAACCAAACGCCATTTTTTTCCGGAGATCCCCCCGGAAAGTTATTGTTTTGGGCTATAGTTTTGAGTAGCAACTGTGCGCGACATTGCAAAAAAACGTGGCAGCCCTGTCTGCACGCCAGCTGGATTAAGTAACGTTACAAGAAAAAGATGAGTGTAAACGATCTTTACCAGTGTTGTAAAAAAAAGAATTAAAGTATACACAGAGTACTTACCAACAGGATCATCGTTTCTGAGAGAAATAGTGAAGGTGAATGCATAAAAGAACAAGTTCTCTGTTTAGGATAAGAGCAAATTCAACCCAAGCGCTTTTGATGACATTGATGATTACGTTACTGTTGATCATCTGTGCATCATCGTCTAAAGCCCGCCCTGACAATTTCATTGGTCCGAACAGTTTCTGTTCGGGCATAATTTCTCCTCTATGGAGCGAGTCCAGACCGTATTGCCCGAGCAAAAAAATTTGTGGGCGGGGCTAAATTCGGCTGGCATCCAGGCTAATATTCCCCCCTTTTTGGTTCATGTTTTATTCTTATGTACTTCAGTGTTTTCATTTCTTTACTTTATATGCTTTGGCAATATTATAAACGTTAACAATCATGCCAATAAAGCATTGTTGACTTTGAGAGAGAGACATAAAGGCAGAGGCATGTTGTTTGGCTTTGTTCAAAGGCAGTGAGGGCTTTTCGAGGTGCTGTGCCATATCTTATTAGAGTAGATGTGCAATGTTTGTGTGTGTGTATTATGGTGTGTCAGCTCTCATTACTGGCCTGAGTGCTGTTCACCACTCTGTGACCCTGACGCCATGTTGATCAGGTCAAACTCCACAACAACAGCTAAAGCTCATCACAACTCACAATCACATTCAAGTAGCTGACTGTATTGCTAAAACATTATTAGTTATATATACAGAAAAAAAAGGAAGAAGTCTAAAATTATAATGATAATAATTTCAAAATGCATTTAATGATGCCTACAGTGTCAATTTCTGTCCCTGTCCCTCTGGTTGCCCTTACGTCATGGCAGGACTTTACATACCTCGCGGCCTGTTTCACTGAGCAGGTTTGAGTGTCAGTTTTTTGTGTTTACCTTCAGCACACAGACACATTTATCTAGCTGGAGACATAACCTAGTCCCCACTAAGTTGTTGTTATATAAGACTATATATTCGTATATCGCAATATAAAAATGCGACGATATGTATCGTTGATGTAAGTGATATGATTCAGATTCACGATATTGAGTTCGTTTTATCCAAGGCTCATCTTACAGTATTTTATAAGGTATAATAATTCACTCAATTCTGAATTCTATCATGTACTCACCCTCATGTCGTTTCAAACCTGTAAGATTTTCATTTAACTTCAAAACACAAATGGAGATATTTTTCAAGAAACCAGAGAAAGATTCCTTTCCAAGAAACTCCATTCCTCTCAAACTTAAAAGATCTGAAAATCTCATAAAGGCATCGTGACAATAATAAACCGAATGGTCTAATCTAAATCCAGTAAATCCAAATTGATTAATATATTTAATTTATGATTTTTTTTCAAATGAGAACGGAGTTATTGAACACTTTGTTTTGACGTATATTTTGTTATACAGCTCTAATAATGTTTTTTTATTCTTTATTTTTCCCAATTCAATTATTAAGCTTATTTATTAAACCAGTTTTTTCTAGTTTTACTTAATCTGAAATTAAACATGTTTTTATGAGAGCTTCATACGACAGTCAGTATGCATCTGTGTGAGTGGCCTGGCTTTTGGTTACAACTCAACTATGAAGAAATGCTTCAGGAGTATCTCTGTATCCTAATGATCAACTTTAAGGAAACTAAAACTTAATGACGTGACGGTGAATATACTGTTGACCTGGAATGTGAGATCATCATGTGATAATTGTTTAGTGATGTGTTTGCTTAAATATATGTATGTGTGTGTGTGTGTGTGTGTGTGTGTGTGTGTGTGTGTGTGTGTGTGTGTGTGTGTGTGTGTGTGTGTGTGTGTGTGTGTGTGTGTGTGTGTGTGTGTGTGTGTGTGTGTGTGTGTGTGTGTGTGTGTGTGTGTGTGGACTGGTAATCCCTACGGTATGGGGACAAAATGTCCCCACAAAGATGGCAATATCCAAAATCCTTGTCCTTGTGGGGACATTTTTTGGTCCCCATGAGGAAAACAGGTCATAAATCACACTAAGTGATGTTTTTTGAAAAAGTAAAAATGCAGAATGTCTCCTGTGATGGGTAGGTTTAGGGGCAGGGGCAGTGTAGGGGCATAGAAAATATGGTTTGTACAGTATAAAATGCATTACGCCTATGGAATGTCCCCATAAAACATGAAAACTCAACGTGTGTGTGTGTGTGTGTGTGTACTAGGCTCATTTGCTAGATTTATGAAATGAATACAAGCTTTTAAGGAGCTTTACATGTAATGAGCTTGTGTTCTTCTCAACACTAAAATGCCACAGGTCACAGAACTAATAGAGAGATTCAGATGGTATCATGCTGCAGTCCTTACAGACAGATAAAGAAGAAAAGTAGAATCAGAGGCCAGAAAGATCCATCACATGGCGCACACATAAACTCACTTGCACTCCGTACGCTTCATCAAAGTGGCAGCATTGGGAAAAAAAGTGATGATGGGGGGACAGGCGCCTCATAGACTCCAACATCACCGCCCTCCCCCATCTCACCTCTCTCTCTCTCTCTCTCTCTCTCTCTGAATGCAGGCCACATTGTTCTGGACGCTGACCAGACGTTAAGCCCTTGGCAGCTCGTTAGCTCTGTGTTACTGACCCAATAGACCACAAGCCTGCCGGGCGCGGACACACACATCACACACACACAGACATGGCATAGCTGCATTGTTCGGTTAAAAGCCCACATGGGACACGTGGGACAAGTGGCCAGAATATTGCTGTTAGTTTGTTTTAGCAGCAGATAATATGACATCAAACATGACTTCAAATGTATTTCATTTCTGCCTTAAAATAAAAAAAAAAAGAGTTACATGTACATCAAATTCCAAACTAGTTTTCATCCCTTTGTTTTTGAGGCCAGTCCAACATCTGCTCAAGAAAATGGAGGATTTTTTTAGTTTTTTTAATTATTTAGACTATTTTGTTCTCCCACTCTTGTTTCATGACAAACATCTGCTGTGGTGAAAGCATTACGCACTCTTAAACATGATCCAAACCTCACATTCATTAACAGCACTCTCTCTCTCGTGCCTTATTCGCTAAATTATTAACAATCGCTCCTGGTGCTAGAGGCCTTTGCCTCGCTGGTGAACAAAATCAGCTTTTTATTATTCCTTTAATCCTTCTTATTTCCCATTGAATTGTTAAAGAGCAGTGCCGCACTTTCAGCGAGCCCTGACCATTTCATCTTTCAGCACCAAAACAAACAGTTTTGCCCTGTATAAAACAATCTAATTCAAAAATGGCACAGCATAGTTAGGGCTACTAAAAGTTTAGTTTCATGATTTATGAAGTTCTGCACAGACTTTTTTTTTTAAAGCTGCACGAACATTCATTAGTTATGTTAATGTTGCAGTTACATCATGTAGATAGCTTGTACCATCTTTGATCAATCTCAACGTATTTGCCTATATAATAGCAACACTCTTTTTTTGTTATTGTCATCTTTCAGCTACATCTAATGGAACGATGGAAGGGCTGGATAATCAGGAAGGAGGGGTGTGTAAAACCAAGGCAATGAAAATCATCATGAAGGTTGGACAAAGTGAGTACTCTTTCCATTGTCGTGCGTATGTGGGTGTCTAATAACTGTTTTACGGTGGCCACGAGGGTGTAGAACAATAGCAAATCTGTTTGAACCTGCTGCAGACCGCTGTAATTAATGACGATTATTCATAAATCACCTCACCAGTGACATACATAGCAATTACCATAGGCCACACCCAACAACAAAAGCGAATGAATTTCTCGCTCTCTCACAAACATACAGACACATTCTGAAGGTCACTAGATTAATCATGGCTGCTTGTGTTTTAATGACGAACACACACGCACTCTCTTGGCCGCTATCAGTCACACATGCACACTTTTATTTCGCTGAGCAGCGTGAAAGTAATAGCTCTCCACATGAAAATCCATACATATATCAGAGTGATGAATGTGTTTCTTATCTATGTTTTGCAGACCCCTCCGATCCCATTTCCCCCAAAGAATACCCCACCAGTTACCCTCCCAAAAACCCTGACACAGGGGGCAAGGACACCAAATCAAATGAAGTACTTGACAAGCACGGTACGTCACACTTTATCATCTCAAACACCTGTAACGAGATGCTCACAGATTCATCATTCTCTGCGTTTTCATCCTTTTCTTGCTGAGCAAGTGCCAGTCCTCTGTCACAACGACATGCACACTGATTCGTTCTCATAAAATCCTTCTGACAAGCAAATCGTTAATGTGACAGAGCAAGATGGACGTGCTGGAACACATTCATTTGTAGAATTCAGTTTCTTTCCCTCTACAGAGAAGCATATGGACATCAAAGTCATTTGAGTGGAGTGTCTTAGGTACAATAATCCACTTGTAAAACAGCCTGAGTGTGAGTGTTAGCTCATCTGTTCCACCAGCCTCAGGCCGCCCCAGACAAACTCACTGGAGTCCGAAGCCGTGCGAGGTCACTCTGTCCACTGCTTTCCATGAACACGGACTGTTTCTGGGATGTTATCTATCCTTAATATGCAGTTTAGAGAGTTCAAAATGGCTTTCAGAAAACTGACTACTTCCACAATCACATGACTAATTCATTTAAGCTATTTAGATAAAGGCACTTCTTATTAAAAATTATCTTTCTTTTCTCTACTGCACTTACGCTTCTACTCAAGCTTTGTACTCTGGTTTCTTCTTGAAATTTGTTTTCACGGCACTGCTAATACCGTCGGCTCTTTTATGATCAATCGCTTGTGTTTTCGCTCCTTTGGAAGTTGCTTTGGATAAAAGCATCTACAAAATAAATACATGTAAATTTATTTCACCATACATAAAAGACATTTCATTTTGTGTCAAGGCATCTTTTTAATTGCTTATGAGTGTGCCTCTTCCTGTCTTGTCTAAAGGCCCATTCACACCAAGAAAGATAATTAAAGATTAAAATAACTATAACGATAACTATATTTGCGTCCACATGAACGGACATAACGTTGTTTATTATAAGCGTGAGCTGCAGTTATATTTCCTGACACTTTAAATGCTTAAAGTCGGGTGGATTCTGATTTTTATCGTTCATCAGCTGGAAAAATTTGTTCTGGAAAATAGTTCCTCTGTGATGTTATCGTTATAGCTGGGGACTTAAATTATAGCTAAGAAATAAAATGATTCTCAAAACTTTATAGCTATCGTCATCCTTGGTGTAAACGACCCTTAATACTAGTTGCTCATTGCTTTTTTTGCTAAGTTTACATTGTTTTTTTCCCTCTTAGATGCATCTCATCATGGAGAAGAGAAGGGAGATGGAAATAAATCGTCATCAGTCATCGGCTCAGAGGTCGCCCTGTTCGCCTGCATTGCTTCAGCCAGCGTCATCGTCATCATCATAATTATCATGCTGGTTTTCCTCCTGCTGAAGTATCGAAGACGCCATCGCAAACATTCACCTCAGCATGCCACCACGCTGTCGCTCAGCACACTAGCCACGCCCAAGAGGGGCGGTGGCGGCGGCAACAACAACGGCTCGGAGCCGAGTGACATCATCATCCCACTGCGGACTGCTGACAGCGTCTTCTGCCCACATTACGAGAAAGTGAGCGGCGATTACGGACACCCCGTTTACATCGTACAGGAAATGCCGCCGCAGAGCCCAGCGAACATCTATTATAAAGTGTGAAAACGGACACGCTTCTTTGAGACGTTTTAACTCTAACCCTTCACATGCCCCTCAATGAACCCCCGTAGGCGGCATCGACGCCCAAGCTCACCCTCGTCCTACCCCCTCTTATTTTTTTGTTGTTCTTGTTTATTTTACAATATTCCTGATTATTACTCTCAGTATAGATGTTGCTGATGGTGGAGTGACGCTCCTGATTCGCTGCTCTTGCACCTGCAAAAATGAAACAAACAAATCGAAAATGACAAAATGGAAAACGGAAACCCTTTCGGGGGATTGACGTGCACTATATTGGATACTATAGTGTGTGTACGAGGGAGCGTGTGTGAATCAGACGAGCTGGGAGAGGGGGGTTGAGGGGTGGACGTGAAAAGAGAGGTCAAGAAAATGATTCTTCCTCTTTTTTTCCACTACATCATTTCCCTTAAAGACACAATACATGGAGATGGAGAAGAGAAGTGACATGTCAGTATCACACAGCAAGAAATAAGAACTTGAGCTGTTTATTTAGCTTGGCCGATTGGCTGATCCATCGCAAAACAGGAAGTGAATGCAGCTCAATGGTCAAAGCTACAGGAAGTAGATTTAACGAGGAAGCAGGAAGCTCTCCGGAGCGTACTGTTGGACATTTGAATGGACATCATCTGTTTTTGCACGTTCACTCGTACTGTTTTCATTTACGTTAGCTCTCCTCATTTGCTCACCTCTACAAAACGACTCACAATGTTTACTTGAAGTCTTTTGTATGGTCATGCGTTACTTGCATTTCTTTCTGTCATTCCCAGTGAACTCCACTTGCAGATTCATTCGGTAGAAGACTAATAGGTATCGTCATAGAGATCCTTTTGTGCTGGTTTATGTGCCGTTTAGTATCGTGGAAGACACATACACATTTCATTTTGTATACGTCCGCTGCATGGGCTGGAAAAAACGAGAGAGATAGAGAGGGAAGGAATGTGCGAACGTCGATATTTGGTACATTTGCTGTCCTGTTGCCTGCTGGGAAGGTGGAGGACCCACATGAACACTTTAGCAGCACTTTGAAAGCCTCAACACCTTGCCCACATGGAGTACAAACGCAAGAACAACACACTAAAACAGAGAGATCGCAGGGAGCGAATCACTCAAGGCTTATTAGCAAAATTCTTGACACAAAATGGCTGCCTTCCCCAGGCATGTGGCTGCAAAAGTTCCTATTTTTCTAGTATTTCTGCCATCACAAACACACACTCGCTCACCAGTGGCCAGTGCAGGTCGTGGAAAAGTGGAACTGCTGCTCTACTTTTTTGCTCAAAAGCACAGGGACATCTAATGGCATCACAATGATTTAGTTTTAAATGAAACAAATGATTTAATTAGCCTTTCTTTGTGGATTTGTTTAGCTGTAGATGAAAACGGTTGGAAAGAGTGCGTAGAACTTATTTATGATAGCATACAGACAGGTCGACGTGAAACAGCAAGAATATGAATAATTTATGGCGAATGTGCACATTATGCAAGCTTCGAGTTTTCCTTTTCGTTAACAGATATTTCTCCATTTTTCCATCGATCCCTACACGAATAGCTGCCTTTTTACCACAAACACACACATACCCGCACAAAAAGCACATGCGCTCGTGGCCAGGGTAGGGGCGGTTTTGGAAGGAGCCCTCAGGGAAAACAGCATGTTGGGTTTTAAAATAGCTGAAAGGAATGAGAGGGAAGGGCCAGAAATGGACCAAAGGAAGGGCCTGTCTAACAGAGTCCTGACTAAACCAACTTCTCCGGCCTGCCTGTCTCAGTTGATGAAGCTCAGATGTGCTCTGGGTTGAAATTAGGCCCCTTAATCTGGAAGGAAAGCAGTAGACGTGGGTTAGCAAGCATACCAGATGAGAAGGAGCACAGGCTAAATGTAGTAAATTGCATGAAATGGGATCTTTCAGGCTCAAATTGTGGGAGGTTTCTGGAGGGGAAAAAACACATTATGATCGATGGAGGTCACAAGTGGATTTAGCATGCGTTTTAGAGAGGAAGTCACCAAGCAGAGGCCAGCGTATCCCATAACCCGCAGCTCCCAGCGGATTTCGGAACTCTTTGCGCGTGTGTGTGTGTTGTCATTTGTGCGAACCCCTTCGTGAGCAATGCCAGCCTGCAGACAGTTATCTTCGTTTGTTTCTTACATTGAAATTGAAACCGTTCACCAAACGTGGACTTTTGAGAGTTGAAAATGTCCACAGTCGCACATTGACTGTTCATCCATTTTGTTTTCACTTGTTCATGGAGTTTCTTGAATCTCACCGAGAAGCCAAGCCTTGTGTGATCGGAGCTTTGTGCCTCTGTAAGAGGCCACAAAATCTGCAAATATGCAATTTTTATTTATTTTTATAACAATTGAAAAAAAGATGATATACGTTCACCTATGGAAAAGTGTTCTTAACCAATGAAAATTAAATGAAACAATACAGCATAAGAAAACACTACAACCCCGGTGTGTTATTATTATTATTAATTTTTATTTTTTACTTTGTGATGTAGGTTCGAGGTAAACTGTGAAACATGAACACTTACACACACACACACTCATACATATTGAAGACTGAGCAGTTGCTTTAAACTATAGAAGACACAAACATACTACAAGAACTACAAACATGTTGCTGTTCGGTTGCTGTCCCGTATGGGCTAAATATGACAATCTCCTTAGTTTCTTTGAATCCGAAGACACTGTCCCGGCAAGCAGGTTGCAAATGTTCCTGTAACATTATAGGAGCGGTAGGACTTAACTAGTAGCGTAAGATGTTGCACCGATGTCGACGGAAGGTTTGCGAAACGCTGGGAGAAGTGTCTTCGGCCCACTGTAAAATGCCTTGCTTGTATGGTCACCCTGAGTTCAAAAGACTCTAGTTTTTGCACCGTACATCTGTAAGAAAGAGGCTGTAAATACGTTATTGTTTGTATTGTATATGGATCCCCGGTTGTTACAATAGCCTTATTCTCACATTTCTAGCAAATAAAAAAAGTTAAGACAAAAAAAAACATGAATCACTTCAGTTAAAAGAGAGAATACTAATTTTTTTGGTAAATAGCGTGTAAATATCGACGACGAACCCAATAAATCGTTTTTTATAAACTCTTAAGTAAGATGTTTTGTATAGAATTGGAATTTTTTGCTATGTATTTTAGCTAGCACTCGTCAGACCCCTCCCACTCAACCCTTTTGCACTGTTCCCATGGTGATCTGGTTTAAAAATGAAAATGAGATAGAGAATTGCCAAACTGACTGCTTGCTGCATATTTGTGCCATACGTGTGTACCATAGATATTTATTTGATTAGTTCTTTGTTTTTGCTTTTTTTTCTGTTGGATTCTTCTACCCAGTTTGTAAACGAGCTCAGTATTATCATTTGAGTTTTTCCCCAACTTCTCAGTTTCCTGTTATCTTTCTGTTGCTATCGTTTCCCGATGGCCCATCTTTCTCTCGCAGTAAAATCTGGTCAGGACGTGCAACCTTATAAAAGTCATAGAAATGAAATGGCACACATTCCACCAGTCTGTTACAAACTGAAAATGTTTTACAATAAAATGTTTTTCCTATGGAACTTTCAGTTCTCTTTTATGTTTATTCAATAGGGTTTGACACATTGTGTCAGGCTGAGTTCGTTTGTTTTCAATTAGACTTCATTTTTCACCGTCTCTCCTGAAATGAATGAACTCTGTCTGACATTCATGAATGAAAACCTGCCCGGACACATTTGAGGTTGGTTCACAAGCTGTTAACAATATTGTGGTGCATCGTTTGATCGTTCTCCTCAACCACGAACATATTAAATAGACAAGTTCAGAGGGCTTCGTAATCTTCTCAGGAAATAATATCAGGTTAGGGCTTGGCATCGACTTGATTCTGATTCATTTGGGCATATTTTACTTGTGTAAATGTGTACAGTTATAAAAGGATGAACCCATGAACATTTAACTTTTTGAAATCAATACACACTGGTTAAGCTGTATATTTTTATTCGCTAAAAAGGGTTTGCTCGTGAGTCGTGTTTATGAATCGGACTACATTGACACTCACAAAAAAAAAAAAATGTTCAAAAGAGTCATTTTTTCAGGAATCAGAACGCACTGATTAAGCTGTATATTTTAAATTCACCACAACGGATAGGCTCATGAGTCGTGTTCACGTATCGGAGGAAGCGGGACATGCTGTGTGTTATTGATTCGCTAAAAAGAACTGGTTCAAAAGAGTCATTCATAAATCAGACTACACTAGTCATCAGTGAGTTATTGTGAAGAGTTGGGTGAATTCAGAGTTAGTATAGGACACTTTTTTCATCTCATCTTTCAAGTCATCTCAATGGCAAAAAGTGTCCCACTCACCCTGAATTCAGCCTTAATGCCATTTCTATGTAATCATGTTCAATTTGGACCAACTCGGGAAAAATATAATTTCTTTTGCATTGGGGTTTTAGATTTTACTTTACTTTGTCACTTTAAAGGCACAAGATGTATGATTTTTAGATTAAAATATATAGGCCTATGTTATATTATTTGTTGACCTGTGTACTTACATTTTCCTAAATATTTCCCACAATGTTTAAATCCAGAGAAATCAACTATTTTAACCAATTTTATATGTCCTTGCGTCGCCTGTCAATGACATCATATCCGCGCTATCCATGATTTCCGTAGAACACCAGAGACACTTTAATATAGTTTGTGTTTTATTAGACAAGCGAGCAACTGTTTGACTATACATTTATCAACATAAAACAAATTGTTATACAGTGCAATACTCGCTTGTTTTCTTGATTCACCGCGAGTTAACATTTTTACTATGCCTCAGAGACAATGTTTTGTGGCTAACATAGCACAATCAGAGAGAGCTTTCTCCATCATGCAATATATTTTAAAATTAATTGCATGTCATTTAGCAACAGTCATCCTGTTTTTATTAATATGATATTCTAAAATCCATCTAGAACAGCCACAGAGCGAATGCACAGAGTTATGTTATAACATAATTTTCAACACATTAAAATGTATTTAGTATGACTGTTTTAACCTTGTAAAACAGCACTGCATTACCCCACATACGCATCGAAAAGAGCGAAAGTGGTTGACTGGAGCTCAAGCATAATAAAAGCTTGGAAACCGTTGTTTCGCATATTCGCTTCCAAGGGCTCTCTGTGCTTCCTGCTTCACCATAACAACTTTAATACATTCGCTCATTCATCAACATGATTTCTGCCCGAGTCCGTCGGATACTTTTCCATCGGCTGTGGAAGTGAAGAGTAAAGAGTACAACTCCCATGATTCCATGCTCATACACAGCGTCATCTACGCCTTTGTTTTGAATAAGCGGTAAATCTTACATACTGTGCCTTTAAGATAAATTAGTTTTGGGCAATACAGGTTAAACTGCATAACAAGATACCCACATCAATAAAAATCACACAGTCGTGTCCTTTGCACTAGAGTTTAACAGCCTTGTAGCCAAAGGAATACAATTATTTTGTATAACGGTTGTATCTAAACCTTGGGGTACGAAAACCATCGACCTGATGGAAGTGATTCGAATTCTGGATTAAAGCACTGAAAAGGCTCCAGAGTCATTTTCCTTGCCTGTTAAAATATAATTTTTGTTGAATATAGACTGAAGATGGGGGCAAACCCCCAGACCAACCACCTTCATTAACGTACACACCAAATTCATCAAAGGTATCTGTCAAATTGTCAAACTAGGCCGCTATACCTAACAGTAAGATGGGTTCAAATACAGGCATGATAAAACAGCAACATGACCCTCCTTTTTTGTTGCACCTTTTGACATGCACCTCTATGAAGTTTATTATCAATAAGCAGATAAGTAACAGTACGAAGCAGCCTGTCTATTGGGCTCATTAATCATGATAGGTGAGCGGTTGCCTACTAACTTGGGCGCAAAAATAATTTCCACTGTTTCTAATGTTAATTACAAGACTGTGTTCTTTACTCCATGTCACAAAGTTAGCAATCTCTGCCGTATAATGCTGGATGTCCTTATCCTTATACAGAAGAACAAAAATGGCATTTTCATTTGAGAATTTCTTACAACAACATTGCCAGGATGGTGACTCCTGATAAAAATGATTCTGTGGTGAAGTAAATATTACAGAAAAAAACTAATGTAATTTCTACATGAAAAGTTAGTTCAGGCGAGAATAAAAAGAAAAACAAAAAGTAAATTCTATAATAGTACTCAATTCAAGCTTGTAGAAATGAATGCATAAATATCAAGGAATTAAGTAAAACTACACAACTTTTCTGATACTGGTGTTCCCATCATGCACTGGGGCTTGTATAATTAATAAGGTTGCTTTTTCGCGGTTTCCAGCTGTTTTTACACTGCTTTATCATTGCTTTTGTTGTTAGGTTTAGTAACTTGCCATTTTTCTGGGGCCCATTTCAATAAGGAGTTTAAACTTGAACTCTGAGTTGATTTACCCTGAGATGTGAAACTATGGGCTGCGTCTGAAAACCTAGGAAGCTGACTTGTTGCCTCGCTGCCTTATCAGACAAAGGCAGCGTTTGTGCATTAAGGCACCTCACAAAACTAATTTCGGACAGACTTCTTAGGCAGTGTAACCGTTTAATGATCTACAGCAAAACAGAGAGAGCTTTGGTAAGAACTAAACAAATTACTACATTAGGAATTTCTCGCTAGAAATTACATCGGAAGTGGAAAATGTTGGTAAAAAAACGTACATTTACACACAAAATGACCAGCAAACGCAAATTTCGGACACCATCTTTTTCCCCCAGCTCAACTGTCACAAAATGGAAAGCACAGGATTGTGGGATATCAAAGGCAGCGAAGGATACATAAATCGATCAGATGAAGGTATCTCAGGAGACAGGAAGTAAAGCTAACATTGGATTCGGACGTGCCTTGATGCCTTCCTGCCTTGAAATGTGTCCTCCAAACGCAGCATTTTGCAGGTTTCGGCCGTAGCCTGTGAGATTTGAGTTTTGGGTTTCAGAACAGCTGAATTGACTTAGTTCAATCAACTCAGAGTAGACTGACTCGAAATCCGAAAATTCACTATTGAATACTATTCACTATTCCCTATAGTCCACTAATATAGTTAAATATAAAAACGCTTGAGCGAATTCGGACAGCCGTTGTGTGTACATCGGCTGTACACTTATTTCGGTGAATGTGGGATAGAATGAGTGCACTCAATAATGTCCACTATGGTTTCGGACAGCACTACAAATGGCTGTCCCCTCAAATAATGAACTATTTGAGGGTATAGGGGGCGATTTTGGATTTTGGAGTTAAGTGTGTGCACCTCGACTTTGAAAAGCCATGATCAATGGAGCTCCGAAATTATGATTCACCATGGCAACAGCACCCAACAAAAGACGTCTGCACACTGTAAAAGTAATTGCTGAATCTACTAAAGAAAAACTTGTAAAATGAACTGATTTTGGAAAATTTGTTGATTTAACTTGATTATACTGAGTAGTGTGAACTTTTAGGTGCATGCAATAGTTAAACTAAGCATGTTTAGTACATATTACTTAAGAGTGTTGAGTGTGTTGTACTAAATGCATGTTCACTGTTGCAAATGTCTGGAACAAAGAATTAGAATAATAATAATACAAATTATAATAATTCAATTCAATTTTTACAATTAGAAACGGTTGTTAAGTTGATAATAATATATATATATATATATATATATATATATATATATATATATATATATATATATATATATATATATATATATATATATATATATATATATATATATATATATATATATATATATATATATATATATATATATATATATATATATATATATATATATGTGTGTGTTCGAATCTTATTTTTTCTTCATGAATAAAGTAACCTGGAAAATAACTGCTGCTGCTTCATAATCCATCATGCGCATGCGCATTGCGCAATGTGGCGGTACACGGTGTTTGAAGACGACATCGACAAAGAAGAAACTTCAGCTCGTGTGGGTGTGGCGGCACAACAAGGTATGCTCATGATGGCCTATTTATAAACCTATAATAGAATGTAATATGCTTTTTGTTTGGAAAGAAAAAAGCAATAAAAAGGCACACTGATGCAAGATAGTTTTATGTCGAATGATGAGACTGTTTGGGATAGCCTAAGTGGCTTACTAGCTAACTTAGGTTGCAAACATACATTTTACTGAACACTGGTTTCATGTACAGTATTTTAATCGGTTGTAAGTTCGTGGTTTATCATTTTTGATATGTAAAACGCGTGCAGTCTATACTAAACGAACATTCTTTCTAGAACGTTCGATGCTCATGTTTTGTTCACATGGAAATCATATGCGTTCACCTTATGCATGAATTAATATAGTTTCATTAACAAGCAATTATTAACCTATTTTGTCTTTTTATTTTGTGTATGTGGACTTGAATTCATGCAGTGGAATACGGTGTGGCCAGCCCCCTTCATAAATAGTAGTCAGGTGAGTAAACGATCTTGTCTTTTGGTTTCATATAATTTCATCTTGAACATTTTCTAAGCAAATTTATCATTTAACCACTATTCAGATTGATGTTCAATTAATACTTGCACCTTTCAGTGAGAAGGGATTGCTTAATGTCAGTTTCCTTTTTTTTCCTTTTCTTTTTTAGTCATATATCTGGCAAAAACCTGCAAACCATATTCAAGAACTGGACACAGTTGAGTTTTACCGTTTTCAAATCCATTCAGCCGATTTCAGGGTCTGGCGGTAGCACTTTTAGCATAGCTTAGCATAGATAATTGAATCTGATTAGACTGTTAGCATCTCACTCAAAAAATGACCAAAGAATTTAGATATTTTTCCTATTTAAAACATGATTTTTCTGTAGTTACATCGTGTACTAAGATAAGGAAAATTAAAAGTTGTGATTTTCTAGGCCGATATGGCTAGGGACTACACTCTCATTCCTGTGTAATGATCTAGGAACTTTGTGCCATACCATGGGTGCAGCGGCGCAGTGATATTACGCAGCTTCCGTCAACATAACCAAGGTGACAACCTGCTTGCACAGGGAGCGCCTTGTAACCATGGAGACATTTGTGAGACGATTCAGAAGATATTTACTTTGGTGCAGATCCTGAACCGTATCTATTTCAACTAGAATACACTGAAGATAAGGTTGTCACGTTGGTTATGTTGACGGAAGTTAGTCTGTTTTCAGGCGCACAGGAATGAGAGTATAGTTCCTAGCCATATTGGCTCAGAAAGGTCTTAGTACAATTTAACTACAGAAGCGTCAAGTTTTAAATAGGAAAAATATCGACACTCTTTGGTCATTTTTGAGCGAGATGCTAACGGTCTAATCAGAATCAATTAATTATGCTAAGCTATGCTAAAAGTGCTACCGCCAGATGCGGAGATCGGCTGAATGGATTTGAAAATGGTAAAACTCACCTGTTTAACCCTAGGGGAGATGGAATATGAGCTTATTCTCAAAAATAGTGGCGTGTTCCTTTAAGGAGATTCTGCACCATATTGGCAATCATGTAAGCTCCTCACACACATCACAATTATTTTTTTAAGTAGTACAATTGTTGCTTTTGCTGTTGTTGTCTGCTCTGTGTTGTGTCTGTGTCATGAGCGCTAATACATTTAAATTTTCATAACTTTGCAGAAATCAATGTGAGACGAACAGCCGTTCTTCGTGGCCTACCACTCCTCCTCGGAGAGGACCCACTGATTTTTACAAGACATGTTTTGTAAGTCATTTTTTCTGTGATTTTTTTATTTAACAGGCAAACTGTTCTTCAAATTGTTTTGAGATCTGGCAAGAAGAGTTATGAAGGGAAAAAACAGTCAGGGCACTGAAACTAAGAAAGGGATAAGGAAAAAGTTAAAGATAAATTAAGAACAAAGTGGAAAAAAGACAGAAATGAAAGAGAAACAACTGTAAGGCAGACAATAGATGGGAGGTTGGAAATTTAGACTGGTAGGAAGAATAGAGATGAAGTCAGTAAAGGAGGTAAGAAAAAATATATACAAATGACAGAAAGGAGGTTAGAAAGAAAGAAGTAATAATATTTAAGTGACGTTAAATTCATTTTTGAATGTCTGTATTGCTTCATGTATCCACTGATGTGTCCTGTTTGAAAAGGCCTTTACATTTAGACATAAAACAGTGTTATTCATTTAGTTTCACATTTAAATGAAAATGTGCTTTTAAAAGATGTTTTGTAACTTACATTAACCTAATTTTTGTTATATGCCATTCCCATTTTTAGGACTGTGATAACAATGAACACACGTTCAACATTGCAATTGGTATTATGACAGTGATTCCTGAGGACTCTGCAACTGTGCCCTACTCCTTGCATCTTGATGCCACAACAACGACAATCATTTTGGAAGGTACAGTGGTTGTGGATGACCTTGAAAATATGAGTAAAAAAATGAGTCTGCTCTTTGGGCAAATTTAAGCTCTAAACTTAGAGTATCCAACAGTGCTGAAGAGCACATATAATTTCATACAAAGTCAGTGACACCTAAAATGATTAGTTAGCTTCAAAATGAAAATTTCCTGATATTTTACTCGCCCCATGTTTTCAAGGTGTTTGTGTCTTTCTTTCTTCAGTTGAAAAGAAATTAAGTTTTTTTGTAGGAAAACATTTCAGGATTTTCTCCACATAATGGACTTCAATGGGAACCAACGGTTGAAGGTCCAAATCAATGCAGTTTCAAAGGAAGGGTTCAGAGGCTCTGAACCATCCCAGAGGAGGAAAAGGGTCTTATCTGGCGAAAAAATTTCAAAATGTTTTAAATGTATATACTTTTTAACCTAAATTGCTCATGTTGCGCTGCTCTGCGACGTGCCAAGGATTGCGTAATCACTTGAAAGGTCACACTAGGCGTAGGTGGAAGTACCGCCCCAAGAAAGCGTCGAGGACTAATACAAATGCCCTTAAAAAAAAACACTCCATCTTCAACTTCAAAAATCGTCTGACATTGTTGTTTTACCTTTTTTTTTTTTTTGGTAAAGAACGTTTGTATTAGTCTTCGCACAAGCGCTTTGTAAACACAGGGACGGTACTTCTGCCTACATCTAGCATGACCTTTCAGACGTGATTACACAATCACTGGCACATCGCAGAGCAGTGCAAGATGATCAATTTAGGATAAAAAGTATGTTCACATTTAAAATTATTTTTGAAAATGGCAGATGGTTTGGGTTCGATCAGAGCCTATTCCACGTCTGGGATGGTGCAGTGCCTCTGAAGCCATTTCTTTGAACCTGCATTGATTTGGACCTTCAGCCGTTGGTTCCCATAGAAGTCCATTATGTGGAAAAAACCCTTGAATGTTTTCCTTAAAAAACCTAATTTCTTTTACTAAATAAATGTGAGATGGGGGTGATAAAATTATCAGCCCATTTTCATTTTGAAGTGAACTAAATCCTTATTGAGTTGAGTTTGAGTGAAAAGATCTATGCCTTTAAGAGAACTCTAAAGAAAATTGTTCAGTACTATACTGTTTTACAGATACTTTTGTATTTTCCAATAAATGTTTTAGAATAGTTTTATTAGAAGATAACTTTAAAGAGAACTGTATTAGAAAAGTTCTGTGCTAAACATGTTACAGACTGTTCAGTGTTTGGAAGATTTGCTTTTGACCATTTCGTGAACATGTAAAAACAATGTTTGTCTTTCTTTTTATTTCACAAGTGCATTATGTTTTTTTGTTGTTTTTGCAAAAATTTTGTCGGCGGCCATGTTGACCGTCATGACTTAAAAATGTCTTAAATTAATATTGTTTTATAGAGAAAATAAAGATTCTGATGTTGTGTGAAATCTGTTGTCTGTCTTTGTATTCTCAACTTAGAATTTTGAGTACAACTTACTTGGGAAATGTAAGGCAATCAGTTTCACACATGCGTCTAGTAAAATGAACAAGCAGACATGTTAAAAGAACTCTTTTGTTTGAGTTATGCTTACAAACCCCAACTTATATATGTAAGTTGGCTGAACTTTTGAAATTGAGTTACCTGTACTCAAGTTTTATGGTAACCTCTACAAATACACAAGTTAACTCTACAAAGTAGTAGCAAGTAGTATCAAGTCAAAAATGATGACCTAATTTGCTTGAAAATTCTGAGGCAATCAGTTTCCACAGCTTTTCTAAGTAAAGTCAACTTATTACTTTTTACAGTGCATCCCGGCCAATGAGTATTTAATTCTTCATTCGTTTTATTAAAGGGTTAGTTCACCCAAAAATGAAAATGAGACCATGATTTACTCACCCTCAAGTCATCCTAGGTGTTTATGACATTCTTCATTTTAGACAAATAAAAGTTGAGTTGTATTAAACAAAGTCCAGGCTAATCCAAGCTTTATAATGGCAGTAACTGTTGCAGTTTTTGAAGTCCATAAAAATGCATCTGTCCGTCAAATAACGTGCTCCACACAGCTCCGGGAGGTTAATAAATGCCTTTGGAAGTGAATTGATGCGTTTGTGTAAGAAAAATATCCATATTCAAAACTTTATTAAGTAAAGTTTCGGGCGATGCCTTCCATATTCAGTTACGCTCGTCAGACATCGCGTACGCATCTTGACTCCGAGAAGGCACTTTCAACACTTTTCCACGGAAGGCGATCGGCCAGAACTTTAATTCAAGTTTTAAATATGGATATTTTCTTACACAAACGCAACGATTTGCACCAGAAGGCCTTTATTAACCCCCTGGAGCCATTTGGAGCACATTATTTGATGGACAGATGTATTTTTTATGGACTTCAAAAACAGAGCTACAACTACTGCTAAACCTTGGAAGAGCCAGGACTTTTTTTAATATAACTCAACTTTTATTTGTCTGAAAGAAGAATGCCATTTATGACTTGAGGGTGAGTAAATCATGGGCTAATTTTCATTTTTGGGCGAACTATCCCTTTAAGTTTATTCATGGTAGCCTATCCCACAGACAAAAATATAAATAATGTGGCAGCAGCTAAAAATGAAGTATAAAAACATAATTCAATTAGGTAAAGTTTTAAGCATAAAAGGTTTGTGGGTGTATAGGTTTTATGTTTTATGACTTCACAAACATTTGACAAATTAAATTAATATAATTCAGTGTCTATTTCAATGCAGCAGTTTTTCCCACATAGTCTAATGCTTTTTTCACAAAATTAAATGTTCTCTAATCCCACGTGTTAAATTTTAAAATTAGGGTAATGAAATTAACATTTGACTCAGCGAACAGCAAGAAGGCAGAGGCTCGCAAAACACCACCACCACTGACAGATGAAGAGGAGATGAAGGAATAATATTAAAATCCAACAGGAAAAAGAATAAAGTATTTGTAGGAAATAAAGATGACCATATAAATTGTAAATAATTGTGTTTATTTAACAGCTGTGGTGGTGGTGGTTATGGCATATACAGTATTGTTCAAAATAATAGCAGTACAATGTGACTAACCAGAATAATCAAGGTTTTTAGTATATTTTTTATTGCTACGTGGCAAACAAGTTACCAGTAGGTTCAGTAGATTCTCATTCAGGCATGTCCTCTTCAGCATAGGGCAACATGACCTCTTCAAGTATTTTAACATATGCAAACTGGTAGTATTTTAACATATGCCTATTTATCCCTGGTATGCGATAAATAGGCCCAACACCATAGTAGGAGAAACATGCCCATATCATGATGCTTGCACCTCCATGCTTCACTGTCTTCACTGTGTACTGTGGCTTGAATTCAGAGTTTGGGGGTCGTCTCACAAACTGCCTGTGGCCCTTGGACCCAAAAAGAACAATTTTACTCTCATCAGTCCACAAAATGTTCCTCCATTTCTCTTTAGGCCAGTTGATGTGTTCTTTGGCAAATTGTAACCTCTTCTGCACATGCCTTTTTTTTAACAGAGGGACTTTGCGGGGGATTCTTGAAAATAGATTAGCTTCACACAGACGTCTTCTAACTGTCACAGTACTTACAGGTAACTCCAGACTGTCTTTGATCATCCTGGAGGTGATCATTGGCTGAGCCTTTGCCATTCTGGTTATTCTTCTATCCATTTTGATGATTTTTGCACCTCTTTATAGGTTTTCCCCTCTCCAATCAACTTTTTAATCAAAGTACTCTGTTCTTCTGAACAATGTCTTGAACTACCCATTTTCCTCAGCTTTCAAATGCATGTTCAACAAGTGTTGGCTTCATCCTTAAATAGGGGCCACCTGATTCACACCTGTTTCTTCACAAAATTGATGACCTCAGTGATTGAATGCTACACTGCTATTTTTTTGAACACACCCCTTTCAACTAATTCAACTAATTGCCCAATTGCACTGCCTTAAGAGCGTGCATATCATGAATGCTGGGTCTCATTTGTTTTCTGAGAATCTACTGAACCTACTGGTAACTTGTTTGCCACGTAGCAATAAAAAAATATACTAAAAACCTTGATTATTCTGGTTAGTCACATTGTACTGCTATTATTTTGAACAATACTGTATCTCAGACTACCCATCCATCTGACATCCTTCCATACAGTAATCCGTTTTCAGAAAGTGCGATGATGGGAATATACGTGTCATCAATGCATCCAACCGCTGGAAATCCTAAAGGAAATTCTAATTATTAGGTTACTTCTAAAGGTTATCAAGTTAACGTCAAGATCCTGTATAAAAGGACATGTCATTTTTGTCACTTTGACGGTGTCCTTATGATGAAAATAGGCTGAATGAAAATGGGCCCTGAGGGGTTAATAAAGGCCTTTTGAAGTGAATCGCTGTTTTTTTTAAAGAAAAATATCTATATTTAACACGTTACAACGTAAAATATCTAGCTTCCAGCGGACCGCTTCAGTATTCAACTTACAAAAAAATCTTAACTGGCGCGGTGATGACGCTGGATGTAGTGTAAGCGTTTTGAGCTGTGAGAGGCGTTACACTTTCTGCGCAAGTTGAATACAGAAAAGGCAGTCTGCTGGAAGCTAGATGTTTTACTTTATAAATATGGATATTTTTCTTACAAAAACCCATCAATTTGCTTCAGAAGGTCTTTATTAACGCCCCGGAGCCGTGTGGAGTACGTTTATGATGGATGGATGAAGTTTTTTTGGTTTTCAAATTTTGGGCTGCCATTCGCTTCCATTATAAAGCTTAGAAGAGCCAGGGCATTTTTTAATGTAACTCTGATTGTATTCGTCTGAAAGAAGAATGTCATGTACACGTGGCTTGAGGGTGTTTAAATCATAGGGTAATTTTTATTTTGGGGTGAACAATTTCCATATGTGAAACTTACTGCATGCAAAAACTTGCGAAAGAAAACGTAAGTACATTTTTTCAGTGTATACTCATTGGTGTGCAATGTAAATACCAGTGGTGAACATACACACCCCTGGGGGACACCAATACTAATGGGCCTACAGACTCTAACTTGTCGAGTCCTAACAATAAGAAATGCATGGAAACATTTGATGCTATTTGGATTAACAGCCATACTATCTAGTTTGGTGAGCATTAGGTGTGGATGCATGGTATTAAAAGCAGAGCTCAGATCAACAAAAAACAACCTGGCATAAGCCTTGGCAGCGGCATTGCGCCACCATTCAAAACAGTATAGGAAACACTTGCAAACGAGAAAGTACCTTCAAATGCATTCACGATTAATCTGAAAATCTATATTTTTACCCAGCCCTAATTATTATCGTTTTTAGTGGCAGCTGTCAAATGTCAATGCCTAGAGGTGTGGTCTCAAACTCAGTTCCTGGAGGGCCACTGCTCTGCACAGTTTTGCTCCAACCCTAATCAAACACACCTGATCTAGCTAATGAAGGTCTTCAGGATTACTGGAAACATCCAAGCAGGTGTGAGTTGAAGCTGGTTGGAGCTAAACTGTGCAGAGCTGTGGCTCTCCAGGAATTGAGTTTGAGACCTAGAGGAAGAGTGTTACGCACATGAATTTGTCTTTTGTTGTCATTAATCAAGGCAAAGTTCATGCGTACCATCTGCATGCTTTAGCACTTAAGGCAAAACAAAAGAGGAACAGGAATTATTACTGTGTGTCCTTTCTCTCTCCTCAAGTTTATCTGAAGATCCTCGCTCAGGCTGTACAAACATTCATTTCTTTGACTGCACGCTGAGTTTTGTCATCCTGTGCTCTCTCTTGTTTTTCCATGGTGCGAAGCAGTGGAGTATCTACATGGTGGTCTCCCTAGAGCACTTCCTTCCAGCACTCTGGAGAGCTTCTTCATCGCTCTTCTGTCTCTCAACACATTCTTCCATATTTTTCCTCCCTTTTGAAGTGGAAAATGAATCAAAGAGGTCTTTATAAAGGGTTTTCTTACTGTCGTGAAGAATAAAGGAACATTTTCATGAGGTCATGAGTTTCAAGGTTCATAAATAGTCCCTCAAAGTAATGACTAAGCTTCTGGAAATCCGTTTTGCGTGTCACACAAACAAGATGAAACGTGATTAAACTTCATCTTGATCTAGGGTGAACAACTGCATAGTTCCTGTTAAACCACATTTTATTCATTTAGCCCACCATTGATTATACATGACTAGATAAGCGAAAAAATGAGAGAGAGCTTGAAGTCCCCGGAGATCCACTCGAAAATAATCTCTGACGATTACTTTTAGAGGAGCCACATGTCGCAGTTGAACTCTTTGTTCTGGCAAAGTCTCCGTTGGGGAAGAATACAGAGCAAACATCAAACTGAGATAAGGATAATAATGTTATTGTTTCAAAACGTTGATTCTTTCTTTGCATAGGATTAACACAAGAGATCTTCTCTCAGGGATTTGCCATTCAAGGAGTGTCTAGTTCTCTTATTGCTGGATGCGTTGATAGTTCAGGACTTGATGAGTAAATGGGAAACAATGATCGTATTGTCTTAGGAGCAGAGGTGCAGCGCGGTCAGAATTACTGACACCAAAACATATTTTTTTTTATATCATATGAGTATGATTCAAGTAGAAAGCCTGTCCATACACATATGGCAATGACAAAACAATTTGTCAGTGTTTACACTAAACACATGTACACAATGTCAAAATTCCCCACTTTACAAGAGTCATCGCCGCATGAATAATCCATTGTTGTTGTTTTTTACAACAAAAACTAAAGAAAAACACGGAGATAAGTATCAATAAAGAAATTTGGGATAGAACGAGTTTCATGTCCAGAATGTGGACGTCACAGCTGCTCATCTTCACACCTCGGCTTTAGGGAACGTGGCTGTCTTTATTTATAGCCATTGGTTGCATTTCACCTCACTCTGAATCCTGAGCCTGTTTAACTGCTATTGTACACCTGGACATGACAACACACACACATACGCCCTCTGCTAGAGAAGACAAATGTTGAGTGTGTTTAAACGCGCTGCCTTGTGAGATGTGCATTGGGTGTGTTTGGGTGTGTGTGGATCAGTATTTGCTTTCAGCAAGTGCAGTTTCAGGTTGGCCAACGTGAAAAAGATTATCTGTCACTAAAATATGCTGACACATGATTGTCTGTTTTGTAAATATGACTAAATAAATACAAAACCAAAATCAATCCCAAAGGATGGGAGGAACAGCCCGCTATTTGTCAAGTTTGTAACTTTGTGCAATTTGCCTACAACATGACCTTAATGGATTAGCACTGGTGAATGCTAATACTAATGGGCATGACAAGCTTCTCTTTGTGGTCTTGAATTGTGTGCCCGCATGCACATGCATAATTTAAATTAATACATTTAAATGAATTCTGCAGAATTAACATGTTTCTTCCCAAAGTCAACTTAGAAAAGAATTTGAATGCTCATGATTCTACATAAGCTAATACACTCCTTCTTTCTTTCTTTCTTTCTTTCTTTCTTTCTTTCTTTCTTTCTTTCTTTCTTTCTTTCTTTCTTTCTTTCTTTCTTTCTTTCTTTCTTTCTTTCAAATATTTTTAACCATTTCTTTTTAAGATACCATTCATAACCATTCAAATTTTTGTTTAGTTTCTCAAGAAACATTATTATAACGTTATGATTTCTATGAATATAAATGCAGTTCTTTTGAACTTTCTATTAATCAAAACATATAACATATTTTGTGGGATAACAGTCTCCACAAAATATTATTATATACAGCATTGATATTAATAATAATATCTAAATATTAAAAAAATTTCTGAAGGATCATGTGACACTGATAACATCGATAATGGCTGCTATAAAATCAGCTTTGCCATCAGAGGAATAAATGACATCGTAAAATATATTTAAAAAAGTTATTTTAAATTATAATATTTCACAATATTTGTTTTTTTTACTTCATTTTTTTTTCTCAAACTAATGCAGTACTATATTTTTACATTTTTTGGGGGGAAAAATCATACCAACCAAAATGTTTATATTTACAATATACAATATATAAATATTAAAATATTAATATTAGTAGTATGTGTTGTTGATTGCTGTATTTTTGTACATGTGTTGCTTTGTATGGTTCTTAAGCTAAGAAAAATGAAGTTTCTCTAACTAATCTAACTAACTATTAAATTATTACTTTTACATAAATTCTGCAGAATTCCACAGATTCACCGTACAAAATGTGAATATAGCTCCACAGACTCAGTCTGGTCTTATTAGTAAACTAAACAACACTGTTTACTGTCCTCATTCCCACAGTGGCTCCTCTTCCACTGTCATGGACTGTCAAACGGCCAAACGTCTAGAGAGCTTCAGCTTACTGAAGCCTACCAATCAATGTGATTGACAGCTCTCAGGAGGCGTGTCACAATAGATACCCCACCCTCTATCACTTCCACCTGTCACTAAAGAAGCTTTGAGCTGTCCATCAATACGTTGTCATAGCAATCACACCATTTGTGCTTGATGTGAAAGAACTTTAGCTGATGCTTAAACGCACACACACACACACACACACACACACACACACACACATACGTAATGCATTTTATACCATACAAACCGTATTTTCTATCCCCCTACACTGCCCCTGCCCCTAAACCTACCCATCACAGGAGACTGTGCAGTTTACTTTCTGTGAAAAAACTCATCCTGTGTGATTTATAAGCATTTTGAAAAGTGAGGACATGGGGAACGTCCTCATATTTCACCCTCTTTTTGTAATACCTATGTCATACCCATGTCATTATACACATTTGTGTCCTGATATTTCACGAAAACATGCCCACACACACACACACACACACACACACACACACACACACACACACACACACACACACACACACACACACACACACACACAATAACCATAAAACCTGACTCTAAAACCCCCGTGAGAGCACCCTATGCTTGAATAGTACATAGGACACAGTCTGCATGTCCGTCCCCTGGCGCGCACATTCATGCAGAATTATGCATTTATTAAAATCATTTTTATTTCTAGAATTCCCTCATGTGTGACTAAAGCTGAGGTCGGGATTTAAGGCCACGCTGGGGTTTGAGTGTAAAAGATCTGAATTAACACGCTGATTCTCCGCTCATTTGCATTGTTGGAATAACGGCGGTGGATCTTTGCATACATAAATATAAATTGATGAATTAGCTCCTTGCCTCTGTGATTAGATAGTAAAGCCTTTGATCATGTGAGCTCTATGCTAAAGTGACCTGTTGAATTCTCACACTTCATTTGTGTATGTGAACTCTTCACACAGTACTACAGGCTATTTATTACATGGAAAAGCTATTGATTTAGTGTCATTTTTTTTTCTGCCCCTCATCTTAACCACATATTTAATAAGCAAAACTCTTTCAGTAAACTGTCCGTGAGACATGTTTGACATGAATTATTATTATTATTATTTTTTGCATGCGTTTCACAGAGAGCTGTCAATCTCAAAGCAATCATACCATATAATGTGCCTCATTACGTGTTTGTGTTTGATATTCGCGTCACAGTAGCAAGTCTGAACATGAGACCGTAATACAATAAATACAATAAAGTCAAACATAAACACTATTCAGATGAAATGAGTTTTCTTAATAATGTTTGAGTAACCATATGAACAGAGGACATCTGTGATTTCATGTACTGATTCAGATGGGATAGGGATCTCATTATATTTACTAAGATGGGAGTGCCTGTCTGGAAGGACAAGTGCATCACGAAACCTACCAAAATAAACAAGACTTATGTTTGTGATATATTATATAATAATGGAAGGGATTAATTAAGGTGAAGATCATGTGGGATTTTTTGAGCAGTTTCTGTGATTAGACTCTCCTTATTGATTTCATTTTCTTTTTATGTCGGCTGGGATGCCAGCAGTACTTGAACCACCATCTGTTACTTTACCCCGAAACTTGGCAAAAAGGTCTAAATCCATAATGAAGGTGCACCAGGCAGCTGAACGAGAAATTTTGATTTAGTCACGGCATTCAACGAAGGTCAAAACAAACGAGGAGAAAATAATATATACTCCAATCACAGACATTCCTATCTGGGACCCCAGAGTGAGCCAAATATTTCCCGCTGGACCTTGGAGTGAGCAGGACAACAGCAGGAAATTTGCTGTGTCATTTTTATTGAGGTTGCGCAAGAAAAACACAGACAGGATTGAAAATGCTTCTGTCAAATACAGATTTGCCTGAGCTCCTCAGGGCTTAATGACTTATTTAATCAAATACACCTGAATTATGAAAATAAGAAATATCAGTTTAGTGTATACTTAATCAGAGACAAATCACAACATGTCACAATATGGCATTAGTAGCATCTAAAAGTACTAAACATAATACTGTACATACAAATAAACATTTGGTAACACTTTATTTTAAGGTGACATATTTACATGTTACTACAAGAACTTATATAATAACAGTAATGATGCATAATTACAAGTACTAACCCTAAACCAAACCCTAAACCTAACCGTAACTCTAGTAAGTTCATGTGGTTAATTGATATTACTCAGTACTGTTTGAGTAAGTACAATGTAACTACGTCACCTTAAAATAATGTGTAACCCAATATTTTCATATAAAAAATACTTTTTTAGCTCATGCCGGCGAGAGCACCAAAGTGTCTTTTTGGCTGACAACTGTGCTTGGAGTTTTAAGCATATGCACAAAGAAGATTTCCCATAGCCTATTTTATAAAAATGTGACAGTCTGAACAATATCATGTTTTTATAGAATTTAATGATGCTCTGCCACACAGGTAGAATCACACTTTTTTGTTCTCTGCTCTGATTTTTTTCAACCCTGTTACTATTGTCTGTCCATGACTTTGCATCGTCTGCATCTGAAGTGAGCGTGAGAAACTTCTCTGTTGATTCATTTGCATTTCTTACAGAGAGAATGACGCCCGGTTTGTTCAGGGGTCATCTTAAGCTGAGTTCTTTTGAAACCTTCCCTGCAATGTGTTTCAGATATGGTTCCACTTCCTCCTGTCTTTATAAATTTAGTCATGTTCAAACTCCTTCAAAATGTGGTGTTGGCCATGACAGATCAAAAGTAAGGAGTAAACAGGCCACTCATTTAAAAATGACACACATATTGTGAATGTAGGAAATTCAAATGACTGTAATTGTAAAGTTTCAGTTTTAATGTTCTTTTTTTTTTAAATAATGACATTTGTTATTGAAACGTAAGCTCAGTTTCGGACTCTTTCTCTGGTTAAGAGTTAGCATGATTACAACATTAGCATTATAATATTAGAATTTTCCCTTCTATACCATTCATTATATTTTAGTTTAGGTTTTGGTCTACTAACCAGCTTTGTTATGTCTGAAGCAGGTACTTTTACTCATTTTTTTCTCACATTCGTGTTGTGATGGACATTACTATCATACTCCTGTCACACTTCTGTCAGTCTGTCATCTCATGGCAGGTCATCTGAAGACAATCAGGTACAGAGAGAGAAACGGACTGAAGGAACGCAGTGAAAGATGAGTGTGAGAGGAGGAGAGGAGAACAATGCGAGGGCTGTTGGGTAAAGAATCACAGAACAGGACATTAGCCAGGAAAAGACAGACTGAGAGAGGGAGAGAGAATGCTGAAGATGATGGTACTAGATTACACGCTAATGGAATGAAAGGACACCTGTGGAAGATCGAATCTGGATGTGGGAATCCAAGGGTGTAGTATTAAATTAAAATGCAGTATTATATTAAATCTAATTATGCTAGTAGTAAGAAAATCAATATTGTAGAAAGGTTTTTATATTTCTAAATTAATTAAGCTTGATTTGTTGAATTACCTCCCTCAGCACAATCAATTTAATTCACATTTGCATCAAACAGAAATTGCATTTAAACAGAAAGTTAAACTTTTATTTACAATCTAAATTCATATTATATAACTATGGAAGCTTGTTTCCGCCACAGAATAAAAAAGGTAATTGCGAGTTTATATCTCACGATTCTGAGAAAAGATGTCAGAAATGTGAGTTATAAAGTCAGAATTGCATGATATAAAGTCAGAATTGCGAGTTATAAAGTCAGAATTGGTGCCATGGCATCTGACCCTTCCAGTGCCCTGTGTGAGCTTCCTGAGCTCTCTTACCTGATGTTCTGCATGACCCAGCCAGTGACTTATTGGACAATAATAATAATACATTT
This sequence comes from Gobiocypris rarus, assembly GCA_023029165.1. Classification (NCBI taxonomy): domain Eukaryota; kingdom Metazoa; phylum Chordata; class Actinopteri; order Cypriniformes; family Gobionidae; genus Gobiocypris; species Gobiocypris rarus. The sequence goes on from CM040910.1 coordinate 30,994,860, forward strand.
TTTTTATTTATAATGTGCTTTTCTTAAACCCAAAGCGCTACAATAAAATAGCAATAATACAACCAAAAATAAAATACAAGAAAGACAAGAAAAACAACTATAGCAATACAACAATGATTAAAGAAAAACAGTTTTAAACAAATGTGTCTTAATCAACTTTTTAAAATGACCCAGCGTTGGTGCAATTCTGATGGGCAGAGGAAGCACATTCCATAGCTTGGGTGCTTTGTATGAAAATCACACTGGGAAAGCGTGCCTTCCTAGTGGGAAGAAACACTACGAAGCCCAAACTGTACCCTGAAGGAGTTATGTGGGGTATAAGTGCTGAGCCGTTGCCTGCAATGCAAAAAGGGGGCTCCAGTCCTACTAAATGGGGAGCTCTCCCAAGGCAAAGACATGGCCTTCCATTTAGGAGCAACCGTGGAAAAATATATGGGATCCCCATAGGGTCACTCATATATACCCAGCCTAATACCGGTTCTCAAGGATTCAGCGGGAATAGGCCTGATGCCATATGTTATGCCATTTCCAGCACCAAGGGTGATAAAGGACTTGACAGAGTTTGCTTCTGGAGAATATAAGCACCACAGTTCAGGGCGCAATAAGCCAATAAGAACCTGGTCCTCTCAGTGCTTCTACCCATTTGAGGTGAGAACACAGGAGGATACAAGCTCTATGCAAAGGCTATAAAATCTAGCCAACTTGTTGTGTGTCACCCAGCCCACAGCTCTACAGATATCTGACAGCGACGTGCCACGTGCTAGCTCTGAGGTGGATGCAACACTTCTAGTGGACCCTGAGTGGACAGGGCACACCTTGTGCTTGGTAAGCCAAGACGATGGCATCCACTATCCAGTGGGCCATCCTCTGCTTGGAGACAATCTTTCCCTTCTGCTGGCCTCTGTGACAAAGGGCTGCTCTGAGGTCCTGAAGCTTTGTGTTCTTTCTACATACAGTCGCAGAGCGTGGACGGGACAGAGAAAAGCCAGGGCTGGGTCTGCCTCTTCCGGGGGCAGCGCTTGCAGGTTCACTCGCTGGTCCCTGAATGGAGTGATAGGAACCTTGGGCACATAGCCAGGGACTCAATTCCATATGGGTGTCACCCACCCCAAACTCTAGGCACGATTCATCGACTAAAAATGCCTGCAGGTCCCCTACTTTCTTGATAGAGGCCTGTGCAGTCAGCAGCAAAGTCTTCATAGTCAGAATCTTTAGCTTCGCCGACTGCAGAGGCTCAAATGGGGCATTCTGAAGTGCTCGGAGCACCAGAGGGTATGGAGGTCGAGGAGGATTTATGGAACCTGACCTAAGGAACCTAACGACCAGGTCATGCTTCCCAACTGACTTGTGATAGGTGGATATCGCAGCAGCAGCATAAACTTTGAGGGTTGAGGGAGACAACCTTTACTCCAACCCCTGCTGCAGGAAGGAAAGCACAGACGCGATCGAACATCTTCAGGGTTCTTCTAGGTGAGATTCAAGGCCCCGGGGCCAGCTATGTGCAAGTACATCCGTGCTGAGTGTCCCCTTGGTCAGCGAATAAAACAACTGTCAGTGGGACGTTTCTGGAGAGGCAAATAGGTCAACCTGAGCCTCTCCAAACTGTCTCCACATCAGCTGCAGGTCTTGAGAGCTCACGGTTGAGCACACCAGGGACTCGACATGCAGCGACGAGAGGTCTGTCCGAGTTTCCCCGGCAGACAGCTCACGCTGATCTCCTCGGTCTCCCAGCAGACCCTCGACTGTGCTTTTACACATGAGTGGTGGCGGGCAAACAACAAAAGGGACTCAAGCTTCCTGGAGAAAGAAGAGTCGCGACCGGCGTGCTGACATGGTCATGCTCTCATGTGAAAACATGAACCACCCACTAATGCCATCTCAGCATGTATACGCCCAGACATGTGAAACGGTCAGGAGGACAGGAACCCATGTTATCTCTTTTAGGGAAACTGCTCTCCTTGGTTCTGAAGCACACAGGGGGAAGGTCGCGGTGACACAGGAAATAGTGCAGCCTGTCATGCGCGCTCTCTCTCTCATAGAAGGCACTTTCTTACCAGTCGTGAGAACGTCTTTTCAGCGCTCTTAACAGCGTACCGAACCAGCTGTGAGAACAGACTTTTCTTTTTGCTTAATTGATGCCGCTGCAGTGCGGTCACTCCAACACCAAATGAAAGAGTTTGACGCGTTATAATGTCAACACATGCTTTGTAGTGAGCAGGAAAAATACCCACCACTCAGCTCTGATGCGAAAAGCTGGTTTGATGCAATCACCTGCAGCTCATTTATACCTGTGCTGCGTGGCAAGAGCAGCTGGTGCAATTATTGCATGTGCATTATGTATTGGCTCGTTTAGTTACACTCGAAGTAGATTGGCTCGTACTAGCAAGATTCCTATTCGTCAGGTCTCCGACGTAGCGTCGGAAGTGACCGACTGAATGGAAACACATTGGTCAGAAACAAAAATGTAATTGAATCATTCACTCAAGCGATTTGTTCAACAACTGATTAATTCATGAAAGAAACACCACTGCTACGTGTTTCTAGAAGGCACGTTGGTGTCTAAAATGTAAGTTATTCAGTTCAATAAACTTCTTGTTTATTGTACTGTTGTAGAAAAGCAATCTCGCATTTGCAATAATAGGCCTAGAAAAGTACTCTTGCTCATGGTTGAAGTTCTTATAATACGTGTAGTATCGCTCTTTTTCAGAACGTTAGGCATATATTTTTTGTTTTAGTGTTTCTTACTTGGTTTATAAGGAATATGCTAATTTGTTTGTGTGTATGTGTGTGTGTAATGTGGGGTATAAATGCCAGTTTCACAATGGGCAGCATTGTTTAGACACACATACTGTACACACACACACACACACACACTAATATATATGCAAACAGGAGTGAATGGAGACAGATGGAGGAAAAAAGGGGGAAAATTATGAATAACTTTACAGTAAAGACCCGTAATGCCTTCCAGCTTTAGCTTACATTTCAGTGCTTAGATAGCATCTAAAAGCGCTGAGTTTAATCTATAGGGTCATATATGTTTTCCTTTTATTTCCATCTCGCCAGCATTATAAATTCGGCTGGAGAAACGCCACTTAATAGCTAAAACGGGTGTTAGCTACATCAAGAGACTTGAGCGGTAAAACTGAAGCAGCTGCTTTTAAATTGGCCTTAATGAGATGCTGTTACTGACGCATGGAGCCCTGACACGCAACCGTACACACACACACACACACACACCTTTGCTGCCTGAAGATGTCACATATTTTCTTACATGGTCAGTGGGTTGCTTCAAAAGTCTTTTTAAATTTTTTTATTTACAGCACAAACCCACAAATCATTGTTCACGGTGCTCTCTTTCATGATTAGAGTCAGACATACACAAGTGAGACCCTCGGCTATGTTTCAGCTGTGGATCTTACACCTCTCTTGTTGCCATGGGTACACTTTGGGCTGTGGAATCTACCCCAGGAGTGTGTGTGTGCGTGTGCCCAGAACCCAACAGAGATCAGAAGAGCATCACTCTCAAGTTAAGATCGATATCTTACCCCCCACCTTTCTGAACTTCTACATATCTCTATCTCTCTATCTCTCTATCACTCTATCTCTCTATCACACACACACACACACACACACACACACACGCGCGCACACACACACACACACACACACACACACACACACACACACACACACGTCTCGTTCACCATAGACGTAATGTTTTTTATACTGTACAAACTGTATATTCAATCACCTTACAGTAACCCTACCCTAAACCTACCCATCACAGAAAATTCTCTGCAGTTTTACATAATAAAAATAAATAAAATCAACATTCTGTATGATTTATAAGCTTTTTTCCTCATGCTTGTCCCCAGTGACATGAGTCCCCATGAGTCTATGTGCATTTAGGTTGAAGTCCCCACCGAGATAGAAAAACATGAACACACACACACACACACACACGCACGTGTTGGGTTTTCATGTTTTATGGGGACATTCTATTCCATGGGGACCAAAAAATGTCCCCACAAGGACAAGGATTTCGGATATTGCCATCTTTGTGGGGACATTTTGTCCCCATACCGGGATTACCAGGACACACACACACACACAGAAAGGTATTGTGCATGCCACTCGTGAGCATGAATCAGGATTAGACACAATATGAGGACAAAGATTGTTGTCATGAAAATGAAATAATAAGGAAAGGAAAGAAGAAACTGGATGGTGTAATTGCAATTTATTTCCACTTCAGAGCCTGTGGGGTAAAAGAGAGAGAGGAGAGAGAGAGAGAGAGAGAGAGAGAGAGAGAGAGAGAGAGAGAGAGAGAGAGAGAGAGAGAGAGAGAGAGAGAGAGGGAGAGAGAAATCCTTTAATATTCACAGCCCTTGAGATGAAATGAGAGAATACAGCCATACCTTCAGGTCCATGAACATAATGAGCTTTTTATTTCACCCTGTATGTGTGTGAGAGAGAGAGCTTTGTGGTCAGGAATTAGGATCATCCACGTCTGAATGCTCTGCGCAGTCATTTATGTGTTCATGGAAGCATCTGCCTCTATCTCTGTTTCTGTGTAGAAAATCAAGTCGTGGCTATTCATTTACAGTATGAAAGTGAAAGAGCTGATGTCATGACACCAGCAGTCTGAGAAACCTTATTCACTGACAGATTCTTTGAAAATTATTTTTCAACAATACATTTCTGAAGAACAGTTAATTCAACATTGAAAGATTAATTAAGTCTCTTGAAGGTGATACTGAAACATTGACTCTTATGATATGATCCTGACAAATAAATAGTGTCTATATATACTGTATATATTGCTTACTGACCACAAACCTTTGAATGGGATATATATATATATATATATATATATATATATATATATATATATATATATATATATATATATATATATATATATATATATATATATATATATATATATATATATATATATATAATTAAATGCAAATTAAAACATAAATTATAATGACCTAAAATATAAATAAAAATAATTTTTATCAGTAAAAAAAAGAAGTGAAATAACATTGCAAAGTTTAATGCAACATATTATATGTTTTCAGCAATAAGCATTGTCTTCACACAAAGCATGACAATCAGCTAATCATTTGTGTTTATTTTATAGTTTTGGATTGTATAAATCAATAGATTTTAGATTTCACAGTGGCCGTGGCTATTAACACCATGCAGAGATAAATTAATTGTAATTAATTTCTGTAGTTACATTTATAATTACGCTGTTGACACTTCCCTTACACCCTACACTTAAACCTACCCATACTACCACACCTGTCCATAACTTTACCCGTATCCCACCTCAATATCAGCGAAAGTGTTTTGCAATACAATATGAACACAATAAGTACATTGTACTTATGTTTTGATGTAAGTACAGTAAGCCTATACCTAAAGTGGGACCATCAATTCTATCTGTCTCTCTCTCCATCTGTCTCTCTCTCTCTCTCTCTCTCTCTCCATTACACATGCACACATGCTTCAATAAGTGTATGCTGTGGCGTTTGTAAATCAATGGAACAGCGTGTAATATCTCTGACTGCTAATGATCGATCACTGTGGTCTTATTATGTTGCATTAGTTTGAGACCAACCGCCGACAGACGCTTTCAAACTAATCTGGTCTACTGGGAGGTCTTCATCCTTTCAACTTTCATCCCATCGATTGGGCCCTTTTAAACGCACATGCGTTCATTAGTGAAAATGTACTCAACTTGTGAATATACCGCTCATTCACATTATCATTGCTGTAATTTAACTCACATTTGAACTTTAACAACATTATATCAAGATAGATCTATTTTGATGTCACCAATGAATAAGAATAGTTTATATTATATAGATATAATATTCAAACTTGATATTTTAAAAGGATTAAATTTTTCTGTCAAGTGAATATAATTTTTCAACCCTCAGTGAATTTACATATGACACTGGCTGACAATCACAATAAAACAGGTAAAAAAAAATATTTTGCTAGATTTAAATGCTATTGAGCTGCTCTGCTGTCAGTTGTCTGAAGCCTATAGGCAACTATCACTGTTATTAAGATGATTCCACAGCTGAATTCTAGTGTGACATTAGCATGTTGCTAAGCTAAAAACAAACAAGACAGTTCACTATCACTGTAAAAAATCCAACTTATGTTTTGTATGACAAATTCAGCTTTTAATGTTTATTCTACTATTTAAAATGTTGAAAAATGTTGAGATAACTCAAACAAATAAATTGAGAAAACTCAAAAATGTTCTGCAGCTGGTTTCCTTAATCTTTTAAGTTTTCTCAACTTTTTTTTTACAGTGTAGGTTTTTTCATAGTGTAGAGTGTGCCCTCAGTAAATGTTTCAGTATTGTTTCGCTCGTATGTGCTCTTTTCAGTGAAATCACCACTCGAACAAAGAATGAAAAGCAGAGAGGAGTATTGACAAAAAGTTGATAATGAGGGTCTATTTCTCTCTCTCTCTCTCTCTCTCTCTCTCTCTCTCTCTCTCTCTCTCTCTTTCCCACTCTATTGTACTCACTCTTATCATATGCCTCGTGTCATACCTCTGTCTTCTCACATTATACAAAAATCACAATATTTATTTATTTATTATTTATTTTCTATCTATTTGTGACCCTGGACCACAAAACCAGTCATAAGTCGCACAGGTATAATGGTGGCAATAGCCAACAGTACATTGTATGGGTCAAAACTATCGATTTTTCTTTTATGCCAAAAAAAATCTGTAGGATATTAAGTAAAGATCATGTTCCATGAAGATATTCTGTAAATTTCCCACTGTAAAATATACAACAAAACATATTATTAGAATAATATGCTTTTTCATTTATATTATTATTATTATTTATATATTTTTTATGTCTTTCTATCTTTTATTCATTCATCCATTCAGTGTAAAATGCCTGATATACAGTCATCAGCTGTATTGCTGTGTTCATGTGTAAAATTACACAAAATTATTTTGGAAAATGACATCATCGCTTATCTGTTTACAGTAATTCAATTAAATTTCAAAGAGCTTTATTGGCATGACAAATTGTACATTGTATTGCCAAAGCATTTATATGAGCATGACAAAATAAATAAATAAATAAAATAAAAATGACCAAAGTAGAACTAGAAGTATTGAACAAGTGTGGAAACTCTGTCTCTCGCTCCCTCTCTGTGTGTGTGTGTGTGTGTGTGTGTGTTGAAGAGAGCAATCTCCTCTCAAAACAAAGAGAACAAGTCTCCATTGTCTTTTTCGTATGGATGGGCTACAGGCTTTTATATGTGAAATAACAGTGTGTGTGTGTGTGTGTGTGTGTGTGTGTGTGTGTTCCTCATGGCATGCTTTATTCTAGCAGCACTCAAGCTGATGAAAAAAATGTTTCTCTATCCTCTCTCACTTCTCCTCTCTCACTCACTCACACACATGCAGGTATATGATGACAACATGGACAATGCTGAATGTGTGTCGAGTTTAACAGCCTGTAGCTGTAAGATAGGACGACATATCTGCTGTCCGACCCAGAACATTCCTGTAATGTAAGAATGACGTTGAACTAGGACACTTCGCAGATACACACAGAAAAACTCTACATATCCGCAGTGTGTGTGTGGGAGTATATTTGGGTGTGTGAGTCTCATCCAGTCGGTGGGAGTGTGTGGGAACCTGTCACAATAATCGGAAGAGTGGTGTAACGTTACACCTAACTGCTGTGTTCAGTAACACACACACACACACTCTTGCACAAATGCACCGTCACTCAAAACCCCAAACACACACTTTCACCCCAGACCCTTCAGGTAGAGCGCCAGTGTCACATTACGGTGTCTGTGAGAAAACACTCACTAAAGCTGTTTACGGTACTGAGCTTTAGTTTACTGTGATAAAGAGACTGATAGAGCGTTCTCATCTGATGCAATTTGAAAAGAAATCCAGATTCATGTACAGATTATGCAGATTTATAGTTTAATATAACTGTTTCTTTAAATGCAGTTAAAGTACATAAAGTCAAAAGAAGTGGATGAGCGCAGTTTAGAGGGGATCAAACTAGTGCTAGGGATCGCATCCAAAATAAAAGTTTGTGTTTACATAATATATGTGTGTATAATTATTATGTATATAGAAATACACACAAATGTATGTTTATATTTAAGAAATATGTGCATGTATATACGGTGTATATAATTTATCTTATATACAGGTCCTTCTAAAAAAATTAGCATATTGTGATAAAAGTTCATTATTTTCCATAATGTAATGATAACAATTTAACTTTCATATATTTTAGATTAATTGCACACCAACTGAAATATTTCAGGTCTTTTATTGTTTTAATACTGATGATTTTGGCATACAGCTCATGAAATCCCAAAATCTCAAAAAATTAGCATATTTCATCCGACCAATAAAAGAAAAGTGTTTGTAATACAAAAAAAGTCAACCTTCAAATAATTATGTTCAGTTATGCACTGAATACTTGGTCTGGAATCCTTTTGCAGAAATGACTGCTTCAATGCGGCGTGGCATGGAGGCAATCAGCCTGTGGCACTGCTGAGGTGTTATGGAGGCCCAGGATGCTTCGATAGCGGCCTTAAGCTCATCCAGAGTGTTGGGTCTTGCGTCTCTCAACTTTCTCTTCACAATATCCCACAGATTCTCTATGGGGTTCAGTTGGCAGGCCAATTGAGCACAGTAATACCATGGTCAGTAAACCATTTACCAGAGGTTTTGGCATTGTGAGCAGGTGCCAGGTCGTGCTGAAAAACGAAATCTTTATCTCCATAAAGCTTTTCAGCAGATGGAAGCATGAAGTGCTCCAAAATATCCTGATAGCTAGCTGCATTGACCCTGCCCTTGATAAAACACAGTGGACCAACACCAGCAGCTGACATGGCACCCCAGACCATCACTGACTGTGGGTACTTGACACTGGACTTCAGGCATTTTGGCATTTCCTTCTCCCCAGTCTTCCTCCAGACTCTGGCACCTTGATTTCGAATGACATGCAAAATTTGCTTTCATCCAAAAGTACTTTGGACCACTGAGCAACAGTCCAGTGCTGCTTCTCTGTAGCCCAGGTCAGGCTTGACCTGGGGAATGCGGCACCTGTAGCCCATTTCCTGCACCCTCCTGTGGACGGTGGCTCTGGATGTTTCTACTCCAGACTCAGTCCACTGCTTCCAGGTCCCCAAGGTCTGGAATCGGTCCTTCTCCACAATCTTCCTCAGGGTCCGGTCACCTCTTCTCGTTGTGCAGCGTTTTTGCCACACTTTTTCCTTCCCACAGACTTCCCACTGAGGTGCCTTGATACAGCACTCTGGGAACAGCCTATTCGTTCAGAAATGTCTTTCTGTGTCTTACCCTCTCGCTTGAGGGTGTCAATGATGGCCTTCTGGACAGCAGTCAGGTCGGCAGTCTTACCCATGATTGCGGTTTTGAGTAATGGACCAGGCTGGGAGTTTTTAAAAGCCTCAGGAATCTTTTGCAGGTGTTTAGAGTTAATTTGTTGATTCAGATGATTAGGTTAATAGCTCGTTTAGAGAACCTTTTCATGATATGCTAATTATTTGAGATAGGAATTTTGGGTTTTCATGAGCTGTATGCCAAAATCATCAGTATTAAAACAATAAAAGACCTGAAATATTTCAGTTGGTGTGCAATGAATCTAAAATATATGAAAGTTTAATTTTTATAGTGCATCATGGTGCCATGTGTTCCCCAGCGACACATTCATCCGGCCACCCATGTGATGTAAAAGAAAACTGGATTCATCAGACCAAGCCACCTTCTTCCATTGCTTCGTGGTCCAGTTCTGATGCTTGCATGCCCACTGTTGGTGCTTTCGGGCGTGGACAGGGGTTAGCATGTGCACCCTGACTGGTCTGCAGCTATGCAGCCCCATACACAACAAACTGTGTATACTGACACCTTTCTATCAGAACCAGCGTTAACTTCTTGAGCAATTTGACCTACAGTTGCTTGTCTGTTTGATTGGACCACTCAGGCCAGCTGATGCTGCCCTATACTTCAATGAGCCTTGGCCGCCCGTGACCCTGTCACCAGTTCACCACTATTCCTTCCTTGGACCACTTTTGATAGATACTGACCACAGCAGACTGGGAACACCCCACAAGAGCTGCAAGTTTTGGAGATACGCTGACCCAGTCATCTAGCCATCACAAACATCAAACTCGCTCAAATCCTTTTACTTGCCCATTTTTCCTGTTCCTAAAACATCATCTTTAATGATTTCTTTGAGACCATAAACCACAGTTTTTCTGGATGTCACATTCTGGGCTTTTCAGAGATTACCAAATGGTTTCACAAAGACAACTCCCTCTCATTGGGCAGTGATTGAATGACTAAATTCAGCACATGATAAAATTTCGTAATTATTATTTAAATCGAACTAATTTTCAAGTAGTTTGTCCTAAATTAACCTCTCAAGACAACTTCAGTAGGGTTTCATATCAGAATATGACTTTCTGTTATGAGACATCAGTTTCATATATGTCCACTGATCTATCTATCTATCTATCTATCTATCTATCTATCTATCTATCTATCTATCTATCTATCTATCTATCTATCTATCTATCTATCTATCTATCTATCTATCTATCTATCTATCTATCTATCTATCTATCTATCTATCTATCTATCTATCATCTATCTATCTATCTATCTATCTATCTATCTATCTATCTATCTATCTATCTATCTATCTATCTATCTATCTATCTATCTATCTATCTATCTATCTGTCTGTCTGTCTGTCTGTCTGTCTGTCTGTCTGTCTGTCTGTCTATCTATCTATCTATCTATCTATCTATCTATCTATCTATCTATCTATCTATCTATCTATCTATCTATCTATCTATCTATCTATTTATCATCTATCTATCTATCTAAAAAAATCTACTTAAAACCTTCAAACTTCACGCTTTGACAGGCCTTTATATCTAGTTGATTTTTATTGTAACTGAATATGGGGGTCAAATGAAGTCCAACAGAGATGTGTGAATGTTTATCTATCTTCATTTTGGGGGGGTTAGATGATATGTGCCTGGCATATTCTTGACTCTTACACAAAACATCATTGTTCTCTCCAATACTGTAAACAGGGCTTACAACTTTTAAGAGTTCATCTTGACCAAACATGTTTCGGTGTGTTGTTGAGGGCAGGTGGATTATAGTCCCTACAGAAATACACACACACATATATTTCTATGCCACCTGCGGTTAGCATGGTAACCATCTCCTTATTTGTTTTGTTTATATGACCTCTGATCTCAGAAAGAGACCAAATATGACATATGTGCAGCTATAGTGCTAAAAATAAAAATTGAGTGTGTGGGGGTGTACATTTATGAAACTGCTCAAACAGTTAAAGCAATGGTGCTATTGTTAAAAGTCTCATTGCTCACAAACAGGGTTAAACTTTCTTTAAATACTTTCATAAACTAAACTTTCATAGTGTGTATAGAACTTTAAGTAACACTTGAAATGAGAAAATGGCTTCAAAGTTTATTTTGACCGAAGGCATTTTCAAAATGGCTTCCCCTTGTTTCAAGGCTGTCTTGGCTCTCTTCCAATACATTTTAGGTTTGCACAACACTGGCATTTTAAATTTTAAATGCAAGATAATTAAGTTCTTCTTCAGTTCAAATGAGATGAATTCTAAACACATTATAAACTTCACCCACACTACAGCCTTGATTGATTTCCTATCAATTTTCACTTTCCACTCCCTTTCCATATAGTTGATCCAAACCGATCTGTCGCGGGTCAGATCATAAGAGATCAAAACGTTGCTATATCACTTTCAAACATTTGTATTCCATGTATTCCGTACACACACGCACGCAATGACAATATCATGTGATTCACTCCCACATTTAAATGCATTTGCCACTCCCAAAACTTTGCAGTGTGTGTGGTGTTTGTTACCTCTACTTCTGTCAACACACCCACACATACATTTGCATTTGCTATTGTGTAGCTTCCATCATCTCTCTGTCTAAAGCTGACTGAAGTGTGACTAAACACATTTCCATAAGTCTCATCTCTCCACCACACGTAATCTTCCTCTGCCTCTCTGGCTTTCAGTTCACTTTAGCTTCTTTGTTTGTGAATGTTCAGTATTCATTGTCTTCAAAATATTGAGATCTTCACACAGTATGGGATCTATCAGACTTTTATGGCAGTGGTCCTTAGAGCTTTAATTGTTTACGATGGTGGAGGAGATTTGGATCAGGTAACGTTTACCTAATGTGCTGTCTCACTGTGCTGCAAGAATTTTCATAAAATATGCATGTTTGCTATGGACTCAAACAAGGCATACATAATGGTGCATGATGGAGGCGACGAGAGCTTGTGTGCATTACCTGACTGAGTTAAACATAGAGGTCTCTTAAATAGCTAGTTCACCTTTACTGTAGTAGCAAACCTACATGACTTTCTTTCTTCTGTGATGAAATAAATGACATAAAAGGAAATCATATGAAGAATGTTGGTAACCAAACAGTTTTGGTTACCATTAGCTTCTACTGTAGAAAAAAAAAAACATTTAAAAATATACAAAATATCTTTTATGTTCCTGTAAAGTCTGTGGTTTGGAATGATATAAGAGTGCAAAAATATTTTTTTGAGAGGTGAACTATCCTTTAAAGCTGCACTGTGTAATTTCAGAAAAAAATGGTTGCATCCAAAATCGCATTCCCTCAGAGGTACTCCTCCCATTCACAAGACCTCATACATGATAAGTGGCTTAGAATAAATGGCTTCAAAGTGTCCTTTGGATACGCCCTTCAGAATCTCGCCATAAGTAGTAAGTCATCCAGGTCCTTTTTGTCTACTGTGCTTATTCGGACATGCTTCTCCTTTAACATACGTGCTTCGGGTGCAGCCAGTGCCTGTTTTCAAACAGGTTTCCCAAATACGTCTTCTGTCTTCCATTTTTCAGAAAAACAGGTAGCCCCACCCAAAATTGGTTGAACATCTGAAACATTACACACACTCAAAAATTATAACTCTTTGGCTGAACATGATTCAATCATGGACATTTGTTCCATGTGATTGAAAGCAGTAAAATCCAATAGAATCAGACATGTACAAGTAACTAGAATCAATGGTGTTTATTTGACTTGAATGAATGGTTTTAGGTTAACTCAAATTTAAACTGAATTATTCCTATTAGTAATCCTACACTCTAAAATACTGGGTTGTTTTAACCCAATTTTGGGTCAAATATGGACAAACCCAATCGGTGGGTAAAAAATCATATTTAAAATGTAACCTAACGGCTGGGTTTGTCCATATTTTAACCAAATTTGGGTTGAAACAACACAGCATTTTTTTTAAATTTCTTGATTAGTCCTGTGATTTAAATAACAACAAACTAAATACTTTCCTTTGCTCATGTGATGGTCGGTGTTGGAAGTCTAAAAGTGATACTGGTTTCATCCAGACCATAGGGATCTCTTTATTATTAAAGCACTTTGAATTCTTGTTAGCAGGTCCTCAACCCAAGCACAAGCTTTATGGTCAAATAAATCAATGGTATTGTAGACTGAAAATGGGAAAAATTAAAGAAAGAGAACAGACACAGAAAAGGAGACAGAGATGGAAGAAGATGGGATGGACAGGGGAACTTCAGTTTGTTCTTATGAGTCTAATCACACAAACGCACACACGCAATGCACACACACCATACATAATATATACAGAGGCTCCAGACATGTACTTACACTGTACATAGGCCTAATTTATTTATATATCAGGAGAAAGTGAGGTTCAGTTTTAAGAAAGCTCTGAAGATGGATGGTTGGAGAGGGTGATAATAACCGTAATGAATCAATACTTGATTAACTCACTCATGTTTTGGAAGCACGTGGACTGTTCTGGACTGTTTTGGATGTTGATCCTACACCAACACAGAGGACAGAAGGATCCTCTTGCAGTACAGCCTGTCACTTAACAGCGAGATTAACAAATAATCTACCTGCAAACAATCCCAAACCCAAGTTTAAAGAGATTAAACAAAATCTGTAGTACCTCTCTGTCAAACCTGGATGAAAGAAATGAAAATAGGGATGAATGGAGAAACCGAAGAGGTTAAACATTTATGATGAGAAGAAAAAGAAAGTATTGTGAAAATATATGGACGTACAGAGTCAGACACACATACATTGTTTGCCCACACAACACACACAAGTTATGATGTCTGTGAAAGAACGGCTTATCATTCACATACATTCAACAAAATAAAGACTGTATTTTACAGTGTCATTGTTACATGTTAACTTACACGTAGTATCTATGCATAATTTCATGCAACTAACTCTAAACCAAACCAAACCCTAATCCTAACCCTATAGTAAGTACATTAATAGTAAGTACATTACTTAATATTACCCAGTATTTTTTTATTACCCAGTATTATTTTATTTGTTTTATTCATTTTAGTACTTCAACTTAAACATATATTATTTCAGTTATTTGTCTGTATTTCAATCAGAAAGAAATTTTTTAATTGTTTTACAGTAACAACATATGTAAAGAGAATCACAAACTCCTCCTCTTTCGTAGAACAGGAGACTTTAGGCAATTTTAGCTGAAAAGCATGCACAAACACACATTTTAAAACTCCACCAGAAAGTACACAAGCTTGGGACTTTTTCATACTGTTTTCATTGTACTATGAATTGATACATAATTATATTCTCTCTGTTTGTCTTCAGGGCATTCGTTTTCGACTTTGCCTTCCTGTGAATTATATATACATATATATAAAAATCAGGGCATTTTAACAGCATTTTTCCTACCGATCAGCATCTGTGTTAGGCGACATCAAAGATTAGATGTGGATGTACATATGGTTGCTCTCACAGCACACAAACACAAAACTGACATGTTTATGGGCCGGAGAAATCGACACAGCAACAGAGATCAGAACAAAGAACCCTGGGAAAGTTCAGAGGTCACTGACAGCTGTCACCCCTCACATTAACACCTCAAGATGTGAGGAAGATTCTGATCGGACACGGTGGTCCCCTGGGGCACAGGTACAGGAAGAAAGTCTGTCATCAGATGGGTCAACTGTACAACAGAGACGAGCCAAAAGACAGCGATGGAACGCCGGACTAATTTCAAATTGGTTATGTGTCACGGAACCTGTTCAAAAAATGCTTTTGTGTCATTTCCAAGATCCATTCATTAAAATCACCTCTTTTTCCCTGATTTATCATCCACCAAATGCAACAGCTTCAGAATCTCTAATGCACATTAAAACACACAAACCCACACCAGTGTCTGTTTTTTTTTTTTTTACACCGACTGAGTACCAGTCACACACACACACACACACACACACACACACACACACACACACACACACACACACACACACACACACACACACACACACACACACACACACACACACACACACACACACACACACACACATACTGTTGGGTCACATTGCCCCCTATTCAGACAAGAAATGACAGAAACATGTTTTGATGGGGAAAATGTAAAATATATGTCAATCACTTTGACAAGCCTGTGACAGAATGCAAATGAAAGACTGTCCTCACATTCTTGTGCATCTGTGTGTGTGGTGCACTTGGGCCTTTTGTAAAACCCTTACCAAGCTGAGTCAGTGTTTGTAATTGTGTTTGTGTTTAAATTGATATTGAGCGAAATGTTCTCTTGCAGAGACTCAAGCAACATGATGCGCAGCTTTCAGTATCTAACCTCATCACAAGACAAAAAGAAAGATAAAGCTATTGAGGTGAGCCCACCGCAGACACTGAGAGAGAGAGAGAGAGAGAGAGAGAGAGAGAGAGAGAGAGAGAACAGAGAGGTTAATGATTAAAAACACATTGGGACTCAAAGAAGCTGACAGAAGCAAAAACGGACAGGCGCTGGAAAATAAGTGAACATGAAGAAGCAAATTGAACAGAAAATGTTCAATCTTCCCCTCATTCTCTCTCTCTCTGTATTGATCTTTTTCTTTTGACTGATGAAGTCAAGCAGAGATGATAAACAGATGCTGATGGTTTTCTCTTTTAGCACAGCTCCGACACACTGCGATGCTAACACACTTTACAAAGCAGAATAAGAACTCAGACGGAGCGTTTGATGGAGAGGAATGAGTAAAGATGCATATTAAGAGTGTGCAAAGAGTCAATTCATTCTGAAACCAAACTGAAATTCGGGGAATTGGATTTTTGAAAGCTCAACAGCTCATCTCTCTGATATTCTCAGTGATGAGACTTCTCAACATTTGGTAACAGCGAATTAAAGTATATTTTTAAAAATCAGATTTGAGCTAAAAAAAAAAAAAAGGATATTTAAAACATAGATTTAAGATTAAAGCAGATTAAATGAGCTCTACTTGCTCGACTGCATTATATATTGCTTTAAAGTTCACCCAAAAATGAAAAAGTGGTGTTTATCAGGGCCTCCAAGATATAGGTGTGTTTGTTTCTTCAGTAGAACACAAATGAAGATTTTTAACTCCAACCGTTGCTGTGTGCCAGTCGGATAATGCTTGTGAACAGGTAACAATTCTATGAGAGCAAAAACACATAGACACACGAATCCATATTGAACCCTGTGGCTCATGGCGACACATTGATGTCTTAAGACATGAAACGAACAGTTTCTGCGAGAAACCGAACAATATGTTATTTTTACCTCATATCAGACTAATCTCATCTAGTTTTCCCCAGCCCATTACATCCGCCGAAGGAAGGTCAAAATATTGGCGCGATCATAGGTCATATTACGTAGATGCCTCATTGGACTGATCCATGCAGGCGCTAATGAGGAATCTATATCTATGATCGCGCCGCTTTTTTTACCTTCCTCGGCGGAAGTAATGGGCTGGGGAATACTAAATGAGATTTCTCTGTTTTTTATTGTTATTGTTATTGTTTGGTTTCTCGCAGAAACTGTTCTTTTCGTGTCTTAAGACATCAATGTGTCGCCATGAGCCACAGGGTTCAATATGGATTTGTGTGTCTATGTGTTTTTACTCTCATAGAATTGTTACCCGTTCACAAGCATTATCCGACTGGCACAAAGCAACGGTTGGAGTTAAAAATCTTCATTTGTGTTCTACTGAAGAAACAAACACACCTACATCTTGAATGCCCTGGGGGTAAGCAGATGAACACCAAATTTTCATTTTTGGTTGAACTATCCCTTTAAAGCAAGCAACTTTAATGTGTGTCAATGTCTCTTTCAATAAGAATTACAACTGCAATTTTTACTTTAAAGAAGCCTACCAGTGTGTACATTTTTACTTGTGTCTGACCTCGACGGACTGAACAGAAGAAATGAACCAGAGAAGATTTCCACATCAGAGAAAGCGGAGCCCCAGAGCCAACCTATCATGTAAATGCCACAGACTAATGCAGTTCTAACCCTCTATAGACTAATTATGAGATCACAGCTAGAAAAAATGAATGACTTCATATTTTACATATATTTAAGGTTAAAATAATTTTCCAAAATGTGTTTTCTAAATTTGTGCTTTTTTTCAAGGGTGTCAGCATTTATACGTAACTTGTGCTATTAGAGTAATTTTTTGGGCAAATTGTCACACACATTCAAATGCATTTCACTGAAATATCTGAAATAGTGTTTCAAAAACATTAAAATGCTTTATTAACATTCCATTTCATCTTATGCTATTATATTTCATTTGGAACTCACATGTGAAAATGTCAAAAACTAGATTGTAGCCTAAAATGTTCCACAACAATCTGACTTCTTCATCTCTGCCATCACTCTCACTGCTTCTATCCTCCTTGATCTTCAGCTTCTTCCTTTCTTACTACAACCTTATTTTCTGATGCACTACTGTTACTATCATCGATACTTTCTAGAAAATGTACAGCTTTTCCTCTCCGTCTACTATACAACTTACTATCATCAACCTAAAACAAAGACAAAAAGGCTATTATGCTGCCCGCCAGTGATGAAAAAATAGTGCCAACACAGAAAATATGTATCCCCTAAAATGACTGTCATATCTCAACTTGAATACAAAATGTGCATTAAAAATGACCATTAAAAATGACATTTGGATGACAAATGTGCATTAAAAATGACAAATGTGCATTAAAAATGACATTTGGATGTACAATGATATATTTTCTTTTATAAATTGAATATAGGCTACTGTTTGAATACAATTTATATGTACAATTAACTCACAATGAAGCCTTGACAGCATGTGACCTAACATGCGCTAATGTTACAGTCACATGGTCACCTGTCACTTCTGCACTTCACTTCCCAGCATTCTACTTGACTCTCACCTGTACGCGCTTCATAATCACGCACATATGCACCTCATGCAGCTTTATTAGCTCACTTCTACCTCTTTTCCACAAAGGCAGTGCTGTTGCTGGTTCGGAGCCAGAGCCTAGTTTCAAATCGGTTCGTTGTCTGTCCACACCCAAAGCACCAGCTCCAAACCAGGAAAAGTGGTTTTTAAGTAGCACCAAATCATTGTTGGTCTAGAAGTAAGAACTGCTTGTGTCAGCAGCTGGGGCAGGGTTACCGTGACCAACAAGACAAACAGAAACTTGTGACCATCATTTTTTAATTAGCAGCTAATCGAGCTAATAGCTGCTTGATTGTAATCTCCGTCTATAGAAATTACGGCGACCTGCATGAATGCGTTAGATTCGCGGTGTTTTGATGCCGATGTAGGATTGTAAAGCTATGTGCATCAATAGTAACGCAACATTCACCATTGTTGATGGAAGGCTTGGTTCGAGATAAAGCGATCGATCTGCACAGCGCCGATGCATGACATCAAAGTATACGACTACTTATGCTTTTGAATCACTCATGCGATATTTTGATATCATAGGTGGATCGGTCTGTGCAGCGCCTACTCTTAATGTCAACTATTACTATTATTACTGGAGATAACAACAACAATAGATAATAGATAACAAAAGATGCCTGGGTTGGCATCTACTGTTTTGTTCTAGGTTAGCACAAGCACTTACGTGAGAAGGTTAAGTTTAAATGAACACGAAGCCATTTTTCAATACTCATAACTAGCGCAGAGAAAGATGAAACTTTCTAGTGTGCATGTGTCAAACACCTGTGTTCACATACAATATCAAATGGAGTATACTTTACTTGTCTTACAGGAATTCCGGAGGAAGTAATGAAGGAAAAAAGGAGAGCTCACCCTCTTTGATTTTGTTGTTGAATGTTGTTGACACGAAAGCTGCGTCAGACTTAATGATGATGAAAGGAACCTTTCTACTTCAGACCATGTGCTGCTGTACATTCCAGCACTTTTACACACACACACACACACACACACACACACACACACACACACACACACACACACACACGAACATCGGAATCAGGATATCTTCAATGCTTGTGTGGGATCTGTCAGTGGTAGAGGTCTCAACCACCAAATGTACAAATTCAAAATGTATTCCTAAATAATCCATCAGCTGTATCAAACTGGCTCCTGCAGGTCTGAATGTGAAACCACAGCAGAACACATTTGTCGATAGCATACAGGCCTCAGGATTAGGGAACTGATTTCTCAAATGGCTAAACCAGAACGCAGCGAAGTTTTGTCAATTAGTAAATGGAGTAAAAATGGAGTTAGAGGAGGTCTGATCGATCATACCACCGTTCCCTGAGCATACACACAAAATCATCCAGACCAGGAAAACAGAACTAATTTGAGCTGACTAGAACTTCAGAAAAGTATTTTTGCAGAAACAAGGGACTACAGCAATAAAAGCAGGACAGGATAGTGAGGCCAATAAAGTGAGACTTTTGAGGCAAGAGGAAATGAAAAGGCTGAACCATCAAAACAGCAAATTAAAGGACAAAAAGAAAGGGCTATGTGTCACTTTTCAAGCCACTAAATAAAAAATGACTTAATGATCGGTCATTAGGGACCGCCATCTGGAAAAAATAAACCTTTTTCTGTCAGGATCATCTCAACAATGGCCTCATCAGATAACGCAGAACTCGCTTCATGTCTGAACATCAACACCTCTAGAATCTCAGTGGAATCAATAATCACATTTTCATAATCCATAATACAGTGTTTCCCCACCGATCCCAGATCTCATCAGTATCTCATTATAACGTCTCCATTGTCTCGTTGGAGAGCCGAGCGGCGTCTCACTTGCACCATCTCAACTGAAAATATCAGAGACTCCCTGATGGCTCAAAGAGTGTTTTGTGCATGCCTAGAACTGTGTTATTCTGTTGAGCAGTGTCATTCTTGAAACCAATTACTCTAGATGCTCGACGACATGCAGATGAAGTGAGGGAATCATCAAGACGGCCAAAGGAGCAGAGAGGGATGGAGAAATAAGCCATCACGTAGGTTTTGGAGAGGGATAAAACAGAATGAGAGAGAAAAAGCAAAAGAGAGACACTGTCAGACTACGTTCAGAATAAAATGCTAGTATTAGGTACTGTACACTGCCCACATCATGAAACTACATATTAGTATGTTTTTATTTATTTCGGTACGTTGTAATTTTGTGTGTAAGTGTGAGGCTATTAATTAATCTACATTAATTTTGAGGAAAGGTTAGTTTTTAAAGCCTATTTCAGCAGCAGAGCTGTTCTACTGATTAAGTGGCTGTGTAGTGTTGATTAAAGTCTGCGGTTTAGAATCAGAATTAGCAATGTCCGTTTTGCGAATTAATCCCACGTATGAGTCGGGATTCAGCAGACAGTTCACCCCTTTAGAGCGGTTTCTCTGTTAGTAAAACACTATCCTAATATTGTGTTGGTCTCCCTTTTGCTGCCAAAACAACCCTGACCCGTCGAGGCATGGACTCCTCTAGACCCCTTAAGGTGTGCTGTGGTATCTGGCACCAAGATGTTAGCAGCAGATCCTTTAAGTCCAGTAAGATGTGAGGTGGGGCCTTCATGGAAAGGACATGTTTGTTCAGCACATCACACAGATGCTCGATTGGATTGAGATCTGGGGAATTTGGAGGCCAAGTGAAAACCTCAAACTTGTGCTCCTCAAACCATTCCTGAAAATGTTCTGCCTTGTGGCAGGGTGTATTATCTTGCTGAAAGAGGCCACCGCCACCAGGGAATACTGTTTCCATGAAAGGGTGTACATGGTCTGCAACAATGCTTAGGTAGGTGGTATGTGTCAAAAGCCCCATTTCCACCGAAATTACCCGGAACAATTTGTACCAGGAACTTTTTTTACAGGAACTTTTTTTCCCCCCAGACCTGCTACTGTCTGCGTTTCCACCGCGGTCTAAACTACCATGAAGATTAGGCAAATTATTAGTCCGGTGATGTAGGATTGCGCGCAACTGCTCCTCCCAGTCACAGACGGACAGTAATAATTTTTGCGTGACACTGTATGCAACAATAACAAGTAGGGATGCACCGAATATTCGGCCACGCAAAATTTTCGGCCGGTTTTCGGCCGAAAGACTTTTATCACCGAAACAATACGGCCGAAATGTTTTGATGACGCAAACAGAAACCGCGACCTGCACGTGCTTGTCTAAACAAGCAACATGTCTGCGGTGTGGACATATGTGGTTCATCTCACATCTGATGAGGCATCTATACGGTAATATGGGTTGTAACTTGAAAATAATGCTTTGTTTATTTTTCTGTTGATGGATACACGTGCTGGCTCAGTGCTCCTGAGTTATACACTACAACAATAGCGATAATAAAAGAAAAACGTGAACGGCCTCTCTTTGTAAACTTTGTTCAATGCATGCGAGTGCTGCCGTATGTTCGAATATCATGTCGTTTTCGCGTCATCACCGGGTGTAGAGCCAGAAGACGCGAATGAGAACTCGCGCGCTGTGTGAAGCTCTGTCTCTGTGCACTCATCCGAAAGCGTGCACTCGTCTCACAGCGCGCAAATATTGAGTTCTCTTTCAAGTTTGCGCTTAAACGGACAAACTCACACAAAAAGTATGTCAACATGTCCATCTTGATGAGTATCCTTGCAGACTTAGTCTATGTAATCCTTAAGTGAACTGTATACAGTCGAGAAAGACGACGCATATCCCTGCAATATGGTCTTAAAGGGGCAGTAGCCTTCACTGCGGTCTAATTTCAGCAAAAGACAAGGATATCACTCGCTGCTCTTGATTGAGTTAGCTTTTGTAAGTTTAATTAGGATTCATCTTTAATTTAAACAGTTAAATATGCAGTTATTTTATGTTTGATTACTTTATTAAATTGCTGTACCTTTCTGCAGGCCAGTAGGCCTGTACATTATTATTTAATGTACACGAGTTGGGTCAAGATAAACATTTTTAGTTAGATTTTTATTTTATACTGTGCATTGTTGCAATGTGCTGAATAAATATTTGCATAATTTGTAATGGATTTATTATTTGAAACTTTAATATTAATTTATGCAATTGCAATGCCTTGATTTTTAGTAAAGTTACACAGTCATAGCCATAAATGCAATGGTACTAATAATTGTCATAATTTATTTTGGTGTTTCGGTTTTCGGCTTTCGGCCTTGATTTCCTCTTTTTCGGTTTTCGGTTTCGGCCAAGAATTTTGATTTCGGTGCATCCCTAATAACAAGTATGGAGGAGAGTCAAGCAGCGCTGCTTTTGCTGGTTATGTACTGGTTTACTAAAGCGGTAGCCTAGTTAACAAAACGGCGGAAAAGAGAGCACTGATACTAAAGCGTATTCTGCTTTATGTGTGTAAAGCTAGATTTAAAATAAGACAACGTATGTTATTATCAGCTATGGACATTGACCGTGAGTCGCGAGACAAACGCGCGCCACCGGACAGAAAGAGCAATACTTTTAAAAATGCCGGTTGAAATAAAATGCTGCGTGAACTCAACCAATCAGCATGTTCAGCGCCCAAGTTCCACCCCCCGAAAGTTCCTGAACTTTGAAAAAGTACTACCTCGCGAGCAGGGACTATCGGAGGGGGAAATATTTACCCAGAACTTCATTTAGACCCTGGTTCCTGCGGTGGAAACACACCGAGTACCACCTCAAAGTTCCTAGTTCCTGGGGAAAGTTCCTGCGGTGGAAACGCGGTTAAAGTAACATCCACATGGATGGCAAGACCCAAGGTTTCCCAGCAGAACATTGCCCAAAGCATCACACTGCCTCCGCCGGCTTGCCTTCATCCCATAGTGCATCATGGTGCCATGTGTTCCCCAGGTAAGCGATGCACACGCACCCAGCCATTCAAGTGATGTAAAAGATAATGTGATTCATCAGACCAGGCCACCTTTTTTTTCCATTGCTCCGTGGTCGAATTCTGATGCTCACATGCCCACTATTGGCGCTTTTGGCTGTGGACAGCGGTCAGCATTGGTACCCTGACTGGTCTGCAGTGATGCAGCCCCATATGCAACAAACTGTGATGCACTGTGTATTCTGACACCTTTTATCAGAACCAGCATTAACTTCTTGAGAAATTTGAGCTACAGTAGCTTGTCTGTTTGATTGGACCACATGGGTCAGCCTTCGCTCCCCACGTGCATCAAAAAAAAAAAAAAAAAAAAATATATATATATATATATATATATATATATATATATATATATACTGCATTTATAGTAGTGTGTGCATTACCTCAGTTGGTCTGGGGTGAACTGATGTGATCATAACACAATCATCATAAAGGAATGGCAGAGGCCATATGGCTGAATTAAACGCGACAGATGATAGAGTCTGTGATTTCAGAAAGAGCGGAGGGCAAAAGTGGGAGAGAATAATATTACTCAAGAGAAGAGAACAGACCTTCAAGACATTAAGAGGCAGGAAATAGCCTCACTCTGTCCTGTCAGGATCTGTAGAGCCTGACCCTTAAAGTGACTCTTTAAAACACCACCCCTCAGACACTTTACTGTTTGACCCATTTCAGGAAGTCATGACGGTGTAAACGAACTACAGTAAATGAAAGAAATAAAAGGTTTTTACATTAGTGCAGGTGCTCTCAGCTCATTCTGGGTGTGTTTCATAGCCTTTCTCCCAGATACCACCTTGCAAAGTCAACCTCATAGGGTGAATTCAGCCATTTTAAGAGATATTTCAGGTCCTATAGTGTATATGTTCAGTCCAAAAGCCACTTCACACAGCATGGGGAACAAGTGTTCATTGACTGGTTCATCACTTGACAGGAACTGAGATAAATAGAAAAAGCACAAAATGTGACTGTTAAAATAGTAATTAGGACCATGGGGCATGCATAACAGTTATGAAAACACATTCATAATATAATTTAACCCGATTTTATATATTTTTTTATCATTTTAATATTAAGCACCACAACACTCATTTGTTTCGGTATAGTAATTTTAAGGATTTAGAGACTGACAAATTAAATAAAAATACATATTATAAATATACAATATTCCATTTTATATTAATATACATGGAGGTATTCACTCACACAATATATAAAGTACATGTGTGTGTGGGATAGTGTAAAGGGAGCAGTAAACATAAGGACCCTCTGAATAGAGACACTGCTTCTGTCCCACTCTTTCATGATTTTTATATTCCAATCATATACAAACACTCAGTGTCCACGTGGGCCGGCACTACATTCAACCTAAAAAGCCTATTTGATCAGTCTGCACACATTTCTCATCTAGGATGTAACCCCCTCCCCCTCCCAATTTTTTATTTTTTTAATCTTCAAAAATCACCTTTGTACATTTTAGCTCTTCGGATTTTGTGTTTTAGCTCCGCAAATGTAAATCAGAGAGTCTAGATACAGAACTGTGTATGCTTAACTTTGCTCTTTGCTGCATACGCATGTACACACACACAACAAACAACCGCTAAGAACACAGCAGTGATACACAAAGAGCCTGCTGGAAGTAACCTATGCAGCCAGCATGTTAATGTCATCCAGCGTTAAGGAGTCGTGTACGTGCGTGTGTGTTGGTAACAGTGTGTGAGTGTGTTTGCTCCTCAGCGTCATGACAAACAGAGGGCAGAAAGCCGCCCAGTGGCCATGTTAGATGTGCTGTTCTCCTTAGATTCTGTGAATACCTGCCGATTGCTCCCTACGATGCTAATAAACCCCGTGACCTGCTGCTTTGCTCATTTGGGCTTGTACACTTGTTAATATTTATGCTGCCATTAAACATTAATGCACAGAGTCAACATTACGACAGAAGCTCCAATCAAATTCAACTGACTTCTTTCTCATAAAGTCGCTATTTGTTCCACTGCTGCCTCATTATTCTGTGATTTACAGTCCACAAACATGATGCAGAGAGGTTTCTGTGTGGGTTTTGTTGGTCTATTTATGGAGATCTGCCTGCACATTTATGAAATGTGTGTGTGTGTGTGTGTGTGTAATAGTGATGTTTCATTTATCTTTCCCTCTATGACAGCAGTGGGAACCAGAGCACAGCAGAAGTGAGGTCACCTTCCCATCTGAAACAACAAGGACATGTTTGTTGGGGGAGGAGATGCACAGGAAGTGTGTATTAAGTGTTGAGGTCCCTTTGGATAACTGGTCTTGTTCTCACAGGGGTTTTAATAGCGTCTCGGGGAGCGCATCCTGATCCGTTTACCTCGTGTCGTGTCTCAGATGTCCTTCTCTTACTGACTCTCTCTCTTTCTCTCGCTCTGATGCGACAGATGCGACAGGTAAGAAAGATTGACGGCGGCGGGTAACACGGAGAGCGTCTGTGTTCACGCGCGTTCCCAGAATCCTGCTGGGTTGTGAATGACAGGTCAGCTCCTGTTAGCTCCTGTGTCCTGCTGAACAAACAAACTTTTATAGGGTCGCAAACAACCTCCCTCACACAAACACGAGTAAACATATCTGACCCCTCTTAGTACTGCGTGAATAAAGGAAAGTATGCACGCACATACATACGTTGACCTAGCTGTTAAAATGAGGACATCAATAGACATCTATTGTTTTTATTCAAAGCTAGTTATAATGACTACAGACTTACCCACACCCTACCCTTAAAATACAACTGAAGAACATGGTTTAAAGAAAGGCCTTTTCAGATTGAGCAAACTTCTGAGGACAATTGACCCTTTGCTAACCCCTGCCTTCCAGACCAATACTACTTTAGCAGCTGTCGCCATCCACCTATTATCAGTCACAGTTTTTACTCTTCTAATATACGTATAGGAGGATCTTGTATAGTTTTATAGTTTATCAAAAATACAGTACAATTTTGGATCACTTATATTAGTGACACAAAGCATACAAGTTTGTCCTCATTCCCAAATGAACATAACACTAAAAGGTAGAAAAAAGCAGAATTAAAACACAATGAAAAAATAAAATAAATAATTAGTTGTGAACTTGTAAACCAAAGTATAAAAAGATACCTCATGTCGTTCCAAATCCATAAGACTTGTTCATCTACGGAAAACAAAGATATTTTTTTTATGAAATCTGAGATCGCTTTATATGATGAACAGATTGAATTTTTTATTCACATAAACATTTAGCAACGCACACATCATTCATGGTAAATGGAAGAGGGTTAGGTATGTTTGCTTGACGTGCAATAACCAATGAGGTTCATTCTTGTGTGTTTGGTAGCACATTTGAGCTTCCGCAAGAACCAATGAGATTTGTTCCCACGTGTCAAGCAGGTTTGGTTGAGCTTCTGTTTACGTCCACTGATACATGTTTAAATGTAAATAAAAGCCTAAATTAAATCTGTTCATCATATAAAGTGATCGAGTCTTTTCAGAATAGTTGGAGTAAACCGCTAAATTCATATGGATTCGTTTTATGATCTCTTTGTGAACTTTTTGAAGTGTCAGTTGCGTAGCTGTCTGGAGGGACAGAAAGCGCTCTGATTTAATCAAAAAGATCTAGACAGACAGACAGACATAGATAGATTGATATATATATATATATATATATATATATATATATATATATATATATATATATATATATATAGATATATATATATATATATATATATATAGATAGATAGATAGATAGATAGATAGATAGATAGATAGATAGATAGATAGATAGATAGATAGATAGATAGATAGATAGATAGATAGATAGATACCCATAACAAGTATCTATAATTTATTCCACACATGCTCAAAGTGTTAGTTGATCTCAAACCTCTCGGCCACATAAAAAAAGACTAATGATAAACACACGCTTTACACACCACACACACACAAACAAACAGTGCAGTGTTGAAAGATTGAGGATTAGGAGGCAAAAGAGGACAATAGATGTGAAGAACCTGTGATGATTGATCCACACACAGAGTCATTCACATCAGGCTTATAAATGTGTGTGTTTGTGGAACGTTTAGATTAGAACACTACAATTCTTCTCTAAATTCCTCTCCGTTTGATGTAATCGCATAAAACGAGTGAAAAGAGATTCAATTATTTACGATGATGAAGGTTCAGCTGGAAAAGTGCAGCGTGTGTACTAAATGTATTTAAGAAGCAATAGCTGATATATTTTTTATTAAAATGTTGAGAATATTTCAGTTCCTCTCTTTATTTCACCCAGCACCACCCACATACAGAGGTGAGTGGTTAAACTCATTCAGCATTTACCAAACTGGGAAGTGCAGAGATAAGCAGGATTAGTTACAACAACAGCTGCTTGACTTGAGATGGAGTCAGTCTGTCAGTGAGTCTCTCCTAAGGCAACAGGAAACTTCAGAGACGGGATGGTTAACGTGGTTCTGAGTGACAGAAGAGACCATGAGAGACTGGCGGTGAAATAAGGAAGGGTGGAGGAAGAAAGGAAAACAAAAAACAACCGAAATATCCCCCTCCTTTAGAGAAACGGGATGTCCTCAGAATGGGACTGAAGTGGAGAGAAGCAGGACAAGAGGGCAGAGGAAAAGGAAGTCAAAACTTGCTGACCAGTGCAGTTCATTTTTATGTCCACATAATATAAAGAAATGTATTTATTAATATACTAATACAAAGTAAAATTAAAAGTGGTTTCACTTTATTTTGATGGTCCCTTTATCACATTATTTTGACTAAAAGTAGCCTAACGTTGCACCTACATGTCTACTAGCTCTCATTAGAGTATTAGTAGAGTATAAGTAGACTGGTAGGGTTAGAATAAGTTGACATGTTCTTGCAAAGTTACTTATAGTAAGAATGTCTGTTGGAAGACCATCACAACAAAAAGTTATCTGATATTAAGTAGCAGGCTACTCTAATGAGAGTTAGTTGACATTTAGTTGCAAAGTTACTTATAGTCAACAGAATGTTCAAAAGGGACCATCAGAATAGTGTTTACAAAATGTTTTCTTTCTCAATAAAAAAATTCAAACAAAACATGTTTTTAGGGGAGAATGTGATTCACAGGTTTTACCTTTGGCCTCTATTTTACTTCCTTTTAGCCTTTGGTAATATACCTTTAAATAAAAAAGGGTAGTAGTTATGACATCAACTTCCAGGAAATGACGTTTTGTGGGGAAAACACCTAAACAAGTTTCAGTAAATACTAGTAATGTCCTCCCTCTATGGTGTGAGCCGTTGTGGTATACTGGTATTAGTTGGATTTTGTCTCAATGTTAAGCTTAGTCACAGAAAACATTATGATTATGAACATTATGAGGTCAAGATGTTTAGGATGAACTGGTTGTGATGTTCATAATTTGTCAATTGGATACAAATATCCACTAAATGAATACATGTAAACTGTTAATAAACTGTATAAAAACTTAAGTTTGACCTCCTCATGTATGTTAAATGTATAGCTCTCAATCAAGGAGGATGGTTAACTTTAGATTTTTATTTCAATAATGTAGCCATCCTGATAATTGTTTTGAAATTGTTTATATTATCCATCTAACGTTATATGTATAGGCTAGGACACTTTCAAAGATGTGAATCGATTTAAATGAAATTAATAACTTGTTTGTCTCATGAGGGCGAGTAAATGATGACAGAATTTTAATTTTTAGGCTCTTTTTTTGTTTGTTCAAAATTAACAATTTAAATGAGTCAATATATTCAATACTTCTTCCAAAACGTTTTTTTTTAATTACCCTGATTCACTATGGTATGCATATTATAAATGTTTAAATAAATAAAGTGTATTCAAATAAATCAAATTAAAGTATATTTTAGACCTAACGATCGTTTTCGCGGGAAATTACGTGCACTCATCACTTTCCCTTCTGTGAGAAAAGTAGCTCCGGCTATTTGATACACGTGTTGTGGCTGTGGAAGTGGCATAGGCTGGGTGTCACAACGAGCGAGAAAGATTGTCATGGAACCTCTGCCCGTTTAAACAAACAAACCACAGAATAATTGGAATGATAATCAACATTGGCTTGGGTTTTCGGAGATGGCGTTGAACTGAAGGATTTGAAATGCTGCAAAGTAAAGCGACACGGAGATGGCGTTTTTATTACTCAGCAGGTGAGTAACGTATTTCATTGAACAGATGTGAAGGGTCATTTTATTATGGTTGTTATAACTTGTTGTTGGAATTTATTATTAAGAAAACACTATGTCTATTAATGGGTAAAGTTACAGTAACGCATTCAGCTAGTCAGCTTGAGATCCTTTCCATCTAAACTGGTCCTAGTGAATGAATGTTGTATGAGCAGCAGGATAATATTCATCCGCACAGTGACGCAGAGGTGAAAGCACAACCAAAACAATGTTGTTCCGCAAAATACATGCAGTTTTTTTAACCACTAGAGGGCCAAAAGTGTATCTTTATCAAAACATTATTTGTGTAAACGGGCCTGTTTTACAAACCTGTATTAATTATAATTTGAGTTTTGACTCTATTTGAATGGATTCTTAAGTTAGCTCCTTGTAAAACTGTTCATAGAGACCTCTGTGACCTCTTTAAAAAAACAAAAAAACAAAATGTATTCATTTATTTTTAGTTTGTGTGTGTAATTTAATGAAAAACATCAAAACACTCTCACTTTGATCCCAAATTTAAAATGTAGCACCAGTTGCACATAATTGTTCATTTAAGTGCATATACACACATACCATTTTGCAACTTGTTTGGTGAGTTTAATGTTTTCTGGCATGTCAGCAAGTTTTAAGCTAGTTAAAAAAGTAAGACTGTCAATGTAAATTACGCCTCATTCTGCGCGTTGTTTTCATTGTGTGAACTGAGTGCTAGGTTCATATAAGTGTTCTAAGATGAATTGGATAATGATAGTTCTCTTATGCCCTGAAGGACAGGTGTAGGTTGACAGCACACATACAAACTCGTGCAGGAAAAAAAAAAAAAACGTTCTCACCTTACTTTTCCACAGTAATGTGCACAGCACACTTTCCACCTACACAAATGCTCCAGTCACGAGCTCTTTTATCTCTATGCTGTATGTTACAACTTCTTTATGAGCAGGCTTATCAGTCTATTGTGACAGAAAGCGGATCCAAATATTAAATTTGTGACAGTACTTCTTTAACACGGCACATTACAGCAAATCCCAAAAGCTGCTACTTGAGATTAGCAACACATTTTAAGT
This sequence comes from Gobiocypris rarus, assembly GCA_023029165.1. NCBI lineage: Eukaryota > Metazoa > Chordata > Actinopteri > Cypriniformes > Gobionidae > Gobiocypris > Gobiocypris rarus. Next base: position 31,025,386 of record CM040910.1, read on the forward strand.
ATAATGTTGGTGTAACATGCTCTAGTTGAGCTGCAAGAATGTTTTCATGCTGTTGACAGACTGATTGAGTTTAATTATTTCGCCCGACGTGTCGGGTTTGGTTTTGTTATGTCTGCGAGTCTGTTGGGCCTGATATCCGTCATTGAGGTTCTGTGGGGAGGCGCATGTAAACATGACTGACACGTGTATGGAGGTTAAACACGAGATTAGAGAGTTCTCAAAACTTTATGACCTTCACTTCCCCTCTGTGGTTTTGAAATGCATTGATCTTTTGAAGGTTTCTTCTTTTTTGAGAGGCAGATTTCAGATTTTGTACTTCCGGGGGTCCTAACGCTAGCCAAGCACCATTCACTTTTCCACAGTTTTCTGTCACCCATTTATCACTTTCAGAATCTGGCTGAATAGATAACACCCATCCAAGTATTTTCTTTCTCATCTTCTCTCCTGTCCTGTGTTCTGTTCCCTCATTCCCTGCTAGACTCAAGACTAGTATGCCTATTCTGAATTAGATATAGCAGGTTGTTAAACCAAGTCGTCTAAGCGTGGCGAATTGGCCAACCAACAGAGTTTGTGTCGTAAATCTGATATTATTCTGCCCGACCAAAGATTTTCACATCCAGACTACAACAGTTACTATAATTACACCGTCACCGCTCTCAAAAGGAAGTCAAGAGACGTCAGTCTTCGTCAGGCTTTTTGGATGCTATTCTTTATACACTATTGAAAGTTTAACCTTTTCAAATCCAAGGCCCCCAGCCCTATTTTTGTTTTCAAAAGTTAAGCTTTCATAGGTTCTAAAAAAAATGTAACTAAAATAACTATAATTCAATTTGAAATACAATTTCAGGATTCTATGTTTAACCAACACATTTACATGATTCTTTCAGTTGTTTGAGATTTACTGAATAGGACTAATGATATTTTATTTTATTCACAATTTCCACCCAGTAAAAGGTTTTAGAGCTTTGTCTTACCTAGTAAAATGTATGTTCATAATAAAAATGTCAATGGCTTTTTAAGATTTTATTAATTTACATGACTTTTACATGTCTATAAATGACACTTTTCCTCGTATATGTTTTTGAGGGGGTAATTCAATTCAGAAATGTCCTGATTTATTGTCCTTTCGCTTATTTTAATGTGTATTATTCTTAATCATTTATCATCTCTTTATTATGTCTTGGCAAGTTGGTGACTGCTGTATTATTATTATTTTTTTTATAGTATAATTATACAATTTAGTTGATCTATATATATATATATACAGGTCCTTCTCAAAAAGTTCATTATGTAATGATACAAATTTAACTTTCATATATTTTAGATTCATTGCACACCAACTGAAATATTTCAGGTCTTTTATTGTTTTAATACTGATGATTTTGGCATACAGCTCGTGAAAACCCCAACAAAAATTAGCATATTTCATCCGACCAATAAAAGAAAAGTGTTTTTAATACAAAAAAAAGTCAACCTTCAAATAATTATGTTCAGTTATGCACTCAATACTTGGTCTGGAATCCTTTTGCAGAAACGACTGCTTCAATGCGGCTTGGCATGGAGGCAATCAGCCTGTGGCACTGCTGAGGTGTTATGGAGGCCCAGGATGCTTCGATAGCGGCCTTAAGCTCATCCAGTGTGTTGGGTCTTGCGTCTCTCAACTTTCTCTTCACAATATCCCACAGATTCTCTATGGGGTTCAGGTCAGGAGAGTTGGCAGGCCAATTGAGCACAGTAATACCATGGTTAGTAAACCATTTACATCTCCATAAAGCTTTCAAGCAGATGGAAGCATGAAGTGCTCCAAAATCTCCTGATAGCTAGCTGCACTGACCCTGCCCTTGATAAAACACAGTGGACCAACACCAGGAGCTGACATGGCACCCCAGACCATCACTGACTGTGGGTACTTGACACTGGACTTCAGGCATTTTGGCATTTCATTCTCCCCAGTCTTCCTCCAGACTCTGGCACCTTGATTTCCAAATGACATGCAAAATTTGAGCAACAGTCCAGTGCTGCTTCTCTGTAGCCCAGGTCAGGCTTGATCTGGGGAATGCGGCACCTGTAGCCCATTTCCTGCACACGCCTGTGCACGGTGGCTCTGGATGTTTCTACTCCAGACTCAGTCCACTGCTTCTGCAGGTCCCCCAAGGTCTGGAATCGGTCCTTCTCCACAATCTTCCTCAGGGTCCGGTCCTCTTCTCATTGTGCAGCGTTTTTTGCCACACTTTTTCCTTCCCACAGACTTCCCACTGAGGTGCCTTGATACAGCACTCTGGGAACAGCCTATTCGTTCAGAAATTTCTTTCTGTGTCTTACCCTCTCGCCTGAGGGTGTCAATGATGGCCTTTTAGACAGCAGTCAGGTCGGCAGTCTTACCCATGATTGCGGTTTTGAGTAATGAACCAGGCCGGGAGTTTTTAAAAGCCTCAGGAATCTTTTGCAGGTGTTTAGAGTTAATTAGTTGATTCAGATGATTAGGTTAATAGCTTGTTTAGAGAACCTTTTTCATGACATGCACATTTTTTGAGATAAGAATTTTGGGTTTTCATGAGCTGTATGCCAAAATCATCAGTATTAAAACAATAAAAGACCAGAAATATTTCAGTTGGTGTGCAATGAATCTAGAATATATGAAAGTTTAATTTTTATCATTACATTATGGAAAATAATGAACTTTTAACACAATATGCTAATTTTTTTAGAAGGACCTGTGTATATATATATATATTATATTAATAAGTGCTGTCAGGCGATTCTGCAATCTAATGAATTACATGATGTGTCCATTAATTAATCGCACATCAAATATAATATGAATTTTATAGTTTTTATTTATTTATTATTATCATTATAAATATTTATGTTACGTGATTTATATTACTTTAGTGATTTGGGTGAGAAAACACAGACAAAACATGAATAAACAACGCTAATCACTGGGGGCAGGTTATTCTCGCTATAGTGTGTGTTTGTTTGGACAGATCAGACTGAGATAGAGAGTCTTTTTGGTGCTGTGAAAAAAGTCCATGCTGACAAGCTGTCGTTTAGTTTTCCTGTCATCCCATTTTGAGTGTTCCCCACACCTCATTCATCCATAACCCTAAGGGTCGCAGGTCATTGTACTTCACCGCTCCAAGCCAAAGGTCAGAGGCCAACCCCTCCTTTCAGCATGGCGCAAGACACTGTAGACACGCTTATGATAACAATGTGATCCAGATGTAGAGAGAGAGTAAATGCCTGGTACAACCCTAAAGCATCCTAGTGGGGTTGACCAAAACTCTAAGATGGGACCTTTGGTGTTGGCATGGTAACCGCCATGGTAGCAGAATGTGGGCGGAGTCACAGGGGGTGTCGGGTGAGAAATCGGCTCCATAGCTAATGAGCAGCTGCTGGCAGTTTCTCTGCAGGACAGCAGACAGGCAGAAACAATATTTCAAACTCCTTCAAATGAAATAATATGATAACAAAGACTCCTGGGGCAATGTGTGTGTTCTGGAACGTGTTTGGACAGGGGGTGCAACTCCTCCTGGTGAATAATCACACACTGGCGCACACACACACACACACATGAAAAACCGTATAGTCTATCCCCTACACTGCCCCTGCCCTAAACCTAAACATCACAGGAGACATTCTGCATTTTTACATTTTCAGAAAACATCACTTATTGTGATTTATGCATGGTAACCGCCATGGTAGCAGAATGTGGCGGAGTCACAGGGGTGTTGGGTGAGAAATCGGCTCCATAGCTAATGAGCAGCTGCTGGCAGTTTCTCTGCAGGACAGCAGACAGGCAGAAACAATATTTCAAACTCCTTCAAATGAAATAATATGATAACAAAGACTCCTGGGGCAATGTGTGTGTTCTGGAACGTGTTTGGACAGGGGGTGCAACTCCTCCTGGTGAATAATCACACACACACACACACACACACACACACACACACACACACACACACACACACACACACACACACACACACACACACACACACACACACACACACTTTGTGTTTCCATGTTTTATGGGGACATTCCATAGGCGTAATGCATTTTATACTGTACAACCCGTATTTTCTATGCCCCTACACTGCCCCTGCCCCTAAACCTACCCATCACAGGAGACATTCTGCTTTTTTACATTTTCAAAAAACATCACTTAGTGTGATTTATAAGATGTTTTCCTCATGGGGACCAAAAAATGTCCCCACAAGGACAAGGATTTTGGATATTGCCATCTTTGTGGGGACATTTTGTCCTCATACTGTAGGGATTACCAGTCCACACACACACACACACACACACACACACACACACACACACACACACACACACACACACACACACACACACACACACACACACACACAATGCTTTCATATCTCTCTCACTACTGAAGAATGTTTGACTATGTAATTAATCTAAAATTCATAATCAAGAGTGTGATCTGGCAGATGAGAAAAGAAGCCATGCTCATACTCATTCAGGAGCATTTTGGACGGGAATGCAAATTTAAATTATTGATGGGTCAGGATTTTTGAATAGTATATTAGCGGTCCAAAAACGGAATAGTTAATTAGTAAGCTATTATTGTTCTTTAATGGCAATGAATTTAGGGATGCAACTTCTAAATGAAGATTTTAGCATGCTGATAGCATGCTGCCCTTGAGCAACAAATGTCTCTAAACATAGGAACACGTTTTTTATTTATTCAAATTTAAATGTACACATGCAGACCCAGGCTGGCTCTGTACTTTGTTCTATATGTTGGAAAAACAGACTTGAATAAGTGATAGTGATGTTAGTGGTATAAGTTTTCTTGGGTTCAAATCTCAACCTTACCTGTGTTTTGTATGGTCAGCTAACATAACCTTAACTTATAAATATGGCAACAGAACTGCAGAAGGCTGCATGGGAATATGGCAGAAACAAATAAAACATTTATTTGTAAATATTACATGCCAGTCTAAGTCAGTGAATTGGCTGATGCTGCAGGTGTCAGCGTTGAAGATGACATGATGGACATATTAGACGCTTGTCAGATCATACAGACCTGACTATATATATTTTGTGTTTTTTTAGGCTTAGAATTAGTGTGACAGTAAATCTCAAGACAAAAGTCGGTTAATGGTTGCAACTGTTCTCAGTTCAGTGTACTGGTGACACTCCAATTGTTATCATAAGAGTATTTGATGTTATTAAAATATTTTATGTAGTAGACATTACCCCGCCCTATTATAAACACGGCTAATGTAAATGGACATTTTTGGCTGTCTAGTATCTCACTGTTTTTTTCCCCCTCCCTGTTGCATGCTGTTTTTGTAAAGTTAACCCCTTCTAGACCAGGGGTTATGATGTTTTGATGTCAAAGACTCCCAGATATGATATAAAGACAAAACAATTATTTCATTTATTTACTGACAGTGAATCATTTTTACACCCCTTATTTATGTTAGATATGTAAGCTTGCTTGCAGAGAAACGTTACAGCTCAGTTTCAATTCTGTGCAATTTTTTTAATTTGCATAGGGATTTTCGCAATGAATATTGTTCCAAAGCAGTTTTACAACCCGAAGATAAGGCAAGAATAAAACTGCAATAATATAAGATGTAAATGTGTAAAATGTTGGTATTAAACATATAAGTTAGCAATTTTTCTTTTTCTTTCTCTGGGCCCCTTTTCAGACAACCGGCGACTAGTCGAAATTTGAAATATGTAGTTTTGCACATGCCTAATTTTCAATATCCTTGACACTTCATCAATTTCCAATAACAGACTCTTTCTAGTTATCTTTTCAAATGCCCACTCTCTTCCTGAGTATTTACATTGGTTTTTCCACTCATTTTTTGGCATCTTTCCTCTCACGGGGGCAACTTGACAATCTAGTCCGTGCCAAGAACAAGAGAATGAGAACGAGAGTGGGACTCCAGCAGCATTCATCTGTGATAATTAAAAGTCATAAATCTGTGATGGTTTTTGGCTTTAGGCCTTTAGACCTGATGTTCTTCAAAGAAACACAGAGACAGACCTCAAACACAGATGACATAGGCACTCCGCTATTGATTCTAAAGGCTCTTTGAAGTCAAAAAGATGTGGTCTTATAATAGAAGAAGGAAGTATATTTTTAATGCCTCACTCCTCCCGCTCTCGCTTTAGGGGGGGAATTCTCCAGCTTTCTGCCATGGAGAGGGAGGGAAGGGCTGAAGCGAGGGAGAGAGCTGAAAGACAGGGCCTCATTGTTTACACAAGGGCACCAGGGTTGAACTGACGTGTGCATTCATCTTTAATGTTCACGCTTAAAATATGAACCTGCAAGAACCGTGTTGACAGACACACACGTACCTTCTCTCCCCCTCGCTTTCTTTTTTCTTTCACTTCACACTTGCATTACCATGCTGCCGGGTTGGACTGAGGGATTACAGGCATATGCTGGTTGGAAGAAGTGAAAAGAAATGATAAATAGTGAAAGGAAAGGAGTGACAGAAATGGACCTGAAATAACAAAATAAATAACTGAATCACCTCCCTATGTCATTTCCTCTCAAGAGTCCGAACCTTTAGAAAATATGTCGTTTTTCTTCAGTAAATGCTAAATCGTCAATATAAATGCATTTCCAAGCAGGTTTAAAGAAATAATTTCTCTTGTGGTCTGTGTGTGTGAAAGAGATTCAAAAAGCCAGTATTGTTCGGTCATAAATATGCAGTTAAACATAGTGGCAATGAACAAAAATTCAAACTGTTAGAGCACCATAAAAAATTTGAATAAATAATCTATAAAAACAGGCTAAATAGATAGACGGGCAATGGCTGTCTGACAAGAAAGAAAAAAGAAATGAAAGGTGTAGTTCACCCACAAATTAACATTTTGTCCATATGGTTTCTAGGATTTGCTTAGCATACATTGAAAATTAATTACAGTGTACTTATTGCATGTCATTTGATGAACTATTTCTTTAAATTCATAGTTCTGTGTAGCTTTGTTTCTAGATTTCTAGATTGATTTTGTCAAATTTCTACGGAAGAGGGTAAGGAGCCGGCAGTAATGAATCTCGAGATTAAAGTCATCATAATGCAAGATTAAACTTTTTTTTTTTTTTTTTGAGGAAATAACTTGAAATATAATGTTGAGAATAAACTCATTACATTTCAAGAATTAAGTCATGTTTAAAAAAAAAAAAAAAAAAAATTAAATTTCGAGAAACAAAAAGTCGAAATAAAATGTTGAGAATTAAGGCATTGTGTTTTGAGAAAAAAAGGTGAAATAAATTGCTAAGAATAAACATTACATTTTGAGAATGAACTCGTTCAATTTTGAGATCAATTTTGAAAAATCTTAATTTACATTCATATGAGTATATAATATGCGCTAATAGTGCTGTATACCATATCAAAAGTTCTTAAGTGGTCCGAGAATGAACCCTTTACAGATCTGGTTATGTCCACTGTTTTACTGAGCAGTTCACATTGCTTTATTCGTTTAGCCTACACAAATCTATTTTTTACAATTGTTGTAGCTCATTATCATTTAATTTATATGTGTTTAAGCAAGTAACCTTTACATGGTCAAGCTTTTTCTAACGTAATATCAAAAGAAAACTTAAGGCTGTTAAATTTGACAAGCCATGTAGCAACTTGACGCTTTAATATTGAACATGTAGTGACAGGTGTGCATTTATCTGCATTTTACAACAGCTTTACATATGAGAATTTAGTGCCAAAGCTCTGTTTTATAATGAGCATTCTGACATAGGCCTCATACAGTAATTAACCCCCCACAGCACCCGAACAAAGCTCTGTTAATGCCTCCTGGGCCAACAAGAGGGTGTGCAGCATGGTGTGTCTGACAGAATGGGGTGATAATGATGATAGGGAAAGAGCTGCTGTATCTGTCTGCTGTGCTGTCTGCTATCTCTACTGGTTCCTTGAAGTATTGGTATATAGATGTTTTTTAAAGCACCATAGCACTTAAAAAGATTCTTCTAAGGCATCAGAATGTGAACTTTTTTTTGTAAGAATGTATGAACCATTGGAATTTAGCTTATGTGCTTCTGTGGAATTCATGTATAGCCTATACACATACTTTGCATTAAAATTAGTTTAGCACTTTGTCTATTGCCTTCTCTTTAAAATCACCAAATGTGTTTGGCACATTAAAGTGTCTCTTAAGAGAGGAGAAGGATGTTCATTCGTCTGCACACCGCATTACTGTAATTAAGAATGTTGTGAAAGCTGACATTATTAACAGTGGCACATAAAATAAGCAGTTACAAGCAGCTCTTGCTGCCCTAGCTTTGAAGCCTTAAAATAAGATTTAATAGGAATTTGTAAACATGCTATCAAATGATAATTTAGTTATTATAAAACATGCCCTCTACTGCGTGCCCCTATATATATATATATATATATATATATATATATATATATATATATATATATATATATATATATATATATATATATATATATATATATATATATATACTTTCAATAATTAAGTTGCTACATTTCACAAAATGTGAGAAATGTTCATGAGAAATGTTTGTGTTAGTTTTTGGAATTATAAAGTTTCTATAATAATCACTGTAAATGCATAGTCAGTGCAAATTAGAATTTTTTATTTTACCCAGCAACATTAGAATTAAATAATTAATATTTAGGGCCTAATAAGTGTCCTAAATTCGCACACTGGAAGTGGAAAGGTGATACTAATTTCTTAAAAAAAACCAAACCTCTCACAATTTACACACATCAGCTTTACCTGGTAAGCTGTTCTTTGCATAATATATTCACAACATTTTGAGATCAAGTGATATCACAAATGATGATTACGTGGCGATTACATTTCCTAGGGCTGCACCATCAGATGTTCTTCTAAAATGTTAATATAACGGTATTATTTCAGAAGACAAATTCAGTGATTCAGCTACATCATCACTCAAATATAGTTATAATTCACCACACATTTATAGATTACTTCAATGTGTGTATTATATAAATATGAAAAATATAAATAGTATAAAAATGTATTTATTGCATTTTTATTTCTTGCATTAAAATAGATCTGCAATAGCTTTTTGGTTGGTTAAAATGATAATGGCAATTGGGGAACAATCAGGTTACACTTTATTTTAAGGTGCCAGTGTAATTATATATTTACTGAGAATTAACAACAAACATGCACTTGATATAGGGTTAGGGTATGATTAGGGTTTGGTAGAGGGTTAGTCGCATGTAATTATGCATAATTTACTGTTATAAGTAGCCTACAAGTAACATATGTAACAACGACACCGTAAAATAAAGTGTTACTAAAAATCATATCAAATTGTTATATACAGAATTGTATAAAGCAGACTAATATCAAAATGAAACATGTTTTTCATACTGTTCATTTTGACACTCGTCTGGTTTATTCTTGTTAGTGCAAGTCAATGTCTGTTGAATTTTTATTAGTCTGCTTTGGCTTTTTTTATTAGTCTGCTTTGAACCATCTCTAATTTGATTGATTGATTGACAGATTGTTCGGTTTGATCCTTGTCAGGGTGTTATTATTTGTCAGGATGTTAACTATCCCTGCGAACCGAGACTTGAATTTCTCAGTTTATGAGGATTCATATGAGTCATGAGGTGCATTTGTGTGAAAGTATTGCAAACAAACATTAAGAGCTCGTATAACAATCACAACGTCTGTGACGACAGGTGTCAACCTCAAGTCAGTGTGTGTTAATACAAAGACGCCACTGAGTTGTCTGATGTAAAGAGAGTTCGTTTTTTCCCCCAAATAGCCTGGAGGTTGACTAGATCTTTATATCTTCAATTATTTACACTTAGTGAAGCGAAAGGCAATCATTTAATTTCCCTTTAACTCTTTATCTTCTCATCAGAGCATGAGCTGACGTGAACACATTCATTCCATCGGCACGTGGAAAGTCCCTCGTACAATCTCAAATTCTCTCGCACTGTAATCATCTGTTAAACATGATGTAATGAATCTTGATACTAGATAAGAGTTTTTTTTGTGTTATTCAGAAGGGCACAGGTGTCATGAGTGATATAAATATTTGTTCAGTTATGTTTAGCCTTTTTTTTTGCATAAATTATTTCATTTTAATCTTAATTTAATGTTATTTCTAGAAAATAACAATTTATAAAAATGTAACTGAATTATAATATGATATGAATAGAACATAAACACATTTACATATTTTAATATTTAGTTTGACCTCCTGTGGTTGACAGTCAACATTGTCTAAAGGTTAAGCAACTCATTTCACTGACTTGTTTAGGCCGTTTTGTACCCTTCGGTGTAAATCTTTCTCATGCTTTCATTTCAATCTATGTTTTGACTTCTTTTCATGTGAAATCAAACGTAAAAATCAGACGGCGACAGCATGTGGGTGTTTTTATATGTTTTTCTGACTTGAAGTCTTATCAGTTGGGATGATCGAGGGTATCAGTAGTCTGTCCACCATGCGTGACCCGCTGGCAGCAGCTGGAGAGAACACAACAAAACAGGCCTCTCATTTCAGCCTTTTATCATGATCTGTCACCTGCTGTTAGGAGCAATCGCTTTATATTTCTGGTAATTATCTTTCAACAATATAAACAAAAAGCATTAAAATGGATTCATAATTGTGATTTCAATAATGTTAATCTTAACGGGATAGTGTTATTTTAGTATTATTTATTTACTAATATAGTTTTTATTAATATTTTGAATTCTTTTATTTGTATGTTTTTAATTTCAATTTCAAGTAATTGTTGCTACTTTTGTCATATTTATTAATTTATAATATCTCTCTTTATTTTGGTAACACTATTTTGATGGTCCACTTTAGACATTCTACTAACTATATATAACTTTGCAACTATATGTCAACTATATCATTCATTTTTTTAAGCTATACAAAACAGTTTTTTCTTTTAAAGGGTCACATTTATGTTGTTTGTTATACAATTTTTGATTGCATTTAAAATACATTTATGTCTAAGTATACTACAAATCCATTTATGGACATATGCTTGAGACTTACTTATGTAAATATTATAATTCAACTTTATTTGGAGTACTACTTTATTGTACAATGCAAAATTCACATTTTCACAATGTGTTTTTACTAATTTCACTATTAGTAAGTTAGGATAGTATAATCTCTGTATAATATCAGTCTTTAAATGCACAATATTTAAAGTGTACCTGATGTATACTTGCAATAGTTCCACTTTAGCACAATCAAATCTTTAGTTGGACCTCAGCACTATTTCCAGGTAACTAAAGTGCATTAAGTACAAAATTAGTTCAATTTAGTATACCAAAAAAGTATTTATATTAAGTACATAAATATGTGTATTTGAGCATTCTATTTCAAATACATTTCAGTATAGCCTATTTCTTTTTCACTGTAGGGTTAACTTAACTGACTGCTTCATTTCCACTTTAAGCTAACACGTTAGGCATAGTTTGCATATTGAACAGACTTTTTAATCTTCAGCAAAAGGCTGCCACTTTAATAAAATTGGCCTCTGTTCTTCTTTATTGATCTCAGGAGGACAGTGGCCACTTTGAACTCATGTGACTTCAGTCCACAGGAAAAAGTTGCTTAAATCTGTCAGTTAAATAGTGTGTTTTCACCAGCATGAATTTACATAACCTACCTTTTCCCTTCAACACAGGCCAAGTGTGTTTGCGTGCGGCTGCGTGTGTGCATACTTGCGGCCGTTTCTTTTAAGAGCAGAATAGCATTAAAAGGCCGTTGCAACAGATCCTCGTCTCAACAACATACAAAACGGTTACTTAGCCGCTGTGTGTAATGACTTGTTGGGTTTCACTCCTGTTGATTGCTGCCGTTCTCTGTTTAGCCTTGAAGTCAGATTCCTCTGCCCGCACACAAACACATACAGGAATGTGGCTGTATGAATATTATGGAGGTATGGCGGTTTAGGAGGAGTCATGGGGGAAATATGCTGCTCTTTGATGCTTGTTTAATATGTTGAGGAAATAAATACAAATGTGTTATTGTGCAAGAAACACCAGGCCTCTTCTTCTCTGGGTCCTCCTCTGAGGCTTCATTGTGGATGAACCATTGCTCATTGGATGATCGTGAAATGAATGCCTTATGATGTTTTAAAGTGTAAATTTAGGCTTGTTTGAATGCCTTGAACCATATCTAACAAAATTTTAAGTATGCGTTATCGATGATTATCGACACAAATTCTGGTGACCTCTTGAGGCCAGGAAAGTTTGAGTGAGCTTAAGGTGGTACTATGTACACTGTTACACAGTAACCTGGATAAACAGAAGAAAGAATTTCACGCTTGTATCACTAATATGTGCAAAGAAACTGACACAAACCTCTTTGTACTTGTGCACTTTCATGTTTGCATCGGCAGACTTGCTCAGGGGCATGCTTTGAAAAACACAGAGTAAGCCTTATATCTAGTGTGCAGTCATGTTTTCACACAGTATCACTACAATTCAGTAAGTGATTTAATTCCCTTTGAGAAATGAATTTCAAATAAAGTTTGAATGAACTTGCTTGCACTAGTTCTGGACTGTATGGATACATTGCAGGTTTCTTTTGTTTGTGGTAGATTTGCCCAGCTAAGCGTACTCAATGTTAGCTTGTTCAACCAGTTCACCCGTCTGTTTGATCAGTCTTATCATGACGCATAATAACACTTTTTTTTTTTTTACTGTTGTAGATATGTAATCATTCTATTTACCTGCCACTGTATCCATATCCAAACATTAGTAATAATATAAAGTAAATATCTTGTAATATGAAAGTTTAATATGTACTATGCGGTATAACCATCTGTTTGATGTCAATTCCTTCTGTAGTTTTAACTGGTATTCCCTACCAGTTCTAATACGCTTGTTTGACAAGCTCTGTTAAAATAAGTAATACATTTAGTAAAATTTTATTTCTTACATTAGTCAATGTGTTTGCATTTTTAATTTGTGTTGCATAGTTTTTTTAAATTTGACCAGTATTGTTCAAAAGCTTGGGGTCAATAAATTGCAGTCTATGCTCACCAAGACTGCATTTATTAAAAATTCTGTAAAAATAAAACATTAAAATTGTAAAATATTTAAATCAAAAACTTTTTAAAAATGTAATTTATTCCTGTGATGGCAAAGCTGAATTTTCATTATCATTACTCCAGTCTTCAGTATCAAATTATCCTTCAGAAATCATTCTAATATGCTGATTTCCATCTCAAGAAATATTTCATAATAATAATAATTATTATTATTGTTCAAAACAAAATATTTTTACTTGTTGTGGAGACCTTAATTGTTACCATGTCTGAAAAATGCAAATATTTGTATTTAAGAATAAATATAATAAAAACAATTTTTTTATTATTATTATTATTATTATTATTATATTTTACAGAAATATACCATAAATAATTGGAAAGGTCTAATGTTTTATTACTGTATAGCAGAAAAACAAAAAACGATAACACTTTACAATAAGGTTGTATTAGTTAACATTAGTTAATGCATTAGTTAACATGAACTAACCATGAACAACACCTCTGTTCAGCATGAGTTCATCTTTGTCAACGTTAGTTAATAAAAACCCAGCTGTTCATGGTTTGTTCATATTATTTCCCAGTGCATTAACTAATGTTAACAAGATTTTAATAATGCATTATTAAATGTTTAAATTAACATTAACAAAGATAAATAAATGCTTTATAAGTGCAGTCCATTATTAGTTCATGTTAACTAATGTAGTTAACTAATGTTAAGTAACGGACCTTATTGTAAAGTGTTACCAAAAAACATTAAAATAAAAAATAAAAAAAACCCTTTACCAACATAAGTGGTCCTTTGTGGAAAAAATAAATAATAATAAAAAAAAACAAGTTATCTTCAAAAACTCTTGACTGACATTATACAAAAGTGATTTAGGTTCACTTCCTTTCAAATGTTTGGGGGCAATTGTTTTTCTGTTTTTAAAAAGATTTTTTAACATTATTACCAAAGCATGGAAAACAGATGTTTTCTACATGTGCTACAATTGTTTTGGCATGTGCTACAAAACTTTCAACCTCTGTAGCACCAGTGTTAATGTACAGCCCTGCCTTAAATTTGTTGGAATTGTATTTGCATGTGGAATGACTATCAACACTGCATTTTTCTCACAGGCTGTGGCTTTGCGCTGACCTATCCTTCAATAACAGCTTCTTCGCAAGGCCTGAATTATATTGTGACGATCACAAAACAATACGTGCTGCATAAACTACGATCAAACTGAAATGACCAGGGACCTTGTTAAAAATAAACTTCAGAAACACTTTCCAAATGTTAAGATCCTTCAAGGATAAGCAGAGCAATGCCATGTGTTGATGAGATGTCAGTGCTTTAACATAAGTTTACCAAAGCCCTGTTTTTTTTCACTCTTTGACACGCTTTATTCTGTGCTTCTGGGAGACACATTAACATCATAGTTTGAGCTTAAAAAAAGGGAAAGAAGAATGAAATATGAAAAGCTGCATGAAATCCTTCATCCAATCCTTCTAATTATCCTGACATGAGGAGGAACATAGCAGGATAATGACAGTGTGCGTTTTGATCTCTGCGATTGTGTGTGTGTTATAAAGACTGGAGACGTTCCAGAGAAAACAGGATTATGGTCCAGTCTCTATGGGATGTCAGTCACACATGCTGGAATCAGTGTCCAACAGTCAGAACCAGCGCTGAAACTTTGGGCCGTTTTCCCATTTGGCAAGTTCAGAAGAGAGTGTGTTTTTAAGTAAAACACAGAGCGACCGGGTGTGTGTGTGTGTGTTACACGTGAGGCTCTGAGTAGCGCGTTGAGGCGTGTTTCTGTGCCATCTGTGGGTTCTGTTGTAATTAACATGTCAGATCTCTCTCTCGTGTTCAGTCTAGCTCGTTTTGTGTGTGTACTCATATGTGGTAATTAAATGTTTTCTCACTGGATGAGTGTGTGTATGAGTGATAATTTAGATGTCATGTGGTACACATAAGCAGTAGTCATTTATGTGTTGGTGTGAGCTTGTCTTTAATTGTTGACGAGTGTGCTTGTGTGCAGCTTTACTAAACTTTGAAATCTCTTAAAGTGAAAATTCATCCAAAAATTCAGATTCTGACATCATTTACCCTCCTTCATGTCGTTCCAAACCCATATGTCTTCCTCTAAATATGAATGGGGATGTTTTTCAAAGAATGCTCATAGTCAAGCTCCAATTATTATTGTTATTATTATTATAAGCTGAACAGCTGAACAGCTTTAGAATTTTTATTATGTATAATCATATATTATAATTTTATTCAAATTATTTTGAGAAATTATAAGTACTGCCCCTTTGGAAATTTGTTGAGACCCCTTTTTGAAAATCACTGGCCTAAACTAATCATGAAAAGTAGTTCATATCACTTCCAAATCTTCGGAAATGGGGATGTACTTTTACTTTTATTATATTGTGATGTTTCATCAGTTATTATAGATTTTCTATTTTAATTTATCAGTTTTGGTCAATAATATTGTATATTTGTTTTTGCATGCTCATTTCCCATATTTTACATTGAGATTAAAGGGGTACTTCAGTGCTGGGAAGATGAATGTTTATTTAAACTGGGTCATTAATGTAGTATAAATGTGAAATTATTTTTGAATTTGGTGCCTTCTAGACTGAGAAAATACAGAAAATGTATTTTTGGCTTGAGGATGAAAGACAACAACTCCCAGAATGCACTTGCTTCGCTGCCCTACGAGGCTACTCCCAAAGCCACGGCTACTTGTTCACACTTAGTAATAAAACCTTTTAGTTCAGTTAGAGAACAGACACCACAATTAAAATCTGAACGTGTCTGTTCAATAAAGTGTGAGTGAGCCGAACGAGTGTCGCCGCACAAACGCAGCAGGAGAGATTTCATCCATCACAAGAGCGAAGAGCAGAGATGAGCTGAGGTAAGCGCGGGCGCGGCATACATTCACTGTGCGTGTTCAGTCTGGGGCATTTTCAGATCATGCCTATGGATGGAAGCTTACATTTTCATAGGAATTCATTTGAAAAGTTGAAACGCTCACTTTGCCCCGCACCGCTCCGTTTACATAAATGCCCGTAACTGTCCTGAGCCGAGCGCTGTGAGTGAGATCCCACCCCTATGGACAGGTTGAACGATCGGGCATGATCATTCGAATATACTCCCGGATTTCTACTGATGCAAAGCTTAATGCTAAATCGCTGAAGTAACCCTTTAACATTGCTGTCATTGAATTGTCAATCTTTTACAACAATCATTTAATTACAATGTTAAATGTAAATTTCTTTAGCGAATCTCAAAATTAATGTTTTTTAAATGTTTGTGACGCTTAACTTCAGCATTTAAAACAATTGATTTTAGTCTATTTTTTTACACAAATATAGCAAATATTTTTATATTTTGTATGCAAAACAGAGTTCTCAGAAAGGAATCTTATCAGTAAATTTAAATTATGACCTAAATTTGATCTTTTCCTCACATAAAACTATCGTACAGCTTCAGAAGACTAGCACACAGCTATACAACCTGGTGCTTCCTTCCTTCAGCAACATAAATAATGGCAAATATATCCGTTTATGTTCAACATAAGAAAAAAGTTGTGCAGGTTTGAAACTCAATAATGAAAGTGAGTAAATAATGAAAGATTTAACATTTAAAATCTGTCCCTTTAAAATCTCAAGAGAGTAGGTGTGTTTGTGTACTCTCAACATCAGTCGCTGTCAAGGGTTTTAAATGTAATCCTTAATGCGTAGAACTGCATGTTTGTTTTCAGATTGTCATGTTGAGATGGTTTCTCCTTCTAATCTTCATCAGACCAGGTGTTACCTCAGAAATCTCGGTGTCTCTGAGAGCGTGATATATTGGTAAAGCTCTCTTTTAGCTATAGCAACTGTGGAACTGGGAGTTACGAGCTGTCATAGTTTGGCGCATTATGAATGCTTTAGCACTGGCCTAATAACTAGCTGTCAGAGTTGACCACCGGCATTAAGAGATCTCGCTACGGCAGCGATTTTATGTAGTCTATAATAGTAACTGTGTGTATCTTGGGGCAGAAAATCCCCTTATTGACTTTTAGAAGATGTCAGCAGACAGGAGAGTTAAGAGTTCGCAAGTGCCAACAAAATTTAACAATAACAATTTAGAGTACCATGGTAGTGCCTTGTTTTGCCAGTTTTTAGAGATTTTATTGGGAGGTTGTTTATTTCATGTTCTCATATTTTGAAACATTTTAAACACGGTCATAATTATTCATTATAAGATTGTCAAACAACAATGATGTTATCATGCTAGCTTGCAGGCACATTTTACTCCAAATAAGCACTCACATAGAGCAATATCTAGCTGATGAAATATTTCAGAGCAGAGCAAAATTAGAAAGTCTGTATTATAGACATTTCAGAGGCTTTTCCGTGGCTTTCTAAGATTATACTTATATTAGGTGCTTAGGCCTTCCATGACCGCGGGAACCCTGTGGATTGTTTCAGATGCGTTACATCAGTCTGATTGTATTATGAGTTCCTCCGCGTCCTTGTTTTGCCAGAAAACGAGTCGAGAGATTTGATATTTATCTCCATTTACAGACGTACACACAAACTCAAGAGCGTTCCTGCTTTGAAGTGCTTATCTCTGACCATAACCACAAAGAGCACAATGTTGCGGATCCGAGGGATTTTATTCTTGCCGACGTGAGAGATGTTTGGAATAAAAGCAATGAGGAAAAGGAGAATATAGTGACAGTCTGTTCATCTGATAAAACTCATTTATGTGAAAAATGCAGTGTTCATGACACAAAGAGAATTTGTAAAATGGCAACCTTGTTCTATTTTCTCTCTTATTTGTTCGTGCAAACGTATTACACTCTGCTGAATATAAAAAAGACTGACTTATACATCTCTTGTTCTGTGCTTATCCTGAAGTGCTTGTCTCATTTTACAGTAACAGAACTTTGTGTCGCCTCTTGCTGCATTTTTTTACGGTCATCAGAAAAATGACTTGAGATGTCTATTCACACTTAATATTCAAATATTATAAGTGTAAAAAATTGCTCCGTTTGTTTGGGCAACCCTTCTGAGTTTGGAAACTGAAATTAAATAATATATAGTAACTTATTTAAATCATGCAACCTCCAGGACCCAGCTGTTACAATGTATTAGACTGAAGATTTAAATATAAAAGAGTGTATTTTATGCAGTTCAGTATTTTTAGAAGGGTGTGTATTTTATTTTTTTGTACAGACAAACACCAAAAATCAGGATGCTGCACAGTATAGAGTGTGTATGTTTGGATAGAGGTGCATCTGTGTGTGGGAATGCCATTGTTTCCATTACCAGCTTACCTAAACATCACACGACCATCTCGTCATTAAAATCCCATTTCAACATCACGGGTGACGATTCTCTCTTTAACCTGTGACCTTTCCCACCGCTGTCACCAGGATCGCTGGGCACAGTTAGCATCCTGATGATAAGAACGTTCGCACTTAACATTTTTTTTTTCTGCAGAATGACGGGAAAATCGTTGTAGCTGTCAGTCATTTCCTATTCCGCGCTGGACTGCCAGACCGTTGACCTCTGACCTGTGAATAGATCGCAGCTGCGAGTTGTTAGGAGGTTATCCAGTGGTTGCGTGTAGGTTATCAGCAGGTTTAGTGCGGTATGGCAGACAGAAGCCACACACACGCACCCTAATGAGAGAGAGTTCAGTTAGAGTGTACGTGAGCGACACGGGCAGAAGCTGTGAAGTTTGTTTACATTCACAGTAATGTGCTGTTTTAAACCTAATGAGCTGCCTACATAGACAATATTTTACAGCATCATAACAGAATGCTTTTTTTATGTACTGTATTTTGTAAAGAAAGCTGGCATTTTCTAATGAAAAATGGAATGAAATTGTAATTTTTTTTAATTATGCTGCCTCTTAAGGGTCCTTTTTGGCCAAATTCTAAAGGTGTGGTCACATTTGTTGCTGCTAAGCTATTTAGAAATGGATTATTTTACCTAATATTTGTGTGTGCTATGTATTTATGTTAGAATACATAGCACACACAAATATTAGAATATTGTGCTGCTAGCATAGCAGCATACTAATGTCAAGCTCCATTGAAATCAATTGTAAGTTCAGTTTGTAGTGTGAAGCAATATTTGTGTGGGTCACAGTCACAGTGCAAATGAGCCCACTTCACCACACTGTAAAACTCCTCATTCAAAGTTGTGTTATGTTTTTGTCTGATGTGTACGATAAACGCTCTGTTCCGCTTCGCTCGGAAGGGAAGCTCGCACAGATAAGATCCTCTCTGTGTGTCGCTATTGTTACCATGACAAACAGAATGACAGTGCTACGATCGTTATTATTATTATCAAAAGAGGGTTTGATTACCTGCTAGCGCATACTGACTGCAGCAGCTGTGGCATCGTGGGATATCAATGAGACGCTCTGAGAGACATATGAGCAATGCACTCAATAGAAGGATAAGAAAAATTACCGCCGTAACAGATAAGGCTTTATGAAAGCGCTGAAGATAAGAGATAAGGCCGATGACAAAGCATGAGTCCCACATTGAAATGACTTTATAAATTAAATGTAATCTCTGCTAGTAAGCTGCCTTGTTGCTTACATAGACAGCTGCCTTCTAAGGGAGTATGCTAACCAGCATGGACACTCGTGAGTAACATGCATCAAGTGTGTTAAATAGGGGTGGGCGATATGACAAATCATATCACAATTTATTTGTCCACCTTGTCCACCTATAATATCTGCGCTATCCTCGGTTTCTACTTGTAGAAACCATGGCAACACACATGCAAAAATGTGGAAGCATGCCACTGTTGTGTTGTTCAGTCATCATGGATCATGATTATTCATTGGCGAGTACAGAAAATCCCCAAAAAGCGGGCAAGGCGAGGCAAGTTTATTTCATTTCATACACAATGGCAATTCAAAGTGCTTTACATAGAAAATTAAATTAAAATAGTGATAACATATGCATAAGAAATAAGAATACCATGTGTAAGAGTTAAAAATAAAAAACAGGATAATTAAAACTTTAAAAGAGAATTTTAAAAATAAGAAGAAATAGAAATATATAGTTTAAGAATAAAATTATTATATATAGATAAAATAACAATAACCAAAGATAAGAACAATGGTAAACTAAAACAGTTAAAAAATAAATAAAGATGATGCATAGATTAGATAAGAGCGAAGCAGTCGGCCGTACAGTGGCACAGTGCTCATTCAGTAAATGCACAGCTGAACAGATTTGAATGTGGCTACTGCTGGAGCACATCGGATCTCTCGGGAAAAGACACGTTTGGCGCATGCACACTATCTAGTGGACTATCTAGTGGCTCAATATCAATGTTGCGTTTTGGAGATGGAGAGAGCTTTGCAACAAACTTGGAATTAACATACTCTCGCATGTTTTTTTTTTTAAATTTAGCCTTGCAAGGTAGCAAAAGGAAAAAAAAAGAAGAATCACAGACCATTTAGGCAAAAGTAGGGAAGGTAATTTGACCAAACTCTTATTTCCCTTTTTATTTCATTATTTCATCTTTGTTATTAAAAATAAGAAAATATATGCAAATTACAAATAATAGGACAAATACAATATAAGATACAAATGAAATGATTAGTACTTTCTTTCACTATAGTAGGTGTACTTAGCAGCATTAAAGAAATTGAATAAGCAAATGTAAAAATAAAACACTACATAGACTGAATTAAATATACACATTATTTTTTAAAGCTACCAACCTTATTCAGTCAAGAGAAATTAGTGATTTTCTTGTTGTCTTTTGTTCTTTAATTAGCATTGAAGAGGCCGATGGCAGCATGTTTATTAGGCTGCTTTAAGATCGAATGCAGAGATCCAAATAGTTTGCGTTCACTTAAGATTCATTGTGCGAATTCAAAGTTTAACCCCAAGGCTTTAAAATGCATGCAAATAATACATTTTAGTGCAATGTAACATGAGTGTAACCCCACCGCTGCCATGTGATGCAAATGTATGTGGCGTTGTACAATATGTTGGGATTGTGGCATAGCACCAGAACTGCATCTGAAATGCAACTGCATTTTAATCCCCTGTTGCAAACCCCATTGAATTTTGTCAGGTTTGGATGGACTGACCGAATGACTGAGAACGAGTCCAAGTGTAGGCCCACTGGTAGCAATAATGTCATCTGCACAAATGCTCACTGAAAGAATAATTGAACAAATCTCTCTTCTTTTTTTTTCTTTTTTTCTTGTGAAAGACTTCTAAAGATTTGAGTCTCCCACTGTTATAATGTGTAGAGGCCTTTCATCTCTACTGGGATGTAGGTCCCCCCATAACAATAAAAAAAAAATCCCCATATTTTTCCTTTCAGTTTCATTTCAAACTGCATGTGCAAGAAAGAGCTCCTTCAATGCTGACAAACCATAGAACACATTTGCAAGTTTTGTTTCCTATGATGGATTGTAGGCAAATATTCACCTCATCCAGCGCTCTTTGCTTTCTGTCTTAGAGTATCCCATTACTATTTTGGTGTGAGAAATCGATGCAAATAATTCAGCGCATGAGTGAACTTTTTCAAATTAATCAAACTGAATCACAAACAGTTTTAGACCTTTTAGCAAACCTATTTGAACCAATTAGATAATAAAAGTGCCATATTTGGAGATAAATCATTGTTAATTCTAAATTTTAAAGTGCTGATAACACACAACATGATTGCTAAAATATTATCAAGGAACATTATTCTCAGGTTGTTATACAGAAATATCCTTTGACAGACAAGGATTTTAACAGTTATATTTTACCGTGTACAGCTGTTCCATAGGAATACATGTGTTTTTGAAATGACAAAACATGAAGATAAACAGTATTTTACATTAATGTGATGAACTGCACTTCTTACTACTGCAACTGACTTCATATATTCACTCAAAATGACCTTGGCACCAGTTATACATACCGTTTGAGAGAGAATGGAGTTTATATATTCTCACAGTGTTGTGGAGTGATTGCATCTGGAGGTGAATTGAGCGGTTGGTAGTATTTTTCCCCAACAAATGCTGTTAGCGCAGAGAACAACACCCCCACACACACACACCATGTTCCAAAGCAGATAAACACAAATGAACTGGAAGAAACTGCTGTGCAATTACTGTCATTGTTGTGTCATTTTAATTCCAGCGGTGAAATTACACAGATTCTTCATTTATCTTACCCTTCCTTCTCTACCTCTGCAGACGTGGCCAATCGCTCCTTTTCCTTTGTCTGTACAAATCATCCCGTGGTTCTAAAGCAGGATGGGCCCAAATCACAGGGGACGAGCAGCAGATAATGAAGTCAATCCTCTCTCTCTGTCTTTCAATCTCCGGTTCAGTTTTTCTATTCTATGTCTGTTTTCTGCCTTCATCTTTCTCTCTCTCTCTCTCTCTCTCTCTCTCTCTCTCTCTCTCTCTCTCTCTCTCTCTCTCTCTCTCTCTCTCTCTCTCTCTCTCTCTCTCTCTCTTTCTCACTCACACACAGACACAGAGACACACAAACACAATTCTCAATTCGCTGCTCTGTGCGAAATAAAGGTGTTAAATACACCAAAGACCATTTGCTTACTCTCACATTTTGTTGCTTTGTATTATTATTTTAGTTTTGTCTCCTGACGTTATGGATTGATTGGCCATAGAGCGCACTGGGACTGGAGTTTTAAATTGTAATAAAGTTCCGAAATATTGCTGTTTTTATTGTATTTTAGCATAACAGACTTTAAAAAACATTTTAAAAAGTCTAACCGACCAGCATGCATCCAGTTAATATAAAGATTTAAATGGAGAACAGGTTTTGACACTGTAGTTTTTTGTGCTCTTGGGTTCAGAAATCTGATAATGTCCTCATTTTAACCACCTGAAATGATACACCTGGTTCCTAGTGACCTGTTCCTTCTTTTCTCCATTTCTTCCTTTTCTCCGTCTTTTGTTCTTAATCATAAGCATTTGTTTGTGTCACAGCTGTGAAACTTCAAAACTCCTCATTTTTCTCTCTCATGTCTCTCGCTCTCACACACACACACACACACGCACACGCACATGCACGCGCACATGCACACACACATGCACACATACTCACACACGCACATGTTGGGTTTTCATGTTTTATGGGGACATTCCAAAGGTGTAATGCATTTTATACTATACAAACCGTATTTTCTATTTCCCTACACTGCCCTGCCCCTAAACCTACCCATCACAGGAGACATGCTGCATTTTTACTGTTCCAAAAAACATCACTTAGTGTGATTTATGACCTGTTTTCCTCATGGGGACCAAAAAACATTTTGTCCCCATACCGTAGGGATTACCAGGATGCACACACACACACACACACACACACACACACACACACACACACACACACACACACACACACACACACACACACACACACACACACACACACACACACACACACACACACACACACGTCTGGTTCACTATCTTTGTGGGGACTCTCTTTAGACGTAATAGTTTTTATACCGTACAAACTGTACATTCTATCCCCTTACACTGCCCCTGCCCCTAAACCTACCCATCACAGGAAACATTCTGCATTTTTACTTTCTCAAAAAACTCCTCCTGTGTGATTTATAAGGTTGGTGATCTCAGGTTTTACTATCCTTATGGGGACATTTGGTCCCCACAATGTAATATAAACAAGGGCACACACACATACACACACACACACACACACCAAAACGTATTCAGCTCACATCACAAAACATTTGTGGTAATGTTTGTAACTGAAATGTTGGCCATTTGTTATTGCCTTATTCAAATATATAGAAAGTTAAGTGTAATGGAGTATGGGAGCTGATGAATATATCTGGCAGGTTTAATGTAGCTTCAGCTTCCTGATAATTGAACAGCTTTTCCTGCTGTGAGAGCACACTATTTGGTTATTGTAACATTTCCTGCTATATGCATTTGTTTGTTCTGCTTTATTAGTTTCTTCCTTGGAATGCTGTTTAGTTTTCATTTTCACAGTTGTCATTCAGTTTAACGGGATGAATAATGAGAGTTTTAACTGTGTTTTTTTTTCTGGAAAATTAGAAAGATTTGCTCTTTATTTTAATAAATCACAGGTAGCGTCCAATTACAAGGCACAGTTCCCATGATGCCAATTCTTTCAGTCTGTGTAAACCTAGAGTTATGCAAATTCTGTATGTCATTTTTCATTTCTGACAAGAATATATTTTCTAAAATGAAACTATAATGCCATGTCACATTAACTATGAATTGTGATAGATCAATAATAGCTAATCCAGTTAATCATCAAATATTTGACCACTTTGAGATTGTCTGCCAATTTACAGAAGTGGTCATTCCACATCTGTGAATTTTGATTAAATATTCAGAAATGTGCCATCATTATATTATAGTCTTTATATATCATTATATACCCTTCTCTCAGCTTCAGCCATTTAAAATAAATAAATAAAATATTGACCACACATTTTTTTTTTGTGCTAACGTTGGAGTTGGTAAGGCTTTTTTAAAATATGTTTTTAAAGTACATCTCATATTCTCACCAGGGCTGCATTTATTTAATCACAAAGACCTACAATTACAAGTTTGGCTTCGCAATTCAAGGAAAATTATTCCTTAAATTGGCTAGGGGTTGAAATGCATCTAGAATTATTGTGTGCTTATTGGTAGAGACAAGTGATCCATTCTCTTTGCTAACTGTGTGTGTCCTGTTTAGTGAGTGCAGAAAGCCATTTTAAAATGGCAATGGCAAAGTAATGGCTGATAATGCACTTTTGTTATTAGAGGTTAAATAAGGCATTTTGTTATTTGTGGTTGAACAGGCACCATGAAAATGCTGAGCGCACACAGTGGTTGCTTTTCCTAAGCTCAGGAGACTTAGATGTGATTATCATATATCTCAGATGTTTCTCCTAAAATTCCTTGAGATATATGAGAAATATTTGAGAGAAAATGAGTCAAAACTGAGAATGTGGTAAAAGAAACATAGAACATTTCTTTATTGTTTTGCTGCAATCTCTTTTATAGACCCTGAACACTTAAGTAAAAAAAAAAAAAAAATGTAAAAAAAAAAAAAAAAAAAATCTAGAATTTCGAGATTAATCTCGAAATATTTCGAGAATAAAGTCGAAATATTTCGAGAATAAAGTCGAAATATTTCGAGAATAAAGTCGAAATATTTCGAGATTAAAGTCGAAATATTTCGACTTTAATCTCTTTTACAAACGCAGCCTCATTGACGTAACACACACAGCCCTGCGCCAGCCGCCAGTGTAGGCCTATTTGAACAGGGGGCCGAGAACTTTCATCATCCATCAGGTAATTGCCCTTAATGTACAGTAAATATCACTAAACAAGAGATAATTTTGAAATATAAAACGTAGGCCTATAGTGTTTAGGTTATTTTAACGTTCATGAAACAGATAAGCCTACACGAGTATTCAAACTGCAGCCTAGTGAGGCTAAAGAAGAATGATTGGTATAGGCCAAAACTGCTGTGATTGTGAATATATTTAAACCCTTTTATCAATATTATCTTATACATTAATATCTGCTCTGAGAGCAAAAATCGCACTTTTTCTGGATGTGTTCACGTAAAGATTTTTATGGGTCAATGTGGATGAATCTAGATTTAAATACAGAGGGACCAGCGCATAACCTGACGGATTTGGATAATTCTTATCCAAAATTAGATGATCATGCGAGTCTTTAGTGTAACTTCGACAGTTTAAAGCTGCAGGGATCTCTCACACAGAACGCAACATGGTCTCGTAAAGTAGGCCAAATGATATGACGTTCCACTAAATGGAAAAAAGCTAAGTTCAGCTAAGTTGAATAAAAAGCGGAAACCTTTTGACTAATGAAACATGAGGACAATTAACACATGATGTGATCATATATGATTTATGTGTGTTTTTCAAGCCATCTTGGGGTATTTCCATATTTATATGAATAATGCCGTGTTAATTGCCATATCCTTTTTACAGTATAGAAACCATTCTGTGATAATTGTTTTAATTGTATAAAATCCATGATGTCTTAATGCACAAGGGTCTGCAGTAGGCTACATAAGCCAATCATAACATGTTCATTTTGACAATAATAATAAGAAAAATAATAGAATACAAATTATTGATTATTGCTCAGCAGAGAATTAGATTTATTAGCCAATTGAAAGCAAGAAATTAGAAAAAAATAGATAAAAACCTGTCAAGTAGACAAAGATAATTAAAATGGTACTATTACACACTTGGCATTTCTGTCTGTTTCACTTCTAAAATGATGGCTACTCCCCTGGTTAGCTAAAACTTAAAAAGAAAATAGAAACATGAAAACTATTTCAATATACTAAAGTAACACAGGCCAACCTATGTACAGAGACTACTCTGCTGATCAAACTACATTTAGCTTGTATGTGTTCAAAAACAACACTATGGTCTGTCTATATGAATTTGGTTGAAAACTATGTTTAGATTTAGAGAAAACATGGTGTGACTGCAGCAATTATAAAATAAAAAAAAACTGCAGTAAAAATAAAGACCATACTAAGACCAAACTTTTGAATAAATACTTGTCATTTGATTTCATTAATTCTGTTTCTGATGCTTTTTTGACTTACAACAGGTAAAACAAATTAACACCTCTATTTTCCCCACTAGCCTTATCAATTATTTTTAATCTATCCTATTTGAAAACAACTTTTTTGTACTTTGCAGACCCATGATGGAGGAAAATACAGATGTTTTCAGTTTCCTGAGAAATCGAGGCATTTCTGAGGAAGCAATTACAGTTATGGAACAGCAAAAGGTATGGTGTTTTTGATGTTTGTATAAATCATAGGCACACTGAATATGCTCTCTAACTAGCTAATAAAATGGTTTACGGGTTAGTTTAAAAATGAAAATTCCGTTATTAAATATTCACTCTCATGTTGTTCCAAACCCACTTTGGTTTATCTTTGCATCTGTAAAAGGTGTTAAAGACATCATTAACCTCAATTTTAAGTCTACCGAGAGTGCTTTGTATTACTAATGGTTAACTAACCCATTTATTAATGATTACTAATGAAGATTCTACATGATTAATAGATTAAGTCATCATTAAATTGTTATTAGTTAAATGTGTCATAATGTGTTAATTCTTTAATAACATATTATATTAACTAATAATATTAATTAATGTGCTAATTACAACGGTCAAAGCCATGCATTTCAACTTCCAGTTGTCTGCTTTAATTAATCATTAGCAAATGTGTCATTATGTTATGACTTTACTTGTTGGGGCACATTACTATTAACTAATTGATTAAGTAATATGTAATTGTGGTTATGGGTTTTGAATTAATTTTGAATTAGTTAATAGTCATGTGCCCCAACAAGTAAAGTCATAACATAATGACACATTTGTAAATCATTAGCTAATGATTAATTAAAGCAGACAACTGGAAGTTGATATACATTTACATTTAGTCATTTAGCAGAAGCTTTTATCCAAAGCGAATAACAAATGAGAGCAATAGAAGCAACTAAAAACAGTCATGGGCAACAATATGCAAGTGCTGTAACAAGTCTCACGTAAGATAGCACAGAACACATAGGAAATTTTTATTTTTTAAATAAATAAATAAAAAAACAGAAAACGAATAGTCTTATCACTCTATTCGTTTTCTGTTTGTTTATTTATTTATTTAAAAAATAAAAAATGTCCTATGTGTTCTGTTATTCTTTATTGGTCAGGTGCTGCTGGAAAAGAAGTGTCTTAAGATGTTTTTTGAAAATGGCTACAGACTCTGCTCGAATTGAGACAGAATTGAGAAATGCATGGCTTTGACCCGTTGTGGTATTTAACATGTTAATTTACATTATTAGTTAATATAATGTGTTATTTAGAAATTAATACATTATGACACATTTAACTAATAAAAATGTAATGATGACTTAATCTATTAATCATGTAGAATCTTCATTAGTTGCTGATGCAGTAATAAATAAACAGGTTAGTTCACCATTAGTAATACATTAACTCATTATTATCTGTGCATTAGTTAAGCATGAATTAATGCATATTAGTGCACCCGTATTGTAATGTGTTACCCTTTATCTAATATTCCCTTTTTTAATTACATGTCCTTTTAGCTGTGGACATAAAGCAGTATGATTTTCTTGTGTCCAAAGCTAACATGCTTGTCCCTTTGCTTTCACAGATTGACCGAGAGGTCCTCCTGCTTATGGAAGATGCAGAACTTGCAAAGTACCTTCCCTCATATGGTGACAGGATTGCCCTGATACATTTTTGCAGGCATCAGACACCATCTGTGAAGGAAAGCAAGGTCTCTTAGAGAAATTAAGAGAGAAAATGAAGCTTAGAAGGGAAGGAAATAAGGATGAGGAGGTGCCACAAACCTCAAACAAAAAAGCAAGCAGCAAAGCAAAATCATGCATACGAAATATTGAAATTGGATGGCTTCACAGAGAAAATAAAGGGATAAAACAGGTCAGAGCAAGGTGGGGGGGACTAGAAAACTACAGATAAGTGTTCAGGCAGGATATGATGACATACTAAAAGAAGGAAAGGCATTATTCTTTCACAATGGAGTTTCCACCAAAGGTCAAGAGTCTGATTTTGAATTAAGTTTGGGACTTCAAGCAAAATCTTCTCCCCAAGGATCTCTCAGTCGGAACAATTTACAATACTGTCAAACTCCCAATGTTGCGTTTCTATATAGCAACTCATCCAAAAATGAACCTGACTGAAGAGTCTAGTGAATCTAGTGATGAACCTGACCATGATGACTTGTATACTCACGACTATGAGCAACTAGAGGTAAATGAGCCTCAAGACACCCTTCCTGATGTGTTCTTGGTTTCTGATGAAGAGACGAGCATACATTCCTCACAAGACCATCTTGCAAGCATTGCGCTCAATGTCAGCAGTGACCCCGAGATTACATTTGGTCCGCAACACCATGTTGATGGAGATTCTCTTAGTGACACAGTGATCCATGAACCTTTTGACTCACAACAGAGTGCTCCTAATGCTTTGCCCAACAGAA
The DNA here is from genome assembly GCA_023029165.1 of Gobiocypris rarus. NCBI lineage: Eukaryota > Metazoa > Chordata > Actinopteri > Cypriniformes > Gobionidae > Gobiocypris > Gobiocypris rarus. Next base: position 31,054,490 of record CM040910.1, read on the forward strand.
ATGTAACCATACACTACTCAAATAGCTTCAGTGACATGATAGAGGCATTTTCTGAGCACACGATTGTCAACCAGTCCTTGACAGTGAGACGTATACTTCCTAACAACTCAGAGGAAGCAGGCAGTGGTCCGGGTGTCCTTCGCGATGTGTACAGTAGCTTCTGGTCTGATTTCTATGAACACTGCACTGTCGGGACATCTATAAAAGTGCCTTTCCTCAGGCACGACTTCAACTCAGACAAATGGAAAGCTGTGGGGAGAATCCTTCTTAAAGGGTTTAAAGATTGCAAATACCTGCCCATTAAACTTGCTCCACCATTTCTTGAAGAAATTATGTTTGGGGCTGTATATACAGACCTAAAAGTATCATTCCTTAATTTTGTGAGCTGCCAGGAACGAGATGTTCTCAATCAAGCGCTCAATGACTTTTCCTCTGTTGACATGGATGACCTTCTGGACATCATGAACACTTATGAATGCAGGAGGAAGGTCACGGTTTCATCTCAAAAGGTACATCAGGGAAACTGACGAAGACAAACTCTGCAAATTTCGGAGATTCTGTACTGGTTCCAATTTGGTGGTTGCTGAGGCTATTCATGTACAGTTCACCGTCCAGACAGACTTCACCAGAAGGCCGATTGGACATACCTGTGGGATGGTCCTAGAACTCTCTGACTCATATGACAATTTTCCACAGTTCCGTGCTGAATTTAATTGTGTTCTGGATAGTAACATCTGGGTCATGGACATTGTATAGCTAGACATTGTATAAACTTAGATCATCATTACTATCAATCCACAATGCCCACAAATGCAGAATTGTGAAGAAAAAGCATGCTCACACTTGAAAACATATCAAAGCGCATAACACTCTTTTCACACTATTTGAGACTTTTCATGTGGTACCTGTACAAATACACTGTATCTATTGGGTTTACATTTTATGTTTACGTTGTAGTTATGTAACATTTTATGTTAACATTACTGCTTTATGTTGATTAAAATTAATGTACACAATGAATGTAGAATTCTGAAGAAAACAGGTTCATACTTAAGTTGTGCAGTGTTAGAGCATGTACTGCATGAAACTCTTGTGCTGTTGAGACTTTGCACATGTTAACAATGTACAGGTTAAAATGTTCAAATAATGATTCATATTCATATTGAATGTTGTAGAACATTTCAAAAAGGTATATTTAAGGAATGAGTTGAACAACATTTCAAAAAGGTACATCAAGATTTCTTGGAAGCTTTTTAAAAGGGAGGTTTGCATTTGCTTCGTGTCCATAAACTGTTAAAAAATAATTGGTATAAAATGTTAAATCTGAATTGGGCATGTATATTAAGTATTTTGCATGTATTGCCACTACTAGTTTATTTTGACAACTGTAGGTTACTGGTGTGCTGTAATTTCCTGTTTATTCAAGAATACATCACTGTGTTTTATATATAAAAAAAAAAGTTTATTACACTTACAGCTCAAAAATACAATCTATTAGCATGACTTTTTTTTTCGTAATACAGTCTGATCTGAGCTCAAATTGAATTATTGTTTCATTGTAAAACATACATTAAAAGTTTTTTCATTCTACATATTCTCTAGTATCTCAATTCTTGTGTACAGTTCATCTGCATGGTGGGTCCAGATGAGCAGTTAATCCCTTTTCTTTCAATAGTGCAAAGAACACAAACAAGGCTTGTCACATGGATGTGTGTGTGTGTATTACATCAAATTTTGTATCTCCTGTCTTAGTATAATGTAGAGGTTTCTGCCTTCCTCAGCATCTTCTGGAGGAAGAAGATGAAGCTCCTCCATTAACAGGCAACAAAGTTCAAACACTGTCTCATCACATGGGTAGGTCAACATGTGACACTCCTCCTGGCAGTTCTCAACATCCAAAGAATTGCAGTGGAAAAGATAGTCATCTGAGCCATAAAGATGAGGAGCCATGTACATTATGGATGGACGCCCATGAGGTGCCGTAATGTTCCGTTGCGCTCGAATTCTGTGTGCGTTCCACATCTGCACAAATCTGTCAAGTTCATCCTTAAATGACAAAGGCACATCAAATCCTCCATTAAAATGACAGCTTTATATATATATATATATATATATATATATATATATATATATATATATATATATATATATATATATATATATATATATATATATATATGGTAACACTTTACAATAAGGTTGTATTAGTTAATGCATTAGTTAACATGAACTAATGATGAACTGCACTTATAAAGCATTTATTAATCTTTGTTAATGTTAATTTTCAACATTTACTAATGCATGAATAAAATCTTGTTGACATTAGTTAATGCACTGTGAACTAACATGAACAGCTGTATTTTTATTAACTAACGTTAACAAAGATTAACTAATGCTGAACAGAGGTGTTGTTCATGGTTAGTTTATGTTAACTAATGTTAACTAATACAACCTTATTGTAAGTGTTACCATATATATATATATATATCCTGCCTGTATATATATATATATATATATAAAGAGAGAGAGAGGCCTGTTGGTATTAAACAAATAAATATGTGGACAGACAGATAGATGATAGATAGATATAGACACAGATAGCTAGATGATAGATTTCTTACCTGTAGAAGTTTTGTAAAGCAAAACTGCACGATTGATTTGTCAAGAAAGTCTCCACTGAAATGGTCTTCTTCTTTTAAAGTCTGAAAAAAGTTCATCCAAAACTGAATATTCTCTTTCCAAGTATGCTCCAAAAGCTTTCTATTCTTTGATTATGATTGCTTGAACCATATAAGAAACTCCGGTGAAATGCAAAGTCATCAGTAGCATCTCGTCGAAGAAAGATCTGCATCTGCTCCATAGCAATGTTTTCAGTCCCACGATCAGCACGGATTCTTCTAGGACAACCATCTCTATTCTTTACTGTCTCAATAAAATATGTTGCAATGACTTTCGGGTCATTATTGGTGAAATACACTTTCAACCACATCACATTTCGTGAGAATCCATCCACACATCCATTAATGCAGAGGCCGTACGGTTTAAGTTTATCGTACGAATCAACGTGCCACATAAAGTTTGGACCAGGATTGTGGTACCTCCTCGGCGGAGTCTTCGTGCTCGTCGACAGGCAACGCCATCTGGGTCGAGAACACTTAAAAGTAACCTTACTGTTTCCCTCGTCACCGTAAAACCATTCTGGATGCACTTTAAATGCATCAGTCTGTAGCCAATCATTTGGCCGGATCCCGCGATTTCCTCGGACATAAAGCTGGCTACCTCCATCCAGTCTGAAAAGTGTTTTCGCCTGTAAAGTCTATTTCGGCGCAGTATATTTTGTAACGTCCTAAGGCATATGGCAATGCCATGTTGGTAGATTAGAACCTGTAAAATTTCCATTTGTTGAAACCCCAGATAAAAGTAAAAAGCAACTATGATGTTTAGATCCATGTCAGAAGCAGTTCGACTTCACCAGCCTTGTTCTTATTACGACTTTAATCTCGAAATATTTCGACTTTATTCTCGAAATATTTCGACTTTAATCTCGAAATATTTCGACTTTATTCTCGAAATATTTCGACTTTAATCTCGAAATATTTCGACTTTATTCTCGAAATATTTCGACTTTTAATCTCGAAATATTTCGACTTTAATCTCGAAATATTTCGACTTTAATCTCGAAATATTTCGACTTTATTCTCGAAATATTTCGACTTTATTCTCGAAATATTTCGACTTTATTCTCAAATATTTCGACTTTAATCTCGAAATTCTAGATTTTTTTTTTTTTACATTTTTTTTTTTACTTTGCGGTTCAGGGCTTCCGTACTTTTAGGACTCCATTAGGAATATTTTATTGCTCAGAGGTTGCTCTTTTTAGCTCAGGAGACTTGGTTGTAATTCTCAAATCTCTCTCATTTTAGTATCAACAATGTCTCAGACGTTTCTCCTAAACATCCTTTGGAGAAATACATATAGACACAACTGAGATATGAAGAAAGTTCAAAATGAGAATTGGCTGTGAGAAACATTTCTTCTAAATCTTCAGAGAAGACAAATGTGAGACCACTAGAGTCTCTAAGTAAAGAGTGTGTGATGTTGTTGAGATCTCTTCTAAATCTTTAAATGAGAACGTTGTGAGAGTGTTAAGAGTTTTTGTCTATGGAGACAAGTGTGAGAAGCAGGAGACTCAAGCTAAAGTCTCCATTTGATTTTAAAGTAACCTCATTTTTGTCTAGGAGAAACGTTTGAGATGTTAAAGAGATCTTTGATTTTTCTTTCCTCTGGGTAATGATGTGGAACGCTCAGGAGGAATATTCTTTTCTATTTCCCTCTGTTTTGACACTGGATTTCTTAGCTGTTCTGCCGGTCTGTTGCAGTGACTTTAGTTTCTGCGTTTCATCTCGATGTCCCAATGGCAAACTGTTCTTTCTGAGTGACATGTTTATTGGGAGAGGAACCAGAGTCACACGCAAAAACTCTTTACATTCTTTTCCTCCCCAACACACACAAACATATTAGACATCTCGTTCTGTGTGTATATTCTTGTTTAGTGTGTGTATTTACTGTCCCACTTGCATAAATATTCAAACATCACTGATTTGGTAGAATATGAGAATTCTGTTTGATTTTGTAATTACACACATTATACACCGCAAAGAATGCTGTCGTATTCCAGGGAGCTTGATGAACTTTGACCCCCTAACTGCGGTTCTCAGGCAGGAAACATAATGAATATGATGAGACTACTTCTTAAGCAAAATATTTTTTTAAGATGAAGCTTTATTTCATGTTTGACAGTAAACGTGTTGATGTTACAGTAATGGTGCAAAAAATGAAAATATAGTTATACTTTTCTTGACAGGCCAGTGCAGCACTCCTGAAACTCCACTAATCCACTACTGCAAGTTTAATAAAAATGAATTAATGACACCTCCATCCTGTCTATCATCTCTCTGTTTTCTTTGATGTCATTTCCTCTGTTTCTCGTCCTCCTCTAAAGCCTTATGCATGATTCTCTCCCAAGGGGCGTTCGCTGTGACAGCAATTTGTAGTGACAAAATGACTGGTAGTCATTTATTTTTAAAAAGACTTGAGAGTTGAGATCATTGGGTGATGTGATGTGGGTGTGTTTTGGTGATGTGTTGTGAACTTCATTCTGTGTTTATTTAACGTTCTTCTTGTGAGCCACAATGTCTTTGTCTGATACCTTAGTCAACTGAAGGATGTAAAGGAGGCCAAAGAGGAGGTGGAAGAGGGAGAGATGGTCCTTTTGCTAACATATAATATCGATAAAACGATAATGATATGTATCGCAATAGTTAATAAAAAATCCTTTCGATAAAACGTTCGATAATTAGTTTTTTTCTTCGTCGGAAGAAACCAGAGGTAGCGAAGCAAGTTTGGTTGCATGAACAAATGCTCTTACTCTCTGGTAACCTTGCAACGTAGGGAGTGACACGCTAACAGCCAATCAAGTAACAGTATCATGTTTGGTTGCGTCTTATCGCTGTCTCGTGTTGGATTCTTCAGCAACAGAACCGGCGTGGAGTGATAAGTGGAAAATGAGTGCCACAGCGAGCGAGCATGGCAGGAAATAGGAAAACAAGTCGGCTCATATGGCAGTTTTTTGGATTTTATAAGTCTGACCGTAGTCATTCCAATGTCGTCTGCAAATTATGCAAGACCGTAGTCCCCACCAAGACTGGTAATACCACAAACTTGTTAAGAGATACTTGTTAAGTTTTTATTGTGATTTTAGACTTTTAGACTTATGTTTAGCCATATTGCCCCAGCCTTTAAAGCATATGAGGATTAAACCAATTGAAATTTTGGAGGCAGTATTTTTTTATTTTTTTTATTTTTATGTAATTTTATTCCTGTAATGGCAAAGCTGAATTTTCCAGTCTTTAGTTTCACATGATCATTCAGAAATCATTCTAATAATGCTGACGCTCAAGAAACATTTCTTATTATTACCATTGAAAACATATGCTGCTTTTGTAAAATCTGTCATCTTTGCTAAATAAAAGTTACTGACGCCACTTTTGGACAGTAGTGTACACAAAACACTATGAATTTTACTTTTCAATGGCAAGAAAATTAATTTGTTGTCAAAATAAACAACAGATAAAAGCTACAACTAGCAAAAACAGCTGATTGTGCGGTTTAGACCTACTGTTCCTGTTTTAGCTGGAAAGTTATTAATATTAATTTGTTCCATTAGTGGCACCAAGCAGATTATCAGTAAACAAAGCTTGAAAAAAGTTATTAAAGTGTTTACGTATATTTAATGTCTTACTTTAGTTGTAACCCTCTGCACATTAAATTGAGATAGGAGAGAGTATTTTAACATTCAAAAATGACACCGCTTTAAATAACGCCATTATAACACCTCAACACAGGTGAGAATGTGAGCAGTGAGGAAGAAAATCAGCTTTCAGGTGTAGGAGTTAATTTTAGCAGTGCAGCGTCATGTGAAGGCTTTTCACATTCGTCGTCGGCTCCCATGAGCACCTGGGTTAGATGACAATCTTTATTTATCTGTCTTGCAGGAAGTGTGTTTTCCTACAGGAGAGAAGTGTGTGTGTGTGCGTGATGGACAGGTGATTATTTGAGGAGCAGCTTGTGTCAGTCTCTCGATTGCCAACGCCAAATATTTACGTCTGCGGCGGACCGTGTCCTCCAACCATCCCCTTTGTAGCTTAGGGTCAGAAGGTCAAATGTTGCGGGAATGTTTCCCATAATCCTCTCACCCACTCATATTCTCTATGGTGTACACTGTTTCTCTCTTTCAGTTTCCCTCTCATTTGTTTGTGTCAGTGTAAATGTCCTTCTCGCACTTCCAAGTAATGAGATCAGTATAGGCGTTTGACTCATGTTACAAATATTGAACACTCAAACAGTCTCACACCTGTCTTGTTATGATCATAATCCTGATGCACACCCGTATGGACACACTGGTTCTTCCTCTCTCGCTGGGAAAGGAAAGGTGTGGTCCCTTGTTTCTACATAAGACCAATGGAGACTCTATATATAGGTGCTGTTTTGGTAAACACAGGAAGTTGAGCTATGCCAGTCAGGACGGGGGCGGAGGGTTGTTTGTGTTTTGTGTGCGTGTGTGTGTTCGTCCATAGAAACCTTCACTCCTCAAACCACTAACTGATAAAGCTAAAGATAAAACACAAAAAAAGTAAAGTCAACACAAAGAAAGTCCTCTGAATGTTTTTGTAGAGTGTTAAAGACATGGGATGACATGTGAGAATGTTAAAGGCCCTTTTTGGGCTGACCTTTGACTTGTTGAGGGAAAGAGAACATGCTCTCGCTTTCATAATAGCATATTTTGTGAACAATTAATATGTAAAGAAAGCTGTACAGATGGTTGGATTCTGCATTGTATTGATTGACATAAATATTGATTACAGTATCATAAAATTATTCTTGGAACTTTAAATTGATGTATGGCTCCGTGATTTACTGCAGAGCAAGTACTGAACGCAATCAGATATTAGTGTCACTGTCACTTCATGATGGATCTGGTGAAGAAGCTGTCAGCGATCAAAATATAGATTTTTGAAGATGTTGAAAATGATTGTTTTGAGAATATGTTTGAGATCGCTAATATGAGCCAAATGTAAAATGAGCCTGAATGTAGGCCTACTGGGAAATGAGGACAGGGATGATGGTATACAACATCTGCTCAAACTGAACCCTTACAAGCTCCAAAAGGAAACAAAATATACTTTTTATTCTTCTGTAATTGTTACTGTAATATCAGGAGAGTTTTATATTATCGATTCAGGCAGAGATCCATACCGTGTAAGATATAGATCTGGGTCGCTAAAGACCTGAATATGTAATAATGATTGGCGGAACATTCCTTCATTTAAGGGTTAAATATAAAATATTTTATACAATTATTTTGATCACTTTTTTTTAATAACTAGTGATTTTATTATTTATTTAGGATGAAATATATAAAAAGTGGGGGAAAATATCACTAATGACGAAGCCATGTGTGATATATTGAAATTAAAAGTTGTAAAATGATTGATCCTGCTCAGTCATTGTTGTTAATAAATGAAGTATGAAATCCTAGAGCTGTTGAGTTTTAAAAATAATATTGAGGATAATATTAAATGGCTATGATTTACTAATTTTATTCTCAGAAGGGGAAAAAAATGGAGGTATCAGTATTGGTATCGATAATAGCTGCATTGACCTTGTTAATACTTGGTATTAAAAGAAAATCAGTATCACCCATTCCTGTAGAGCATGTTTTGAAGAAATGAATGCATATGTAAATGAAGCTGCAGTGATGCATCACTCTGTTAAACGAGTCTGTTTATCTTCAGACAGGTCTGAACAAGTCACCTCAGTGGAGGCGCACAGATGCTGCTGCCCTCTAGTCTTCTTTGGTGAAAATGAGGAAACAAAAGGCAGATGAGAATCTCATTCTATTTTCACCATTTACTTCTCTAAATAAATGTGAGAAAGAGAGTGACAGAGCTGTATATATGTGACAGAAATAGAGATGGAGATAGAACAAAAGCTGGACAGCTCATAAAGGCCTGCCACTTGTTTATTTTCCCTCATTGTGTGTGGACACAGTCATCTTTTCTGTTAGATTGATGCTCCAGCACAAACAGACAGTGTCTGGAAGAGAGAGACGCGTGAGCGAACAATCATTTATAGCATGTTGCACAGTGTCTGCACCAGCTTTCCATCGGAAATTAATTTGTCTACTTAACTAATCAGAACATTTTTGATATTTAAGGTATTATGTAGAGGTCTTTATTCAGAACACACACACACACACACACACACACACACACACACACACACACACACACACACACACACACACACACACACACACACACACACACACACACACACACACACACACACATGTTGTGTTTCCATGTTTTATCAGGACATTCCATAGGCGTAATGCACTTTATACTGTACAAACCGTATTTTCTATCCCCTACACTGCCCCTGCCCCTAAACCTCATCACAGGAGACATGCTGCATTTTTACTTTTTCAAAAACATCACTTAGTGTGATTTATAAGATGTTTTCCTCATAGGGACCAAAAAAATGTCCCCACAAGGACAAAAATTTGGATATTGCCATCTTTGTGGGGACATTTTGTCCCCATACCGTAAGGGATTACCAGTCCACACACACACACACACACACACACACACACACACACACACACACACACACACACACACACACACACACACACACACACACACACACACACACACACACACACACACACACACACACATTTCTAAAAACGGTGAGTGTTCCTTTAAACTCATAAAAGACAATATAATTAAAGGAATACTACAAATCTGGAGACAATAAAGAAATGCTACAAATGATCATGAAAGACATTGAACACACACACACACACACACACACACACACACACACACACACACACACACACACACACACACACACACACACACACACACACACACACATTTCTAAAAAGCGGTGGAGTGTTCCTTTAAACTCATAAAAGACAATATAATTAAAGGAATACTGGAATCTAGACAATAAAGAAATGCTACAAATGATCATGAAGACATTGAAGCAGATATGAGGGAGAAACACCCACAAACACCTCATACGGGTGCCGCTCATGTGTGCTTTCCTTGCCATTTAATGCTTGGATAACACGCCTACGTCTCCTTCCATTAAAAAATAATGGCTAGTGCAGTGTATGGGATATACATGAATCTACCATTATATGTGGCATAATTTTTGGAATGACTTATTGCGAGAGGAAAAATATAAATTTTAGTCGCATAACGCGGGTTAATAAGAAGAACCAGCTCCTAAAATGTATCTGTTTTGTAATCCGACTACACTGGTTTTGTTGCATGCTGTAGAATCAGTTGCGGTGTTGAGATGCCATTGTATAAGTATTGCAGGAAACTATTTTAGTTTGTTGTTTCATCCGCATTGGCGTAATAACCGTTAACAGAACGCAATGTTATTTGCAACCCAACCATACTACTGAACAATGGATCACATTGAGAGACATAGCCAGCTTTTATCTTGTCATGCCTGGTTAGGACCCTTTAAGGCAAGTCAGTTCACTCGCCGGTCATCTTGGTAACATCCCCAGGCAGCTTTTTTTTTCCTTCTTACTTGATTGTAGTTTTATATTACATGTTATATTATCATATATTACGTATTGTGATGTATCTCATTTGTGTGACATAAATCAGGAATGCTGAAACAAACATAACTTGCTCATTTTTCAGAGAAGTGTCATGTTCAGGGCGTTTGGTCATCCTGCCATAGATTCAGTGTAAATGTCAAGAATTTGTACTTGTTTTACACTCAATGTGAGACACATGCACACATGAAAACATTTCCTCATTCCACCTGCCATAGCAGCCCTCAGTATTTGAGAGATAGAGATATTGGATGGCTTGGAGTGATGTAAAGGAAAACTGACAGAAGAATGGATGAGTGGAAAGTGGAAGAGAGAGATAGCTGATATATGTTACTATATATATCTGTGCAGACCCAGAGAGAAAAGGACATGAGGACACGCACGCATGCATGCATACATACATACACACCTATAAACCTCAGAGCTGAAGGGAAGACTGACATGTGACAGTTGAATGAAGCAAAAGAGAAAGAGAGATAATGATAAAAAGAGGAAGAGAGGGAGGTGAAAGAGAAAGAATGTTCCGCTCATACTCAAATGGTGATTTATGGGTGGTTCTGCCTTCAGGCAAAATAGTTTGAAAATTATTAAATAGCTGCAATTAAAGTCATAAAATCGAGGAAAGAAAAGTGGTGGTGGAGATGAATTTGACGTCTGTCTGGTCTACAAAATTTTACAGTGTCTGTCTTTTGTTTGTGTTTTCTTTCCCTCTCTTTCATTTCATCTTGCATTTTTAGTTTTATAGACTTTTACTTTGATTACAAAAGTATATGCCTGTTCTCGAATTCAGTCTTAGCTTCTACAAAGGCGAATAGTGGCTCTTTTGTACTGCTTTATTAGCAGACTGTGATCGCTTTCGGCATTTTGGCATCTGTGAAAAATGTTGTGAGATTTGTTCAATCAGTTTGATGCAAGTGAGAGATTTGACTCTTCCAATAAAAGGCCAGTAAAATGCTGAAATACAATGGTTATTGATTGAAGTTCTGGATGGAGAGATTTTGTGTGTGTGTGTGTGTGTGTGTGTGTGTGTGTGTGTGTGTGTGTGTGTGTGTGTGTGCGTGTGTGCGTTATTTCAGTCTCACACATCACAGTTGTGATGCAGAAGCTGAGAGATCACAGCATAGATTAGAGAATGTTGCTGGTTGTGTTTTCAGTAATGATGATAGCCAGTCGCTGCTCATCATGCACCTGATGTGTGTCTGGTCCTATTTATACCTGATGCTAGAGGGGTAGTTCACATAATTTAAATTGTGTCCTTCTCATTTACTCACCCGCATGGTATTCCAAGCCTGTGTGATTTTTGTTCTTATGTGGAATACTAAAGGGGATGTTTTGAATAAGGATGCAATATACAGGTCCTTCTAAAAAAATTAGCATATTGTGATAAAAATTCATTATTTTCCATAATGTAGTGATAAAAATTAAACTTCCATATATTTTAGATTCATTGCACACAAACTGAAATATTTCAGGTCTTTTATTGTTTTAATACTGATGATTTTGGCATACAGCTCATGAAATCCCAAAATTCCTATCTCAAAAAATTAGCATATTTCATTTGACCAATAAAAGAAAAGTGTTTTTAATACAAAAAAAGTCAACCTTCAAATAATTATGTTCAGTTATGCACTCAATACTTGGTCGGGAATCCTTTTGCAGAAATGACTGCTTCAATGCGGCGTGGCATGGAGGCAATCAGCCTGTGGCACTGCTGAGGTGTTATGGAGGCCCAGGATGCTTCGATAGCGGCCTTAAGCTCATCCAGAGTGTTGGGTCTTGCGTCTCTCAACTTTCTCTTCACAATATCCCACAGATTCTCTATGGGGTTCAGGTCAGGAGAGTTGGCAGGCCAATTGAGCACAGTAATACCATGGTCAGTAAACCATTTACCAGTGGTTTTGGCACTGTGAGCAGGTGCCAGGTCGTGCTGAAAAACTAAATCATCTCCATAAAGCTTTTCAGCAGATGGAAGCATGAAGTGCTCCAAAATCTCCTGATAGCTAGCTGCATTGACCCTACCCTTGATAAAACACAGTGGACCAACACCAGCAGCTGACATGGCACCCCAGACCATCACTGACTGTGGGTACTTGACACTGGACTTCAGGCATTTTGGCATTTCCCAGTCTTCCTCCAGACTCTGGCACCTTGATTTCCAAATGACATGCAAAATTTGAGCGACAGTCCAGTGCTGCTTCTCTGTAGCCCAGGTCAGGCGCTTCTGCCGCTGTTTCTGTTTCAAAAGTGGCTTGACCTGAGGAATGCGGCACCTGTAGCCCATAATTGATTTATTTTGGGTTTTAATGAGCTGTATGCCAAAATCATCAGTATTAAAACAATAAAAGACCTGAAATATTTCAGTTGGTGTGCAATGAATCTAAAATATATGAAAGTTTAATTTTTATCATTACATTATGGAAAATAATGAACTTTTATCACAATATGCACATTTTTTGAGAAGGACCTGTATATTGGCCACCATGTCGGTATCAGCCAATATATGTAAAAAAAAATACGTTTATTATTGGCCTGATAAGAAAATTTGGCTAATATAGTAAAGTTAATAAATAATGGATGGTTTTGCATTGCTTTAAATATGATTGGAATCACTTTGAAAAGGAACATAGTTAAGTGCAACAATTTATTTATCCATGGAACATGCATGTTTTTATTTTGATAAAGAAAGTTGGCCATAGAAGTTCTGGTCCAAGACTGGTTCAAACTGGTTACTGTTCTATATGTTTGATTTATGTTGATGTGTTTGGGACACTGGTTTTAATGTTGAGACTTTTGTTTTTGTAATCAGGCTCTCAAAAATTATACAAACATTTGGATTTAGATTTATATAAAAGTTGTTATATATCAGAAAAATAGTTTGAAAATGATGAAATAGTTGCAATTAAAGTATATTGATATATCGATTATATGCTTTCACTTGTTCACTCTGCTGAGTCTACTCTGTTTCTTTTGTTGAAAAGTGAAAGCGACCAAATACATCATGAAAGTACAATTAAAATACTTAATGCAAAATATGTGCCTTATTCCAATTCTTAAGTCATATGATAGGTTTCTCATGAGGAAATCATTTTACAGGGTTGATTTCCTATGAATTCATATGATTTAATTTGTATGAAACATAGGATTTTTTTAAGCATGAATGTCCACCTCTTAAACCTACAACCCTCATTAGAGTGTATGCAGATCATACGAAAACATAAAAATCACATTATAAATTCATATGAACTGTCCACCAATTGGCCAAAACATAAACTGTTACGAAGTTCCATGAGAGTGTGTTGTGAGGAGCAGACCAACAATCCTCCATAGCTACCAAACCTCATTCATGCAAGTTGAATGTGTAGTAAGAATGACTCTTAGCATCCTATGCCCTGTACATGAAGCTGTGTATCATGAAAGAGTTTAACTTTTGGGTGATTTATCCCTTTAACATCTGTCTTAGGATGATCAGATCATAAATGGTCAGTGGAGACCGAATGATTTATGCTCGGCTTATGATATCGTCACAAATGTGACATTTCAAGCTTTTTCAAGTTTTGTTTTTAAAGAGGAAGCTACTTTCATGGCCACAGGTGTATAAAATCAAGCACCTAGGCTTGCAGACTGCTTCTGCAAACATTTGTGAAAGAATGGGTCACTCTGAATTCAAGCGTGGTACTGTGATAGGTTGCCACCTGTGCAATAAGCCAATTCGTGAAATGTCCTCACTACTGGAAGTAGTGGAAGGAATTGGGAACAGCAACTCAGCCACAAAGTAGTAGGCCACGTAAAATCACAGAGCGGGGTCAGTGCATTCTGTGGCACACAGTGCAAAGATTTTCTGCAGAGTCAATAGCTACAGACCTCCAAACCCGATAGAACACCTTTGGGATGAATTAGAGTGGAGACTGCAAGCCAGGCCTTCTCCAACATCAGTGCCTGACCTCACAAATAAGCTTCTAGAAGAATGAAAGAAAATTCCCATAAACACACTCCTTAACCTTGTGGAAAGCCTTCCCAGAAGAGTTGAAGCTGTCGAAACTGCAAAGTGTGGGCTAACTCCATATTAAACCCTACGGATTAAGAATGGGATGTCATTGAAGTTCATGTGCATGTAAAGGCAGACGTCCCAAAAGTTTTGGCAATATAGCGCATGTTGCAATCTGATGTCAGGCAATCCAAAAATATTCCAGTGATGTGCACGTGTACATATGGAGTTTGATTGAACAGTTGCACAACTAGAAATGTTGAAAACTCATGTTTTGGTGGAATTATTATGTTTCACAAGTAGACAGTAATTTGATGTTGTCATCAGGACAGATTAACGTTTATACTTGGCAAACATGATTTTGACTGCCTCTGAACGTGGTTTAAATGATCTGTTTACACCTGCTGCCCAATTTTGATCATATCACTTGGGACTGATGTCAATACTAGATGTAAGCAAGGTCTAAGTGGAAGGATAGAGAAACGGAGGTTTTCACATCTGACAGATGTTTTCATATGCCCTGATCCCTAATCCAATCTTCTCTTCACAACCTCTTCCTCACCCCGAATCTTTGTCTCGTCTCATCTCGCAGAATCGCATCCGCGCATGGCCGATCCCCATCATTATCCAATCACATCCATCCACCGCCCTCCGTGTCAACGGCAATACAATCAGAGCCATATGGTAGCCACATTCGCGAGACCCCGCACTTCCTGATCGCTTCCTTTCGGGAGGCGGCGCTGGGCAGACATGCGGGAAGATGTAATCAGACGTTTGGCAGAATCTGCAGCAATCAGGCACGCCATCAGACGCTTTTTGGTCCTCGGCCACCGGGGCTTAAGGGTATCTGGGGTGTGTGTGCGGGTAACATCAAAGTTCCTGCATAAGAGAAAGAGTTGGAGAGAGAGGAGATTACATGGATTAGGACGGAGGGGGAAGGAATAATGTAATTAAACACTTGTCGAGATTTTATTCCACCCCGTAGACATGAGAGATACTCTGTAGGGGCTGTTATGCTGATTATAACTCACGCTGCTCCACATTTGTTGACAGAATACTGTGTGTTTGGGCATTTGCCCTGGGAACGACTCTTAATGCAGTCATATTAGAAAGAAAGATGGAGTATTATAGGAGCATAAATGTGGCGAGACAATGAAATTGCATTCCTTCTGAGTTGCGCGCACTCTTTCCGTCTTTCAGCACCCTCTGTAATGTTAATGGCTGCCCGTCTGTTGGACGCTACCATTGTGTTCCAGCTCAAGCGAGGATATGATGTCATCAGGGCTTTTGTGTGTCAATCCAGTGCAAACATTAGATGTCTAGAGTGCTGATGTGCATATCTGAGGTTCTCTACGAAGTACACACATACATTTCTCACATACAATGTCGCTCACTGATCAGCTCCAAGGAGCCATATTATAGATTTTCTTTTAACAGTGTTTGCAAGGCATCTCTGTATTGAAAGTCGTCTTATTATTTACTGTATCTCCTCTACCTTATCATACAGGGACTGCATTCAAATTTTATTTGGAAAATAAATTCCCAGGAGTGTCAAAATATATGGTACCATTAAAAAATGTTGGGTTTTTTTAGCTTAAAAAAAAAGAATATACATACATTATATTAATATAATATACTTAATCTTATTACTGATACTTAAAATCAAGGTCAATCTTTTACATATTTGTACAGCAATTCCCATCCTGCACGTCACTAACTAACTTATTAATCCGCATAATTTGGACCATGTTGTTCTTATTGAGTATTATGCAAACCCCATTTACAAACAATAGACTCAAATATAATTAATTTGAAATACATTTATTTTATGCTGAATATACTACAAATACATTTATATTCGTGTACTTAATATAATTACCCTGCAATTGTAATTTTTGTACTTTTTTTTCTTCTTAGGTTTGACTAAAGATATACAGTACTTAAGTATTTGATTGTGCTAAAGTTGAACTATTACAAGTATACTTTAGGTGCACTTTAAATATATTTTAATTTAAATTACAGTGATCATACTATCCTTAGTAATAGTGATATTAAACACATTTTAGCCTTAATATTAAGAAATATGCAAGTTAATTATAATATTTATCAGTAAGTCTCAAGTGATATGTCAGTAAATATATTAATGGGTTTATAGTATAGTTAGTATAAAGTAAATGCCTATTTTTAAATAGATTTTGCCATATTTTTTTTCACTAGGGCAGACTCTGCATCCATTGGCTCTGACATAATTTTTCACTGTCACACACCTAACTCGGAAAGTCTTAAGAAATTCCAAAGTAGCCAAAACTCATAATAAATCACGAGTTGTTGTGCTGATATTCATGTGCATTTTACCTCATATATACATTCTTTCTGACATGAAAACACCATAACTTCCTTGACTATAAGCTAAACCATGGCCCCCCCATTGGCCTGCACCAACATCTTACTATTGATATAACCAAAAGTTGACACGTCGGACCGCTATGCTTGATCTATGTTTCGAACATGGCATAAAGAAAATGCCATCTCACTTACCAACAATTGGTTTTGCTGTACTTTTTCACACTATTGGGAATGTTTCAGATTTTAAGAATGATGACATTTTTAGATGATGCTATGTAATTTTGTTTAGATGGGTCTTTCTTTTTGTGTAAATCAATAGAGATGTGAGGTATGAACTGAAACATCTAGTTTGTTCTGCTAACAGAGGCTTTAAGGCCAGAATTTCCACAACTTTTGCCTACAGCGCAAATGTAACTGAGCAGTTTGCAAATAAAATGATTTAATTTGTTAAATATTTAAGTACCACTTCAGTAATGTATTTTTGTTGAATCCTCTGTTGACCTGTTATGATTAATTGCACAATTCAATGAACTGTATTTGAGTTCTACTTGATGAGTATAAAAACAGTATAGGCCGGCCTAGATAAAAGTTTACAGGAAATGTGTTTTGAGTAAAAAAAAAAAATAACGTTAAGAAAGAACACAAAGTAACACCAGTGGGCTTGGGTGGCCCATATCTGCGTGGTAGCGTAAATGGTAAAGCGAGTGCATTTGTGTGGCAGCAACCCGGGTTTGATTCATGTCCGTACTGGCTTCTACAGTAATATACATATATTTGTTGTCATTGTCTCACTGATGTTCACTGGATAAACAGGATAATAGTGACTATATAATGTCAGCAAAAGGCAAATTCATAAGCTGTGCCATTATTTATAAAGATTACTTTATTGTAGCCTATTTGAAGCACATTATAATGATGGCATTAGCACACTATACAGTTTACTTGGAATGCCATTGCAGTGTGTTTTAAAATCACTGAAAGTTTTTTATTAGTATAATATTCAACACTCTTGCAGTGTAATTTAATTGTAATTGTAATGTACATTTGAATTTTATGCTGAGTGAATTCTGCATTTATACAAGAGTATATTTAAATTGTACTTGAGTATACTTGGAATAGTTCCACTTTAGCACAAACAAGTATATTTAATACAACTTTAGTTGAACTTTAGCACTGCTTTTGTACAACTAAAATGCATTTACACAATTAGTTGTTCCAATTTAACAGACTTTAAGTATTCCAATTTATAGTATGTCGCAAATACATTTAGTTATACTAAAGTGCATACAAATAAATTGTGATTTAAGTATACAATTTTTTTCACTAGGGAGTGTATTGTAAGTCTGTGTAAAACTGTCGAATTGAATGAGTCTTTTGAGTCAGAATTTATAGTATGTTCACTATTGAGTGAACTCGAGCTGTGAACTTGACCTGACCGTTCAACACTTACTCTCTTCTGCACATGTACTGGGACGACACATTATTCTACCGCCTCACATCTACACATTCACACCACTAGCTCTCTTCTCCATCCTTTCATGGTGTTGTACATCCTTATCTGTTGTTCTTTCATGCCTGCAGTGTTGCCTCAGGTGGGACAGGCCTCGGGTAAAAGACAGTAAGCATCTAGAGTCCACATCCACACAGTATATTATGTGCTGAAGATGCCTGAGAGGGATGCATTCCATGTTTTCGTTTATTTATAGTAGTATAAAAGCACAACAAGACCACTTGCCCTGCTCTAAATCACAATGTACGGCTTAATTAAGCATAATTTAATTGCGGCACAATACCTTTAATGGACAGTGTTTTCAATCACGCCATTGCCTCTTCACAAAGCTTTAAAGCACTCTGTCGATTGATGGCCTACTATGTCATTTTCTTTTAATGGACATCCTGCTCTTAATGCTGCTGTCACTTATTTAAAGTGTGCTTTCTCATTTACGGCCTCGAACTAAGTTACTGGCCGGCTTGATGTTTGGTTTTCTTGCTTATCCTATCAGTTGTGTGGTAAATATTAGAATGACACCGCCAGTGTTGTTTCTTACAGGCAAAAGCGCAGACTACAATGGAAAAATGTGTTTGGCTTAGAATGAAACATGTTTGTTCATGTTTTAATGTGTTTACAGCACACAATCAATTCCTGTTTGATGAATAGAAATGCACAAACGTGCAGACAAAATGCACCCACAATTGAAGCGTTTCATATTTACAGAGCCCTTTTTCTTTTATGAGCATAAATGCCTTTGCGATACATAAACACGACTGCGAACATAAACACTGATAGTATAAATGACTCGGCTGCCATTGCAAATGACAAAGCAGTGCAAACAGACTGTTATTGTCTACAATAAAAATAATCACTACATACTTTGCCTCGACAATAAAATGAATCTTTGTTTCCAAATAGACCATTTTTGCGTCGCTACTGAAACTCGATGGGAAGCGGTGGCAGTATGTTTGGCGATAGTTCCCCCTGTTAAAACTGTAACTGCTAAAAAAGAATGAATTAATAAATAATGCATGAAGAGTAAACAGTGATCCACCTGAGGCTTGTTGTTTAAATGTAAATACTGAGCTGCGAGAGAGGCGTGGTGGGTTCAATTACCTTTTATATCCACCTACTTTAATCCTTGTAATGTCTTGTTTGATTTACCGTATTGTTTGGAGGCTGTTAGGGAAAGTTTGGGAACAGATGGCAGCATTAACACGCAAGACAGATCTAAGATTAACGTTGAAACTTGTTGCACCTCGACAAACACTTTCTTATCATTCTGTTCCATTAAACTCTCTCACTGCACTCACTTGTCTGTGTTGATGCTGGTTCTCAAATTCTTTGTTCTGTAATTGTTTCTTTCCCCTTTTATCAAACATTACTGGTTTGCAAAAGAGAACAACTCGGGAAATGAACATTATAATCGTACAAACCTATTTGATGGTTGCCCAAGAGATGTTGTCCACTTTTGTGTATTAAACAGAACATATACACCACACCCTCCAGACATGTTGTGTGGACTTGGTGATTTTGTCATCATCATGGTGATTTGGAGTAAACACAAACATGTATTTAAAAATCTGACATAATCTGAAAACTGTTGCCTATATGCAGTCACAGACAATGTTGATTATAATGGAAGTTTTACGTCACTCTGACTGTGTGTGGTGCAAACACAATGTAATTCTAGATTCATTTCAATTGACAAACAATGTTGACACATGACAACCTAGAAATCAGTGGTAGACATTGTATTTCTTTTTTTGGGGGGCGGGGGGTGTTTTAGGGTGGCTTCAGTTGTGGCTCATCTAATCATATTTAGAAGGTATTATTGTTTGAGGCTTTCATTGTTTTCTCAAGTGTTACAGAAAGTGAAGAAGCGTGATGGTAGACTTATCCGTCATTGGTAATGAATAACCGTTTCTTGATTTGCACCCAATAAATTCTGCATGAAAAACAAAACGATAATTTGTAAACAATTTAATTCCCTGGATCACCATACATGCCAGGAAAATGCCAACTTAAATGTAACATTTAATCGGATTTAATACATTTTTAATTATAACCAAACATAATTTTTCACTAACACAAAGATATGAATAAAATATAATTGGATTTCATTTTTGGACTTTGCTGCAGGTATTTTCCAGAATGTTACGTGGTACTTAAATAGGATTTGGTGTTATTTTGAACCCTTGCTATTGTTGGAAGTCACTTGGTATTTGCTGTTGGCAGATGCCTCGGCAGCCAAAACAATTATGAATTACCATTATAAAAGAGCCATAATTATGTATCTAGACATTATTTATAGATACCTGAGGCACAATTCAAATGCAAAACGGTAGCCCCATAAAAGAAAGCGCAATCAAACTAGAATGTGACAAGACAAAACACGGATACCGCGGCTTTCTCCTCAGACTCTTGCAGACACCTAACACACATTTGAGGCTCAAAACACGTTGGGTGGAGTCACTCTACATAAGCTGGAATACTGTCATTTTGGCACTTTTTGCAGTACCACCAGCAGCCTACAGGTTGTACCAATTACATGCAGTGGTTCAGCCATGGGACCCATTTTACCAAGCCAATTTATTCAATAGTACCGTCCCACTTTACTTGCATACAGATAAATTGTAAAACTATCACTGTACTCATTACATGATGAATAAACAGTATAAGGCTTTTAAATAACAGTCCCAAACTTTTTTTTTTTAGTACAGTTAAGTTAATAAGTTGGTATGAGCTACCAAAGTCATCAAAAATATAGAATATGTGGTATTTTAAGGTTACGGAAACAGGTTACAGTTGCCATGGTCAATACACAATATAGCATGAACTGTTAATAAAACACATGGACACTGATCCTGATGAATGGAATGAACAGCAAACCTGCATGCAAATTCTTCCCAGCTAACAAACAATGTACCATTTATGTAATTTTAACAAAAGGCAAGAATGCAATGGTCAAACACGTCTGTCTAGCAATAAAAACAAAAAAAAAACAACAACACAATGGAAATGTAGTGCAGTTGAATGGAAAATTTCTTTGTATATCATTGCTATGCTTTGTATAACATTGCTATGCCCCCTTCAAATCTGTATGACTTTCTTTCTTCTGTGAAAGACAAAAACAGTTTTTTTTTTAAAGGAATGTTTTAACTGTTTTTTATATCTAAAATGAAAAGCATTGGGGTCCACAACAACATCGGACCTCCTTTTTTGTGTGGATAAAAAGAACACCATCAAAATATCATCTTTTATTTTCCATAGAAGTAATTAAGAAAGAATGTTGTGTAAATGTAGTAAATGTTCAGGGTGAGTTTTATTATTCGTGTGTAAACTATAACAGAACATATAACAGAACAGATCTTCCAAAGTTGCATGTAAAATGGAGAGTTTGGTAGAGAGTCTTTGATTATTGCTTCAGTTTTTAAGTCTGCAAAGCTGTACATGCAATATTATACCACTAAAAATAGCAGTTATAGTATTTTGTCACAGCTGCTCACCTAAAAAATTGCTACTGGAAAGCTATGCTATTTTCATTGCAGCTGCGCTACAGGAACACTACTGAATTTTTTTTAGCTAAGTTAGAAGTGTCTTTTAGTACTTCCCCAAAATGCTGCATTTATGATGCTTCCTTAATATGGTAGTCTCTGGAGTCATTGGAAAGCACAGAGACCGAAAGAAAAAACCTTGACAGAAACACTGACATCATTACAGCATGCACAAGATTCGAAAGCTAAGACTGTCAAAAATAATCTGATAACAAGTCAATTTCAGAACTGAGAAGGGACCCGACAATGTTTGTGACCCTCTAACGGGTTTCAACAAGAAATAATGTTAAATGCTTCAACCTGAACAGATGAACTGAACAGAATGGCCTGCAGTGACAACATAAACACTTCCTGGGGTACCATCACTGAGAGACATTTGGTGTAGAATCCGGTGCGTGTGATGCCTACTCCGTGATGTTACAAATTGCTGTCTGCAACATGAAAGATTAAATGAAGTCTCTTAAATGTATAACCCAGGTACTGCTATTGTATCAAATTTCTGAAAAATTCCCAGCAAGCATTTCACACGGTACACTGAGTGACAGCTTAAAGTACTGCAGCACGGGGGGAATACCTGCTGTAAGGCAATACTCTACCACGACCGCTTGACTGCTTTTACACTGTGTGTCACAGGAAAAGATTGAAAACACAATGAAATGAAATGGAATACTGGTATATTGCGCACTGCACAGTATACTACCTATATTTTTTTACATGTATTATGTAAAAACATTATGCAACAGTAACAGTATATGTTACATTATGATGTTACCTTACATTGCATGTTAATTCAGCAGTTGTCCTTAGGTTATTGTCTATATCAGTTCTTTCAAATGGAAACTGAATGCGGACCCACTTTATAGATGGTCTTAACTTCTATGTAATAACATTTTAATTAATCATTTGATACAATGCACTTATTGTGTACATCCATGTTTTTTACATTGTATTTACATGTAAAAAATTAGCTGCACGTGATTCTGTAATTAATTTATGTAATTACACTGTTGACACCTCCCTTATACCCTACACTTAAATCTACCCATACCACCACACCTGTCCATAACTTAACCCGTATCCCACCTCAATATCAGCAAAAGTGTTTTGCAATACAATATGAACACAGTAAGTACATTGTACTATTTTTTTTGATGTAAGTACATAGGAGTTAAGGCTGCTTTATAAGTCATTTATAGAAGTGTTATTGACATTATGCCAGAGCTGCCTTGGTTGCTGTCTGACATTGTCTGTGATGTTTGTTCACTGTAATATTGACCAGTAAATAACAGGCAACTAGCTACTTAATTAATTGAATTCAAATATATATTATTATTCATTTATTTATTTTTTTCCTGTGAAATGATTTCACACAAACTCTGTGTCAAACAAACTTTTGTCAAACAAAATGCTGCACAACTGAATTTTATACTGTTAAAAGTAAAACATGAAATAAACATGATTTATTACTTAAAAAAGAAAGTTTTGATAATTTATTTCATAAACTGAGCATAAATTTTCATTTTGACATTATGGGTTGCCGTGAAGACCTTTGATTTTCTGTGCGTTTATGATATGAGGGTAGTTTTTCTCAAATTAAACAAAGTAAAGTGACTCTCAGTGGCTCTGGAGTTGACGTCCATGCATTCATGTCCTCGTATGAGATGGCAGAGATGGAAACGTGCGACTGTCATGCGTGATTCTGTGTGTGTGTGTGTGTGTGTGTGTGTGTGTGTGTGTGTGTGTCTGCGCGCACGCCTTTCATTCACACAGAGACACGCAGGATCCTTATTTAAATAGTTTTTTTGCGGTTTAATATTTACAGACACTAGTATATCACCAGATGCATTCTCAGGTACCGGAATTTGGTACTGATTGATATAATGTGAATCAGTACTCGGTAGTACCAACGTAATGCGGTCGGTGCCCTTAAAAGTACAGAGTTCGGTACTCAGCCCTAGTTAGTATTTGTTGGTGACAAAGATCTCCATTTCAATTCTCTGATAAATGTTGTGTTTTTAATAGAGTTTTTTAAAGAAAAGTTGCATGCCAACTTTAAACAAATTCCAGCTGCATACCTTAATGTATATGTAATAATTTTGTGCAATCTGTTCAAACGATGAGTCAAGAAAAAGATTGCTAAAGGTATTACTACATCTGGTTCATTCGTCACATTGAAACATTGCCATATACAGTGTCTCACAGCGTGCTTTTCACTTTCATCATTTTAGCTTATATATTCTGTACTTGCAGAAAAATTGCATTCAAGGCATACAGTACTGTGTACTGAAGAAATAAAGTAGTACGAATAGTTTAGTGACATGCTTTTTAGAAGGTAGCTGCTGTCTTCCTCTCCTACATGGTTCCTCAAGTATATGACCTCCCAGCGCAACTGAAGAACTTCTCAGCTTGAAGGACGCGGGCAGTAACAGAGAGCCAGGTAATCTCGGTTTTCCTCTGTGACAGCTCAGGTGAGACACAGAGCCACTCTTGTCTCTGATCTCTTGCAGAGCGGAGCATGCAGTGCTTTTCCTCTAATGCACACACCTTCATGTCCGCAGTATCAAAGATTCTGAAGCTTTGAATTATCTTTTCCTGTGCCCTAGGAAACTACTGTTTGTGCAGCTGTGTCAAAGGCACAATCAAGGCTGATTTGAGTTTTAAGCCGCAGCATTATCTTAAGATTTAAGCATTTCCTCCTGGGCCGCCTTGACTGTGACACTGACAGTTGTTCCAACAGGGCCTGAAGGTAAATATTGAATGGTTGTCATTGTTAGGTTGGGTTGGGTTGGCGGATGGTGCATTTGGCGGAGAGCCCAGAGGCATATTGAAACCAAGTCCTGTTTGAGAGAGACTGATCACTTAATCAGCATATAAAGCTGAAATGGTAGAAAACACAGCAGGGAAAGGTCGAGAGGTGAGACAAGAATCTAATTCCATTTCCCACTGTCTCATGATGACTGGGGTTTATTAGGTGAAGAAACTTTGGACTGGTTTATTCATGAGACTGAAGCTCAGCTAAGCATTCGGATTTAGTTTGATCATTGTGCCTTTTGTTATAGGCCTGAATGCAAGTGACACTCTTTCTCTGGCCTTTATTATTTGTAATGTTTTGTTGAGGGGTTGTTTTCAGTCATGGAAAGCAACGATGGTAATGTTCTCTTCAGCACACATGGCCATTCAGATGTGTGCTCTGATCTGTCTTTTTTAATTATTGGTATTGTGTCAAGAATAGCAACCAAACAGTTTTGGTTACCATTGACATCCATTGTATGGACATAAACCCTGGACATTTTTCACTACAGACCTAATTTCCACAAAAATACATTACATAGAAACAGAAAGATTTTAAGTTAAAATATTATCCATGTGTTAATACCATGTGGGGATGACGACTGGTCTGTGTATCAACTGTCCCTACCACTTTTTAAAATGTGACCCATTCCATAATCCAGGTTTTGATTTGTCTAAGGTGGTTGGATTTGTGAATTTCATGAAGAGTTTTTTAAGGGTAAATATGACCGTGAGAACGTTACTCCACAAATGCTACCATAACAGTAATGGTCACTTGTTGTTGTAACACTCAATTGAAGAAGCTTTTCCAGGAAGAGCTGTCATCTGGTCGAATACCACCCTCTGTGTTCAGAGGCTATCATTTGACTGTCTTCATTTGTTTAACCAAAGCCCTGATTACGTGTGCGTTTGTTGAGTTTGATAAGCAGTGATGCTGCTTAGCTCTTGTTTCCTCTTAAAGAGTGTTTGCTTTTTTTTATTTAATGACGGTTGGCAGGTCAGCAATATTCTAAAATTAAAAAAAGCAAAGAGTTACAGTATAAGAATCATCCGATTTGTCTCACAGACATTTAGATAAGTCTAAAGGAACTGAAATGGTCTGCAGTTGGCTGGGTTTGTGTGGTTCGGCCATTTGATTGCACAAACACAGAAATTCATCTATGAAAATTCATCCCTAACTGTAGAGGACAGGCCACTGACGGCCCAACCAATCACCCCAGCTCCCTATGATTAATTTACATACATTTACAGAGAGGATGAAATCCGCCTCAGGCTCAAGGCCTATTCATGCCAAGAAAAAAACCAAAAAGCACTCTGCTTATTCACATGCTCTAATGCAAATACAAAACAAATGACAATTTTGATTTCACTCGTTCTTATGGCACTGTACGACTTGCCAAGTTTTGCAGTCATAATCTTTTTTACTGTTAGGGTAAGATGTGATTTTCTCTGCAGCGATATCTGTCAGCTAATAGGGATATTTTATGCATACTATTCCATAAATCTTTTAGCACCTTTAACAAAAAAAATGTTTTTTTGCATAGAGATGGCAACGATATCAAAATGAATTCTGTTGACACAGATCCGCAAAAACAACCAAAAATGTTATCAAGTAGCATCAACAACCACAACCATATAATGCTGTATTATGCATATCAGGGTTTGAGATTTCAGGCCTCCAAATGCAGCTGTCATGTAAATGAATGGCTAAAGCACATCATTTTGTTGAAAATGGTTTCATGTAAACAGCCTTATTACTAAATGGATTAAATTCATTATTTTCCTCAAAATTCTACAAACAATACCCATAATGATAACATGAAAGTTTGTTTGAAATCTTTACAAATGTATATGTATAAAAATAAAAAACAACAACAAATGAATAGTTAAAAAGTCATACATTGTGATTTCTGGATTTTTTTTTTAGATTATGTCTCTCACAGTGGACATGCACCTACGATGACAATTTCAGATGATTTCCAAGTTGGAGAACTTGCAAAATAGCAGGGTGTTCAAATACTTATTTTCCTCACTGTAAGCATTCACAGCATTTGCCATTACACTCAAGTGCATCCTGTTTCCATTGATCATCCTTGAGATGTTTCTACAACTTGATTTAGGTCCACCTGTGGTGAATTCAGTTGATTGGACATGATTTGGAAAGGCACACACGTCTACATAAGGTCCCACGGTTAACAGTGCATGTCAGAGCACAAACCAAGCTATGAAGTCCAAGGTATTGTCTGTAGGGACAGGATTATATCGAGGCACAGAAAAAAATCTGCAGCATTGAAGGTCCCAATGAGCACAGTGGCCTCCATAATCCGTAAATGGAAGAAGTTTGGAACCACAAGGACTCTTCCTAGAGCTGACTGATTGGGGGAGAAGGGCCTTAGTCAGGGAGATGACAAGAGCCCAATGATCACTCTGACAGAGCTCCAGCATTTCTCTGTGGAGAGAGGAGAACCTTCTAGAAGAACAGCTATCTCTGCAGCTCTCCACCAATCAGATCTGTATGGTAGAGTGGACACTCCTCAGTAAAAGGCACATGACAGCCCGTCTGGAGTTTGCCACAAGGCACCTATCTTTGGCCTGAATAGCAAGCGCCATGTCTGGAGGAAACCAGGCACCGCTCATCACCTGGCAAATACCATCCCTACAGTGAAGCATGGTGGTAGCAGCATCATGCTATGGGGATGTTTTTCAGCGACAGGAACTTGGAGACTAGTCATGATTGAGGCAAAAATGAATGCAGCAATGCACAGAGACATCCTTGATGAAAACCTGCTCCAGAGCGCTGTCTGAAACTCAGACTATGGCAAAGGCTCATCTTTCAACAGGACAACGACCCTAAGCACACAGCCAAGATAACAAAGGAGTGGCTATTGGACAACTCAGTGAATATCCTTGTGTGGCCTAGCCAGAGCCCAGACTTGAACCCGATCAATCTCGGAAGAGATTTGAAAATGTCTGTGCACAGACATTGGATGGAGCTTGAGAGGTCCTGCAAAGAAGAATTTGAGAAACGGCCCAAAAATAGGTGTGCCAAGCTTATTGTATCATACAAAAAAAAAAAAAAAAAAAAATATATATATATATATATATATATATATATATATATATATATATATATATATATATATATATATATATATATATATATATATATATATATATATATATATATATATATATAGGAATAAGAATGTAACATAACAAAATGTGGAAAAAGTCTATGAATGTGTCTTAAAAAATCTGTATATTTGTTACACTGTTCACTTTATGGTTTGAGACTGATTTCATATTACAATACATTTTGCAGATAAACAAAATATTGCAATGACAGTTTTTCCCAATACAGTCCTAATATGTTTATTATTATTATTATTAATATTTTATAAGATATAAACTACCTTTTTTCCCATTAAGAAGAAAAGTTACTAAATATTTCTGTTTCATATAAATGCTGTTGAAACTTTTTATTCATCTATGTATGCTGATAAGTTCCAGTATCATCTTTTAATAACACACACATTAAACAGCACACTTTTCCCCCAAACATTGATAATAGTAAGAAATGTTTCTTAAGCACCAAATCAGCATATAAGAATGATTTCTGAGGGATCAGACGACGCTGAAGGCAAGCATAAGAGACATAAGAGAAAACTGTTTTTTTATTTATTTTATATTTCTGGTTTGTTCAGTACCGTTATGGTTCTTGTAGTTTCCTTGATACCAGTTCCAGACACAGTCTTGTTTATAGGGTAAACTGGGTCTTAATGTGAATAGTCCTTTCCCTCTCAAAACAAAAGCACAATACATTTTCGAAAGTAAAGATGATAAGAGAGGCTGACAGTTAAAGCAGTATATTCATGCACTGCAGTATCTGCTTCCACAACACTGTTTAAAAAGTAATGTCTTTAGACATGGTGCCATATTTACACCATGGCTTTGTTCCTTGGAGTTCTTAGAATGTATATTCCAGAGTACATGCAATCCCAAAATATAAGGGCATTACCATCTACAGTGATACAATCACTGTACTATGACACCACCATAGTGTCTTTTGTAAGGGAGAAATCACACACAGGATTGTTGGCATACTTTTCTCTTTGTGTAGGCCGCTGTGTAACAAATCCATTGCAGCAAGTCAGCCGAGCAGAGAAAAGACATTTGTCAGAAAAGAGATGGCCAGACACAAAGCGAAGGAGAGCGGAAATGTTTTCGTGATAAGCACGCCTCCAGGAGCACTCCACTGGCCCTCGGTGATTAGAGACGCGCTGGAGTACGTCCAGAACACGTCAGGCTGACCTTGACACGTGCTTCATCATGCTGCAAGCGTGTACTCCAGAGGGGCTGAGAGCTCAGGAGTGGATGACACAACAGGCTGTGTAATCACAAATTACGCCCCATCCCCCGATACGAGGTACCACCGGCCATCGTCTCCGCGTTTGGAAAATCCGCTCTCATTCGGCATTCATGCGACACACAACGTTGATTCATCCACCAAATGCTGCATATTCCGTTCTATACAGCGCATGCCAAGTCTGCGTGTCTCAATCTGTGCTATGAGCTCTACAACATGCTATCTAGACAAAGTCATGCATGCTGGAGAATCCTAATGCTCTATTGATTGACTCAGGCCTAAGGCTTTGAATCATATAGGCCTGCCAAAGGTTATCATAATCAATACGCAATAACCGTAATAGCGCTCTCAGCCCGACTACAAAAGAATAAAAGAACAATCATGCAAATTTGTTCGACCAGGGGGTTATGGGGGAGATGATATCAGTGGTTACAAGGACAGGGTCCCAGCGTTCCTCAAGCTAGTTGAGCTCCCTAGTTTGGCTGCCATGGTAACCTTGACAAAAAGTGCCGGTTTGCAGAAGTGGGAAAGGAAGTGTCTATTTTTACCCACAGGATGGAAAGGGACACATAGCGGATTTTGAGGATGAGAGATGTCGATGAATATCTTTAGCACATTTTTAGAGGTTTGTCTCTGTATTGAGGGAATGGAACTGAGGTCTGTAAGTTTGTGTGTGTGTGTCGAGGTGGGAAATGAAGGTTTCTCTCATTGTGGTGTTATAGAAGTGTGACTGTTACACCTTTCCTGAAAGCTGTAAATTGGTTTTAGCACTAAACGTCCTGCCTTAATTAAACAGAGAGTGTGCTGATACGACTCTTCAGAAGACCTGCTTAACACTCATTTGAATGGATGACACACACCTATAAACTGAATGTCTAGACCGCAGTAGAGCCTGGAACATTCCTCTGTTGACGCTCTTGTTTTAATAAACACACTCTTAGGCCTTGGACTTGTACCTGGAGTCAGTTCTGGTTTGCCTGGGGTTGTCTAAGGTCAACCATCTCTCTGTCTGTGTAACACAGAAAATCATTATTAATTAGAAGTAGTTTAAAAACAAAAAATTAATAAAAAGTCTGCTGTAAAGGTCAGGACGATACTCTTATAGACAGTGCACAGGGTCACAAACACACAAAACACCATCAGGGTAACACACAACACTAAAATAATGCAATAAACTTTAAAGGGGTCATGAATTGAGAAATCAGCTTTCCTTTAAGCTTTCGATATATAAAAAGTCATGATAATTTAATAATATCCTGTAAGTTTCAGAGCTGAAAACTTCCTTGTTAGTCAAAGAAAAGCTTTTATTGACACTAGGCCCAGCAAACGATCAATCTCAGAATATGCCAACCCTTGATGTCATTGTGTGGTGAAACACCACCTCAACAGAAGATGAACAATGCCTGATTCTGTAGCCCCGCTCACAGACTCGTGCCACTGACATGACACAGGCCTACGTGGAGCTAAACCGGATCTTTTTAAGCAATAATCATGCCGCATAACCTTCAGATTCCAAAATTATGAATGCATGGATGAACTTTGTTTTTAAGGAATATCCAGCTTACATGGGGAAGACATTGAGAGTTTGTTCCTTCCTTTCTGATCACGGATTAATTTGTAAACAAGAGATTTGCAGACAGGATGAGATTAAATTAATGAATGAAGCAAATGTTTTTTTTAATTTATTTAAAAAAAAAAGTGATAGTATTGCATTGTTACAGATTGTTTGATATAGATCTGATTATGTGTACGTATCTAACTGAATATACCTTAGCACACTATCAAAGGTTAGACAATCCTTTATTTGTGGTGTTGGTGGTTCATTGCGATTCGGGATCAGACTCGGACATACATGGGCCAGGGCTCGTAAAGCTCAACGTCAACTGTGTGTTTTCCAGATGGGCTACCAAAAATAGTGAAATAACATTCCTTTCTTGATTGCCGTTGTTCACTCTCTTGACTTGATATTGGAAAGATCGGGTGGGCCAAGTAATTAAAAAATAATATTCCAATCAATCGTGGGCGGATGAGAGATAAATCCTTGTGTTTGATTTATAAAGATATTTTGCAAGCCCTGTGGGACGAATCATTCCGTTTGCCATTTCAAAACAATCCCCACATGTACTGACAAAGGAAGATGAAGCTCATTAAATATGCAAAGCTTATCCAATTCTAGCCGTGGGCATTTAAGTTACTTCCAATTCTTCAGTGTGGCACGCCCATAAAATCAGAGCGTTGCAAGACAGAGCCTCAAAACCAGACTAGAAAATAGCTTTTTACTTATTCATTATGATGTTTTTGAATGTAAAAATCACGCAAACGTCATAAGTTGACCTCAGACAACAGTATAAAACATTTTAAAAAGCCAGTTCATGACACCTTTAACTAAATAACATCAAATGTAACACAAACCACGCTATTGATAACAACAATGAGAATAAACAAAATTATTTATAAAAATCTAATCATATGTGATTTGTAACACAGAGAATTTTGGGAGTGTCCTTTTTTTTACTGTATATTATATGGCACTGTTTTTACTTGCAAAAATTACAGTAAAATTACATATTATGTGCTGTTAAACCACAGTTTTTTTTACAGTATACAGTAAGGTAACTTACAGTTAACCTATTTAATATGTTTTTACTGTAGCATTTTTACAATATTTTTCTGTAAGTAAAAAAAGAACACTTGTTCACTTATAACATAAGTTTCACTCCCGGCTCCCTGGTTTAGAACACTGGTATACAATATCATTCTCATTCTTTAACATTAGTTAATTCTTTTATTATTATTATTATTATTATTATTATTATTATTATTATTATTATTATTATTATTATTTATTATTAATGAATAAAATACAATTGTTCATGTTAGTTTACAGTACATGCACATTTTAAAAATCAAAAGATGCATCTGGTTATAAGTAAATGTTGAAATGCACATTAACAAAGTTTTGTAGTTAATGTTAACAAATGAAATCTAGTTGTAAAGTGTTACCCCCAAAAAGATAATATTATAGTTACTAAAAGGAACAAGAGATAAAGTTGTGCCTTCTCTCTCTTCTCTTTCTCTTTCTTTATGAGCTAATATAAAGTGGTAATGTGTGTTTTCTTCAAGTGTCTTTGAGTGTCCAGTAATGAGTGGAGTCCAGTGACAGAACTACTGAGAAAATTGTTATTGATGATGTCATTGTAGAACCCCCACAGATCGGAGTAATTATCATATTCTACCATCAACACTAGAAGAGACTCAGGAGACAAATTAATTGTGCCCACTGTTAATGCCATTTATTTGGAGATGCAGGCTGTGTTGACTTAATTTTAAGGTTGTAAGCAGATCAATAATAATAATAATGATAATAATAATAATTAATTGCACTTTTCTGAATCCTCAAGTGAATATAGAATCAATATAAATTGTTTTAATATATCAATATACAGGTCCTTCTAAAAAAATTAGCATATTGTGATAAAAGTTTTTCCGTAATATAATGATAAAAATTTAACTTTCATATATTTTAGATTCATTGCACACCAAGTGAAATATTTCAGGTCTTTTATTGTTTTAATACTGATGATTTTGGCATACAGCTCATGAATTCTTGTCTCAAAAAATTAGCATATCATGAGAAGGTTCTCTAAATGACTAATTAACCTAATCATCTGAATCAACTAATTAACTCTAAACACCTGCAACAGATTCCTGAGGCTTTTAAAAACTCCCAGCCTGGTTCATTACTCAAAACCGCAATCATGGGTAAGACTGCCGACCTGACTGCTGTCTAAAAGGCCATCATTGACACCCTCAAGCGAGAGGGTAAGACACAGAAAGAAATTTCTGAACGAATAGGCTGTTCCCAGAGTGCTGTATCAAGGCACCTCAGTGGGAAGTCTGTGGGAAGGGAAAAGTGTGGCAAAAAAACGCTGCACAACGAGAAGAGGTGACCGGACCCTGGGGAAGATTGTGGAGAAGGACCGATTCCAGACCTTGGGTGGACTGAGTCTGGAGTAGAAACATCCAGAGCCACCGTGCACAGGCGTGTGCAGGAAATGGGCTACAGGTGCCGCATTCCCCAGGTCAAGCCTGACCTGGGCTACAGAGAAGCAGCACTGGACTGTCGCTCAAATTTTGCATGTCATTCGGAAATCAAGGTGCCAGAGTCTGGAGGAAGACTGGGGAGAAGGAAATGCCAAAATGCCTGAAGTCCAGTGTCAAGTACCCACAGTCAATGATGGTCTGGGGTGCCATGTCAGCTGCTGGTGTTGGTCCACTGTGTTTTATCAAGGGCAGGGTCAATGCAGCTAGCTATCAGGAGATTTTGGAGCACTTCATGCTTCCATCTGCTGAAAAGCTTTATGGAGATGAAGATTTCGTTTTTCAGCACGACCTGGCACCTGCTCACAGTGCCAAAACCACTGGTAAATGGTTTACTGACCATGGTATTACTGTGCTCAATTGGCCTGCCCTGAACCCCATAGAGAATCTGTGGGATATTGTGAAGAGAAAGTTGAGAGACTCAAGACCCAACACTCTGGATGAGCTTAAGGCCGCTATCGAAGCATCCTGGGCCTCCATAACACCTCAGCAGTGCCACAGGCTGATTGCCTCCATGCCACGCCGCATTGAAGCAGTCATTTCTGCAAAAGGATTCCCAACCAAGTATTGAGTGCATAACTGAACATAATTATTTGAAGGTTGACTTTTTTGTATTAAAAACACTTTTCTTTTATTGGTCGGATGAAATATGCTAATATTTTGAGATTTTTGGGTTTTCATGAGCTGTATGCCAAAATCATCAGTATTAAAACAATAAAAGACCTGAAATATTTCAGTTGGTGTGCAATGAATCTAAAATGTATGAAAGT
This sequence comes from Gobiocypris rarus, assembly GCA_023029165.1. NCBI lineage: Eukaryota > Metazoa > Chordata > Actinopteri > Cypriniformes > Gobionidae > Gobiocypris > Gobiocypris rarus. Next base: position 31,088,104 of record CM040910.1, read on the forward strand.
TTAATTTGTATCATTACATTATGGAAAATAATGAACTTTTATCACAATATGCAAATTTTTTGAGAAGGACCTGTAATTAAGCTCTTTTTATTTTAAACCTGAGATATTATTTTGATATTTCAAATAATTAAACTGGTTTGCTGATGTTTTATAAATATAACAGGCTTACACTAAAATACCGCACAAATGTTGTCCAGCTGCTTAGTGAATTCAGAAAGACATATTTTTAATCTGAAAAAAAAAGAAAAAAAAAACATTCCATAATTGATTTTTGGTTCAGATGATGTGAGACCCGATAGGAAAGACTGTTTATGTTCTGTTCTGATTGGACTCAGAAGTGTTTAAGTTTGTTCAGTTCAAGAATGTCCTAAAATGAGGTCTGACTTTCCTCATATTAGGACACCCAGAGCGAGAGTCGAGGTTCTGATGACGAGCAATTACCCCAGACATCTGTCTATATTTAGGATTCAGCAACTACTCTCTACACTAGTGTGTCAGTCTGCTCCTGTTTTACAGTGAAAGTAAATGAGGCTGTTATATGTTTCCCCTTTGACCTCTGTAAGATGTTTATAAGGTGAGAGTTCACATTTGGAGTTCATTGATGCATTGACAGGAAGTCACGTTTCCCTAAGGATTGTGGTTTGGAGTTCAGTATTGGGGTTTAATGGTTTTAGAAGGAAGTTGGAAGAAACAAAAAAGTGTGTATGATAATGTATGCAAGTAGAATACATGATGAATCACACATCATTCCTTTATGTATGTAGCCCTGCATTCCAAGCGAACGATCCTTGCGTCTTCTACATGTTAAGACAGACAGTTGGGATTGTACTTGAGTTCAAGCCCGAGGGTTTTCTAGTTATGCGTTAACATTTGAAAGGAAGGTGAAAAGCACATCTGGCAAAGAAGCTCATGTACAGAACACACATGAGGAGACCTGCCGGGGTCCTGACCTCCACACACGCTCACACACACACACAAACACACACGTGCATGTCAGTGTAACCTCTGCATCAATTTTATTCATCAAAGCTCAGCTTTCATGAATACTGTATGATAAAGTACATCTTTGATTTTTAACGTAGACACACAACCTCATTTCTGTCCCTGTATGCTTGAAGTGTTCCCGTGTTAGTTCAGGATCAATGGGGGCAACAAAGTGATGATAGATTAAACATTTGTAGAGTGGAGGAGAGATTAAATAAAAGAGAATATAGGAGAGCCTGAATGACATCAGAAATGAGAGAAATTAAGAATACCTTTTTTATTTTATGCATGTTCATTATTGTAATTATTTAATCTTATTTTTCATCTTTATTCCTTTGATTTGTTCATTGTTCCTTTATACCTTAAAGCCATGTTTTAAGTCGGCATGATGGAAATTGTGATCATCTTTCCCCCTATAGTGATTTTGTGACATTTCAGAGTGAAATGGCTAGAGAAGGCAGGACTTGATTTTGTCCCTGTGGAATTGATTGGATCGTTGGTGTTTGCTAATTGCTGTGATCTTATAGTATGGGATTGACAGGTTGCTGGAAGGCAGGGATTATTGTCCAGCCCTTGTGCCAGTGCACACAAAATAAATGTCGTTGAGGGGAAGGGAAAGTTAAATGTTTTTATTTAAAGATAAGGGAAAATTTAGTATTTTTTTGCTTTGATAAATCATTCATAAACACTGCACTATTCCATAAAAAAGAACAGTCAGATTTGATTTCTTGGTGTCATAAAAGCCATTATAATTGAAATATCACACCCATCACCTATTTATTTATTCATTTATTTTAATTAATTTTTTTCGTTTGTTATTTATTTTTATTTTATTATTTATGTTACTTTATTTTATTTTCATTTCTTTTCTTTTATTTCTTTTATTATATATGTTTACTCCATTCTCCATTGCACTATTGTTATTTGACAACATTTTCCTCTAAATTATTTTTTACAAATGTACAATTTATATCTTGCCAGTAATGCATAGTAAAGCAAAAAACACATTTAAAATATTACATAATTTACGCATTGGTTAAAATACTGCTTTATTACTGTTTTTTTCCTTTTATTTATTTATTTTATTTTTTCATTTTATGTTTTGTTTTGTTTACTCCATTGAACTTTAGTTTTTACTTAGTTTGCACTGATTTGGCATTACTCATTCAGTTTATAAATTGCCAGTTATGAGATAGCGAGAGAGTGAGAGCATGTGCCTTTGAGTTCTCCAGCCTTTAAGCATATTGCCATTTTTTCAACACATGCAGTCACGCACAATGACACTATATGTGTGTGTGTATGTGTGTGTGTGTGAGAGAGAGCTGGTACTGCTCTCACATTGTCAAGGCCAGAGAGCTGCTTTATGAGGCATCTAATCTATCAAAGATTCCTGACCGCAGCTTTCAGCCCGACCACCCTCTGATCTCAAGTGTTTTTCATTCAACAACTTTTGCTCTTTTAGATGATAAAACTCCCACTCTCGCTGCAGCTAAGAATGTGTACGCTTTGAAAGAGTCATGCAGTCCATTACAGAGCCACTCGTTCACCATTATGTCACTGAAACCTTGAGCGCTAACGAGCGTATTGTCATTAATGGTTAACAGTGATATGAGCATCCACACACTCCTGCTTGTGCCTTGTTCATCGCCTAATCATGTTTAATTTTTTTATAGTGCTGTCACATTTTGTTGACAATTATCAAGATCTCTACTTTTAATTACCATTGTAAATTTAAGTAATGCTAAATAATTTCTTTCTAATCCTGTGGCCTGCAAATTAGTTATGTTTATATCTCTAAGAATTGCCATTTTTGAGGAGTCTAAGGTCACATACTACAACTCTTAGTTTGATTCAAATGTCTTTTTGCATAATTTTTATGATTATTTTTTATGAATTAAAATCAATAACTTCACTGCTATACAGTGTAATGCCATCAAAATCAGTAAGCAGTTATAATGCAAAAGCTATGGTTGCAACAAGAAACTACTGAATATGCCTACTTATGTGCTGTTACTTTTATTAAATTTTTTTTTAAACTTTTATTATTTTTGTGCTATTACTTGCCAAACCGAAGTGTTGTAGTATAACTAGCAGGAGAGCAGTGATGTGTGAGATGAATTTGGTGCATTTCAGTGAAGTTAGCTGAATATTTTTCATAATAAAAACAAATCATAACTTTGCAAAACCAAATTTTATCAAATTAACTGTTGTAGTATGACTAGTAGGAGACTATTGATGTGTAAACTGAATTTGGAGACACTACAGTGTGTAACATTTGAAGTTAATGACTATTTTTGTAGTAATGCTTTTTATGGTTTGCACTTTTCTAGACGGTCCCTTTGGACTTGTCTCTCAGCCACCTGCTCATTTTTGAGGAAAATTAGGTTTTAGCGCGTTGTCTACGATAAAGAGGTGTCATTTGTGCTTTAACAACATTTAGCTCATGAGTTATTGATCTGGGAAGTTTGAATCTGTGAATATATTGCCAACTTTACTGAACTCAGTGAACTAACCACTGACCGCATTTCTTTATACTTAAGCCCAAGTTCAAAATAAAACTCTGAACCGCACCATTGTTAACATGTCTGAGCTGTTTGAAACACTGCCAGCGGGACATTATTTGCATTCTCTTGCAAATATCTTTATACCCTACAATTTTTCTACTACCACGTTTCTTTAGGGATTTCCGTACCACTGAAGCCGTCTCAAAACGATGTAGTATACATCTGTAATTCTGCCAGAGAGATGCACTAAAAACGGAGAAGACTCCGTTTTTGACATCATGGTTTCACACAATCTACGGATTGGCTGTACATATGAAAACCCAAGGGTGTCGTTTTCAGATTTATCCACTCTGGGACTCGGTTTCAAAAAATAGCATTTTCAGGCTCCCAAAATCCCGGATCCATCTGGGCGAACGCCGAATGAATACGATACAAAACTTTTACGTATACAGCTAAACGTGTCTCTGTGTGTATAGGCTCTAAGTGCAGTGTCGGCTCTCTGAAATCGCATTGAGTGAATTTCCACTGGCAATCTATCAGTGCGCACACTACCGTCCTGTTAAATGAAGTGAGCTAACCTCACCGGAGAACTCGGCAAATGCTGGCATAGCAAAGTTCAAGTGCTGTTGCATGTGACAGCGGCATTAGCAATGTACTGTCAGGACCCAGAAACACTACACTTGAAATCCATGACTATAATATTTCAGGGCCTGGTCCATTAGAGTTGTAATGTCTCTGTGTGTGTGTTCGCTCACTGTTAGCTGGGCAGACACTTTGAAAAAGTGTCCACTCTTGACTTTACTTCACGCGGGTAGTTTCTGATACAGAGATGCTATCGTAGCCATCTCATCTCTCTTGTGTTGTTGTGCTTGTTCTTGGCAAGTGCATGTGGGTGTGTAGGCGTCCATCCTGGGCTGTGACGTCGCCTTAATAAGCGTGTGTACAGGACAGTGTCTCATTAAATGCTCAGGTTTACCTCTCCATGGAAATTAAACATCTCCCACTGCCAATTAATGCTCATTTAAGTCCTGCTGACTAACAGAGTATTGGCTGTGGATTCATGGGACAAATTTGTTCTTCTGAACTACTGTTAGATGATCTATAGAGATCAATTCATTGTCTCAAGCGCCTGATTTATGTTTTTGACTCCCATTAATCATTAATCATTTGTCAGACATTTTGAGATTTAAGCTCAGCCTGAGGCAACTTTTTTAGCCCACTCAGAACTGACATTGAGGACCTCTAGAGGGTTCACCAAAGTCCCTTTAAAGACCACATTAACTTGCTTGACAAGTGCAGTTTTCTTTCCTGTTGGAATTCCTGTTGGGACAGGACGTTTTGGTGGGGCATGACAAACTATGCTGTGCTACTTGCTAGTTGGTTTCAGGTAGTGTTATGTATTAGGATATTCTCATTCAAGAGAGCATTTGATTGGAAAAAAAACTAGGGCTGGGTATTGACACATTTCACAATTTGATAAAATTTCGATTCACAAGCTTGCGTTTCAATTCCGTTTAAATTATATTAGATTCAATATCGATTAATTTGGATATACAGTATATCAGGTACAGTTTATGGCAAATGTTCTCAAGGAAAAACTAAATCTCTCATCTAATGCTGTAAACTGTACAGGAAGTCAGTTTGTAGGCTAATACATTACTATATAAAATTAAAGGTTAAAATAAACATTTGTATAGAAACACTTAAATTACACACAAATATATATATATATATATATATATATATATATATATATATATATATATATATATATATATATATATATATATATATATATATATATATATATATATATATTATACCAACTTTATAATTGCATAATTGTTTCTACTACAATTCGTTTTTTTTAAATGTAAACCCTTTCGTGGCTCATAAAAACGATTAATTTGATAAATTGTATCTTTTATCTTCATTCTGATGTTCATTCATGTTTATTTCATGCTTTAACTAGTAGTAAAGTGGAAGAGATGATCCGTTCACGTGCCACTCTGCGCAGAAACAGCAATTCGTCACACAACATTGAACAGTGCCAAAACGATATTTACTTATTTATGTTTGAATTTTGTAATAAAAGGGACAGAATTTGAAATCTGAAACTATATCATATCAAAGTAACAGCACAAAGCATTTATTGGATAGGATTAACTCTACGATGTTCAGTTCATTCATCAACTGAAAACAGCACAGGCTGAAAGATCAGTTCTTGGGAAGTATCGATATCAGTTCATAAAAATGTGAATCGATTAAAATCGAGAAATTTAAGTGCAGTCATCAATATTTTTGTTGCATTTAGTCAATGTTTTTACTATTGTAAAAACAAGGTTTTTTATTTTGTTTATAAAGAAATTGATGCAGGGATGCATGAAATGGATCAACATTTTACAAAACAGTGAGTATCTTAAATTGACGGTTAATTACGTTACCTTACATTCCACCTAATTAATGCACATGTATGTTTCACAGCAACAAGACAACGTTTTGCCTTTACCAATAAGAATGGAAGGTGGGGCTTCTTAGTTTACCACAAGTTCTCTGTCTCCTCCCCTTATATTGAGACTCTCAATTCTTATATTTATCTACAACTCAGCTGGCAAAAACACATATTTTAGGTTCTGTCCACATGGCTGACCTGAATTACTTTGATGCGTGACTGAAACTGACTCTTGTGCTCAGTCTCATCGGAGAGATAGTGAAGAACGCTGGTAAATTATTGAGAGGAGAAATACAGAACAGCTACACAGTCCCTCCTGCATAATGAAACAAAAATAAATGAGGAAAATGGGACATGCCTTGTAACTAGAGACTGTGTTTGTGTGTGCTTGTTTGTTGATGCAGTCAGGTCATCTACTTCAGCCACATTTTATGTCAGATTGTCTACAATAGTTAGATACACATCACTAGCCATTACTTTTCTCAGAAAGTGCCCACTTTACGCAGAACACTGGCCTTTGGAAAAAATGACCTTCACAGGCCTCCCACACATGTGCTTGAAGATATTAAGTGTCAGTCCGAGATATGTTAAACTTATCATGTTTGCACATCTGTGAGCAGAATAAGATCAGAACCATAAAGAAATCTCATATTTCATTGTCTTTCATAAAGCGCCAATCCTTAGATGGTCTTTTATGCGAGTCGGTGTCTTCTGTCAACGGTACACACATTTCCAACCCCTTTGAGCCTTCTTGGCTAAAAAAAAAATCCCTAAATTATTTATGAATTTCCCAAAGATTTAAATAAAGTGAGATGTCGTGGCCTTTCTGATTTCCTCTGTCTTTAATAAGCTCTGTGGTGCATGACACAGGGTACCACAGAATAACTTTACAAGATTAAAGGCACTGTGTTTCCATATGAAGTGGATTACTGTAATCTGACTTTATTGAGTTTTCGATACTGGCTGATGAGGAAAGTCTTTTAAGACTTTGTAATGACATCAATAAAAAAGAGAAAGTAAGTGGTTTGAATTACAGTTTTAATTTGACTTAAATTAATAACTAATTGGGCTTAGGCCAGTATCAGGGCAGTATCATCAAATCATTTCACTTGCAGTTTTTCAGTTACTTATTATTCAGAGTAAACATGAGTCATTTTTAATCAACAATATAATCATCATTTAAAGGCAGTGCAGGCCTTTATATACAGTGTATTGTGATACTGGATGAAACACTCTTCCCATCCTGATAGCAATCAATAATAGAAGCCAAACAATGTCCATCCAATCATTGTCATAACCACAAGATGGCAACCAGGGAGCTGTTCATCCTTTAAATCTTGGATTTATGCGTTTTTATGTTAACACTTATCAATGCCGAAATGAATCTGTAACAAGGTGGTACAAGTAAGAGCTCTGTAAGTTGTTTATGTTCATTATTATTTTCTGCGAGACATGAGTTAATATATGCCATCTCTTTGACACTTTGCTGTGTGCATTTGTGTGTTTTGGAGGAGCCGTGGTTCATGTTTTAGATGATATTAGAACATAATAGTCATGAACATGTGTAACTGGTACAAACTGATCACTGAAGATGAATCTAACATGTGGGTATCATGCTTTAATTTAATTTGATCTTATTATTTATTTTTTACACCATGGTAATGTTTTTTTCTTGGACATGTACTATTGTAGTACCGTGTCTTTTTTGAAGTAAATTTTGTAATCATTCAGTACCATGCTATATATCATGGTACTACTTTTTTGTATAATGTTTAAAATTCTATCTATTGAAGGTGTGTTCACATTTGGAATGTTTGCTTTTATTAAAACGAACACTGGTGCGATTGCTCTGTTAGTGCGGTTCATTTGAACGTGTGAATGCTGCCATCCGAACCCTGGCGTGCACCAAACAAGCTGACCCCAAATAAACTCTGGTGTGGTCTGAATGATATATGAACGCAACACGGACCAAAGTAAACAAACCAGAAACAGGAAGTTGAGACCCTAAAAAGGACAGAATACTAACGCATATTGGTAGTAGTGATGTTGGCCATCACAGTTCAGTACAGGTATCAGAACCGCGTCTAATCGCAGCAGATCTTTGTTTGTGTGTGTGTGACGGAGGGATTCCTGCTGCTCTTTCGATTCCTTTACACATTTAATAAGCTCTTCACCAGTTCTCAGCTGGTCAAAATACAATCATATGCAGCATATGCACACACAACACGCATTTATCCCCGCACAGAACGTTGTTTTGGATGTTCGGTAAGTTCCATCTCAAAATAGGTAATATGTACCAATCAGGTTGTGAAAGTATCCCTATGCCTTTATGTTCGGTATCTTTTGGTTAAATGATAAAAATGCCAAACCAAATGCTAATCGGACCATAAAAGCTGACTCTCTAAATCACATTTAATTTACATAAAAATATGCATTTGCCAGACACTTTTATCCAACTTACATTTTATTGAAGGTATAGCCTACACTCTATCAGTTATTGATAATTGGACTTAAATTAACAAAATTACCCAAGTTCATTATTGTCAGAACTTGATTACAGCCCAGTGACAAATTCAAACTTAAGACCACTTTTTGTCTGGAAAAGCACCAGAACTGGTTTTTAGATTTTCTGCTGGGTAGTTATGTTTACACCTTTTGTCAGAAGCAAGATGCATCATTTTAGAGATGGAATAAACCAGGGCAATATTTGTCATCAAAAGAGACCTCTCCAAAAATTAAAGAACATGTAGTGAACTAAGCAAATATGCTGACTGTTGAATCGAGAAGAGACTATGAATGTGAATTAGCTCAGTCTTCCTGAGGGAAAGAATGTGAACGGGTGATATGTATTGCTTGAGAATGAAATCTATAACTGATTTGAGCATCTGACTGTTTGCATTCCAATTCCAGTGAACACTTCCAAACCATACACACTTCCGTGGCGACTCTGTCTGTGTTTACAAATGGTTCTGTTTGGACCAATACAGATGTAGTGTTTGATCAATAGCATGGTATTTAAACACTTTTTGATTGTGATCAGGTGTTCATGAAAAACAGACTCGAGTTATTGTTTAGGCTACTGTCTCAAATATTTGTGTGGTAAAGTTAGTAATGTGAATGGCTGTACATCAGCAAAACAAACTCTTAATGGTTGACGTGAGCCTCTTCAAAGTGACAAAGAGTGGGGAATTCACCAAGAATAAATTGCACACAGCGATAGTGTTGTTTATTTGCATGTGCTGTCTTGGTTTTTTGGATTAATTGACTCACTCAACTGAACTGCGCAAATCGGGTAATGGCACAAACAAGGCCAAACATTTAAAGGTACACTATGTAGGATTTTTGCAGTCAAATATCTAAAAACCACCAGGCCAGTGTATTTTGTTCAGTTGAGTTCTTACAATATCCCAAATGTTTCCAATTATTCGTAAATTGTAAGAAAATCGCTATTTTTACCAATGAACGTGTGAGGGAGTCGCCTGTCAATTGCGTCATATCTGTGTTACCCTCGCTTCCGTCATAGCAGTGTCATAGCAGCTGCCAAGCGAACACACAGAGTAACGTCGTAACATAATTTTAAACACACTTAAATGTATCTAATATGATAAACAGAGCTGCGTTAACTCATACTCATGACCGGAAAAGCAGAGATTGCGCCGGCGACTGTGTCCCGTCATAATAAAAGTCCTGCTGCTCACGAGCTGTGTGTTTTGCACAACAAACTCTCCAGCGGCCTTACTCAGCTCCCACAGCACTCGCCCCTGCGAGTTAATAATTGCATCCATGAACATGGTTTCCACCGTCTGTGAGGTGAAGACCACATGTCCCAAGATTCAGCGTTCAAACTTGGCATCATCAAACTACGCCTTTGTTTTGAATTGATATTACAGCAGATATTTATCAGATGATGTCGGGAGAAAAAATTCTTTTTTTTTTTAGCTTTGAAGGTACTCTATGCAACTTTTCCATCCGCTAGAGGGCTCTGTTAATTCTGATTGTTAATTTTGGGAAAAGACTTTTGTGTACTTTTTTTTTATTGAAAAAATAAATAAATATGATGCAATCATAAAAAAATATATATATATATATATATATATATATATATATATATATATATATATATATATATATATATATATATATATATATATATATATATATTTTTTTTTTTTTTTTTTTTTATGATTGCATCATAGTAATGCAATGTTTTTGTGTACTGTGGTAATAACGTGGCATTTTTTAAAGTAGATATAGTAATAATTTGGTACCATGGTCAGGCATAACATTAACCACTGACAGGTGAAGTAGATAACGTCTTGGTTATGTATGTAACCCTCGTTCCCTGAGGAGGGAAAGGAGATGTAACGTCAGTGACTGACGAATGGCGGTTTCACTTAGAAGCCTATCAATGTCGAGATCTAGAAACCAGCCAATGGCAGGGCCAATGCCCTGGGCATGTAGAATTTGCATAGACTGAACTCCCGGCCATTCCAGTGGTACAGACTGGGGCGCCTTGCTGTGGGTTCCTCTGCGTTGCCCCGCTGGAGGCTGCTGCTGGAGGGCGCCCCTCGGGGCGAGCAGACTGAGTTGACTGTGCCGGCGGCTGGGTGGAGGCAGCAGCTGGCCACTGGGGCAGTATATGCTTAATAGCCTCAGTCTGCTCTGGGCAGCTGGTAACTGTTGGGCGAAGCTCTCAACCACGCTGCCGAATAGCCCATCCCGGTTGAGGAACCGGGTCACGCATATCGGCCAGGTTGAGCCATAGGTGTCTCTCCTGGACCACAGCTGTGGACATCACCTGACCCAGGGAGCATGCGGTCACCTTTGTTGCCCGGAGAGTGAGGTCGATGGCGGCATACAACTCATCTCTGAGTCCTGGGTCAGCCCTGCGCTCATGCATGTCGTACAGCAACTTGGCCTGGTGGGCCTGAAGAGTTGCCATGGCATGTTACTGGCCTGAGTACACAGGGGGGTGGGGTGCATTAGAGGGGGGTGTGAGAGGCGGAGCGTTGTTCCACACCGTCACTCTCAGATCACCCTGGCCACCAGCCAAAGTGTTGCCTCTCGTGGAGACAGCAGATTGGGGTGTGGCAGAGGGGACTCTCGCTCTAGCGTTTGCACTGAGTTCACTGAGTCTTGATCATAACACTGAGATGGCCATGTTCCCGCAGTGGGAACATGAATCATCCACAAGCACCGCCTGAGCGTGCTGAAAGCTCAAGCACATCAGGCAGTGATTGTGCCCATCAGAAGGCTGCAGAGACCGACAGCACCCAAATGAATACAGGCAAGACATCCTGAAAAGGATGTGCCACGTGTGAGCTCTTTTAGTGAGAGAGAACCTAACAGTCGATGCCGAAGCACCCAGGGAAATGCACACCAGCTGGATGCAGACCACTGCACAGATCAGCAGGCAGGAAGAATGCGATCGCTGGAATGCACCATAACACCAACACCAACTGGAAGGCTGCTCGTCTCGAAGAAGCTGACAGAGTCTCAGAAGGCTTTGTGGAGTGAAGAGTATATGCTCTTGGCTCCGAAGCAGAAACATAATGCGATATTTCTAGCATACTTCCCACGTGGTGGGGCGGAGTTCCGCTATGCAAATTCCACATGCCCATGGGATTGGCACTGCCATTGGGCGTTTTCTAGATCTCGAAGTTGATAGGCTTCTAAGCGAAACCCCCATTCGTCAGTCACTGACGTTACTCGGAGTGACTGCACGAAAGGGAACAGTGATTATCTCTTCATCACAGCACCTGTTAGTGGGTGTGATATAGTAGGCAGCAAATATGTTTTTTTTTCCTTGATGTGTTAGAAGAAGGAAAAATGGGAAAGCGTAAGGATTTGTGGGATGTGCTGAACAAACAAGTCCGATCCTTGGAGGCTCCACCTCGCAACTTACAGGACTTAAAGGATGTGCTGCAAACATCTTGGTGCCTGATACATCAGGACACCTTCAGGGGTCTAATGGAGTCTATACCTCGACAGGTCAGGGCTGTTTTGGCAGCAAAAGGGGGACCAACACAATATTAGGCCATAATTTTATGCCTGATTGGTGTATATCAAAGTACTTTTAGCAAGAGTTTTAAAACAATGAATATTGTGAGTCACATACTCAGCCAAAAAAATGCTTTTTGAATAAAGCAATTTACCTAAAAAGGGTGTATTTGTGCTAAAATAATCAATAACGGAGCAACGCTATTTCAAGGTAATAAAGTTTTTCACAATTGCTAAGACACATTTCTTGAAACCTTCACCCATTTTCTCACAGCATTACACACAAAACCAATTTTTAAAATGGCATTTGCAAAACCCTTGACTCTTCTGGCAAAATCAAACAAAAGCCTCAAAACCATTTCACCTGTTCTCAAAATCAAACGAAGCTTTCAATGTATAAACACTACAGATTTTTCAATAGACACTACATTAAACATCCAGAGCATGTTTTTACAGAAAATAATGTACATTGCATACAGTGAACAAAATCTGCAATTACGTAAAAAGGTATAGTAATCGCAACTAAGATGAATATATCGTATACTGTATGTACTGTGAGTGTAGTATTGTATTGAATATTGTATGATATTTAATGTCTGCATGTTCAGCACTTGCATACTGTAAAAATATAGTAGTCCAAATGCAAAAGCCCAAAAGATCAAAGAAAACTCTACATGAAAAGCGTGTTACAGTACTTCTAAAAAACGTTGGGCAACTACAAAATCAAAGTCAGTAAGAGAATTATTCTGCATCAGCATCACTTCTCTATATTAGGTCCAGTCTGATGACTTCACAGTCCATATCACAGGCAATGATGGGAAAAACCCTCTAGTGTGCCAGATACAGTCTTGACAGCACTCTCCACACCTTGCACTTTCTCGTCCTCATCCTCTTCCTCTGTGTTGTGCAACATACAGTGAGGAAAATAAGTATTTGAACACCCTGCTATTTTGCAAGTTCTCCCACTTAGAAATCATGGAGGGGTCTGAAATTGTCACAATGTATGATTTTTAAAACTATTTGTATGATACAGCTGCAAATAAGTATTTGAAGTGTTAATATTTGGTACAGTAGCCTTTGTTTGCAATTACAGAGGTCAAACGTTTTCTTGTAGTTTTTCACCAGGTTTGCACACACTGCAGGAGGGATTTTGGCCCACTCCTCCACACAGATCTTCTCTAGATCAGTCAGGTTTCTGGCCTGTCACTGAGAAACACAGAGTTTGAGCTCCCTCCAAAGATTCTCTATTGGGTTTAGGTCTGGAGACCTTGATATGCTTCTTACAGAGCCACTCCTTGGTTATCCTGGCTTTGTGCTTCGGGTCATTGTCATGCTGAAAGACCCAGCCTCGACCCATCTTCAATGCTCTAACTAAGGGAAGGAGGTTGTTCTCCAAAATCTCGCAATACATGGCCCGGTCATCCTCTCCTTAATACAGTGCAGTCGCCCTGTCCCATGTGCAGAAAAACACCCCCAAAGCATGATGCTACCACCCCCATGCTTCACAGTAGGGATGGTGTTCTTGGGATGGTACTCATCATTCTTCTTCCTCCAAACACGTTTAGTGGAATTATCACCAAAAAATTATATTTTAGTCTCTTCGGACCACATGACTTTCTGACTCCTCTGGATCATCCAAATGGTCACCGGCAAACTTAAGACGGGCCTGGACATGTGCTGGTTTAAGCAGGGGAACCTTCCATGCCATGCATGATTTCAAACCATGACGTCTTAGTGTATTACCAATAGTAACCTTGGAAACGGTGGTCCCAGCTTTTTTCGGTTCATTGACCAGCTTCTCCTGTGTAGTTCTAGGCTGATTTCTCACCTTTCTTAGGATCATTGAGACCCCACGAGGTGAGATCTTGCATGGTGCCCCAGTCCGAGGGAGATTGACAGTCATGTTTAGCTCCTTCCATTTTCTAGTGATTGCTACAACAGTGGACCTTTTTTCACCAAGCTGCTTGGCAATTTCCCCATAGCCCTTTCCAGCTCTTTGGTCTTGGCCATGTTATTAGTTGGATTCTTACTGATTGTATGGGGTAGACATGTGTCTTTATACAGCTAACAACCTCAAACAGGTGCATCTAATTTAGGATAATAAATGGAGTGGAGGTGGACATTTTAAAGGCAGACTAAGGTCTTTGAGGGTCAGAATTCTAGCTGATAGACAGGTGTCTATCAGCTAGACTTATTTGCAGCTGTATCATACAAATAGTTAAAAAAAATAAATTATTGTGATTTCTGGATAATTTACATTTTTTTTAGATAATGTCTCTCATAGTGGACATGCACCTATGATGACAATTTCAGACCCCTCCATGATTTCCAAGTGGGAGAACTTGCAAAATAGCAGGGTGTTCCAATTCTTATTTTCCTCACTGTAAGTACATCACAGCGTGTTTTAGTAAATGAGAATGTGTTTAGAGTTTTGCAAATAGAGCACATGAGATTTGCAAATGAGAATGGAGTTTAGTGTTTTAGCAATTGTGAAAAACTTGCAAGCACCTGGTTACGATCGTTAGCAAAAGTTTCATGACAATCATAACTCTCCTCCCAGAAATTAGTGAGTCTTTCTAAAGTAGAAGAAAAATACAGTAGAATGAAACAAATCCATGACAGTCCACAAAATCCATGAAATAAGTCACAAACTATAAAAGCAAATTATTTATTTAAACTAATGCTACTACCACCACCACCACCACTACTACTACTACTACTACTACTACTAATAATAATAATAATTGTAAAAGTCCTTATGAAAAAATAGAACAAGTTGTCTTAAGTTTCATACACCATCTAAACTTTGACCTTGACCTTGGTGAAACACAATTACTAATGAAGGTCTAATCTATGTCATTACCATACTAATGACCATCTCCTCTCTTCCCTCAGACATGACATCATCTGATGTGATGGTGTCAGAAGCGTTTGTGGTATCACAGTCAAGAACTGTTCCTCACGCCAAGGGTTTTCAGCCGTTCCGGTCGGCGAGGAATGTCAGATCATCAGAGGAAATTACCACGGTAATTAAACTGATGGATGCTTATATTCCTGGAGAGACTTTCCACTCCCATTTAAATATCAGCTCTTTTAATACAGCCTGTATGCAGAGCTGAAGAGCAGAAGGTTGGAGTTGATTTTTACATGTGGTTTTTCATTGCCCTCTCACCCCTGCTTTTTGCTTTAAATGAGTTGGAGTTAAAATAGATTAATCCAGCTTTCTTTCATCTAGACGTGTTGATGAGTGTCTTTCAAGTGAGTTGGGGTTGCTATTTGGATATTTTGCAAGTCAGTATTGCAGTACACATATAAAATTGTGAAGCAAAACAAAAATAAAACATTTCCAGCCATAGCAAAATACTGTAAACTATATTGCAAAAGTTTTGGGACGTCTGCCTTAACATGTACACCACATTCTTAATCTGTAGGTTTTAATATGGCGTTGGCCCAACCTTTCAGCTATAACAGCTTCAACTATTCTGGGAAGGCTTTCTACAAGGTTTAGGAGTGTGTTTATGGGAATTTTTGACAATTCTTCTAGAAGCACATTTGTTTGGTGAGGTACTGATGTTGGACGAGAAGGGTCGCAGTCTCCACTCTAGTTCATCCCAAAGGTGTTCTATTGGGTTTAGGTCAGGACTCAAGTCAAGTACCTTCACAACAAATGTCACACCAAACTTGGTTTGTGCACTGGTGCGCAGTCATGTTGGAACAGGAAAAGGCCATCCCCAAACTGTTCCCACAAAGTTAGTAGCATAACACTTTCTTGTAATACAAGCTGTATATACAATGTCTTGGTAATTATTAACAAAGGGCCAAGCCAAACAGAGAAGCCACCATGATTTGTCACTCCAGAGAACACGTCTCCACTACTCTAGAGTCCAGTGGTGGCGTGCTTTACACCCCTGCATCCGACGCTTTGCATTGCACTTGGTGATGTAAGGCTTGGGTGCAGCTGCTCTGCCAAGGAAACCAATTCCATGAAGTTCTCTACGCACTGTACTTGAGCTAATCTGAAGGCCACACAGAGTTTGGAGGTCTGTAACTATTGACTCTGCAGAAAGTTGGCGAATTCTGCTCACTGTGCGCCTTAGCATGCGCTGACCCCATTCTGTAATTTTTTATCTACCACTTTGTGGCTGAGTCGCTGATGGTGGAGGGGTGTCCCAATACTTTTGGCAATATAGTGTATGTGCCTAAAAAAATATTTAGACATACGGTAGGTATGTCTATTTTGTACATGGAAATTGTATTGCTTTTTTAACTACTTTGTTCATTATCTGTTGATCTTTAAGCAGAGTATTACTTATAGTCTTAAGGGTGCACTTGTGAGAATTCATCTCACAATCTCTCATTTTTATTTAACAAGCAGCACTGACGTGAAACCAAGAATATGGCTTGTGATCTTAAAACCTGTTCTACATAAGCAAACATATAAATTGTTTTGCTCCTATACTGTTACTGTAGGCATTTGTGTAAATAGTTTATTGTTAGTAATTGAATAGGGCCCTGTATTACTGAGCCAAATCTAATGCTAATTCTGCATTCTACTTGTAGATTTAAACCATCACTGATAAAGTCAAGAACTCTTGATTTCCATCAAATCTTGAGTTCAAAATGGTTTGAACCCTTTTGCTATGCAGTCTTATACAGGCATATTTGGGGGCAATTATTCCTTGGGGAGATCTGGAAGACATTATCCCACCACAGTGAAAACACCACTCTTCTCTCTCCTTCAGCTCACATTTTTAGCTGGAGAGCATTTAGACTACATGTTCTCAGCACATTTTGCATGTTATATTTAGATTTTTTCTATTTACAGTCTGAATGACATCCATAAATCAGTTTAACATGACTTAAAAAGTATGAATAGAGTGAATGGAGTATAGTGTTCCAGAAAAAAAGGCACAGTTTTCATGTGTCATCTGACAAATCTTAGATATGTTTGATGAATCATTAATTAAAATGTATCTTTCTTTGTTTGTTTCTTTTTTTTTTGGTTGTTTTCATATTTTCTTAAAAAAAAAAAGAAAGAGGTTTCTTGCTATAAAATATGAAAATTACCAATAGCCATCATTTCACTGCCTCGTTTAACTATATAGACCTTGTTTAATCCGGCTATGAATAACCAGCTTCTGGCCAAAATAACCTTGAATTATGTTACATGTCGTTTTTTGCCAAAATAACTTGTATGATATTCCATCATTTAAGCAAAGTCAACACTGATTAAAAAGGTGTTTGGTTTCATTTCTTTGAAATTGGTTAGACGCCTATTACATTTTCACCGACAGCCCAGATTTAGTATAAACAGGTCTTCTATTCAATATTATATTTAATTATTATATAAAGACTAGCATTTCATTAACTAGCATCTCATTCTTGGTCATAATTAGACATTGTTCACAGGTAAACACATGGATATTACAGCGAGCTCTCGAGTGCTTGTGTTTTTGAAAATATAGACTCTTAATGAATGGATATTTAAACCTCTCAATGAAGAGTGTTTAAGGCTTGACTCAGATACGAGTCGAGAGTATTTGAGTTACGTGCAGTGTGAGAGCGTGTGCACATTACATTAACTCATTTAGTGTGTCTAATGGGCTGTTGCAGGGGTCTCGCACACGCCATTACACCCCATTTGCACCCTGTACACCCAGTGTCACCACACACACACACACACACACACACACACACACACTCGCGGGGCATCTGGGCATATGGTCATTTTGACTGCGTGAGCTCATGCGATTGACTCAACTCTACAGAGACCAACTGACAGAAGTCCTATAATTGCCATAACTTCATTAGCTGCGATTAGAGCACAAACAAACACTCACTCAGGCCGTGAAGACTAGAGAAACTGATCGTGATGTTTTTAACATTGACTTCATAGGGCAGAGGACATACAGACATCTGTTTCTTCTCAACATCAGGGACGCCAGAGAAATATGGAATTAGTGATGGAGGCAGTACAGAGAGAGAACGAGCACTTTCTCAGAGTGCTCAGCTGGCTTCTTTTTAGTGTGTCTGAGCCACTCAGTGGCCTGGCAGGACCACACATCACTCACAAACATACACACACTGGCTCTTGGTCCTAAAGACTCGTTTTAAAGGACGATTCCTGTAGACAGCTTGTAAAGTACTTTAAATTGACCTTCTACACATCTGAGGCAATATACACAGATATAGGTTTGACATCTGCAATTATTTGCAGTATTGAATCCTCTTAGTTCAGTATGTTTAGGGCAGTTGTGGCCTAATGGTTAGAGAGTTTGTGGATACGAGTCTCAGTAGATGTTGGGAGTAAATTAATAGAGTGACACCATACTTGGCTTCATGTCACTTTCACCTTTTTCACTTGACTGAATTTCCAAATTTCCATTTATTTAAATTTTTTGAAAGAAAATCATGTTTATTGTTAGAAAAGTAGACAACTACAATTTCTAACTTACTACTTCAGACTTTAATTTTAGGTAATTTCGTATATAACTAAATCACATTAAAAAGGTAATATTATTTTGATTGGCCCCTTGAGGTTGATTAACATTTTTCTGAAGGTTAATCACCTCATTTTACTGACAGTTTGATGGGCAAAATATTTATTTAGTTAAAAAAATTATAATTTTTTTTTATTCATGATTTATTTGTGAGAATGAATCTTCTACTTTCAGTGTGTACTAAATACAGGAGTACCACTCAAATGGTCGACATGATAACTGTAGCAACATTACGGCATCTTGCAGCTGTCATCAAGTAACATTCCAGTAGTTTAACCTGTTTGGCTTTTGTAGTGTTTAGTGATGTGTTATTGTCTGGCTGTCGACAGTAAATTTGGGACTAGTTTTCCCTGATGAGAGCAGGTAAATTGGCATTCCAAAGAGGTAATTTGTGATTTTAAAATTCCAACCAAATCAAACGCATTTGTATTTATCTCACGCATCCTCTGGAAAACATTAATGGAACAAATCATCTACTGTTTTTCAGCTAGTTTAGGAGTCCTCTGATAAAACCATATTATTATTATTATTATTATTATTATTATTATTATTATTATTATTATTATTATTATTAAAATAATACATGTCGTTTAAAAATAAAGTTATGAAGTCGGACCTCTGCAGTAGAAGCATCAGTTGCGAATTAATTAATTTCCTTAAAGGCATAGTTCATCCAAACATTAGCTTTAAAACATTTATTTCATATACAGAACACAAAAGATGATATTTTGAAGATCTGGTATACTGGTTTGATGTATACAGGTTGCACTTCATACAGTTTTGAAATGACATGGGGGGTGGACAATCTTTTTTTTTTTTATTGTATCATCTAAAATTATATCACATAAATAAGCCTTTTCGTCATCCAGGCACTTTAGCAGCAACGTGTGTGAATATGGTCAACCAATGTATCTCGCACAAGCAATACCTTTGTAAATAGAAATAAACAGATACACCACATATGACATTCAATTGCAAAACTTCACACATAGCCGAACACTTTTACGTCACAGCAAGTATTAGCGGCTGTTTGCTCAGTGACGTTATGGAGGCTTTCTGGAGCTATTAAATCAAAACAGGAACTTAAAAGCTGAATCGGCCACAAAGGCTAAATGAAAAAGGGAAAAATGATAGAGTGTGAAAAAGGGAAATTTCCACACAAAACCTAATCATGCATAAAAAGCGGAACATTGCGAGAAAATTGCTGCTATTACCGAGCCACTGCAGGAGTCAAATCCACATTATATCTGCCGGAAAATTTGTTACACCAATGGCGCAGTTCTTTCCCTTTCTCTCTCTCTCTCTCTCTCTGGCTATGTTTGAAATGGCATACTAGTATACTTCTCATTCTAGTGTTGCAGTATGTAGTATGCATATGTTCTTTTTATGCATGGAATACCAAGATACAATCATTAAATGTGAAGTAGCAGCCAATACTACCAGAGCGCACTGTGCTGGATACTGTATCCCACAATGCAATGTGCTTAACTTCCATTCCGTTTCAAGTTTGAGGAATGTACGACACATACAATTAACCATGATTGTGATCTTTTTCTTGACTCTTGATGGCTTAATTTATTACAGAAACATTTGCTGAATGCTACATGCTGAACATTCAACATAGTAAGGTCATGTGATGATATTCTAGTATTTAATCATGAACCTATCCATTCATCCATCCGAGAGCTATGTAACTTTATATTAACTTCATATAGAACTTTATATCAGCACTAGTTCATCCACAACTATTTTTATGGCAACCCTTCTGAGATAGATGGTAAAAATCAATGTTTAATTAGCACAATGGCTTTTACACTTTTTTTATAACAGGTACAGCAGGCACTTTTTTTCTGGAATAACATGAGAAATAAGTGAAGGGAATGAAGAGAGAAGTGAGAGAAGGAAGGTGTGAGATTTGGCTCGTGTTCTCACAGCTGTTTTTGAAGTGTTTTTTTTTCTTCTGTTCACAACTGGGGGTTTGATCATGGTGAAGAAATGCAAGAGAGAGTATAAATGGAGAAATGCATTAAATGTACACCAGATAGCTCACACACACACAAAAAGAGAAGTGATAATGAGAGAGAGAAGTTCATTAGAGAGGAAATGTGATCTGTGCTATGGCCAGATGTGCAGATATGTGCAGCTGTACGATCTGTGCTCTGGCCATCCCACCTTGACATAACTAGCTAACCACAAACATACATTTAATATTTAGCAGCAGTATTTGTGCTTTTTTTTGACTGAC